>JAEIFT010000013.1:1200000-1800000 GCA_018904225.1 Lordiphosa mommai | reverse complement strand
AGGAACCGAAAAAAACGGAACCATATCGAAACGCTAATACCGGTATTCTTATTATTGATTTTATTGATTTATGATTATTACAAATATATATTTCAACTGAAAAGGAAATAATCATTGAATTATCTTTGATGTTAGTTAACGAAATATGATTGACCTGATCATAGCGCAGCTGCTTTGATGTTTGGTTACATTGCAGTATCAATCACCTATGAATTTTCTAATCATGTAGATTAGATTGTGATATTAGCCGAAGTATTTGAAATACTCTTGCTAACAGTTCTTACAGCGCATTTACAAATTAATCAAAGAATCATTTCAAAATGTATTAAATAATCAGTATGGGTTTACCTAATATGATATCATTAGGACATTTTAGGATATGCGCTTAATAGCGGAATCAGAGATCTATTAAAATAATGAAGATGTTGTTCAACTCAAGGCAATTTCTAAAAACACCAACATTTATGGGCGATTCTCTAAGGAGAATTTGAACTGAAATTTGTAATAAACTTGCTGACAACGAAGAGTTTTATTTATAAGATTAATTGAAAGTTTGGGTGCATCTGGTAAAACCCTTAATAGTCAATATTGTTTTAAGGCAATTGCCACTACCAAAATCGTCGTCTTTCACGATCCAGGGGTTCCTTGGAAAACTGAAAACGCAGTTCGTTCTATTTTTAGGTATGGTTTATGTCCCATGTGGAGTGGTTCCGGGAAGAATCTGGCGGTATCTTACCCATTTGTTCGCTTACAGTACATTTGTGATACATATTGTGTTCCCACTGACCATGTCCGATTTTTTTCATCAACCGTTTACAATCAGGTTATTTTTTTTATTTTTCTTTTTTTTAAGAGAAATGGGGGGGGGTGTTGGGGTGTTTTTTTTGGTGGAGAGTTTTTTGTTAATTTTTTATTTTTAAAAAATTTTTTTGTAGGGTTACAAGTAAGTTTGTATATTTTGAGGCGATATTTACAGAAGTCAAAAATTTACGAATTTAGGAGTCTCCTACCGGGGTAATTTATAGTGTTGTATTCTGTTAAAACTACTATATATATAAATCAAATAAAATTAACATAAATAACTTAATTGCTTACATGCAAATTTTTGCTTACAAACGATAGATTGCTTATTTGCAAATGACTTGCATGTAACCGATGACTGATTGTATGCAAATATCGCTTATATGCTAAAATTATGTTGCACTATTCCATTTGCTTGTAAGCTATATCCACTGTATATTATTAAATGCTGAGAAATCTTCTGCAGAAAATATTTCGATTAACGTGTCTTATACTTACGTGGTATGTTTATACCTTTAAGTCTTGTATCTATTCAAACCACATTAGTTTTGATGTGTATCGTTAATACAGGAAACACACACACGAAGTTTGATTTTTGATCTTAGGATACAAATTTTTGGATTATAATTTGAAAAATTTTATGTTTTCGATTTTTAGGAATAATTTAATCTTGGAACTCGGTTTTTAAGATCTAAGGGGGAAATAAATGAAAAATTAATTTTCGAATTTCGGTAAATTCTTTTCCAACGTCGAAAACTATGGGGTTATAGGTCAATCCTTCTTTATCAGCCGATCTATCTGAAATACGATTTCTAGGCACGATGAGATGAACAAAATTGTAACTAACCATAGCAGAAATTTAGGTTCGGTTAGGCCATGAGTCAACGACCGTCTTAAGAAGCAATGTCAGTTGAATACGCCGGGTGAGGTAGGACATCCCATTAAAGCGTTCTTAAGTGTCCTTGACGATTTTTGCAACATTTGGCTGAGCGTTGTCGTGCGGAAAGATCACTTTGTCTCTCAATTTCCCTGTTTTTGCAACATACCCAAGGCAAGGAGATGGACTAAAATTGCTTGTTGAGTCACTTCCCAGACTTAAAATACCTCCTGTTGAGTTTGACATTAATCTGGCTCCAACAAAAGCCTTTAACTCAGCGTTAAAAAAAAACCAGAATTCGCATGATTTAATTAAGGGAGCATGTACTTCATATGATTTACATTAGGTGCACTTTTCTTCAAATGAAAACAAATAGGCAGCGCTTTCCGCAAATTGTGTTATGTTGGCACAAAGGTTGACATCGTAGGATTAAAAAAATGTAAGTTCCTTACACTTTAGCGGCTTAAAAAACAATCCAGTTTTTTGCAGATAATCAGTAAATGTTTAGTAATAAATTCGCATGCAGTTTGTGTCGTCTGCAATGTTTACTTTTAACCAAAAATATTTATTTAAATTTTGGCTTAAATTTGAGTTTTATGACAATCATACAAAAATATAAACGAATAAAATGATTATTATACGTCAGGAAACAAAGTGAAAATCAAATTTGATGGATTGGAACGGGACAGAATTCGTCGTGCAGCTGTTTGGTCGCGCAGGCAACCAAACAACTCGTGGGTGTAAAGCATTACCCTGCACGTACAAAGCGGCGTATACGTATTTTCTAATTAATCGCCAGCATCTCTCATCGGAATTGTGCTACTCCAGTGCAAAATCAACTACACGTGCCATTGTGCCAACAAAATGGCTGCCATGCGGCCATGTTGTGTGGTCCTTTCTTTCTCTCTCTCTTTTGTAGGTATTTCTGTTGTTGCTTTGGTAACTAATTGTCATATTGCCCTTGGGGAGGGCTGATAGCAACGCTATGTTCAGTCTGTGGGCCGGGAGCGAGTCTTGTGCGTATACATATATATATATATATGATTTAATTTGGTTTTGTTTTGCCAAAATGTATTTTTAAATGGAAATGCCAACACATCAATTGAATAATGCGAGAAATGAAAAACAGTCCGGCAGGCACACGCCTCGAGTCCTTTGTGGCAGTTTTTCCAATAATTAATCACCACCAGCCCGGCCACAGGCCAATGATTTATGCAAGTAGTTTAATGCCCGCTTACATAATAAGTGAGCTGTCCCGCCTGGAAAAAGCAATCATACAGTGCGTATACGTAACGTAAATTACCCTGGCTCTGCTGGCAGACTGGCCTGCTCCTTCCATTATGCAATTTGCTTGTTGTCCGCTGCTTCTCATTCATTTATTTACATTATATTTGCTTTTAATTAATTGGTTTTATTTTACTGTATTATACAACCGCCATTGACAGCCAGCAGAAAAAAAAAAACAATAACAACAACGAAATCTCCGCCCTCCACGTTGGACACTTGTTGATTTGCGAGTCTAATTAATTTCGCCTTAAGTCAAGTAAAATAATTTGTGGCCAACCCACTTAGTAACGTTTCTCGGTTCATTTGCTGGCGACATATTGCGTATACGCAACATTGTTTGGCACGTTTCACGTTTAACGACTGTCCAGATCATCCTTGGTGCCCACTCAATTTAGTGGCCATAGAAACTAGAGACATACTAATATACTGGAAAAGGACACATATCAATGTCAAGCGGATTTGTTCTAGCAAGGCGCAGGTGTGTCCTGCGCTCTTTAAATATGCTAGAAATGAGAAACTTCGCATTTGGAATGGAAATATACAGAAGTTTAAGTCAACAATTGTATATAACTGATAACTTTTAAATGTTGGCGTCAATCGAACTGTGTGTACTGATAACAATCGACGTTGCGGCCAATAGTAGGGTTGCCGAAAATATTTTCGATATATCGAAAATCGATATTAAAACGAGAGGCAAAGCTAACTTCGACTGTGCGGGATTTTTAATACACTTGAAAATTTTGCCCAAATTATTTAACCGGTAAAATATATATAGGATACTAGATATCGATATTTAAAATTTTTAAATCATTGATAATTAAATTTGATTCCAGAAAAAAAACTTTTCTTAGTAAAACACATTTTACGACCGATCGTTCCTATGGCAGCTATATGCTATAGTCATCCGATTTTGATAATTTTTTTCGAAATTATGTGAAAGCATATAAAACTAATATATACCAAGATTGGGGACGCTACGATGAAAAACAAAAGTTTTTCTCACTAAAAAATTTTTTTTACCGTCCGTTTATATGGCAGCTATATGCTATAGTCATCCGATTTTGATAAATTTTTTTCAGAATTATGTGGAAACATATAAAACAAATATATACTACGATTGGAGACGCTACGTGAAATCAAAAAGTTTTCTCACAAAGACTTATTTTTCGACCGATCGTTCCTATGGCAGCTATATGCTATAGTGATCCGATTTTTTGATACATTTTCCAGAATTATGTGAAAGCATATAAAACTAATATATACTACGATTGGTGACGCTACAATGGAAAACAAAAAAGTTTTTCTAACTAGAACTTGTTCTTAGACCGATCGTTCCTATGGCAGCTATATGATATAGTTATCCGATCCGGCCGGTTCCGACATATTAGTTGCGTGCAGTAAAAAGAAGACTCTGTGCTCAGCTTCAGCTCGATAGCTTTAAAACTGAGAGACTAGTTCGCGTAGAAACAGACAGACGGACAGACAGACGGACAGACGGACGGACGGACAAGCGGAAATGAACTCAGCTCGTCGTCCTGATCAAGAATATATATAGTTTATGGGGTCGGAAATGAATATTTCTATGCGTTACAAACTTCTGGGCAAAATTAATATACACTTTTCAAGTGTATAAAAACGATATATCAATATCGGATATTTTACTAACGCGGTATATTGTGTATCGAATACGTCTTCTTTCACTATAAATTCTTGTATAAGATTCCACTACAATTATAAAATAAATAAAATATCTTTGTTAAACTTATAAAAATACATTTTATCTATATTTTTTGGGGTTGGGAGCTCTGACTTTGATCGCAAACAGAATTAAGTTTTTAATACCCTTCAAATGACACCTCAATTATCCAAAACGACCTGTTTATTATTAAGAAATCGATTTTTATACTCTGTACCGAAGGTACACAGAGTATATTGGGTTTGTGCAAATGTATGTAACAGCCAGAAGGAAGCATCTCCGACCCCATAAAGTATATATATTCTTGATCAGCATCACCAGCCGAGTCGATATAGCCATGTCCGTCTGCCTGTCCGTCTGTCTGTCCGTATGAACGAAGAGATCTCAGAGATGGTAAGAGATAGAGGGTTGAAGTGTATGAAACATATATTTCTTATACTTGCAGGCAGATCAAGTTTAGTTTTGATTTTTGCCACGCCCCTGCCTCCCCAAATTAAAAAAAAACTGAATATCTTCCACAATTTTGGAGTTACGTTGTTCGAACCTTTTGAGCATATATTCTACCCATCATTTCTTATTAAGCCCCCATACATCGTTTTCCGATCAGATGAACAATAGTGGCGCTATATGTAAAAGAAAATTTAATGCAACGACAACAACAACAGCGCAGCCGCTTACGGGAAAGAGAGCGAGAGGGCAATAGCTTGCTGGACTGCGCCGCTTTCAGTTTCCCCTCCCTTCTTTCCAATAGATATTTGTGAAAGTAGGCAAAGATAAAGTATGAGAGGAGCGATTTGCATTAATTGGCCTGAGGTGCGAAGGAAACCAAGGATGATTAATATATATATGTTTATGTTAATAGGAAATGATATACAAATTTTATAATTTCACGAGTTATGTACTAGGGTAATTCTACCCATCATTACTTATCGACCGTAAAACATTTTTAACAAGAAAAAGAATAATAGCGAAAAGAGTGGCCACCGTAATTTTGAAAAATGAACTCTGCCTGCAAATGTATGTGCACAAATTAGCTTGGTTTATTGTCTCATTTAAAGGACACAGAAATTTAAACGAAACTGTTAACCCTATTAAACCAGAGGGAGTCCTTTCTACTGAATCATTGCCACCACTACTTTTTTCTCCATCTCCATGAGCCGAAGCAGTAGGTTAACTATAATTATTCATAAAACCAAAGAAAAACCAACTCATCTGTTAACAAATCTGTGAGCAGTTTCACCGTCAAGTTGCGAGTACACCGACCTGCTGGTTAGAAATTAGTCGATGAATCTTATCAATGGCATATCGGCTCCCACAACTGCCAAGGCAAAGGTGATGGCTTTAGGTTGGTTGTTCAAGATTTTTTGTTAATATTAACATTTTATGTTAATATAACGACTTTAAGTAACGCTTTCGTTTTTTTGTATTTTTTTTATCAGTAATTTTGTTAACATGCTTTCCTTTAGGGACATCCTTATTGTTAAGTGAATTTTTTTCATTTTTTTTTTTTTTTACTGATTTAGTGACGATGTGTTAACCCTTTTCTTCTTTTAAGAATCAATCCACTAATTTAGAAACCGTATTCAACAGCTGATTTCTGAAACATTTTTATTTAATTCACACTTTAAGCCCTATCACAATTTAAGTTTCATCAATTCTTGGAAATGTCTTAATGCCTCCATTATACTTTACTTCGTAATATTTTACATAATATTGAATAAACATTTGACGAAATTCTTTGAAAATGACATCACTATTATTTTTGCTTGCTTATTATTCATAATTATAGGCCATTATGTTGATAAAACCACAAAACAAAATAAAAAGCCTTGGGGGGTTCAACTTTTTCTTGGCCGTTTACACTTTACTTGAAAAAGAAGTGGTGCTGACTGTGCTGATGATTACATACGCTAGAAAATACACAAAATTTGTAATTTTAACAACAGATAAGTCTTTAAGAATTAGAGATTTGGCAGCCAATGTTTTGGGTTACTTATATTTTTATAGTAAAAGAACAACCATTTATTACAGCTAATGGCTTTATTGCATTTTAAAATATTTTCTATGCAGTTGTATACATTTTTTCAAGCGTTTAAACCAATTTTCAAAGCAGTTTTTCCACTTAGAAGGTGGTACTGTTAGTAGTAGTAGTTTTTATACACTTGAAAAGTGTATATTAATTTTGCCCAGAAGTTTGTAGCGCATAGAAATATTCATTTCCGATCCCATAAACTATATATATTCTTCATCAGGACGACGAGCTGAGTTCATTTCCGTCTGTCTATCTGTTTCTACGCGAACCAGTCCCTGAGTTTGAAAGCTATCGGGCTGAAATTTTGCACAGAGTCTTCTTTTTACTGCACGCAGCTAATTTGTCGGACCTGGCCGGATCGAGTGACTATATCTTATAGCTGCCATAACGATCGGTCGAAAAAATAGTACTAGTAGAAAAAACATTTTTGTTTTCCATCGTATCGTCACAAATCTTGGTATTTTTTAGTTTCATATGCATCCACATAATTCTGGACAAATTTATCAAAATCGGAAGACTATAGCATATAGCTGCCATAGGACCGATCGGTCGGAAACTGTGTCTTAATAAGAAAAGATTTTTTTATGGTAATGCGATCAAATTTTGATTCTCAATGATTTTGAATTTATAAATATCTGATATCTACATCTTGTATATATTCTACTGGTTAAATCAGTTGGAGTGAACTTTTGCAAGTGTATTAAAACTTCGGCACAGTCGAAGTTAGCTTTGCCTTCTCGTTTGCACTCAAACGTTCAAAACCTACGAAAAGGAATTTAAACCGTTTTGTTCTTAAAAAGTTAAGTGTGATTCGTTCTTGGGATTACTTAAACTAAGTACGTATCAATCTAAAAAGAACCCTTTCGTTCTAAGAATAAGGTTTTCAAAAACCTTGCAAAAGCCCAAAATGTTTTTAATGTATCCCAAATCGATCTAAATTTAGGTATTTCGGGATTGAAAAAATCGTAGTTGAGCCAAGTATTTTGTGCTTGTATCAAGTATTTTCGTACTTGGCGTACTATTGACACCGTTTGTACTTAATTTAAGTACAAAGTTCTGGTTAATTTTTTCTGATTGTTGGTAAATATCTGAAATCTATATGCTATATAAGCAAGTGTATTAAAATTACGGCATAGTCGCAGTTAGCTTTGCCATCTCGTTTCATTTATATTCTTTAGATGCTCAATATAAATTAAGATCTTGAACCAAAATTGAGAATTCGAATAGTTCCGTTTACTGTGGAATTTATGATAAAAAGAATACACCTTTCTGTCGAACATAAAATCTAAGCAAAAATGGAAATGAATTCAATTCTGCCTTGATTTAAGAAGGAAGGGAACAGTTTGTGGTGTCTTCTCAAGATGTTTCGTAATTAATCAATGGTATGCTTTGTGACCTCAGCTTAATGAACCCGCAAAAGAGGCAGCGTTTAAGATGCTTGTCATAAATCACGCCCGGAAAGAAAGCAGCAAACCTGATAACGACATCATCCCCTGCTGCTCGGTGGCAGCCACGTTGACTACCAAATGAAGCGTTTGATTTTGCCTCAATAAACCAATAAGTAATTAAATATTTTTTTTTTTGTTTGTCTGCAAACTTTTGCCATATGGGCTAACCAATTTTGTTAGAGTGCCATTTGCCAGCCCACGACTCTTACCTGTGATTTATTGTTTGTTTGCCGAACGTGAGCGCCAAAAACTTTTCTAAAGTCATTTGCGACAAATCATGCAGGCAATAATGTTTTATGTCCGCTCTCACATGTGGTTCAGCTGGGTAAACGCTGTTGCCGACACCTGCCACAAAATGAACTTGCAAAGTTTTTTTAAAAAAAAAAAATTGTTTTTTCTTTTTGTTTTACTCTATGAACATAATTAACACTTTGATATAATTTTACAGTTGAGCAAAGCCATAAAGTTAAGGGACAGAGCCAGAGTCGGGCAAATCCATCCATCCATTAACATAATTACGTAAAAATGTAAAATTATCATGTAAGTCAGGCAGGCGGACGCATCCTGTGCTGCTGCTGCATCGCCTCCTGTCTTGGTTCTTCCTGGTTGATTTTAATTTGTTTTGAACTGAGCAAAGAGCAAAAACCAACACGTCCTGCAGTACATCATCGTCATCATTAGCGCGCGCAGCGTTTCCTACAATGATAGGGACAGGAACAGCTTCCCCTTGCCAGTCAGCCTGCCTGCCCGCCTGCCACTTTGCATAAGCTGGAACGGTCCCTGGCTTATGCTTCCTTATGCCAGTACTCAACGGCACTTCCTTCAGCTCATTCATCTCCTCACAGCACGCAGAGCCAAACAGACCGAGCAGGGAGCAAACATAATTCAAGTTGAGCTCGTGGCACGGGGTTTGGGTCTGGGGTCTCTGGAAGCTCAGCTGTCGCGGCTGGCAGTTTCACTTCACGCCATAGCTGCCTGTCGCTTCGAAGTTTTGAAGGGTCTCCGTTTCTTCCCTTTGCCTGTGTGTTAAGTGTTTCCTAAATTGTAATTATACTTTTGCGTTTTCAGCTATTTCGGCTTATTTATGCAGTTTTGGCTTGCCTGGTTTCTTAATTTGAGTGAAATTGAAATTGATATTATGAAGTTCCAGCCATTCTCGCAATTTGCCAATTGCATTTTAAGCAGCACAAATTCCAGTTGTTTTTTTTTATTCGAAAGGGTTTGCCGCACATACAGCTATCCTGTATGAGAAATGTCCTTTGGAGTCATCAAGTTTGGAGTGTTTCTTTGGTTGGCCGCCTTTGCGGTTTGTCCATTTGCTGTCCAGAAGTGCTTACTATATTTCATAAGTCCAAAAAAAGTTTATAAATCATTTCAATTACATTTTGTTAAGCTCTGACAGCAAGATGAACTTGCTGGCAACTTTTTTTCCTTCTGTTTTTCTTTTTTTTGTATCTCCTGGGCAGTTGAGATAGACTTTTGAGATCTTGTCAGAAAAGTTTTGTCTGTTGTTTGAGTGTTGATAAAACTGAAGGAAAGGTAAAGGTTGTCCCAATATTTGCTAAAAGAAACCTTACACTTTTAAAAAATTAAAGTATGCGGGAGGACCTACAACTTCTACAACTTCAATAGGACACTTGCTCGAGTCAAATGCTCATGATGCGTTTTCTTAATTCCACTTTCATACAAATTTGTCGGAATTTAACTTCATTTCATTTCTTGCAGCAGCAAATCGAGAATGTTTGTCGATTTTAAAACTTTTACTTATTGTTCAGTGGAATAAAAATTAATTACTTTGAGTGAATTTTTCATAATTCTTAAATAAATTTATAAATTTTTTATGAAATTAGAATTACATTCTTAAACAAAATAAGAAGGAACTTTTCCCAAATTTGTTAAATTGCTAAATTCTTAAGGTGCACAATTTAAATTAACTCAACCATGGTGCGATGAGGCGCTAAGCTCGGTTCCCAGACTTAGAACTAAGAGAACTGTTGTTAGTGTAAGCAAGTCAGAGCGACTTTTGATCATTATCAAGAAATTGCGACAATAATTGTCCTTAAAAACAATTTGTGTCATTTCAGCCTTATCAATTTTGATAATTAAAAATTTGTATAATCCGATGTTTTCAAAAAGACTTAAATGAACCAAAACTGGTGGTGGGTTTTTGAAGTGTATAGCGATGTCATCGCTTGTAATTTTAATTACCAATCCAAAGGTATTTGTCTATTTGAACCACACATAACTGATCTTTTTACAACCTGATGATCAAAATCCACTCGGTTTTTAGGTACTTAAAATAATATGTTTTTACACAGTTTTTGACACTTTTTGTAATTTTGTAATTTTAATACTCTGTACCTAAGGTACAAAGCCTGCTAAGGTAAATGAGCCTGCTCGCTTAGCCTTTCTCAAAATGCGATACAAGCAAGCTTAACGATCAAAAGCTGCACAAAGCTCAAATGAAAAATCCTATTGTGTTTGAGCGCATCATTGAATTTGCGAATATGCTCAATTAATGAGCTCGATGTATGGAAAGGCTCGTTGTGCACGAGTCGTCACGAGCGCCTGTTGGGAAATACACAATCAGCTAGAGGCCAAGCAAACGCACCATTAAGAAAGTATAACCAAAAAAAAAACGAGAGCGTAAGTTGAAGTCGGCCCTGCTCGACTTCAATATACCCGTTACTCTGGGTAGGGTTTATTAAAGAATATTTTATTAGATCACAGCATGCCCAAATTGTGGGAGATATGAGTTTTTTTTTCCAAATTGCGGGGCCACCCTCATATCTCCCACAATTTTGAAAATAAATTATTCGAACACTCTCCAACAATTTTGAAAAAAAAAAAAAAAAATTGGTCGAACCGTCTAGACATATATTTTAATCATCATTGCTTATCGATCCGCCATGCATAATTTCCCGATCAGATGAGCTATCGTAGTGTTGCCACCTCCGCAATTTGGAAAAAACCTCATATCTCCGACACTTTGGGCATGTTGATACCCTGAGTAACGGGTATATCGAAGTCGAGCAGAGCCGACTTCAACTTACACTCTCGTTTTTTCTTGGAGAGGGGAAAACAACATTTTATGGAAAACGCAAGAGATTACAAGCGCCGCTTGCTCGGCACTCGATCTTGCTGCCGCAACTAAGTTAAATTTTTTGCTCAAATGCTTAAATACGCTTGAACTATTATTACGTGTGCGAGCAAAAGGCTTGCTTGTTTTAAGTTTATGTTCAAACGAGCGATGAGCGCAAACAAGCCTGGAAAATGAGCGAGTGTGCTTGCAAATCAGGTACTCGTTGCAGGTCTCTGGTACAAAGAGTAAATTGAGTTTGTGCAAATTTATGTAAAAGCCAGGAGGAAGCATCTCACACCATATAAAGTATATATACTTTCCCATATGATTTAGGTCTTTTATGGGTCGGAAGTGATTTGTAGAATAACTGGGATATACTTGATTAACATCAATAGCCGAGTCGCTATAGCCATATCCGTTCGTCTGTCTGTCTAGACGTACACAGAGAAAAAAAAAGCTCAAGATCAATTTAATCTTTGCTGGTTAAACTGATCTTCTAAAAATATCAAATTTTTTCATACTTTACATAAATAGTCTCTTAGACGTTTGTCCATAAGCGTGTGCGTTGGCTGACTGCGTTGAGGCGTCATTCCATTCGTGTTAAGTGCGAGGTCTCGAGTTCGCCTCAGACCAGGCAATGTTTTTTTTTTATAAACAAGATCGTATTGATATTTATATCATATCAAATTAATCTTCGTCATATCGGAGTAAAATTGATATGAAAAAATGTGGAAAATGACTGCCATTTCATATCAATTTTTTTCTCTGTGTACGCTTAGATCTCAGAGTTAAAAATTTGTTCTGAGTAAGCCGACTTCTGATTTTCCGAAGCGTGTGTGCCTTCTGTGCGGGAGGTTGTGTCCCGCCTCGGAACATCTAACTGAAAGTTGTTTCTTTAAAAACATTCACGCACAAGGTCACCTTTACAGCTGTTGGCGTCAGTTGTGGAGTATGTAGCAATGCAAAAGCTTCTCAAAAACTTTGCCGTTCGGATTCGGCGTTAAACTGCATGCGCTGGTTCATCGTTCCCAACGCTGTATTAAGTCCAATTGAGCCTTTTTTAAATAAATAATAACTTCCAAAGATAATATAATGTGTATTTTATTCTATATCCAAAAAGTTCGGTTAGTTTTGGGACTTACCTGGAATTAAACCATGGCTCAAACCAGACTGTTTGGTTCTGATTAAAACACAAATTCCTTGTTTTAACATTACTTCTTTTTATTGAAATTTATCCTGACGCTACAATCATCTGTCAAAATAAAACATCATTTAATAAAAAAAAAACAAATTAATTTGTTTGAAGCATTTTTTTAATTTCCAAGCAGATTATTTTTTTCCCACCTAGTATAATCTATAAATTTGGGGTATGTGTTAGTTATATTGAGTTAGAATGTTGATATTGAAGCTGTTGTCGGTCACGCAGTTGAAACAACTAATATCAAGCTAACATGCGGGCAGGACAAAGTCTGCAGGACCCCGCAAGTTTATATTTAATATAAGACTCTTTCTATAAATTGGTTGGCTGTACCCACGCAACGCATCAGATATGTATTGCTTTTCTTGAATTCCAACAGAGAGCTTAAATTTCAGATTAAAAGGGTGTCTGAACATAAACATTAACACACAAAGGCTGCAAAATGTTTCCTCATATTGTTGATATTATTTGGTTTCCTTAGCTTTATTTCTACCCCATCGAGTTCTGGGACCTTATCACAGTCATTGACACTGAAACGACCAATTTTATCAAAAAACAGAACTTCACATTTCATTGGGATATGTGTGAGGAGGTTTACTGGCAAATAGCTGTTGCCCAGTGCACCGGCCATTACTTTATCTACTCCATTATGTCTGCGCTAATATGCCAACATCATCTTCTCCACCTTTTTTATTTTTTTCCGCCCAGCTGCTCTTGCCAACTCAAACCCAACCCACTGGCCTGCTCCCTACATTTCCGCTGCCCTTTCGCTTTATGTGCTCTACATAATCAGATATGGCGTTTTATTTCTCGGGAAACGATAACCAAGTCGTTTTTTTTTTGCCCCATTTTTTGCTTCTGCTTCCTTTTTGGCGCACGAAAAAAAATTAAATGCAGATAAATATCAAATAGAACGTGGTTCATTGTTTGGCCAGTCGCCCCTCGAAAGAGTTTTGCACTCTCGTATATCTCTTTTAATAAATTTTGCAACATTTATCACAAGTTAATTTGATTTTAATGAAATAAAATTCAAACACACACACACAGACACATACGAGGCAGGCAAACTGGAAACGACGCCAAATTCTTAGATGCCAAAGGGTAGATAATGTTAATGAATAAATAGAAGGGTTGAGTCTCAATGAAAATTCGACAATATGTATAATAAGCAACGAGGGCAGTTTCAAAAAATGTCTAACCCAACTAAGAAAGCAGTTTTTTTTTAATTAAAAGATATAAATTGATTAGTTGAGATCAGCGTTGGACAACCCTCGACTCTTTTGGCTCAGCCAATCCTCTTCTCGAGCTCTTATCATTTCTGAGGATTGTTTGTTCATACGAACAGACGGACATGGCTATATCGACTAGGCACTTGATGCTGATCAAGAATATATAAACTTTTTAGGGTCGGAGATGTTACTTTATGACTTTTTCATTCATTTGCACCAACTCATTTTACCCTTTGGATTGCTGATGGATTGCTGTAGAGCAGGGGTCGGCAATGTGATCAGAGAATTCGCCCCTGGCAACTGAGAACTGTGTACACTGAACACAGTAACAAAACAAGTAAGAAAGTCGGTCAAGCCCGACTGTAATATACTCTGTACCTGTTTGTATATAACTAATAACTTTAAAGTGTGGGGGTCACTCAAACTGTGGAAGTGCTGCCCATCACGATTACGGGCAGAGTTGCCCAGCGTAATTATTTGATTGGCTTATAATTCGAATATCGTTCATCTGATCTGGAAACGGTGTATGGTGGATCGATAAGTAATGACGACTAAAATATATGCCTAAAAGGTTCAAACAATCTGTCTTTAAAATTGTGGAAGATATGAGATTTTTTTCAAATTGCAGGGGTTGCAACACTACCATCGCTCATCTGATCGGAAAACTATGTATGGGGGTACGATAAGTAAAATATATATCTAGAAGGTTCAAGTAACCTAACTCCAAAATTGCGGCATATTTGAGGTGTTTTTATACCCGTTACTCGTAGAGTAAAAAGGGTATACTAAGTTCGTGCAAATGTATGTAGCAGGCAGAAGGAAGCATTTCCGACCCCATAAAGTATATATATTCTTGATCAGCATCAATAGCCGAGTCGATATAGACATGTCCGTCTGTCTGTCTGTCTGTCTGAATGAACACCTAGATCTCAGGAACTATAAGAGGTAGAGCTACCATTTTTTCAGTGTAGACTTGTATCTTCTGCACGCAGATCAAGTTTGTTTCAAATTTTTGCCACGCCCCCTCCCGCCCCCGCAATATGAAAAATCCTCATATCTCCCACAATTTTGAAGATAGATAGTTCGAACCTTCTAGACATATATTTAAATCATCATTACCTATGGATCCGCCATACATCACTTTTCGATCAGATGAACGATAAAAAAGTTCCCGCCTCCGCAATTTGAAAAATTCCTCATATCTCCCACAATTTGGGCAACCTTACCCTGAGTAACAGGATCGAAGTCGAGCAGGGCCGACTTCAACTTACGCACTCGTTCAAATTGAGGGGGTGGCAACTATACTATCGTCCATCTGATCGGAAAACGATGTATGGGGGCTCGATAAGTAAGAATAAGTAGAATATATGTCTAAAAGGTTCGAACAACCTAACTCCAAAATTGCGGGATATTTGAGGTGTTTTTCAAATTGCGGGGGTGGCAACTCTACTATCATTCATCTGATCGGAAAACGATGTTTGGGGGCTCGATAAGTAATGATGAGTAGAATACATGTCTAGTTCATACGGACAGACGGACATGTCTATATTGACTCGGTTGTTGATGCTGATCAATAATATATATACTTTATAGGGTCGGAGATGCTTCCTTCTGGCTGTTACATACATTTGCACAAACCCAATATACTCTTTGTACCTTCGGTACAGAGTATAAAAACAGGCAATGGGCTTTTAAAAGGCATGGCGCTCTCTTTCCAGTTGATATATTTTCCTTGCAGCTGACACTTAATGCCAAAGGTTGTTTCCACGCTTCTCATCAGGTTGCAAGCTTCTCACACAATTTGCGTACTGCCCTCTTCGCTCTTACTCTTGCATTTACTTTCCCGCTCTAAGTAAAATCTCTAAGTTGTCAACAGAGCTTGATCGCCATGTATGATTAAACAATAAGATTAAAGAGCTTTAAACAAATTTTCTCTGCTAACTTACAATTGCAGCGGCTGACGTCTCTGCTCACATTGCCGACCTCGCTTCTGCATCATCATCTCTTATACCCTAACAACTCCTTGACAACCCCTCGTATTGCTTGGCCGCGCCACTGCAATTAAAACGAGCTTAAACTAAAATTTTGGCAGCTGCCTTTGCCAAAAAACGTGACATGCATTTTGTATATTTTTTGTACGCTTATTTTTTAATGCAGAATTTTATGACTTGGTTTGTATTTTCTTTTCGGCAGCATATAGTAAAAGAGAAAAAATTAACATAAGCGTCAGCGTCGCATATTTTAACTCGGTCAAATTGCTGGCGTCCGGTACGCAGTTGCTGTCCCCCCTCCCCCTGCTGTTGGTCGTTTGCATAAACAAATTTGCAGCGCCATTTGCCGGCCGGTTTCGTGTTTATTTTTTTTTGCCGTCTGTTTCGTTTTTTTTTTTTTTAATGAAAGTTCCCACCATTAGAAACAGGTTCGTTTGGCTTAAGCGACAGGAAGAAATCGCACTGAATTCGCTGAATGTTGATGTGTTTATGCAAATTTTGGCAATGCCTGCTGCTGTTGGCTGTCTTGTTCTATTCATAAAACTTTGGCCAATTATATTTCTAACAAATGGCTGGGCTATTTGAAAGATTTATTTCATTGCATTGATAATGCAGAAAACCAGAAAATAAATGAAATAATCGGAGGGGGGTTCAATGCACTTTCCGCTGCGGGGCTTTTGTTTTGCGCACAGAAATTTCATTTTCGTTTGCCAAACGAAACGTGCCAAATTTTAGGGGTGGCTTCATTAAGCGTGGCCAACGAAACCCTTTCGAACCCCAAACCCATATCAAAATCCAAGAAAAGAAAATGCCGTTAAGCGATAAATGGCAACAGAGCGAGATGGAGCGAAAAATCGAGCCAGAGATAGAGAGAGACAGCGAAAATAAAATGTAATTGCGTTGCCAAAATGTCGAGCGGCAGCAGGAGGACCAGTTTGAGGCATTGTTTGTACTTGCATGCAAATGGCATTCTGGCTGGTCCTTTGGCATGTGCGAGCTGCCAGTCATTGTTTGTTTGAATTACGTACAAAATGCTGATGCTAAAGTGTTTGCAAAATACGTAATTAATTTGAATTTACAGAATTTCGATTTTTGTTTTGTGTCCTTGTTTGCTTTAATCTAAACTTTTTCATTTTCTCGTTTCAGGTAAGCAGCAACAATCCTAAAAAATTAAAAAAATTGTGCGGAAAACGGTAATTGAATTCATGGACTAATAAATTAAAAAAATTACTTTTAGCTCCTATAACTTGCCTTTAAGCAGCATTTAAAATTTTAGTCATATACCGTAATAAAAGCTTAAGGAAAGATACGCTAGAGATCTAAAGAGTTAAGTCTTTATCTTCGAAAATTAATTGTAGTCAACATTACCAGCCTCTAAGGAACTATTAAAATCCCAGGCCAATATTATAATAAAAAGGTTAAAATGTATATTATATTGGTATTATATATATATTTCTAGCTATTCGACAACGAGCACCAAAATAAAAATAAGAAAATCTTTTGATGAAAGAACTGGAGCACGAGAACTAATGATAAAAATCTGTTATGGTTGGCAAATACTCAATCTCTTCTGACAAATACTCACATACAATATAGATGGAAAGATTAATTATATAGAGAATTAATTGTATTCCTTATTATATCTGTGTGGATTGGTCCCAGCGTCGGGGTCACCAATGTGTGAAAAATTGAAAAAGCTGCCGACATGAGGCGGGTACAATTAGTTCTTCTTCTTCTCTTGTCATGATTTCAATAGGAAAATAGATATAAGCTATCGTCAAGCATCCATTGGGTGTACCTTATCATTACCTGCGATAAATAAAGACGACTTTTATAATGTGATGAAAAAATATTAGTCTCTGACTGAGTCTTATTTACTGAGTTTCATAATAAAAGTCTTTCGATATCTGTTATTTTCTGAGTTATGTAATAAAAGTCTTTAATAACACTAGTTTACATCGAAAAAGACCCATTGAAGCCATTATTTTTTAATGATGTATTTTGGAATGCTGAACTCAAAAATGGATTTAAACAAATTTTTTATGGATACGGTTTTGAGTCAGAATTTTTTTTTTAGTTTTTCGGCAGGTACCAATACCTTTTAAGCCATATCTCGAGTTACAAACTTTAGATGAAGTCAAGCAAGGGATTAATCTAAAGGTTATGCAATTCCCAATTATCTAGTCAAAGAACATTTTCCAATCGGTTGAGTAGTTTGAAAGTTAGAAGCAAAAATATTTAAAAAAAAATGATTTTTTTCTCAAAAACGTTAAAAATTTAAAAATTTTTCTAAAATCTGTAAATGGTTGAAAATAAAAATCAAAAAATGTTTTTTTCTTTTATTCTCACAAATTGCCCTATTACGAAGAAAATAAGGCGTTGATGACGAAAATCTGTGGATAAATAGCGAAGTTGTAAGCAATTGTGTGAAACAACTACGGGTCTAATCAGACTATTTTACGTGTTCACTAAAAAAATTTTTTTGCTCAATGTACGAGTTCCAATAGAAACCAAATCACAGAAAAAAATTAGGAGCAAGGCCAAAAACGAAGAAAAAATAAAAATATTTTCTAATAAATACATAAAACATTGAAATTTGACTGTTAGTACTTGTACTTAATTGCTCACAGCTCCTTTATTTATCCATAGATATTCTTAACCAATGCCTTATTTTCTTCGTAGAAGTGATATTCGTAAGAGCAAAAGAAAAAAACAATTTATTTTTATCAGTTCCAACCTTTTACAGATTTTAGGAAAACAAAATTTGCACGTTTTTGAGAAAAAAATAGATTTTTTCGAAATATTTTTGCTTGTAGCATTCAAACTAGTAAACCGATTGGAAAATGATCTTTAACTAGATTATTGAAAATTGCATACCCTTTAGATTAATACCTTGCTTGACGACATCATAAGTTTCTATCTCGAGATATGACATAAAATGTAAGGGTACCTACCGAAAAAACTGAAAAAAATTCTAACTCAAAAACGTATCCATACAAAAATTTTTGAATTTAATTTTTGAGCTCAGCATTCCAAAGTACATCATACAAAAATAACAGCTTCAATGGGTGTTTATTTTTTTTTATTTTTGTAAACTAGTGTAATCTGAGTTACAAAACAAAAGTCTATAGAAACTGATATTTATGGATTTTTTCAAAAAAGTTTTTTTAAAACTATTATTGACTGAGTAATATAATAAATGTCTTCAAACCCTGTTATACTCAGAGTCAAAAATTGAAAGTTTTGAACAACTATTTTCTGCGGAGTAAAAAATTAAAGTGCTATAATAACTGTTATTTAAAGCGTAATTAAATGATACTCGAAAAATAACTTTTAAATATGAACTTTAATATTATAAATAGTAGTAGTAGTTGTTGTCTTTATTTATTTGTAATTTGTTGGGTTTTTCATCCCTTAATAATAAGATTTTTCAAAAATAAAAAGAAAGGTAAATAAACGTAGGAGGCAAGCAGGCTCCAATTCGATCCATTTAGGCGATATATTATAAGTTATAACTGTTACCGTCCCTGCATTAAACTCATTGTTAAACTACAGTTAACTTAAGTAACTCTGTCCGAATTTTAGATAAAGTTGGAGAAATTGAGGTTAAGTTTATAATACGGATAAGTACATTTCATTGAATGAATTAACTTTATTATTAGGTTTAATTTACTTACCACACCTCATGCGCCACGCATAACATTAAAAAAAAATCCCATTAAACTTGTTAAGGCCAATATATGTATGCAGGCTAAGTGGAAAAACCTCTTTGTCTCCGCCAGACACCAAAAGGACGAAGCCATAATAAAGAACTGCCAAAAAGCAGCGAGACGCATTGTCAGCGTTGCTTGGGGCTCTCTTTAATGGCGGCTATTGTAAAACGAAGCTCACTCTGCTAATACAATTCACTCCTCCCACACACACACACACACACACACACACACACACACATGCACGCACACCAAAATGTATAAACTAAGGCTTACTCTTGGGTTATTTGTTAAGTATTTTTGCTCTTGTTGTTGCTGTTGCCTCGTATATATATATATGTACAACTTGACGTCATGCTTTAAAGCAACGTAAATCACTAAGAGAAAAGGAGAATGCCAAAAGAGTAAGGGCCAGAGTGAGACAGTTGTACACATACACACACTGGCACACATACACTGCTTGCGTAGAGGATATAATGGAGTTGCAACGGCGAAAGGCAGCGGCGGCGCATTGTCGCTGCTGATGATGACGACGATGACGTTGTCGCCGGGGCAGCAGACATTAAATTGACAGACGACCACCGGCACACACACACACACAGACACACACGCTAATCTCTCTGTAGGCACAATGAAACTTACGTTGTCGTAGGCCATGGTCCACATCGACATCGTAAGCGTGTGTCATTCATGTTGCTTTTGTTCAAAGTCGTTTGTTTTATTGTTTTGATATGCCTCAGCCTTAGCCACTTACACCAGTTTCTCGGTGGTTGGCAACAACAAGGGGGGTTGCATCTGAAATTCTATTTACACTGTAACGCAATATTTTCTTTAGCTCCCCGTTACCTCTTTGTCTGTCTGCAGATTTAGCTTGCGCTTCAGTTGACAGCATTATAATAATAGAGTTTGATTGGATTACATTGCAGCGAACATGAATGCAAAAAAACGTTAACACTACCCGAGGCTGAAGGAAAACTTTCATTATTTCCCCAGCAGTTAGCAAAGTTCTGTCCCACTCTCTCCTCCCTGAGAGATGCGGTTCAGACATCGAGCACCAACAGTTTGACGCCGGAAATGGGAAGTTGCCATGACCAAAAGTTTTCTGCCAAGCTCTATGATGCGCTTAAAAATTGTATACATTGACTTCCTTGGAGCTTTATGATGCACAAGATGTTTCCGCTTTCTGTCGTTGAAGGAGGAGAAAGTCAAGCCAAGAGACTTGAAAGAAATCAAATGCCAATGCAGTTTGCCAGAGTTGAAAGTTGAGCAAGATAAATGACACTTGAAGGATATGGCTTCAATGGCA
Organism: Lordiphosa mommai; assembly: GCA_018904225.1. Classification (NCBI taxonomy): domain Eukaryota; kingdom Metazoa; phylum Arthropoda; class Insecta; order Diptera; family Drosophilidae; genus Lordiphosa; species Lordiphosa mommai. The sequence continues at coordinate 1,779,343 of JAEIFT010000013.1, read as the reverse complement.
GCAACAACAACTAATAAAAAATGTTTGTAAAATATATTCACACACACATACATATTTCATATGAACTTCTTGATGGTAAACGAAAGCAACAAAATGTCCAAGCTGGAGAATTAAAGTTTTTGATGAAGATGAGACACGAGATTGTTGGATAAAGTCTATGATAAATTAAATGCAACATTATTGTTGAAAGGAATAAAAGAGAATTGCAATCGATTATATTGAAAAAGCTGGCAAATGAATGGGCTCTAGTTGAGAGTTTTATAAGTATGTCCAGATTTTTATAAGCAGAAGTGTATTCAACATTATAAAGTATATATTCTTAATCGGCATGCCGAGCTGAATTGATAGCCGAGTCGATCTGGCCCTGTCCGTCTGTTTTTATGCCATCTCTTCCCTCAGTTTTAAAAGCTTTCTTTACCAAACTTTTCAAAAAGTCTTGAAATATATATAGGCTGCCGTCTATGTAGGAACCCGCCGGATCGGATGACTATATCATATAGCAGTCATTGAAACGATCATAGTCATAGTTATAGTGAGAAAAACTTTTTTGTTTTTAATGGTACACTTAGAAAAAAATAAATAAAGAATTCCGTAATTGAACAGGGGAAATTCAAGTACAAACGATCTTAAAAGCCGACTAAGTTTGGAATATTCATTTCCGACCCCATAAACTATATATATTCTTCATCAGGACAACGAGCTGAGTTCAATTCCGTCTGTCCGTCCATCCGTCTGTCTGTCCTTCTGACCGTCTGTCTGATTCTACGCGAACTAGTCCCTCAGTTTTAAAGCTATCGAGCTGAAATTTTGCACAGAGTTTTCTTTTTACTGCAAGCAACTAATATGTCGAAACCGGCCGGATCGGATGACTATATCTTATAGCTGCTATAGGAACGATCTGTTTTTTGTTTTCCTTCTTAGCGTCACCAATTTGGTACATATTAGTTTCAGATGCTTCCACATAATTGTTATAAAATTTATCAAAATCGGATGACTATAGCATATAGCTGCCAGAGAAACGGTCGGTCCAAAAACTAGTTCTAGTAAGAACAACTTTTTGGTTTTCCATTGTTGAGTCACCAATATTGGTATATATTAGTTTTATATGCTTCCACATAATTTTTAAAAAAATATGTCGATGACTATAGCATATAGCTGTAATAGGACCGATTGGTCGGAAAATGAGTTTTACTAAGAAAAGTTTTTTTGTAGTAGCGTGATCAAATTTTGTTTTTTAATAATTTTGAATTTATAAAAATTTATATCTTTAATTTTAATTTTTTTTAATTTATGTTTTTAGGGGTTTTTATGCGTAGTTTTTGAAAAATCACATAAAACCTAACGAACAAATTTTGATTGGAACGATAAATTGTCTTTGCATTACTTGTTAAAGATAACTTTATGTAAATGTTGTCCGAGGCTCCGTTTCAAATGGTCCATTCGGAAGGTCCAATTTTGTTTAACACAATTTTTCGACAAAACGGAGGATTTTAATGGAGCTGTTTTAAGGCCCATTCACCAAATATTAGACATCATTCAGACCAAAATAACGTTAAAATTTTAAGAACAAAACGATCTTAATTTAATCGCGGTCATACCTAAATATAGGATGGCATTGTTTTCTGAGTCTGGCGTCTGCAAACTTGATATTTATCAATTCAATAAGTATCTACAATCGAACGGCTATAGCATATAGCTGCTATAGAAACGATCAGTACAAAAACTAGTTCTAATGAGAAAAACTTTTTTCTTTCCAATGGCAGTGTCTCTAAACTTAATATTTACTTATCTCTTATGAATCTACAAATTTCTGGAATGTTTGATCAAAATCGGACAGATATAGCATATACCTGTTATAGGAACGATCTTGCAAATACTAGTTATAGTGAGAAAATCATTTTTATTAATTAATGGTGGCGTCTTTATACTTGTTAATCGGGAATATTGTCTGCTTTAACACAATTTTGCCGAAGTTGACCCAAATCGGATAAAGATATCGTATAGGTCTCATACAACAATCGTCTTGGTCAGCCAAACCGAAAGTGGTGCCTTCTGTAGGTCAGCTTGGGAAATCAACTCAATAAAATTTTTGTAAGAAAATCAGGAAAACCATTGCTTTAATCAGAAAAAAACCTGCAAGGGAATTTTAAATATAAAATGCAATGTCCAACGTTCCAATAAAGATCAAGGTTGAATTTTAGATACCCAATTTCGACTGATTGTACGAAGTAGAAGTGAGTACTTCAGAAGGTAGTACTTCAAACATTAATTACGAAGGCATAGAGAAAGTTACTGATTTGTTGACGTATTGCCTTAAAGTAAAACTGACTGAAAATTTTCACTTTATGTCACATTCTCATTGTTTAGGTAAAAAATTACCTTCAAAGTTGAATTATTGGAAATTTACTTTTTTATAAACTCTAGGTGAAATTAAGAACATGGCTGATTGATCCTGTTGTTTATGTTAAGTATCCTTAGGGATCTACTACAGTACACTATGCATAAAGGTATCTTAAAACTGACTGACATTTGTCATTGATAGCATTATGCGGACCACCCCCTCCCTCCTCATCCTAATCCTTGCTACATCATAATTCTGGTTTACACAACTTAGCAAATTTCTCGTTGCTCCCGAAGGGGGTATGTTTGTGAAAGGCTGCTTAAAGTTTTGTTCTGTTGCTGTATCATTTACTCATCATGTCACGCTGACTTGACTGGCTGTTTGCCTGGTTGTTTGTATTGCTGCTGATGCTGTTGTTTTTTTACTCTTGTTGTGCTGCCAACTTCTCGTCTTGTTGTTATTATTTTTATTTGCATATTTACCTACAACTAGCAACAGGAATAGGAACACAGGCAAAGGCAACCGCAATCTTTTGCCTTCTGCTTCTGCTTCGCTCTGCTCATTTCGTTCGCTTCTTTTCATATTATCAAACAATTTTTGCTATGGTATTTTAGCTACGGTTGGGTTTTTGTGGTACCATCCAGCTGCCAGTTGCTGTTGTTGTTGTAGTTGTAGCAGTTGTCGAAGCCCAAAGTGCAATTTTAATGCAAACAATTGAAGCTGAAGCGTGCAGCGCGCACGCAAGTGGAAGCCCTAGCTTTAGCTTCAATCTTGGCTCCGCACCCATATGTAGAATGTACCCCAATACATACATGTGTTTAGTGAGTAAGTAGAACCTGCCCCCCCTCCAACCAACCTCCCTCCCGCCCTTCCTTCCTTCCTGGTTCTACTTGGTCGGTGAGCCTGTCTGTGTCAGGCGTTTTGCGGTTGTTGTGCTGATTGTTGTTGTTTGTGGTTGGCGGTTGCTCTCGATGATGGCAAACGTTAGGCTGAGGTTGGCTTATTGAAATGCATTTGTTCAATATGTTGTTCAACATGTTGCTTGTTGGCTGGTAGCTAATGTTGTTTTTGTTTCGGTTTGTTGTTAGCTAAAGTTGCCGTTGACTGTGGCAAATATTGACAAAGGCAACTTTGAGTGTTTGTGTGTGCGTCTGTTTGTGTTGTGGGAGTAAGTTTTAGCACTATTAGCCATTGTTTGCCTTGAAACGGAGCTGCTGCCTGGCCAAGTTACGTATACGCCGCCTGGGCCCTGGCTTCCCTCTGTGTGTTGCTAAAGTGACGTTAATGCGTTGCAAGTGGTTTGGTTTCTCTCCATCTCTAGCATTCATTCAACTGTCAGTCAATGCATTTGGTATTTGCATTTCGTATTATTTACAAGTTGAATGCAAATAGTCAGGTAGGAATCCAGACGAGGACGAGAACGATGACAACTCTATTGTTGCCAATTGGCTACATTATCGTAGCTGGTTTTGCGGAAAATCAATAAAAACTGACAGTATTTTTGACAGATGGTTCAGCTTTGTCTGAGAGGGGGGAGGCGGCTCTGCCCTTGTTTATTAAGTTGAACGACGCAGCAGGCACAAAAAATTTTGTATATGTGTTGGCAAAAGGATTCATAAGGATTCCAGCGGTACGTACACACACCCATGCACGCACACACAGACACATATTCATTACACATACATACACTTTGAAAAAAATTAATTATTTGGTACCCGAATCGAGAACGAACCGTGTTAATAGTATATAAAGTACCTAAATACTTAGTCCAAGTACAAAATTCTTATCATACACTTGCCATTCACTTTTGACCCTATGAACTGAATAATATATAATCGTTTTAGACAGCCAATCAGAAAGTGGTGCCATCTGTTGGTCATCTTTGGAAATTACTAAACTAGCCAAAAATTAATTATTTTTAGGAAAATTGGAAAAACCTTTGCCCGATGTTATCTTTTCTCTGTTATTGAAAATTTCTTGAGCTGAGACGCATAATGGTAAATGCATTTAATGCTGTGATGAGAGAAATAACTGACCGGGCTTTGATGGCGCAAAGGGCTAAAGGCTGTCCATCTCTAATACACAAATACACATACATAAATTTCATTCCGATCGTACCAGAACACTGACAGTCGTGTTCTTTTTTTTTTTTTAAGTGTACATACATATATGCTGTCTGAAAGTTATATAATACATAAGGACCATTGTTATTTGCTCGCTGACGCAGTAGCAGGGTCTTCAGCCATATGCAACCCTCTATTTGGGCAGAACACGCGTACGCAGAAGTAACAGGAGCAGGGGCTGGCAGTAACCGCAGCAACATCAGCAGCAGGAGCAGGAGCAGCAGCAGCAGCCGCAACGTAACAGACTTCAGACGTCGAGTGTTGAAGCTCAAATGTCGCAATGCAATAAACTTAACTGACATCTGGGGTGAGTGTGTGTGTGTGTGTGTGCGCTTGGCATTTCATTATTATGCTCATGCAGGATGTGAGGGCAGGGTAGGCCAGGATGGCAGTCGAGTCAGGTAACATCATGAAAACGCATCAAGCTCAAATTTATTAGGATAGGTTTTGGTTAACTCTTGCATTTTGATGTATATATGTCTGTATGCGAGTGAGTGTGTGTGTGTGCCGAGGCTATTGAACTTTTGTGGCAAACACTGCCAAAATTGAACAGACCGCATAACGAACAAGGGAGCAACAAACCATCAACCCATTGATAACTAACCCCTCTGCAATGCAGCTCGCAGTTTGCAGTTCAATTTAAGTTGCAGCAGAACAAATGAACGAGGCATATTTGCCTTTGGCAAAGTTTCCAAAAAGGCTAAAACACCTGCGCCATCGACTAATAAAACAGATTTACTTAGTGCCATGTGGAAGGGGAGAAGGTCAACTAATCCCACTGGTAGAGCAAACATTGACCATATTGCTGCTTGCTACTTCTTTCCATGAATCGTACGAGTAACAGTGCAATTAGAGCTCGTATTTGCATTGTCCAGCCAAATGCTTGTTAGGCAGTTCAACTGATAAATCTGACATGCTTTTAATTAAGATGCTGTCAAGCTGATAACTGGAAAGATTATAACAAAGCCTTTAGAAATGATTTGTAGCTATCGAGTTTCTTGCGTGAGCGAGAACTTAATTGAAGTTTCGGAACTTGAAGTGATTCGACCACCAAAGTTATCTTGATAATAAACAAACAAAATATGTAGGTACGAATGAAAAGTAAGCAACCCAACTTAGTTCATTTAAAAGGAAAGTTTGCTGCCTCGTATCTTCGACTAGTGCTCTAACGTAATACTTCTATTTATGTTAGTTTATGTGACAGAGAGCCAAATCTAGATGATTTGAAATTGGACCTAAGATTTATAAGTAATAGAAGAGTACTGATGTATATATATATTTTAAAGACAAGGGACACTAAATCGGGAGATCGGGACACTAAAATTAATTTGGCTAGTCAACTCAGGAGAGTCAATTTCACCACAAATTAATTAAGGAAGGAAGGTTATTAAAATAAGTCTACTAGAATACGAGGGCAGTCGTATATTAGGATCCGAGCTAAAGCCTCGAAGTGCAAACAACAAGAATTGCTTTTACACCGATTCAATTTTATCCTGATGGGTTAAATATTGTGGATACCACACGCACGACCCTTACTTAAGAATTGGACGGACAAGAGAAGTATAAAAATCTTGGTCAAATTCCCTTGACCAATGTTTTATAAACCCAAGTACGCTTCTGGGCTTATTAACAGTATAGATAACATGAAAGTCGAATTGAAGTTGATGATCCAGAATAACCCCTAGATCATTTACTTAATTTGCAGTATCATTTAAGAGTTCTAATGGTACACTATCAAGAGTATAAGTGACCAGCTGGGGTGATCTTCTATAAAATGTCATAAACTTACACTTTAAACCATTAAGGATTAGAAGATTATGAAACGCATTCAAATCTTTTTTCAAAAGAAAGCGAGAGATCAGATCTGTATATGATAGACAATGCTTCACATCGTAGGCATACAAGAGTGTACGTGAATGGGTGAGGACTAAAAGAAGATCATTAATAAATAAAGTAGAAAGTGATGGACCCAGGTGACTATCTTGAGGTACTCCAGAGGTTACCTGGATACATTTAGAATATGAACTCCGAAAAAGAACCATTTGTGTTTTATCACTTAGGTACTCCAATTAAAAAGATTAATTGGGAAATCGATTAAACTTAGTTTATAAGCAGCAAAAATCAGTCAGTTTGAATTTCGGTTAAGAACCCTTTGTTCACAAAAGAAGTAAACTCTAGAAGGTTAGTGGTAGTAACCATGTTGGAAAAGTGAAATGATAGAACTACAAAAGTGTTGCAGATGAGATGTTATAATTTTCTCAAAAGTTTTTGGAATTGCAGACAACTTAGAAATACCCTGTAATTTTCGGACATCGAAAATTATTACCTTTCTTATGGAGAGGAAGGATAAAAGATTACTTCTATAACGTTGGGAAAGTGGCTGAATAAACAGACAAATCAAATAAATTATGTTTAGGTTTACACAACGCATCAGCACAGAACCTGAGAACACAACCTGGTACTCCGTCGGAAACTGGTGCATATACAGGCTTGACTAAATTAAGGTCACAGAGAAGCGAACTTTCAGTGATCAAAGAGCTTAAATGCAAATATACTTATTTAACTGAAAAGGTTACGGTCGATTCAAATTGTACGTTGAGGGAGAATAGGTTGATTTGAAAAACTCTGCAAACTGTTCGGGTTATACGTTTCAAACCTTCTAGACATATATTCTAATCATTATTATTTATTGAGCCACCATATATAATTTTCCGATCAGATTAACGATAGTAGAGTTGCCACCCCTGCAATTAGAATAAATCCGTATATCTCCCACAATTTCGAAAATCGATTAATTAAACCTTTGAATCATCATTACTTATCGATCCACATGATATTATTTCCCGATCAGATGAAAGATAATAGAGTTAAGAAAAATTGTTCCAACCTTCTAGACATATATTAGAATCATCATTACTAATCGATCCTTTATTCACCGTTTCCCGATCAGAAGAATGATAGTTGAGTTATAAAAATAATACTCTTTGTATCTTTATGCAACACGCACCTATTTTTCTATCCAGCGTAATTTGATGTGTAACGAGATATAGTGCATGAGCGATTTTTTTTTTCACGCCACGCACGCTTCAAGAAATCAATATCTCTTTACGCATGATTCATTCGCACCATTATTGGAGTGATCACGCACGATACAACTTTATCTCTATAAAATTTAATTTAACACAATACAACGCAATTATGTATAAACAATATAAGGTGTACTTTCCTCCAACATTAGCAGTTCAAATAGAAAACGTTAAATATATTTTTCTTTCATTATTATTAAAATAGTTACATATTTAAAAATATTAGCTTATGATTTTTATCGCATAATCTTTCTCACGTCACCATACACACTGCGATGCTTTTCAAACATCATGACTAAATTATAATACCCTCTTAAAGGGCACAAAAACTGACATCCCCCTTTTGCATGGGGTGTACCTTTTTCCATTTGCGTTAAACTTTTAGCCCTAGAAAAACCCGCCGCAACAAATCTTAAGGTTTAGCTGAGTTTTCAGTTGCCTTGCGTGTTTTTTTTCAGCTTTTTTAAGCCGCTTAGAAATTATGCAGATAAGTTGGGCAAATAAGTATGCCTAAGCTGAGGCAATGTAATAAACAGAAATCTGGTAATAGTTAAATGAGCTTGATTGCAATGTTTCCAACTGGAGTTTGTGTAGGGACAACTCTCCGTTTTCAACTCCTTTGCCTGCTAGTTTTTTGCTTATCAGTGCTCTGCACTCGACACAAGCAAACAAAATTTTTAATAATGAAATTTCTCACAGAAGGCTGGGGTGGCGTGGGAGGAAGAGAAATTCTTGTGAAATGTTTTTTAGTGGAGCACTAAGGGCATATTTTAGCATAATGCTTCAAATGATGCTATGCAAAAATTTAATGCCAGCAAAATGAGCACGGCACAAAATTGCCCCGAAACCCTTTTTGTTGTACCCTGAGTTGATGTTGTTGTTGTCAGTGGCTGCAGTGTTAGAAGTAAGCTCTGAAATAATTTTTTTTCTGGTATTTTTGTGACATGGAGAACTTGGACATGCTGCGGCAAAGGGGGGCAGCAGCAGCAGCATAGTCTACTGCTTTGCTTGCTCAATTTATGCAAATTAAATTGCAATACTTTATGTTTTTTTATGTCACCAACAACCCACACAAAACCCGCCAGCAAGTCATGCCACTGTGTATCTCTCTCCCTCTTTTTTGTAAAGAAAAAATTATTAACGTAACTTTGATAAATTATGCTCATAAAAAATGCTTAAACGGCAATTTAAGCACGCCCAAAGTTAGTTTTTTCTTTCGTTTGCCTCGATTTATTGGCCATAGACCCATTTGGCCAGAAGACTCATTTGCCGCAACATGAGCAGGAGCTACCAAAATACGCGCCACTAATGGGCCACAGCAGCACTGCAAGCAACTGCCTCTCAGAGTGTATGACGTGGGCGTGGGCTGTCGTATGTGTGCATTGCGTTAGATTAATAACAGCAACGATGACGACGACGTGGTACAGTGGGCGAAAATTTCGAATCTAGGTGAACGAAATTTGATGTGATGCTTTAGCTCTAAGGCAGACGCTTGAAGTGAGAACAGCTTTCGAGCGAACTTAAAAACTGAACGTTAAAACAAGCTGACTCCAAAAATCAAACACAAAGTTTTTCAAGCGGATCCTTTACGTCAAATCGTGATTTTCGATTGGAAAGAAAAGTAGCTTTGGAAAATGGTGTATATCTTCAGTAATGGTTTGTTGATTTTAAAACGAACACATTTTCTTGAAATTTAATTGAACGTGCTTTAAATTAGAGGTGAGCGCGTGACGTGATCGTAAGAAATCACAGACTTTTGAGCATGATCATCAGTGATACGTGCGTGATTCGTGCACTTGAATATAAGTCATCGTGTATATATGCAGTATTCACAAAGTTTGGCTTCTATTATATTTGATTAATAATATTATTCCTTAAACTGAGTTGATTTTAATTTCGTGAATACGCTGCTCGCAGCTGCTCCATACAAAAGGCGCAGTGTGGCCAAAAAACTCCATGCAAAAATTCGGGTTTTGAATCGTGCGTGACATAATACGCTCAACAAATTGTGTGCGTGAATCGTGCGTCAAGAGATTTTTATTTCGTAAATCGTGCGTTACGCGAAGGAAAAATCCCTCACGCGCGCACCTCTACTATAAATCATTCCTAAACTAGAGGTGGAGAACTATCGATGGCACTATCGGCACTATCGATGGTTGGGCGCTATCGAGTCGCCATCGATAATAGCCCTCCACTATAGATAGTTTTAGATAGTTTTCTTTAACCATCCAGCTTTAACCATCAATAAATAGGTAGCTCTTAAAAAAAATACAAATAATTGCGCTTAAAAACGTTATTTACCAAATATAATCTCATTAGTGTTGTTTAGTCAAATTAATCTAAGTGTTTCTTTTGAACCGACTCGTAGGGAATAACCCTTGTACTACTAACTTGCATGCATGAGCCGTTTCGTGTCCATTGTGCTGATTATAATAAACTCTACCGAATAATTAGCTTAGAAAAATCTCTTCCTGGAATCAAAACCTCTTTTTTATTGTATTTAGCCCGTAGTTTGCCTTAATTTAGTGTTTTCCTACGCGTTTTCGTGTCACACGTTTGTAGCTGAGCATCACGGCCGGTTAGGCGGGAGGTGGGCTGCTATTTTGCCTGGGGTTCGCGCCTAACAGGTTTCGGCTTGGTGACGCTTAGGCCACTTGAAGATTCAAAAAATACGAATTCCAGAATTATTTGAATGCAAGCATCAGAGTTTCTTTAAAAAGATATGATACATATATATAATCGGAACCCACAACCCAATATTAATGCCAAAGTTTAAACCAAAAGTGACGGAAGCCAATTTTTAAGTTAGTTTTTTTTAATAAATTATTTAAAATTTATGCATTTTTTACCATAAGCGTTTAAGTTACCAAACTATCGTAGACTATCGATGGTTTTCCAAAAACTATCGTTGACTATCGATTGTGCCGAATATCGATAGTTCTCCACCTCTATCCTAAACCACTTTATAATCGGATGGTTAGATTTGGCGTATTTCAGGTTTTAATCTCTGTTTTTCTTCAGGGTCAAACGCAGGGTAAACGTAAGCAAAAACTTACATATGTAAAGTTAAGGGATCTGAGATATACTAAAATTGTTTAATAAAAATACAATTTCATCTTTTTCGTTGCTCTTTTTGGTTCAAAATTAAATATTATTAATTTATCCTTAATTTTGCTTTACAAGGAAAGAATTAAATGGCCCAAATGGGACAACCTAGGGGTTAAATTGTGTCGGTAACGTTATCTGAAAACAGTGTATTTAACATTTCATCGATATCAAAAAGATCTTCTTGCTCTTTATTATTAGGACATTTTTTCAGAGGTAAAGTTAATTATGTTTTTTTCCTTCTTTATAACTACTTTTTGTTGTGTAGGTTGCTTACCATTTCTATTATATCTTCGGATTAAAGGATTTTTAAATTATACCGGACATACCGGTACGCGGTATCGAAATAAAAACCAAGGTACCGGTACGGAACCGAATACGAAATAAACTAGAACCTAAAAGAACCTTTACATGAGTTTCGGTACGTACCATTGTTTGATTCCCTGGTCTGTTTTTTTTAAATTTTTATTATACTCTGTACCGAAGGTACAAAGAGTATATTGGGTTTGTGCAAATGTATGTAACAGCCAGAAGGAAGCATCTCCGACCCTATAAAGTATATATATTCTTGATCAGCATCAACAGCCGAGTCGATATAGACATGTCCGTCTGTCCGTCTGTCCGTCCGTCTGTCCGTATGAACGCTGAGATCTCAGAGATGGTAAGAGATAGAGGTTTGAGGTGTATGGAACATATAATTCTTATACTTGCAGGCAGATCAAGTTTAGTTTTTATTTTCCACGCCCCCTGCCTCCCCCCGCAAATTGAAAAAACCTCATATCTTCCACAATTTTGGAATTAGGTTGCTCGAACCCTCTAGGCATATATTCTCCTCATCATTACCTATGGAGCCTCCATACATCGTTTTCCGATCAGATGAACGATAGTAGAGTTGCCACCCCCACAATTTGAAAACAACCTATATTCTACTCATTAATACTTATCGAACCCCCATACATCGTTTTCCAGATCAGATTTAGAGTTGCCACCCCGGCAATTTGAAAAACACCTCAAATATCCCGACATTAAGTTATATTCTACTCATTAATACTTATCGAACCCCCATACATCGTTTTCCGATCAGATGAACGATAGTAGAGTTGCCACCCCCGCAATTTGAAAAACACCTCAAATATCCCGCAATTTTGGGTTTAGGTTGTTCGAACCTTCTAGATATATGTTCTACTCATTAATACTTATCGAACCCCATACATCGTTTTCCGATCAGATGAACGATAGTAGAGTTGCCACCCCCGCAATTTGAAAAAATCTCAAATATCCCGCAATTTTTGAGTTAGGTTGTTCGAACCTTCTAGACATATATTCTACTCGTCATTACTTATCGAACCCCCATACATTGTTTTCCGATCAGATGAACGATGGCAGAGTTGCCACCCCCACAATTTGAACAAAATCGAATATCTTCCACAATTTTTAAGACAGATTGTTTGAACCTTTTAGGCATATATTTTAATCGTCATTACTTATCGATCCTCCATAAACCGTTTCCAAATCAGATGAAAGATATTCGAATTTTAGCACTGCCCGTAATCGTGACGTGCAAGTGCTGCACATATTGTGTGGACCCCCACACTTTAAAGTTTTAAGTTATATACAAACAGGTACAGAGTATATTACAGTCGGGCTTGACCAGTGTTGCCAATTTGTCCTTTTTCCGGATAGATCTGTCCTTTTTAAAACTGGCATTTCCGGAAAAATGTTGATTTGTCCCCTATCCGGAAAAAATGCCTTTTTTATTTTGTTCTATCCTTTTTTCATCCTTTTTTTAGTTTTATAAATTCAGACCAATAGCGCACTTTTCCTGAATATCCACAGACTGCGGAACGTACTCAATATAAAGTTTATATGTTTGGCTAAAAATATGTAGCGAACTCAATTTAATTTGAATTAAATTCTTTTTTGCTTTGAAAAACTCCCAAGCTCATCAGTAATTTTGGTTGGTACGATCCGGTAAAAAATGTTTTATGGTCCTTCTCAGTTGTTTCAAAAAAGTTAATAGTATCCAGAGAAGAAACTGTTTTAAAAAAAACTTTGTGTCTTCTTCAGCCACATATTAATTCATCCTTTATAAAGCTTTTGAGAGCTCTTTTTCGGATCATTAAGTTTATTAGGAGATAAGAGATTTCCTTGCTACATCTAGATGTTTGCCGAACTTATTGTTTTAAAAATCTGCTTTCCTGCAAATGAACTTTTATTTGCTAAGATTTTGTTATCCATCTGCTGAAGAAGAATTTGCAACTTTTCTCCCAAAAGGCTTTAAATTGCCATCATTATATATCCTGGATAAAAATGTATATGATTATGTATAAGAAATGTATCTTTTTAAATAAAGTTTATTTATCGAACAATATCTAATTAAAACTTCCATAACATGGTGAAAGCCACGGTCAACAATGCATACATCGTCAGGTTTTGAAACCGATATTAGTCCAATGAGATCTTCAAGAAGTTTTTTAACATTTTGGTTTTTATTAATTTTTACCACCTTAACACCTTCAAAAATTCTGCAAAAATTATACGAATTGTATCTTGCAATGAACTTTAACCATGTTTATTATAAAAGAGGTACTCCAACTAAAAGTCTACAATAATTGAAGTTAAAAACTTCGCAGAATTTTGTAAGTCTCGAATTGCATTTTAAGAATCAGAAAAATTGTTCTGGGGGAGTCCTGACATGCCAGCTATTGCCATAAAATTTTTGGGAATTTTTAGAATGGGTAATTGGTCCGAAAAACGCTTGTGTTGGAAATGATAAAAATCTATATTTAAAATTCAGGGTTGTAACTAGATGTATAAACGAGAAGGCAAAGCTAACTTCGACTGTGCCGAAGTTTTAATACACTTGAAAAACTTTACTCCAACTGATTTACCTGGAAAAAATATATATAGGATATAGATATCAGATATTTAAAATGATTAAATCATTGATAATAAAAATTTGATACCATAAAAAAAAACTTTTCTTAGTAAAACACATTTTCCGACCGATCGGTCCTATGGCAGCTATATGCTATAGTCATTCGATTTTGAAAATTTTTTTCAAAATTATGTGAAAGCATATAAAACTAATATTTACCAAGATTGGGGACGCTACGATAAAAAACAAAAAGGTTTTTCTCACTAGATGTAGTTTTTTAAACCACCGTTTATATGGCAGATATTTTCTATAGTCCTCCGATTTTTATAAATTTTTTCAGAATTTTGTCGAATCAAATATATACTACGATTGGAGACGCTAAGATGGAAATCAAAAAAGTTTTTCTCACAGAGACTAATTTTTCGACCGATCGTTCCTATGGCAGCTATATGCTATAGTGATCCGATTTTGAGACATTTTTCCAGAATTATGTGGAAGCATTTAAAACTAACATATACCAAGATTAGTGACGCTACGATGGAAAACAAAAAAGCTTTTCTAACTAGAACTAGTTCTTAAACCGATTGTTCCTATGGCAGCTATATGATATAGTCATCCGATCTGGCCGGTTCCAACATATTAGTTGCGTGCAGTAAAAAGTAGACTCTGTGCAAAATTTCAGCTCGATAGCTTTAAAACTGAGAGACTAGTTCGCGTAGAAACAGACAGACGGACAGACAGACGGACAGACAGACGGACGGACGGACGGACGGACGGACAAGCGGAAATGAACTTAGCTCGTCGTTCTGATCAAGAATATATATAGTTTATGTGGTCGGAAATGAATATTTCTATGCGTTACAAACTTCTGGGCAAAATTAATATACACTTTTCAAGTGTAGAAAAAGAATCGATAAATTACTTTCGTTAATGTACTCTAAAACTGCATTCTTAAAATTTGGATAGAATTGGGGCCGATACGCCTAGTAAGCAAGGTCTTGCTATTTGTCCTGTTTTTTTGTCCTTTTAAAAAAAATCTGTCCGTTTTCTATCTTTTTTTCAAGGGTCATCTGTACTTTATTTTTGAGGAGGCGTTGGCAACACTGGGCTTGACCGACTTTCTTACTTGTTTTTTTTTAAAAAAGGTAGATTTTAAAAATTTGAATTAATCGTTCCGCTAGATTGCCCATTTCGCCCAGTGTGCGATGCTGCTGCTCTGTTGGCTCTGCTACTGGGCCCCCAGAGTGTGCCAGAGAACGACTCCAACTGCGAGAGTCACACGTTGTGTGCCCTGCCTTGTGTGGGTGTTGCTGCCTTTGCACCTTTAGCAACTGCAACCGACGGAGTCTGCGACGCTGATGACGAATGTGAATGACTTGCCTCGAGACAGGCAGTCAACTTGACGCGCATTTGTCTGGCAATGCGTCTGCCCATATAGGTAGACAACTTTTGCATATGTACTTCGTTGTGTTGTTGTGCCGCTGCCTCTCTGTCAAGATGGCGTCATTTGCAACAGCAGCCCTGGTCTACTCCGCCACTCCGGCTGGCGTAACAAGCTGTTGAGATAGCAATGACGTTGCCATAATTTGTTTTATTTTATGAAGTTTGTGGTACAAAAGTTTTAAATCAAACCAACTTTTTGCCGCGGCTGCTTGTGTTTTTGAATTGAATTAAAGTTGCTTAAATAAAGTAATTGAGTTGTTATTTTGGTAACTTGAACGCAGTACGTAATTTGAAACTTGAAGAGAATATTACAAATTCTGAAATTTTAATTAGGTGTATGTGTCATATAGGTATTATTTGTATAAAACTCTAAATAAAATTAATATAAAATATTCACAAATATTTAAAAAAATAGAAAGCTAACATCGGCTATGCTGAAGTTTTAAATACCTTCTTGCAGATTTTGAAAAAAAAGGCTATACCATTGATAACAAAAATTTTTGATCCATAAAAAGAATTAGTTTTTGAACCGATCGTTCCTATGGCAGCCATATGCTATAGTCATCCGATTTTGATAATTTTTTCCAGAATTATGTGAAAGCATATAAAACTAATATAACCAAGATTGGTGACGCTACGATGGAAAACAAAAAGTTTTCTCACTTAGAACTTGTTTTTTTAACCGATCTTTTATATGGCGTATATGCTATAGTCATCCGATTTTGATAAATTTTTTCAGAATTGTGTGCAAATATATAAACTAATATATACTACGATTGAAACGCTACGATTGAAAAAACAAAAAGTTTTCTCACTAGAACTTATTTTTGGATCGATCGTTCCTATGGCAGCTATATGCTATAGTCTCCGATTTTGATCCATTTTTCCAGAATTATGTGGAAGCATATAAAACTAATTATACCAAGATTGGTGACGCTACGATGGAAAACAAAAAAGTTTTTCTCACTAGAACTTGTTTTTGGACCGATCGTTCCTATGGCAGCTATATGATATAGTCATCCGATCCGGCCGATTCCGACATTTATGTGCAGCGTTTGTAGTTAAAAACTTTGCAAAAATTTTGGCTAGATAGCTTAAAAACTGAGGGAGTAGAAACAGACAGACGGACAGAGGAAAACAGACGGACAGACGGACGGACGGACAACGGAAATGAACTCAGCTCGTCATGCTGATCAAGAATATATATAGTTTATGGGGTCGGAAATGCTTCCTTCTCTGCGTTACAAACATCGGGACAAATTAATATACCCTTTTGTAGGGCTATAAAAACCGGTCTCAAATATTGGTTGAAGTAAAAATGGGAGCACGTCTGTATACAACTAAAATAATCTTTGAGAGTCCGGTGATCTTCTTTTTGCCATTTTACCTTTTGAGGTTCGGTTTAATGTATTTTGCATCAATCACATGCCCTCCGTGTAGGTTGCTTTCTTCTCGATTTAAATTTAAATTATTTTTTGACATTTTGTAAAATATCTATGCCTACAT
Source organism: Lordiphosa mommai (assembly GCA_018904225.1). Taxonomy (NCBI): domain Eukaryota; kingdom Metazoa; phylum Arthropoda; class Insecta; order Diptera; family Drosophilidae; genus Lordiphosa; species Lordiphosa mommai. The sequence continues at coordinate 1,762,861 of JAEIFT010000013.1, read as the reverse complement.
TAAAAGTTATATACATGGACATAGAAAATTTAAAAATTGTAGCTTTCGATTAAATTATCTATAAAATATACTTAATTTTTTGACACAAGTGCCGCAAAGTACTGCATTTTTATTAGAGAGTGTATAAAAGAATTTCACTAATTTTTACGCCTTCTAAGAAAAATCCATGAAGTTTGCTTCATGGTGTAAATCCCGACTAAGTCAATCTAATATTGTAAAATATTTAATAGATATTTTTATATCAAAAACAATTTTTTTTTATCCGAACGCCTAAAAGTTTAATAAGCATTTTCATTGCTAGTTACCTCACAGCTGGCGCCAAATAGCTGTTTAAAGTGACCGGATGTGAAAAAGTTTTAAAGAAAACAACTTTTTATTAGATGTTCCGAGGCGAGATCGAACCCAGACCTTCCCCTCTGTAGGCGCGCATACAACTCATTGCATCACAAACGGCCACCCAAACTGATTGGCTTCCCTTAATATGACCTTTATAAAAAAAAAAAAAAAAAGTCTCACCCTTTTCAAATGTCTTAAAATCTACTCTTTCGTACAGGCAAAACCAACCTGAAGAGCCACCCCATTTACATTTACAACTTTTCAATCTTATGAAACTTTTACAATCCCTGCAGTTTTTCATTGTTTATGTAGCGATTTTATAAAAAAGGAAGCGAAATGCTCAGATGGCCCCCAACATTTTTACCGTTTGTCTGCATTTAACAAAAAGCCTTACATTTTTTACTTTTTAGTTGCCGCCCTCCCGCTGCTTAATTCAATTAATTTTTATTTAGTTTTCATATAATATTTGCTCGCTCTGCGCATTTTGAAGCAAATACTTGGTCTAACTAAATGAAATGTTATTTGCATAAAAATTTCAATCTTTTTTTTCTTTTAATATTTCGCGGGACCCGAATCCAAAACAGAGTCGGGTTCATTCCGTTGTTTCTATGTGTCTGCCGGTTGGGTAGCCATTCTTTTTTTGCACCCATTAACAGGCAGTTGCCTTTTGTGTGCTCTTTTTTTTCTCCAACACTTTTTTTTTTACATTTTTCTTTAAGCCAGAGACTAAGCGCATTTTACACATTTAACAGGCTATATCGCATTGTTTCCAGCTCCTTTTACAATTTAGTTTTAGACAGAGGAAAAAAAAACAACATGTAAAAGAGCTGCTGAGGGCAGCAGCGACTACAAAATACCCTATTTCCTTGATTTTGTGTGCTTTCAATCATATGCTTTTATATGAATTTATATATAAATTCACAACTTAACGAAATCATTTCGTTCTGGATCTTATCGATATTTTTGGAATAGATATATATTGTATTAAGCCAAGTAAACAATGGAGGAGACGTGCAACATCAGCTTTCGTGCGTGCACGTGCGTGTCACTTTTAACCCTTAAAATACGAACACGACTGAACACGAAAAATCACTTTTTTCCACTATTAATTGTCGTGACGTATTTAGAAATTTTTGACAGTATCCCTGTTGTTTTCTTGTTTAAAATATGCCATTCGTGTTACAGTCGTGCCGTGTTTAAAATATTCGTCACTCGACCATCTTTCGTCGGAAGCGATTTGTGGAACACATGAAAAGTCTCCGAATTCGACAGAAACATATAAACATCTATATATCGACACGAATGTTATCGCTGATAAAAAATATATATTCTTCATAGGGTCGCAGTTGCGTCCTTTTGCCTGTTCCATAAATTTGTACAACTTCATGATACCATTTGAAACCTTTTTTAATGCGTACAGGGTATAGAAAACAAAAGCAAAGGCGGATACCGCCTCGTAGGTGTAGACTTGTTTTTGTAAGCCGCGTCAGAAATTACTTTATTTTAATAGGACTTCATTTAATCCAAGCGCATTATGAGAGACAGTCGTCAGAAAACTGGTCGAGGTGGTAAGGCAATTTGGTGGCACACGCTGCGTATACGCAATTTGTGATGCTTTATAAAGTAAACTTGGAGGAATGAGAAACGCGGGAATTGAGAACAGGCGGACAGGCAAACAAACAACAGACACACCCACTCTAAGGGACCCAACAGCAACATGTTTAATACAAAAGTTTCATTTCCGCTTTTCATTAGCCTCGACGGTGACACAACCAGCAGGAGGGCGGAGTATGAGGACAAAGAAGAGGCTTTCGGTAGGAGTCAGAATGCGTAAATATCACACAAACAAGGCGAGCACACACACACACACACAGACTTACACGCACATTCTGAGGCCATAATGAGATATATACAAAAGCTCAGCTCAGCTCAGTGGCAAATCGGGTAGAGTGTAAACCTCAAACCACGTGTTAATTTTACTCCTTCTGCTGCTGCTGCTGCTGTTGATATGCTTCTCCCCGTTGTCCTCATTGCTGTTGCTGCTTCACTGAAGTGAACTAAAAAGCTTGAATGGCGTTTTCTGTTGGGTTTTATTTGTGGGGCTGTGAGTTGTTTTTTCTTTTCTGCCAACTAGCTGCTATATTAACTGGCTTACGGGGTACGCCCCATATATGAGTGTGTGTGTGTGTGTGTGTAGGACAAACACGCAGCGTAATGAAGTAGCCAGAGCGACCCGTAATGGCTGACTGAGCGTCATAATAATCTCAGTGTGGGAGTACCGAGTGCGTGTATGTGTGATCCTAACCAGGCAGGAGATACATACATAAACATATAAGGCCCTAGTAAAGCAGGCACTCGCCGCCAGAGGTTATTCAACTGCAGCGCACAGACACGACGAGCACTGCCTGGCCTAGTCCATATGCCAAACGATAAACAGATAGGTGGATGGATGGCTGCCTGGCTTACAGGCTTTGCTGGAATGGTGGCATTTAACCCGGTACATTTCCCCAAACGCTCGCATCCGCTTTGCACTTTGCACACCATTTCCGCTTCGAACTATGTGCTACAATCCAAAGGACTAACTGAATATCTGTTTGTGATGTGTGCAATATTATGGAACGTGATTTAATCACTACATGTGACAGTTGCCAGATTCAATCAATTTTGCAAAATTTATTTATAATAATTTTATTCAATTCAATTTAAAGAAATCCATAAACCTTTGGCATGGTAAAGTTTGTGATACATTTTCTACATTTCTCAAATGGGGGGGGTCGCTTAGCCTTCAGAGAACATAATCAGGGGTGCCACAGAATTCACTAGCGATTTGGCTTCAAGCGATTTGCCCAATCGGTCAACAATTTTCGCCATGCCACAGAACTTTGAGCGATTTAATTTTTAAGCTTGTTCACAAACCTTTTCGAAATTGACTGCTCAGAGTAGACAACGCGCTAGAGCAAATAAAAATCATACATGTCTGCGTTTTTATTCATATATAGTTGTACATAACCAAGTTTAGTCCTTTTTTAAATGTAACATAATTAAATAACTTCTTCTAAGTTCAATTTTGTTTAATTTGCAAACTTAAAAAATCGAATTTGCTGCCAGCCGAACTAAAAATGTTACCCTACAACTCTAGCGGCTCTACGGTTACACTTGAACGGCAAATCACAATGTAAACAAAAGAATCCCAGTGAATAGCAATCAGCTGTCAAATTTTACAGTTAAAACTCTGTATTAAATGTCCCTCGCACGACTGGTGGCAATCGAAGAGTTACGGAAGAAGCGAATACGTAAGAAGACGATAGAGCGCAGCCGTTTTAGATGCACATCCCGCCCTTTTTCATAATCAGAAGATTTGTATGAGTTTTTGCTTTTGGTTGCATAAACAACTTCTTGTAGTTTTTATTACTTTTAACACATTTTGGTACAACTTATCCTCATTTATTCCAAATACTTTGGCACCGGCCACATCATCCACTGCCTTGAACTGAAAAACCGTAAGAGGCAGTGGCTCCGGTCTCCTTTCTATTGCACGTAGCAGTCAGGCTTTCCCCACCTGTAAGCGACAAAATTAGCTGTAAAAACACGCGTTATGATCCAAAAGTTACTTACATGTACTTACATTCCTCCTGCGATCTCTCTGGACGTTCATTGGCCAATGTGATCCAGGCTGCAGCCACTGCTACCCTGTCGGCCTTTGTGGAGTTGCCGGCTATGTCCTAATGGTCCTTCACAAACGCTAAGAAAATTTGGCTTTTAACTTCTGTTCAATGCTTTCTCCTTCATAATGTTTAAACCCTGTTCCGAAGGTACAAAGAGTATATTGAGTTTGTGCAAATGTATGTAATAGGCAAAAGGAAGCATCTCCGACCCTATAAACTATATATATTCTTGATCAGAATCAACAGCCGAGTCGATATAGCCATGTCCGTCTGTCCGTACGAACTCTGAGATCTCAGATATGGTAAGAGCTAGAGGTTTGAAGTGTATGGAACATATAATTCTTATACTTGCGGGCAGATCAAGTTTTGTTTTATTTTTGCCACGCCCCCTGCCTCCCCCGGTATTTGAAAAAAACCTCGTATCTTCCTCATTTTTGGTGTTAGGTTGTTCAAACCTTTTAGATATATATTCTATTTATTATTATTTATCGAGCCCCTATACATCGTTTTCCGATCAGATGAACGATAGTAGATTTGCCACCGCCACAATTTGAAAAACTTCTCAAAACTCCCACAATTTTGGAGATAGATTGCTCGAACCTGCTAGAAATGTTATCTGCCCATCATTACTTATCGAACCCCCATACATCGTTTTCTGATCAGATGAACGATAGTAGAGTTGCCACCCCCACAATTTAAAAACAAAACCCCAAAACTTCCACAGTTTTGGAGATAGATCGATAGAACCTTCTAGACATATGTTTAACTCATCAAACTCATTAAGCCCTCATACATCGTTTTCCAATCAGATGAACAATAGCAGAGTTGCCACCCCCAAAAGAAACGTCATATCTCCTATTATTTTAAAGATAAATTGTTTAAACCATTTAGGCATACATTTTAATCGTCATTTCATATCAATCCACCATACTCCAGTTCCAGATCAGATGAACGATAGTCGAGTTATAAGCAAATCAAATAATTACGATGGACGGCACTGGCCGATATCGTTTTGGGCAGCACTTACACAGTTTGTGTGTCCCCACACCTAAAAGTTTTCATTTATGTAGAATCTTTGACAGGTACAGAGTATATTACAGTTGGGTTTGACCGTCTTTTCTAGAATATTCAAATTTACTTAAATTTAAGCGGCTTCGTAGACGTAGTTCATTGAATTGCATTTTCCGACGTTGCCACTTTATTGAACTCAAAGAGGCAGCGATAAATTGCACAATAAATACGCAAAAGATTAATGCGACAAAAATTAATTTTTTTCATCTTTGTTTTTACACAAAAATCACTAATGTATAGAAGTAAAAAATAAATTCGATTTATTTCGAAATTCGAATTTAAAAAGGTGGCATCACTGAAATGCTTGCAATTTTGTTTGATACAGTGAATGACAAATTTAACTAGTGATTTATAAAAAAGCTAACTAAATAAACTTAACTTGCGAAAAGATAAATTTGTTTGATGTAGATTATTCAGAAATTGAACACCCTTAATGCATCAATTCGCCGACTCAACATTGGCCGATTTTCAAATCACTCGAAAACATGTTCTGTGGCGAAATCAAATTCGAGTGAATTTAGAGCGAAATCGATTTTTGCGGCACCCCCGATAAACTTGATCTGACTGCAAGTATAAGGAGTTTATGATCCATACACTTCAAACTCTGATATCTCCTTGTTCATACGGACAGACAGACAAACAAACGGACATGGCGATATCGATCCGGTTGTTGAAGCTGATCAAGAATATATATAATTGAGGTTTGGAGATGCTTCCATGTTAAATGTTTTTTCGTTTTTTCATGGTCATGGTGTTACCTTGACACAGAAATACAATTTTTTTATTTTTCCCTCCATTCAATGTGTTGTGCAAAAACTGTAATTTTGCAGACAACTTCAAAGTGTTAAACGATTTTTGCGACTATTTTTTCTTGGCCAAGGATAATCCCCAAATATTTGACCAAAGTTTCCGTTCTGATGTTAATATCGTTAAGTCATATTAGACAGATTGGCTGAAAGTTGTCCTTGCGTTTCTTGGTCAAGTAATTGACCTGGGTTTTTTTTCTGCCTTAACATAGGTTTTTCATTTTGTGAATTATTCTAAGAGGGCATTGAATGCTAAAGGAGATAGACATGAGCCCTAAGGGCAACAACTTGTAATATAAATGGATTAAGACTTTACTTTTTCAATATGAACAGCAAATGACATTAAAATAGCATAAAGTTAACACTTGGATACGGTATCAAAACCCGCTCATTCTTTGGCTAGTTGTGACATTCACTAAGTCTAGTAAGCTGATAAGTTCGTTAATGTTTTCTTCTTTTAAGTCTGTAAAAGGGTAAAGAAAATTGTCCTTTCACACATCACTGAAATTCTTACGTACATAAAAAAAATCCAATTGGTAGCAGTTGATCTGCTTCTACTCTTTCTTCCAAATCAGTAAAATTTATTGATTTTTGCCTCTTTACACGGGCAAATAACTAAGTGTGTGTGTGTGTGTGTGTGTGTCTGTGTGTATTGGCCGCTGCCATTCTCTCTTGATACCGGCGCGTGTTCAATTATGTGTGCACATTAAGCCTTTCGCCATCCATGTTCTTCCCATCCCTAAGGCGGCGCTTTCATTATTATGATTGAATTATTTGTATTATTGCATTATTTGTTGGGTGGATTCGCGTAATATGTATGTGTACGGCATATTGGAGGAAGCCAAAGTACATAAATGCAATTTGCATGCAACTGCGCTGTCGCATAATATTAAATTTTAATTTGTTTATACAACGTTTTCCTTTTGTAAGGCGGCTCTGGCTGACTTCAATTACCAGGTCTGTGTTTGGGCGAACGGTTAATGAACGCTATTAACAGCGACAAAAAGGTGTTTTTATTGGGTTTTACTATCGAATTACCAACAACAACAACAACTACAACGGGCCATATGTTAGCAGCCATGAAATTGGCTGTGCCGGGCACCAGCTGTTGAACAAATTGCACATATTACGCATACGCCGCGTTGTTCAGGCTCGCCTCTAAACGCCAAACGCTTTGTTTGCCGGTTTGTTTGTCTGCTGTCTGCCTGTGTTTGCTGTTTGTCTAATTTTAAAGCACTCACATTGTTCTGTTCTAAAAATCCGCCCGCACGAATTTCGTTCATTGAACTTTGATTTCCCTTTTCCAAAATCAGCTGGCAGCTGTTGAGAATTAAATTCCTAGAAAATATGCCTTAGGCGATGTGGCTGAACAAACAAATTTTCATATAATTAAGTACAAATTCCATGAAAATCTCTTGGCTTAAGAAATATTTGTGTAGCAATAATAATGCCAAATTTGTTTTCAGGCTCCGTTGTGGCTTATGTGCTGGCAAAACCTTGTTAAGTTACATACCAAGATGGAAAATATTTACCATAGGAAAATGAAATAAAGCAAATTACATAGTTAAACACGGTAATTGAATAACAATGGAGAGAAGAGCAAAGACTGACTGAGGGTGCGTATGTGTAATGTCAGTGTGCATTAGCAATTCATTTATAATCTCTTAAGGTTATTTGTAAATGAGTAAGCCTACAACTAAACATCAAAGAAATTCCAAAAGTGAAATGCAGATTATTTTCAAAATTAACAAAAGTATTTTTTTTAATGGCATTTTAAATGACCCTCAGACTTGTGCGACATTTCCAAAAATACTGTATACATTAATTGAAATTTCGATCATTGAAGAGCGACGGTGAAACAGAATTAAATTACAGTTTGATAAGCTGGTATAAAACATTCACATGCACTTGGAAAATTAATTGAAATGTATCTTTCGTCCGTTTTTTTTTCTTCCTGTCAACTGAAGATTTCGGTCAGAGTTATAAGATGTTCTATTTGGAGTCTATGCAGTTTGGCATTTGTTTAGAACTTGTACAGGATAAACAAAACAACTAAAAAATGTTAATCGTTCGCCTTGTGTCTCACATGAGAATTATAACATCACAGAAAAATATATAATTATTTGGCTAAATAAGTATTTTCACTCACTTTAGTTTTGCCACATGAAAAGGTGTATAACTCCAATGAATTTTGCCATCATTTATGTCTCTTGTTTTTCACATTATTTCATTTTTTTTTTTTTTTTGTTCTGTACTTCACATGCCGTTGGCGCTTTAGCTTAGCTCCCATAGCAACATGGCAATAATCGCTCTGCCATTTTCCAGCGAATCGTTTATAATCTCTTAAGTCCACTGATGCTGAATATTCGTCATAAAATCCCCAACAGAATTCCCCAGATGGTCTTATTCAAACAGCCGCCCCCGCCCACTTAAATATCAAATTAATAAAATTCAATTTGATTAATGAATGTGTTTAACAGCGTTTAAACTTAAAGCAAATCCCATTCACTATATTAAAGTGAATGTATGCTTGTATGTATGTTCATTATGGCGGATATTTGTTGTATGGAACATTTTAAGATCATAATTTAAGATCATTTGAAAAAAATGGATGTGGTAAAAGTATATCACTCCTACGTATCGATGCCCTTGGTTTAATTTTTCTTTATTTATTTAGTTGGCTTAGACTTGGGTTGAAGTCATATAATTTGACAAGAACGTACCATAATAAACAAAACCATGACAGTTCGTGATTATATTCATGTAAATCCGCATATTACTGTTCAATTTATACTATTGTGCGCTGTCCACTTCCAAGTGAAATCAAAAATATTTTTCTAATGACCGATTTCTCATCTTTTATATAGCTGCAGTGTGTTAGATAAACTTACAGTTTACTCTGTTATTTGTATGTGTATGTGACAAGATGAGAAACCGGCTCTAAACGTTTATGATGATTTCATTTAATACTAACGATATAAGCTTCGTACATATTTCTTCCTCTACTATACCATTCAAAACAATTTATTTTCCAAATTTGAAACAAATTTAATCTGCTTATGGTATTCTCCTACAAACTAGCGTAGTGCCGAATTTCGTGAAATAGTTTAAATAAACTAGTCATTAAGATGAACTAATGAACTAGGTCTCAGTGTTTAAACTATAGTTCATTTATTGAACCATTCACTTTTTGAAATATAGTTTATTTTTTAAACATTATTTCATTTTTATACCGGTCCTAGACTAGAGGTACGCGCGTGAGCTATGTTTTTCCTAAAAGCTTTGAGTCTTGATAGCAATTTTCACAATTGATCATTTTATTTCACACATTTCTCCTTTTAATTTGTCGTTTCATCAATTTAATACTTTAATTTCCATTTATAAGTTATCATTTAACATATTTATAGTCAGATTTGCTGCAACGGCAAACGAAATTGTTGGTTCGTGGAATTTCTGTCTTCGTCTAATTAAAGTGTGACCGTACCAGTTGATCAGGTAAACGCTAAATAACTCGCCACATACTGGAGTGGCGGTCATCTTTTGCCAAAAGCAAGAGAGTGAGAGAGACAACGGTTGTATGTGTGTGTGTTTCTAAGCGTTGTACTAAACAGCATATAAAGTAAAATATTTTAAAGGTTCAAAACCGGTTTTGAACCAGATTAAATCGGCGACAAAGCTGTTTACAGCCAAAACTCAGAAATTATTTTAGATACGATCTTGATGTTTGAAAATTTTTAGCTATATATTTTCCGGTCTATATTGATAAGAGCCATATCATAGAAATTATTTAAAAGTTGATATTTAGTGACCTTTCTAAATTGTAGACTGTTGCTGTTATTGTGCCTGTCGTGACATCATAAGGCAAAATGTCAGCAGTTTTATTATCAGGCACACGCATAACAGTCTAGAAATTATTTAAGCTATAAAATTAAAGTTTTGTTTGTAGGTTGGTAAAATTAAGATATATATTTTTTCCGGCTAAAACCCATTCCGGACCCGTTTTGAACCGGTTAAAAAGTGGTATATTTCCATTTTTTAAACCCAATTCCAAATGAGTTTTAACCAGTTAAAACGCGGCTTCAAGCCCTTTTAAACTTGATAAAAAACTTTGTTTCAAAGGTATGGAAAATATTTTAGATTATTCTTAAAAAAATATCGAAAAGAACCCGAGCGAGGCCGGTAATTTATGTGTGTGCGAGCGAGTGTGTGTGTAATTGTGTGTGCATGTGTTTTCAACGCCTCATAAAATTTAATTTTAAAGAAAATAAAATTTCATTGCAGCATCCTTTAATGGCAAATGGCAACGGTAACTGTTGGCTTCTTCCATTAGCTCCTCTCAACGTCTACGTGGTGTAATTTTTAGTGTTACTTTTAATTTGCTTTTCCATTGCCCCTAGCAGTCACTCCTCGGTATGTGTGAGCTTTTATTGCTTATTAAGCGTTTTTAGTTCAATTAAATCGCTTAATCGATTGACTTCCCCCGTCCAGAGAGACCTTCATGCGCCCTGCGCACTCAGACGTGCGACGCAATGTCTGGCACGGCGGGCACCGCCGCGTTATTCGACCCCCGATCTCTCTGCCTCCTACACCGTTGATTACTGCTGATTGCTGACAGCAAACAACACGGCGGCGAATGGCAACAATCATTTCCAACCCAAACCACCCCTGTCTATCGCCAGCTATTAATTGATTTGTTACAATGAAATTTCCACACTCAATGGCTTTACTGGGTATTTTTTTTATTTTTTATTTTTGGACGCCCAGACATCTTAGACCATGGCTCAGTGACGCTTAATCTCTTTGAGTCTAACAAACAGCAAATATAACTATATAAAAGAAATGCGCTCTTAACGACATTTGAAAGGCATTTGTGCTGGTCACTTGCCAAACCTTGGCCAAAAAGTGCAATAAAATAATCATAAATTTGCAAATTTTTTACCCCACAATTAAATTTTGCAAATTTGGCAAATGCACAAAAATGGCTGCCACATTTTATTTGACATTTTTATGAGCCGTCGTTCATTCGCTTTCGCATTCCCAATCCCATTCCCATTACCATTCCATTGCCCATTTCCAGGCAGGAGGCTTGCTTGATTTATGAAGTTGATTGGCCAGCTGACAGACTGGCTCCAAATTGAACTTAGTTTGCCCATTTGTTGTTGCAGTGTATTTGCGTGCGCACGCTTTATCGTTTATTCCACATTACTCAAGTCATAATTAAGATCTTGGCAGGCGGTGGTGGTTGTTGCCGGCGCAGCATCGGTCATAAATTGTGGAAGTGGCTCATTGACAACTTCATTTCCGCACTTGGCGTGCAACAGCAACAACAACAACAACAAACCGCCAAGCATGGTCTGGTCGGCAAGTGATCCGCTTATGATCGTGGAAGTTGTTGCATCGTCGTCTTAGCTCACGCAACGTGCCGCTAAATGACATAATGAACTGCATTATTTATGCGACACACTGTGCGACTGGCGGTCTCCCTCCCTACAGCACCACCACCAAGAACAACAACAGCTGGCTGTATCCAGAGCGCTGAGCAGGCGACAAGTTATGCGTGTGCCTGATAATAAAACTGCTGACATTTTGCCTTATGATGTCACGACAGGCACAATAACAGCAACAGCAATGGGTCGACATCATGCCCCGCTTTTTTTTTTATGCTGTCCAGCGGCCACTTTGTGGTCGTTGCTGCTGGTCGCTGCAGTTGTCTGGGCAATATGCACAAATTTTCGTGGGGAGAGAAATTGTGTTAAAATTTTTGTTAGCTTTGTTCTAGCCATGAAAGTCCCCTCTAAATACGAGCAAATGTAATTTGGTTTGGAAAAATGTAATTTATTGTATATCTCAGTTAAATATTTGCCCGTTATTAGGCGCATAAATCAATAAAAAACGTTAACCGAGAGACGACTCGGCGTATACACCAAACACGATTATTTTATCTGCATATCAGTGACAATATAATAATTTTTATACACTTGAAAAGTGTATATTAATTTTGCCCAGAAGTGTATAACGCATATAAATATTCATTTCCGACCCCATAAACTATATATATTCTTAATCAGGAAGACGAGCTGAGTTAAATTCCGTCATTCCGTCCGTCCGTCTGTCTATATCATTTCATATATATCACAGGGCAACAAAATGACCACTTTTGTGAGGTCTGGCCTTCTCGATGCAAAATTCTGTTCCTGTTCTGCGCCCTGATTCCAAAAGTGGTCTCGGTTTTTTTTCATCAGCTCTTGTTTGCGAGAAATCGCGGAAAACCCATTTTGCTGTTTTTTTAGCTTATGGAAAATTATGGGGGTCACACCAAGCACAAATTTGTAGGTATATAAGTTTTATGCGATACTACATACATCAATGCAGCCATAAAAAATCAAGCGAGCCGCATCAGCAAACCCGAAAGTGACTAAATTGGACCTTGAAGATAATTTTTTCTCAATTTATAGCAAATTTTTCAAAATAAACCGTCATCTACAACCTAGTGCATAAATCGTAAAATTAAAACAACTATTTTAGCATATAGCCTAACATATCCGCTATTTTTACGAATTTTGTTGCACTTTTATCAGCTTGTTGGACTAAGCTACAGCCGTTTTTTCACGAAAAAGTGAATTAAATTTTATGGCAGGACTACTTGATTAATTCACAAAATGTGTATAGGAAATATAAAAAGGCTACTCGATTTAGCATAGTTCTTACATTAATAGTCAAACAAATGTACAATAACATTCCGGCAGTACTAGATTTAACAAATTTTTCCCCAAAGTTGAAATTTTTTTGTTTTAATTTGATTCAATAATCGTTTTTTTTGTGGTTCACCTAACAGTATGTCACCACTTAAATCAAATTAAAACTAAAAATTTGCTATAAATTGAGAAAAAATTATCTTCAAGGTCCAATTTAGTCACTTTCGGGTTTGCTGATGCGGCTCGCTTGATTTTTTATGGCTGCATTGATGTATGTAGTACCGCATAAAACTTAAAAACCTACAAATTTGTGCTTGGTGTGACCCCCATAATTTTCCATAAGCTAAAAAAACAGCAAAATGGTTTTTCCGCGATTTCTCGCAAACAAGAGCTGATGGAAAAAAAGAATCAGGGCACAGAGCAGGAACAGAATTTTGCATCTAGAAGTCCAGACCGAAATGGCTGTTGCCTTTTGTGTATATATATATGTCATATAGCTGCCATATCATATAGCTGCCATGGGAACGATCGGTCGAAAAATAAGTCTTAGTGAGAAAAACTTTTACTAAGAAGTGTTTTTTTTTATGGTCAGTCTGACCGTCTGACTGTCCGTCTGTATGAACACCTAGATCCTAGGAACTATAAAAGCTAGAGCTACAATTTTTTCAGTGTAGACTTGTATCTTCTGCACGCAGATCAAGTTTGTTTCAAATTTTTCCTCGCCCCTCCCGCCACCGCAATATGAAAAAACCTCATATCTCCCACAATTTTGAAAATAGATTGTTCGAACCTTCTAGACATTTATTTTAATCATCATTACCTATCGATCCGCCATACATCATTTTCTGATCAGATGAACGATAGAAAAGTTCCCGCCCCCGCAATTTGGGAAAAACCTAATATCTCCCACAATTTCGGCATGTTGTGATCTAATAAAATATTCTTAATTAAAACTTACCCTAAGTAACGGGTATATCGAAGTCGTGCAGGGCCGTCTTCAACTTACGCTCTCGTTTTGTATGCATGAGTGTGTAAGTCATACACGCATACATGTGAGCATGGAGAACAGCCGTGCGTGGACCAACCGTTCACGTCAAGTGTTAGCTGCACACTGACAATATGTATGCTCTGAAACTTGAGCTTTTGACTAACCGCCACACTCGGTAGATTCATCTTGTTTCTGTGCATACAAAAATGCTTTGCGGCAGCAACGTCGGTACAACGTCGGTACGACTGTAAAAGCTTTTTATGTAGCATCGTTCATGCGCCTTCGGCTCTTGCTCAATTTTGTGTCTGTTGCTACGCAAATTGTGATTGTGTTTTGTTTTTGCCCACCTCTGAGTTCCACTAATATGTCCGTGTATTTCCTATGAGAAATTTTGTTCGACTTTTGCTATTTTTTTTTCCGAAACTGCGGCCAATGTGAGCGCCGTATAAATCAATTAGATTAATTAAATAAAATTTGCTATTTACTTAGCTGACCATCAATATCTACAAAAACCAATCTCTAAGTGTGTTACAACAACTGCAACTAGATGGACTGGGTTCACTGTTTGCTTGTTTTAGTCCCTAGTTCAGCAAATGACCGACAGTCTCTAATTGCAATTCCCTGCTCGCTATAAACTTTGTTAATATTTCATGTTGTCCGTTTTCCATTCCGTTCCAATGCACATCTACTTATCTATCCATCCATCACATATCCAATTAAAGTTGTTCCATGAATCTTTCATCATTCAACGCTCGCTCAACGTTGCCATCTAATTAGTCTCCGCAAACATTGACAAACCAAATGCATTATTGCAATTTCGCATAGTTTGTTGCTGCTGCTGTTTGCGTTTCGATACGGTTGCGGTTTGTTTGCTGACTGACAATTTGAAACTTTATGCATTTGCCTATAAAACTATTTACAGTGTCAGCCATTTACCGCTTTTTGATTGCGCCGCATTTGTTTGTTTCCTGTGGCCTTAATTTGCACAGTTTCCATGCCATTTAATGATAGGCGCTACCTAGGCGCAGATACAGACACACACACACACACACAGGTGGCGCACTCGTTTCACGCGCTTTTAATTGAGTGCTTCCGCTGCAATTAACAACTACAACGCGTCCAGTAACCACTGACGATGGTTGACTGGTTGACTGCCTGACCAGCTGGTTGGTCACTCATCAGCCATCAGCTACACTCAGGCAACTAGCTGGCCTCCCCTCTCAGCCTACTTACGCACTAATGCCTCTTTAAGTTGATGCAAAACCCTTGAACGTGTTGACTGCAACACTTTGTGGCAAGCAGACAAATAGATCCAGAGGAGCCAAGGGCAAAACAATGAATTACGCGAATTAATTTTCGAATTTCCGAATGTTTCCATTATCGGGTCTCTTTTTGTGCTGTCTGTGTGTGTTTTTTTTTTTTAATTTCCGTTGCGCGTGTTGGGTTCTGCCAGGGCTTTAATTTATTTGCTATGCCACAAGTCATGTTGTCGCTAATTTGGCAAATCGATCCACAGTCTCCCTCGTCGTCCACCCTTCTGGTTCCATTTCCTGAACTGTTCGTGGCACGCAATATTCCATTAAACGCATTTTAAGAGAAATCTGATTTTCCCCAGCTTCCTTTGGGGCTCCTTCCGCTCTTGCCAGTTGGCAGTTTGCAGTTTAGTTTTGCAATTTTCCGGCTCAACGATAAATGCAAATAGATTTCACCTGCAGACGATGTTTGTCCAATATTGAAAGAATCTTTAAATAAATTATGCGCATGGAATTTGTGTTGCAACGATTTGCCAGCCAACCAGCCAGCCCAGCTCCTTGCCACATTGCATGCAACGTTGATGTTCGCTTTTGGCTTTGGCATGTTGAGAGTCATGTTTGTGTGTATGACTCTGACATTGACAGCGTTGAGGTAGCGATATGGAGGAAGCAAATGGCATGGGATCTAACTGAACTAGCAACCTGGGCAAAGCAACCAACCTGTGATTACATATACCATAATGGTTATGGGAAGACCGTACACTTGTACACGTAAATGTTCATGCAAAATTGTACATTTTACGTTTATTTACATTGTACAGTTATGTAAGTGGGCTTACACTGCAAGAAATTATTTAAAACTAGCTATATACCCGGCGCTGCTCGGGTCACAATATTAAAATTCAAAATTCATTACCGATTTGAGAGCTCAAGATCAAGTTGAAATGACATTCCAAAAACTGGTATGGATTCCATTTTACATCCGGTAAACATCTAACTCCATAAACCAGTAGGTTTTAAGTTTAAAGATTAAATATTTTCTCAGATATTGCTCTGAAGCAATTTACAGCAATTTCCAGTTTAGCGTTTTCAGAACCGGTCTTGAACCAGTAAAATATTTGACTTTAAATAACTAACCTTCACACCAAATTTCAAGTTCATAGATGCACATCATTAAGAGGTATTTTATATAGTGCAGATATCGGGCATATACCATAAACCCTTTGCATAAAGTTCAATAAATATAGGGTGGGGCAAAAGTAATCAACAGAGAAAAACATCTTACTTTGATTTTATCTTAAATTTTTGCCATCAAGTCTAGAAGATGATATTGGTTATTAAGCTGTATCTTATGATTGTTTCAATATTTCATTAATATTTCGATACCTTTATAAAAATAATAACGTTTGATCCGCCAGGAAATCGAATTCCGTTGCTGGTATGTAACTAGATTTGCACCTGGAATATATAAATATATACAGGGTTGCCCAAATTCGACGGACCCATGTTTTTTTTAAAAAAATCAAAGAAAAAAATAAAAATTTGGCGGTTGGCAATCTTAATCATTTAATTTGTTTTTGAATATGATATCTCTCAAATGGCCGCCTCTGGCGTTGATGGCGTATTGTGCCCTTTTTGCAGCATTTTCCATCGTTTTCGCCAACATTTCGGCCGGAATAGCGGCTATTTCTTCACGAATGTTGTCCTTGAGCTCTTCTACGGTCCTTGGCTTGTTAACGTAAACCTTTGACTTCAAATATCCCCACAAGAAGAAGTTAGGCGGCGACAAATCGGGCGAACGCGGTGGCCAGTCCAAATCACCACTTTTCGACATCAAACGGCCCGGAAAAAATTTCTTCAGAAAATCGATTGTTATGCGACTTGTGTGCGGTGGAGCGCCGTCTTGTTGAAACCAGAACTGCCTCATACGCTTTCGACGAATAATTGGCATCACAAAATTGGTCATCATGTCGCGATAACGCTCCTGGTTGATGGTAAAAGCATGGCCATTTTCATTTTGGAAGAAAAACGGCCCAATGACCGTTTTCGCACTAACGCCGCACCAAACTGTGACTTTTTCGTCATGAAGAGGCACTTCTTGAATCTCCTGAGGATTTTCAGTGGCGTAAATACGGCAATTTTGCTTATTTACGGTCCCATTCAATGTGAAATGGGCTTCATCGGACATGATAATCGTTGATCGTTGAGTTTTCACAATTGACTTGTTCTGTTGAATGTAAATTTCAACTATTTCAGAGCGCTCGCGTGGCGTGTATTGTTCCATGGTAAAAATCTGCTTGGACTGACGCTTCAAACGCGGTATGTCATTAAGCGGTATGTCATTAACATCTCTGTCAAAAGTTATGGCGTTCCCAGATGGGTCCGTCGAATATGGGCAACCCTGTACATATTACTTCAAATTATTACGGACAACGAGAGCATAAGTTGAAGTCGGCCCTGCTCTACTTCGATATACCCGTTACTAAATAAAAGGTTTATTTAAAATATATTACTAAATCACAAAATGCCCAGCGTAGTTATTTGATTTGCTTAGAACTAGACGATAGTTCATCTGATCGTGAAACGGTGTATGGTGTATCGATAAGTAAGATGATTCAAATATTTGTCTAAACGGTTCAAAAAATCTATTTTGAAAACTGTCGGAGATATGAGGTTTTTTCCAAAATGCGTGGGTGACAACTCTAATATAGTTTATCGGATTGGGGGATGATGTATGGCGAATCGATAAGTAATGATGATTACAATATATGTCTAGAAGGTTAAAATAATCTATTTTAAAAATTGTGGGATGCATAAGGTCTTTTCCAAATTGCGGGGGCGGCAACTCTACTATTGTTCATCTGATCAGGAAATGATGTTTGATTTTTTTTTTTGGAAATCATACTTTTTTATTTTTTATATCTAAATAAGCAAAATCAAAGGCGAAAAAAATTATGAGAGCTGCATACGGTTTAGAGAAAAGGTGAAGTACGATCCAATATTTAAAAAAAAATATGTTGTTTTTTTATATTATGTGAATATAAATATATTGAAATCTTCTGTTGACTTGAAAACATTTTCACTACGCTTATTTATATATGATTTCTTCAAAAGAATATTATTATGACGGAAAAAAATGTCCCATGCGACGTGTCCCGAGCGAAAGTGCTTAAATGAAAAAAAAAAGTATACGTGTTTTTGGGTAACATCAAAACCGTTTTTTAGTGACATATATGTACAACATTCTAAAATTTAACAGATTGCAATATTGCCTCAGGCTGAAATCGGCTTGTCAATTGTTGATCGCAAAAACTAATTGTTTTTGTTCCGTGCGAATGACTTGATTTTTTGTATATATGTTGACAAGTAAAAATTCCCTAAAATCAACCTTAGCATCAATTATAGGGCCAATTAGAAGCTATAAGCCTTTTGTCAAAACAAAAATACGTTTTATTTTGACATTCTTTTCAATTTAAGAAAGTTCGTTGGTCCCGTTCGACATAATGGAAATGCTCATATATATTATTGATCAGCATCAATAGATGAGTCATAGCCATGTCCGTCTGTATAAACCCGTCGATCTTATAAACTATAAGAGATAGAGCCACATACTTTGAAATGTAAGTACGTGTATACGCAGATCAAGTTTATTTCAAATTTGAAAAAATTTCCCCTTCTCTCCCACGAACCACAAAATATCTGTTAAGCCCACAATTTTAAAGTTAAAACCTTGTGAATTAAAAAATATTAACCTGGGCTTAATATATCTTATTTGAATCAACCAATAAGATCGGTTAAAAAAACCGAATTTTTGAAAGTAAAATGGTTTTCAGCCATCCAACAGGCAGTTGGGGGGATCATCGTTGCGTCTGCAACGTCGCGACTGCAATGTCGCGTCTGTCGGCAGCGTGTGTATGTGTATAATATGTATGTGCATATAAAACACACAAAATCAAGAGAACAGGGTATTTCGTAGTGGGGGCACTCGACTCTCTTACATGTTTTATAGCAGAGTGTTCAAATTTATCGGCCGTACATTTTCTGTTGTTCTGTTGATTTATAAAGTCTGGGGCTTGGTGACATTAACCCGAGACTTTAAAAAACCACACGAAAAGAAGTCTGAAACGTTAAAATCTGGTGATTATACCATCTAGTTCATGTCGCCAAAACGAATGATAGGGAAACACGAAAATTAAGTCTTTAAAAACTTTCCGCGTTCTAGAGAAGTATGTATCTGTCTACTTCTTACATGTAAAAATTTTAATTGACATTTAGTCGTTGCCGTCGGATTTTTTCTTGCATCAGGGACAAAACAAATGTAGGGTCAATTGCAAAAATTATCGAATGATTACCACAAAGTCGGGCTCGGCCGACTTAACTTACGCTTTTGTTCAAGGGGCTGTCAGCGCATACTTTTGCGATTTCTCGATTCTTACAACATGGGCATGGTGAGCAGTTTCTGTCGACCCGTATCTAAAGCTTCTCAAATGTAAATTGATTGATTGATTTATGAACCATAAAATCTCTATCCCTCGTTTCAGTTTATGTGACAGTTTCTGTCAGTTAGCATATCCCGCATCATTTCATACATTAAGTCCATTAGCTTTTTGCTTTCTTTCTGCCACAGTGTAGCCGACACATATGAGCCTTCATCACTAACCATTTCCCCCCCGCCAATCCCTCCCCATCACTTCCTCCCTCCACATCATCAACTCCATTCAATTAGCAACTCATAATAACAATAATTTTTTGCTTGCAATTCGTATTCGGTAAAACATTTTGCGGCACGTTCGTCGCCAACAATGTTCGTGACGTTGCCTCTTTCGCCCATCCAACGGCAGCAAGAAGCGGGGCACAAGCCCGCCTTGCCTTCAACGCCCCCAAAACACATGCCCTAGGCATTGACTGCAACAATGTTTCCTGTTAAATGATGCATAATAATCGGGAGCGAGCGAGCGAGCGCGCGCGCGCTTGTTGAGCTTTGGTAGCGTCAGCGAGGTGAAAGCAGCCAGAGGAGGAGGAGGAGTTGGAGAAGTCTATGGGATGTGGGACAGCATTCCAAGCTCTAGGAAACTCCAGGCAGAAAGGGGGGTAATGGCAGCAGTAAAGAATTCATAGTACACACTAGTCATAGCCATGACGACAACGAACGACGACGATGACGACGACGACGACGTTGATGTTGACGGTTGATGGGATTGTGATTGTGGATGTGTTGCCGGTTGCCGGACATAGACCGCAATAACAGCCAGTCCAAGTCCATACTTTCGGCTGTGTATAACACATTGTCGCTTGCCCACGCCCACGCCGCTGCCGACCCCCCGGCCCCTGGTCAACCACTCTGGCTACGCCCACCTTTTGCAGAAATTGCTGACTGCGGCTTCTTGCGGTTGCACTCTGCCGCTGCGTAGCTTACAAAAATTCCCTTGGCTTCCGTTGGCCACCAAAACCGAATTCGCCAACTCGTTCTCTTTCGGTTCTCCTCCTGGCTTTTATTATTTACTCACTTGAACTGAAGCATTTTTATAATTTCTTTTCGGTTCGTTTCGGAACGTTGTTGCCCGGCCATGGTCATTTTTTATTGTTGTTGCTGTTTGTTTGTTTGGTTCGTTGGCTATTGGCAACATTGTTATTTTCTGCTATTTGGCCATTGACTATTGACTGTCCCCCCCAAGCGCTCCCAGTCGCTCAGCACTTTATTTATTTATTTCGTTTTAATGCATGTTGGTTCTGTCGAAGCTGGCTTGTTTTGGCATCGGCGGGTATATGGTTCCGGGAAGCTGTATTGAGTCATTGGTAAATGGTTTACGTTTAACCCATTTAAAAATGCATGCGGAGCAGGAGCAGCGCCAGCACCAGCTGACCATGTCGCTGGGTAAACGCACATTCCGCACATTTCCACATTGCCCATTTAGCATACAAACTTGCCAGTATAACTCCACGATGGCGCACGAACTGCGGCTCTGTGTTTCAATTTGTTGTTGTTTGTTTATGCCACAAACGAAAAATATTGAACGGAAATTTTACAATATGATTTATTGAGAGGAGGAAATGTTTGTGCCCTCTGCAAGTCGATGCCAAATTTCAACGGAAATGAATTCGTTTATGGGAGGAACCATATTGTATTTTGGTTATCCGCTATTGTGACAGAGACCCAGAGGACTGCTGTCGCAGATATGTACGGGAATGAATGAATTGGCGGGCATTTGGCAGGTATTTGCAGGTAATGGTCAAGTGACCAATTAGAGTTTGTTTATGCATGAGTCGAGGCTTGGCGATTACATGTTACACAAAATTCGAATACCTAACGTTAACTAGTTTTAATTTATGAAACACATCAATTATTTTCGGTGTTTGATTAAAGATGATGTTAACTTTAACATCGATTAAAAGCAGAGGTTGGCAATGGAAGTCTTTCATTCGCAACAATTGTATTTGTGAGTAGGCAGAGAAATGTTGTCAATGAATTGCGTACATTCAACTAACGGGCTTTAAATCTTTCTATTCTCTGCCTGGACTTGCTGCGTCGGCAGCGGACGAGTAAAACAATCCAAGGAAAAGAGAGGGCCTTTCTTACTGTTTTATGTATATGTATATAACTATTTTCTCAGTTGCCACTGGCGATTTCTCTGCACCCATTGCCGACCTCACATTTGAAGACACCTTACTAAATTTGAGACTAATATCATCGACTAGTTTTTATTCCCTTGCAGAGGGTATATTGAAATTGTGCAGATGTTTGTAACGCATAGAAGGAAGCTTCTCCGACCCCATGAAGTATCAATATTCTTGATCAGCATGACAAGCAGAGTCGATATAGCCATGTCCGTCTGTCCGTCCGTTTCTAAGCTATTTCCTCAATTAGTTTTAAAGCCATTCTGACCAAACTTTGCAAAAAGTCTTTAAATACACATAGGCTGCACATTTGTCGGAATCGGTCGGATCGGATGACTGACTATATCATATTGCTGCCATAGGAACGATCGATCCAAAAACTAGTTCTAATGACAAAAATTTGTTGTTTTCTATCGTAGTCACCAATCTTGGTATATATTAGTTTTATATGCTTCCACATGATTCCAGAATATAGCATATAATTGCTATAGAAACGATCAGTCTAAAAACTAGTTTTAGTGAGAAAAACTTTTTTGTTATCATTGGTAGCGTTTTACTATACATATTTGACTGGATTTTTTTTATGGATTTACAATCGAACCTCTCTATTGCTAGCTTCCGTACAATGAAGTTGTCTGTATAACGAATTCATTTCCAAAACCCTGCAATTTCGTGTAATTCTACAACAATTATATATAACAAAATTTTGTTTGGTCCTCTAGAGATTCGGTATACGCAAGTTCGATTGTACAAAAGAAAATCGGTCCATATTTCGGTGGCGACAAAATTCCTTCTCTTTATTTAAGATATTGATTTAACAAGGTCAAACGTGGTCGTTCAACTAATTTTGATGAGGAGAGGCCAGGATTCCCGAAAGAAGAAAAGGAGATTATTGAAAACTTCCATCATATAACAATAGCGTCATATTCATACAGTTCGTGTGTCGCTTCATTTAAACGTTATCAGTTATATACAAACTTTACAGTCGGGTTTGACCAACTATTTTACTTGTTTGTATAAAAATAATTCTCTGAAACTAAAAATGGAAGTCAGAATCAGAATTCAAACATGAACCTAGCTTCTCTGGCCATCTTAACCTGCTGCGTGAACGTGAGCCCAAAAAGCTTCTCGTGTTCAATCCTCAGAGTGAAACCCTTTAAAGTTTTATGAGGATTACGATTTTGCTGATAACATTACAGGCTACTTAAACTTGTCGATAAGAAAAATGTCGTTGTCATAAGCCAACTTTAGCTTGGTACTGGGTGTTGACTTAAAAGACAGACTATCCAGCCTTAAAGTTTTTGACACCAAGTTCACTTTTTATACTCTGTACCGAAGGTACACAGAGTATATTGGGTTTGTGCAAATGTATGTAACAGCCAGAAGGAGGCATCTCCGACCCTATAAAGTATATATATTCTTGATCAGCATCAACAGCCGAGTCGATATAGCCATGTCCGTCTGTCCGTCTGTCTGTCCGTCTGTCCGTATGAACGAAGAGATCTCAGAGATGGTAAGAGATAGAGGTTTGAGGTGTATTGAACATATATTTCTTATACTTGCACACTTAAAAAAAGAAAAACCTAATATTAAGGCTGAACAGTTCCTAAAACAATAAATTGCCAATAACTCAACACTCATGGCAATTATTTCACTAAACGATGAGAATTTAACCTAAAACGGAATTTTTCAGACATTTTTTTTATGGCAATACGTCACCAATTTTTATGGTCACGATTCCTAAGCGTTGGTAATGTCAGTTAATCTTTGAATGTGCCAAGTGCTACACTACTACTTCGAACAATAAGCCGCAATCGGGAATGTAAAATTATCCGTGATGTTTATTTGAACTCTTGACATTGCAAAAAATAAAAAAATGTAAAAAAAAAATAAAAAAAATTATCTGGTTCCAAGAGGAATTGAACCCACGACCTCGGCATTCTTAGTCAACAGTCTTACCCACTAGACCACCACTTCTATTACAAACTCATAGCATACGGCTGCATTCTTTTAAGTCATTTGGCGCGTCAAATACTATCTATTATTAACCCCCTCAATCCGCCTCCCCTCCTCCCATAACAATATTTGGAATCTACAGGTGAGACTAAAGTGACAATTGAGTAAAATTGTCTAAATTTTAGGTTATTTTTGACGGTTTCAGGCAATTTATTTCTCTGGGTGCAGGCAGATCAAGTTTAGTTTTAATTTTTTGCCACTCCCCCTGCCTCCCCCGCAAATTAAAAAAAAACGAAATAACTCCCACAATTTTCAAGATAGATAGTTCGAGCATTCTAGACATATATTCTACTACTTATTTTGAATCGACCCGCCATACATCGTTTTTCGATCAGATGAACGATATTAGAGCTATACGTAAAAGAAAATAAAAACCAAAGACAACAACAACACCACCACACAACTTACGAGAAAGAGAGAGCGAGAAGGCAATAGCTAACTGGTAATTTCCCAATTGGAACTTGCTATGAGAGAAGCGATGCAATTGAGATGGCCTGCGAACAGAAATCACGCGTGATTCCCGCGTGACTAATATAGATACGTTTATGTTAATAGGAAATTAAATACAAATTTTATAATTTTACGTGTTATATACTAGGGTAATTCTACTCATCATTACTTATCGAGCCCCCATACATTGTTTTTCAACCAGATGAACGATAGTCAAAAGAGATGCCACCCCCAGATTTTGAAAAAACCTCACACTTTAAAGTTATTAGTTTCGTACAAACAGGTACAGAGTATATTACTGTCGGGCTTGACCGACTTTCTTACTTGTTAGATTTTTCAAAGCTAATTTAAAATAAAGAAAGCCCTTTTTATTTGAAGTTCCAAACTGGAGTCGAACCCTGGCATCCCGAATCATAAGCAAATACACTTTCCAGTGCACCAGTGTATGGCAAGGAGTTGCCACTATTTCACAAATGTTAAATATTTTGTTAACATCAAGATATGAAAACGCTTAAGAAAAAAATCTGCTTTTAATATAAAGTAGACTACAGCTAATTTAGACTGTATCCGCAGGATGTGAAATCGGCCTTTAACCTGTCCTGCTTGCTATAAAGTGTCCCATTTAGTGGGCCGATATTTAATTATAAATGGTGTTATTTCTTAGGTTTTGTACTTTCAATTAAAATAAAATACTAAAATTACATAATTTTAATCTAATTCTTTTTACACCAATAATGGTTATTGATCCAGTAATGAGTTTAATTACTTAATAGAATATTGCAATTAAACATTCCCGAATATGCAAGCATTGTGGTGGCGATTATCTATTCATGTGGGAAACCCAACTAAGCCCAAATGACAATAGAGTTGCCAGATCTGATCAATGGAACCCCTAAAATGAACAGTATATCTGCCTTCTTTAGTCCTATAGCATCTGTTCATGATTCGCTTTGACACAAAGAACGCGAACCCTTTCGGAACCGTTATTTAGCACTCTTTTTAATGGACTTAAATATTTATATATGCATAGAAATTTACCAATCCTTGTCTTTGCATTTCATTTAATCCCAAACTAATCCAGCAACTTTACCAACATATTTGCCATGACTTCAAGAAAGCTTCTCTCCCGCAGTCGTTTTCTATTGTTCTAGCCATCTTCGCATAGTAACTGCAACTTCTTTCACACAAAACTTTCACAATGGCCCTGGCACGCCCTCAATAACATTTAGATAAGATTCATCCCAAGTTCCATCTTTCGGTTCATTCCTTGTGCTTCCAATGCAAATTGCCAAAAGACAATTTATTCCAACTACCCGAAAAGTTAACCAAATATGTCAATTGAATGCTTTGTGTATGGGGCCCACACATAGCAGACAAACAAAGCCAAAGCCATGCCACATGGAGCAGAGGAGCTTGTAGGTTAAAAAGCAATTTATCTTTGACTTTGGCCAAGTAAATCGTCCGCCATTGTCTAAAGTGGTTCACTGGCCAGTCCCGACATGCTCCGGCTCTGGCTTTGTGTATTTGTGGGTGGTTAGTTATGTGTGGTAAGCGCTTTTAACTAGTTTGCACAAATTTTCAGCATTTTGAACCACTCAATTACACTAACTCAACCACCCACACACACACACACACGCGCTCACATATACTATCAATTGGGTCTTGGCAAAAAGGCAAACAATGGTAAGTAGCAGCAACTCAAATCGCCTGGGGGACTTTTCAATAAATTTCTTGCGGTATTTGAAAATTTGATCAAAACAGCACGTAAAACTATTTGAACTGCTAACCTAAATAAGCTCGAGCAGCGGCATCGAAGATTATTCCCCCAGCCAACAGCAATCCTTTCCTACTCTCGCGCCAATGAACTGCATGCAATCAATAGATGCGGTTTGTTGTTGCAGCAGTGCAACAGCAGCAGCAGCAACTTGAGCTACCAGATACTTTCTGTGCAACCGTAGAACTTCCCACATGCTCGTGTGTGGAATGCTGGAGAATGTGCACACGCATCTTCGACGACTGCCATACGATACCATCTCCATCTTGCCACAGAGTTGTGGTGGGTGTCCCAGTATGGGTGTATGTACACTGAGAAAAAAGTCAAGTACACAAGGTTTGAATAAGTCCAATAAGTATTAAAATTAGTTTTCCAAATACAAAACCTTCTTTTCAAGTAACATTTTTTCTTTTCCGAATCCAAAATGTATTTTAGATCTTTTAAACCCAATGCCGATTTACCCTTGAAACAAGAATCTACACCTTTAAATTATGTTTTTGAAACAATACAGTGAAAATATTATTTTAAAAAAACATATTCCTAAATTGGTACCTATAAATTCTTGTAATAAGAAAATGGTTTTTCGTCCTGCCCGAGGAAGGACGCAGCTCCTGTCCCATCTCTATTTAAGACAAAAATCATTCAACCTTGATTTTATTTTGAAATAGAAATTGATTCAAAAATATGCCAAAGTCAATCTTAATTCAATCTTGAAACACAATAGAACTTTTTTCTTTAAGAATAAATTTTTAAACTTAACTTCGAAATTGATTTAGGCAAGGCTTCAAAAGCCTAAAATTCTAAGGAAGGTTCGGTACGAATGTTCGAAACGACAGCTTGAAGTTCAATTAGCGAACCAATTTTAAGAAGCATTGAACACAGGATTTTTGGTTCGATCCTTGATTCATAACTTAATGGTTTGTTGAATGGATAGCTGCAGTCGAGTGCCCCGACTACGATATACCCGGTAGCCGTGATTTTGTGTATATAAACCAGTGTAGGGCGCGTCCGGATAGCGTGTTCATAGGCTAAGGTCGCTGTAGCAGTGACATCGCACACCGACACTATAAGCCTACTGCGCTGCTGTGAATTTCGTATCGGTTGCCACGCACACATGCATAGCTAAAATATGATTGTATTGTATGCCCTACACTGATATAAACGCATTATTTACCTCTCGCCTGTTGGGCGGCCCAAAAGCGTTTTTTTCCAAAACTTGTTTTTCAACGGTAAATTTTTTTAAAACGAAGAATCGTGAAGAACTTTTTCGGTTCGGGTTCAGGTTCGGGAGGTCACTTATTCAAAGGGTTCGGTTCGTGATCAGGATCTGAACTCGACCAGTTTTAAGGGGTTCGGTTCTGAACCCGTTTTGCAGCCTTAAATTTAAGTGCTTGGAATACAAACCTAACTCTTGAATATTTAGCATATTATTTAGGCAACGGAATAAATTCCATTCAATTTTTTTTGAGTGTATGTACTCGGGCATGGCAGGAGCTTAACATTTATGCGCGAAATTGTCGTATGCATTTGCACATTCATAAATTCTCGTTGAGCGCCCCCAAAGCGACTGCTGCCGAGCCAAAAGAATGCTCTATGCCATTATACAAAGAGAGTGGGAGAAAGAGAGAGAGAGAGATGGGGCGAGATATGTTAGTTGGCCCTCTTCCAACCCGTTCACTCGTGTGGCATTTAAATTTCATTTTAATTTTTTTTCCTCCTGCTGGCAGGCGAATTTTATTATTGCATTTTATAACAAACGCGGGCAAACCTTGGAGCAGCACGTCATTAGGCGATAAATTATCTCATGAGCGTTGCATTTTGCATAAAATGTTGCTGCTGCTGCTGCTGCGGGGAAAAGTGTGCCAACAGCTGAGGCAGGCAGCATTCACAGCATTAAAGGATGCCAGGCAATTTGAATTTGTGAAATACCATGGGGGCCCAGCAGCCGCCAAACAGTTGCCGTTGCTTTCCAGGCCGAGGCCGGGCTTATCTATGCACAAGATGTAGCCGTTTGATAAGCGCAGCGCAGCAGCCGGCAATTTATGTTCCTCTGCCGCTGCTGTGGCTGCTGCAATTGCAGTTGGCTCATCGACTGCATGCAGCAGCAACAGTTGCTACATGGAATGCACTGTCGACGTCGCGACGTGCGTTCAACTATGCAAATTTGTTCAGCAGCATCCCCATTCCAATCCCATTGACTTGCAACTTGCTACAACTTAGTAACTGCCAAGTCGGTATTGGTGTGTTTATGTGTCTGTGTGTGCGTGTGTGTGTGTGCTTCTTGTCAAACAGCATTCAAGCACGATTCTAGGAAACATTCTTCTCCACTGACTAGTAGACTTGAACTGAGCGCAACTGGACGACTTTTGCATTGCTTTGGCAATTTTTTGTATTTTTATAAATGAGCTGAAATTATATAAAGATGAAAACGGGAGGGGAAAATGATTTGCCCAGATAAGCAGATAAAGTGTTGTCTGAACGAAAGGTGGATGTCATGACAGTTCCATCATGGAGATTGCCGATCTTGTTGAAATCGTGTTGATTTATGAGGCAAGAGGATGGCTAGAAGAAATGGGTTTGTTGATAGCACCGTTTTTTGTGGAAGCCCAAAGCACGTTACTGCTATACGCATGCAGAGGCAGATCATAGATACTGACTGAAGTGGTTTAGAAAGCAACTGAAGAGGATGGCAAATGTTGATCTATAAACGCATTTAGATTAAAAGAACATACGAGGGGACTTACAAACGTTCGATTTGCTTAAGATTGGTGGCAAAGTATTGGCACCAACTTCTTTACCAAATATCTCAGTGTATAACCACCATCGCAGCAACAAATCCTGAGGAAAAATTTTCCAATTTCTCTTCTTACAAAACTTACAAATTAAAACTTACAAATAACTTACAAATTAAAGAGAAAATTTAAAGTTTAAATCATAACTTTTGAACGGAAAGAGATATTTGAAAAATTTGAAATTAGTTCAAGCATGGAAATTGTTAATTTTCTTTAAAAATGTTGTCAATATAGGTATTCATATCATTAGTACTTAATAGATCTAACATTTCTGGTGAATATTCTTCGGTTAATTCGCGGAGTGTTCTGATGTGTCTGAGAGATGAGATACGGGGATCAGAGGAGGCCGACATCATGTTAAAAAGGTCCGTGTTTTCTTGATGTCGACTTTCAGCCCGAACTCCGCCAAGAACTTTTGTTGGATATCCCTCATCATTTCCTCATTTTTATGTTGGCACTGTCATCAGAGTCGTCTCCTAGTCGTGATAGAGTATATGCCAATTTAAGCATGAACTCCAAACATCTGATCCTTGTCCGTTTGCTCGTCCGTTTCCGATGTATCGAACTCCTGAAAGTCCTTTTGCTTCCTCTTGCTGATAGCACATGCGAATGTTGATTTGGTATTGTGATGTCGCTCAAGACTTTTCCCTTAATCATATTCAAGAAGCAATAAATCATTTCATCTTGTATTTTCGACTGGGATTGACCTGCTTTACCTGCAGGTTACTTGGCATATATCACTGTAGCGGATAGGTATGCGGAGATATGCAGCAGCAACTTTTACAATACATTAATTATTAGCTAACACATGATTTTCATGCTTCAAATTAATGGCGACGAGAGAACCTTTTTTTCCGAGCCTCTTAATGTTAAACGACTGCTCGACTTCGATATACCCGTTACTCAGGGTAAGGTTTATTTCAGAATATTTTATTAGACCACAAAATGCCCAAATTGTGTTTTTTTCCCAAATTGCGGTGGTGGCAACTCTAATATAACTCATCTGATCGGGAAACTATGTATGGCGGATCGATAAGTAATGATGATTAAAATACATGTCTAAAAAGTTTGATTAATCTGTTTTCGAAATTGTGGGAGATATGAGGTTTTTTTAAAATTGCGGGGGCGGGAACTTTTCTATCGTTCATCTGATCAGGAAATGATATATGGCGGACCGATAGGCAATGATGATTAAAATATATGTCTAGAAGGTTCGAACAATCTATTTTCAAAATTGTGGGAGATATGAGGTTTTTTCATATTGCGGGGGCGGGAGGGGGCGTGGCAAAAATTTGAAACAAACTTGATCTGCGTGCAGACAATACAAGTCTACACTGAAAAATGGTAGCTCTAGCTCTTATAGTTCCTGAGATCTAGGTGTTCATACAGACGGACCCAGACGGACAGACGGACGAAGACAGACGGACAGACGGACAGACAGACAGACAGACGGACATGTCTAAATCGACTCGGCTATTGATGCTGATCAAGAATATATATACTTTATGGGGTCGGAAATGTTTCCTTCTGCCTGTTACATACATTTGCACGAACTTAGTATACCCTTTTTACTCTACGAGTAACGGGTATAAAAATTGACCCAAAAATAGTGTCCACCCAAAACGTGAGTTCCAACATTCATATTTGAAATAATAAAAATGTGTAAATGGATTTACATTAAAAATTGATCCATCTTTTGAATAAAATCAACCAAATTAAAATCGGAATATCCGTTTGCTTTTTATACGCTCCCAAAGTTTGAAATGTTAAAACAATTTTTCAACTTAAACCACTTTAAAATCTAAAGTAATTGCCCAAATTTAATAAACGAAAGTTTTTCTGGCTATTTGGAGCTCTCTTTATTAAATTAAAATATTGTGGTCAAAAAAACCTAACATCAAAATTTGATTTTTGCAACGCTAAATCGGCCAAACGAGCCACTGTGCGGCTTTAGTATATTTAAGATTTTACACATATCTGCAAGTTTCTGTATCTTCCTTAAACACTTTTATTATCTTGAAACGTTGACAAATACACTGACAAAGGTCCCAATGGGGGAATATGGGGGGAACACAACTTAATCTTTCAGTAGAGATAAAAATGACGGATACAAAATATACAAAAAGTTATTTGCTTAAAAATTGATTTTACAATAATTGTAATTAAATTCACGACATAAAATAAGTACTATCGCTGTGCTCCCATTTTCACCTTACTTTTGCGATTTGTCCACGTGAACGGATGATTTTACAAATCAAATTGTGTTAGTTAATATGAAATGACATTAAGATGAAAGAAGAGCAAAAATATTTTACGATTTGAAATCACTTTGTCTTTGCTACGATTTTATCTAAAATTTTTTAAATTGTTCGACTGTCAGTAGTCAAAGAGTGTTATTTTATATAAAAAAAAGAAATGTGAGAATGGAATTCAATGTTCAGCGTAGAAGTGAAAACGGGAGCACGTGTAATGATTTACATGATGAAGCAAACTTCTTAGTAGGCGAGAGATTTAAATGAATTTCTTTATTTTCGTTTAAAAGGTCTGCAAAATTTCCTCTAAATTTCACGCCTACTAAAAAAATGTCATGAAGTTTGCTTCATGGTGTAAATTCTGACAACCTTTTACTTCAAAATCTATAAAAAGGAATTTTAGAAAATAAACACTTGTTCACAGTTTCAATGCAAATGGCATTGAGAAGCTTGGATATGTAAGAGCCAATCTGGATACTTTTTACTTAAATATTTTGAATTCGATTTTTCGATTTTTGGCCACTGGAGCAACCACTGTGCGGTTCCAGCTTGGTGCACAATTAAAAACAAAATACTTGCTGTGTGTGGATCGCTGCTCGACTCGAGCCCCGCTGATAAGGATATTTTTTTCTGTTTTTTTCGTTGTTGTTAAACTTCTTCCAAACTCAAACTTTGTGCCCTCAGCTGATTTTAATCAATAACGTTCATCTTGTTCAGAGAATTGGTAGACTATCCATTATTTTGTCTCTGCGGATGACTATTCGCTTCTGTATAATTATACGTTTGAATTGAGATTCAAAGTTATTGAAATGATTTTTGGGAATTCAAGTTCAAATTAAATGCCTAAAGATGAATGATTTATCCGCAATTAGGTCAGACACTAAAAACCGTGTTTGCATCTCTGAACCTGACTAAATTAATTTTCTTATTTAAGATCGTGTCTCCTATAATCGCTTTATTTACTGAAAGGGAATTTAAGAATACCGTTTTTTGTACTTTCAGTTAAGAACATCACCACTGCTCACTGCAAATTGGCTTTCTTTCGGCAAAATGCACCCTTTCTCGTATTTATTTCGTAAAATGTGAAATACCCAAAATTCAATTTACAAAATCCGATAACAATTTAAAGTTAACTGCACTTTGCTAATGACTCTCCTCAACTCACTCGGCACTGGCGTTGACATCTCTTTTTGCCGACGATGACAAATGGCTGGCAAGGTGTGCAGAGAATGACGAAAAAAAATCGCTGAACTTTGACTCTGGCCTGCGGCACTGGCTGGAGTAGTTGGCAAAGCGCAATTAAACGCCCCGCCATTGAAACAATTACGCCATAACAATTACGTTCTGGGTTGCACATACATACATACATACATACAAGGGTCCCCCCTCACGATAGCCGCCGCCTGATCCTGTGTTTGTAAAGTTGCCGCATTTAGCACTGCTGACGTGGCAATTGAGCTCAGCAGTTTCAACGACGATTCAAAAGGCATTTTCATGCATCAAATTGCCGCCAGTGTACATACATTGCGTGTAATTGCGGCAATAAAAATTGCAACACATTGCGTACAAACATGCAACATGAGCTCAAAAATTCCAAGATCATCCCTGCGCTTTTTCTTGCAGTTGGCATGGCCCAGCAATTATCTAATTTATATAAGTACATTTATCATATTGTAAGCAAATATTCACTTGAACTAACAGACGTTGCTGTCAGAGCACAATTTGTGCCTGGACTAACGAGCCACTTGGGTGGCAGTGGCCAATTGAAAGGGAAAAGAGCATCGAGCGGAACGCAAGTTGATTGCATTTTTAGCATAAATTTCAACGCATTTGACTAATGTTTAGCCATTTGTTATGTTGAACAACGAGTGCTTTGCTCTGTTCTGTAATTTTTCACCAGGCACCCATTGCCATTGCCATTCCCATTCTTGGGAATAGATAATGTGACTAGGTAGATGCTTTCAACAAAGGTTGCATGCAAATGACCAAATGCAGTTCTGCCCGATGGCCATGTAATTGTTTTAACTGCTTAATATAACGTATACGCACTGTCTGACAGCAGAAAATTGCCACGAGTTCAGCCAAAATAAGCAGCAGCGGCAGCAGACGAGGCCGTGGCGTCAACAGCGTCAGAGCAACGGCAGAAAAATTAATTAACACGCCAAGGCTTGCTGGACACGCCTGCAGCACGTACCACCAGGGCCAAAAGACCCAGAGCTCAGCACGACTCCGTTTGTTTGCCATTTTCTCAGATTTTTTTTTTGTGCGCCTCGGGTATTTATGGCAAATGCAGTTGAGTCGACGCTTCGTTCGGTGTTAAGTGAAAAGCGTGAAATTTATAACAGCCAATAGATTACACCAGAATATAAATAACATTCTGATCTTTTTTTTTTGTTTTTTGTTAGCCGAGTTCGCTTTGTCTATTGTCTGGCCAAAGTGCAGTGCTTGGTGGTTGGATTATTGGCTCCGTCTGGCTAAAATTTGTAATCATTTCTCCTCTTTGGCGTTTTTTCTTTCAGTTGCCGCCGCCGCTGCTGCCGCCACACAACCGAAGAATTCAACCATCCTTAGACCGTATCTGCAGATCAAAAAACACGGCATCACAAGACTGACAATCCTCAAGCCGCATGTGCACCATTTTTTGCCCTGCACACCCCTTATCAATTCCTATCAATATTATCAGGGTAAGTTTGATTTTAAATGTGAAGGAAGATAGTATTGTGGAAGGATAGCTTCTAGTGTTCAGATATTCTGTGAGCAAATGAACATTGTTTATTGTACAGTGGGACAGTGAACATGAACTTTGTTCCTGTTGTTTGTTCAGTTGCTCATATACTTGTTCGTTTTCTGTTCACTAGCTTCCTCATTTGTTGTACTCTTCATTAGTTCATTTTTTGATTAACTATTCACTTATGAACTATAGTTCATAGTTGAAAAAAGAACAACTGTCTAACAAAGTGAGCAAAGAGCACAACTGAACAAAGTCAATCCCGAAAAAAGGGAGCAACTAACTCTGTTCACGTACCCAGCCCTAATAACTTTCTTCTCTGCAGACAACCTGCCCATTTTCTGTAGCTGGTATCGCAATGACGAGGCCATCGAACGTTTGAACATACGTAAAAACGATTTCTTTATCTTCGAGAATGGTACTTTACGTCTGCCGCCCAATGAGCGAGCCAGCGGGGTCTTTCGCTGCAAGATCGAGTCAGATGAGGCGGGTGTTGTATCGGATAGTGTCACCGTCGAATATCCAGGTGAGTCTTATATTTAACCTACACAAACGGTTGCACAGGACCCAATTTTATTTGTTTCCATTGCAGTTCTTAAGCGACTTTTTCCGGGTCAGCAACAGGCGGCCAATATAAGCGCCTTGGAGAATCATCCCGTTATCCTTAGTTGTCCATTTCTAAGTGTTCCGGCCGCGCGTATAAGCTGGTACTATAACAATGAGACACTGGCGAATGATAGCAGGCGAGTAAAGATCAGTGTTGTAATATTAAGCGAACATGAGCAACTGGTGGCTGTGGATTTCAGACTGCTACCGCTATGTCGTCTGAAAGCTTGATGGGATTAGCTTAGACTAAGTTTAAGCAAAGTGAAAGGTCTTACTAATTTTTTTTTATTCCCACATAGCTCCCTTATATTGACGAATGGTACACTGATATTACGGCATTTGCGTATGGAACAAGCAGGCAAATACAAGTGAGTAGTGGAAGAAATAATAAAAAAAAGAAGGCTTACATCGGCTCCACACATGTTTCAAATACCCTTGCAGTTTTTAAAGGACTCTACAATTGATAACAAAAAAGGTTTTCCCACTAGAACTAGTTCTTAGACCGATCGATCCAATGGCAGCTATAGGCTATAATCATCCTTTTCTGTTTTCAATGTAACTTATCAATTATGAAAATTATACGCTTTCAAAAAGTTCTCCATAATTTGGTCCAAATCGGATAACTATATCTATATCTCTCTACATATAAAAGTGTTTGTCCTGACTGACTGATTCATTGGCAATCAACGCAGAGCCTGAACGGTAAGAGATAGAAAGCTGAAATTTTCACAGAAGTTTCCATATGAGTTGAAAGTGGGGACTAAGGCGGGGGTTTGGAAAATTCCACCCCTAAGGGGTGGAAAACTCCCGGAAAAGCTACTATGGGGAAAATTTTGTTTTTCATCATTTCATTGACTTGAAATTTGGTTTGTAAGTAAAGTAAGCAAAATAATTGGACAACTGTTTCCCAGATTTGGGAAAATCCACCCACAAGGAAAATGGCCGGAAAATTCTTTATAGAAAAAACTATTTTTTATCCGATTGACTTCAAACTCGGTTTGTAAGGATAGTATGCAAAATAATTAGACATGAGATTATCCGATTTTGAAAAATCCGCCCGAAAAGTCGGAAAATACCCCGAAAAATCTATATATAAAACACTATTTTTAGTCCGATTGGCTTCGAGCTCGGTTTGTAAGGATACTATGCAAAATATTAGGAACGTTGAAATAAAAATATCATCAATAACTGCATACCATATCAATAACTGCATACCGGAAAATTAACCCACTACACCCCCATGGGTGAAAAATTGGTTAAGCGAAGCGATTTTTGAAGCTAATCATACCCAAATTTGAAAGTCAGTCCCATGTGTTCTTCCTATCGCTTTCGACCCCAAAACGACCCAAATCGTATGGGAATAGGATCGTTTTTGGGATCAAAAGCGATTTATAGAACACATAGGAGTGACTTTTAAATTTTGAAAAATCATCCCCCAAAATTGCGCAAATGGTCGGAAAACTGTTGTATGAAGATCTTTTGTTTTTCATTTGAACAACTCCAAACTTATTTTCGCATTTTGGAAAATACGGAAAATTGGCAAAGAATTCTTGAAAAAAAAATGTTGTCCTCCATTCGATCGGACCCAAATTATATTTGAAAGCTCTATCTGGATATTTCAATAAAATTGTATTCACTTTTTTTGGAAAATTCACCCACCCATATTTTAAGCTGCACATACAAAAATATGAAACACATTACTTTGAAATTTTTAAAAATATTCCACAAAAGTCGGAAAATGGACGGAAAACTGATGTACGGTTTTTATTCTATCAGCTCCAAATTTTTTTATAACTTTAAATAACAAAATAATACCATCGGGATTTTCAAAATTTTGAAAGTCCGGAAAACTGGAGAAAAAATATAAAAAATTTGTTTTTCCAATTTGATCGAATTCAAAATCATTTTCAAATCTACCCTCTAAAGTCGGAAAATAGGTGGAAAATTTATATATTAAACTCTGTTTATTTTCATTAGATTAGCTTAAATGTAGAGATTAGCTTTTTAGCTCTACATAACAAAGTGTTACCAACGGGGTTTTCCAATTTTGAAATAACCCGGAAAATTGGCGGAAAATGGTTAGAAAAAATTTATTTTGTTATTATATTATTTATATACAGTTTTTTTTACACAAGTGCGAGCGAAGCCGCGCGTATACGCTAGTATATTATATATATATAGCTGCCTGAGAACCAGTCGGTCGGAAAATGGGTATTAGTTCGAGTTTTTCAAGTGTATTAGAACTTCCGCACATTGATGAAAGTTAGCTTTGCCTTTTCGTTTAAACTTAACATAGGATATGTAAGCGGTTTTTTGCAGGGGCACAAATTCTAGAAGAACTGGAAAAAACTCATACAAATAACACTAAGGCTATTCATTATCACATACTATGCAATGATCATTCATGAAATGGATCGGAAAGCGCGTATAATAACTCCATTTCATGAATTCGACTCACACACGAAAGTTGACTATGAATTCGCCTTTAATAAAAACATGAAATGGTGAGGTGCAACCAACTTAACGATGCGTTGGTTTTGCCAACGTTGTTGTCTTTAAGCATCCAGCTGTTCATATTGTGAATTGATTAAAGCTGCGTAAACAGGAACACTTTTGTTTGTAATAATTGTGGAATGCATGAATTTAATAGCAGAAACGTTGTAACAGTTAGGTTGGGCCTTGGGTACTTTTAATTGCATAAACTTATGATTTAAAGGGGGATTCAGAAAGCAAAGCTTTAAGCTTGATGTCAGTATTTGCTGTTGTTGTCAGCGCTAATTGAATTGACTGCCAAATGTAAGAGATCGCTGGCAATTTTCCGTTTGGCTGCTGGTGTTAAATATCCACACCTTGGACACCAAACAATCCATCATCCAGCCATCAGCGAGACCCATCAACCTCAGCTTATTGCCAACATTCACGCACTACTTCTGGCCAATATTCGGCCAGAGAATGTGCGCAGATAGCTGAGCAGTGGGCAGCAGTGAAGTATGCATTAATTAACACTTAGCAGCGGACGAGTGGCTGACGTAATTGTGGTCACTAGCCATGCCAATTATCGCATACAATATTAACCATTTTCCCCATTTCAGATGCGTGGCCCAGAACTCGTATGCCAGTAAGGTGCATCGGCAATTTGTTTGGTTGCTGCGCGTTGAGTCGAATGGCGAACGCCCGACAACCATCTCGGAGGGCCAGCTCTTGCCCGCTTTTCAGAATGCCACGCTTTATGTGCCAGCGGGTGGTTCCCTATTGTTGCAGTGCCATGCGCTTGCCGATTTTGTGCCCATCGAGTGGTGGCAACTCCATCCGGATACCACACTGACCAAGCTAAGGAACAACAGCGTGGCCCTGGACATATCCAATGCCAGTGTGAGCCGCCATGAAGGCTATTATAGTTGCATCACTCCCGTACAGACGCAGACCTTTCAAGTGATAGTGACTAGTCCGCCCAGAATTGTAAGCACTTTGTCGGTGGAGATGGTCTACATTAGCCTGTCGAAAACATTGAGCTGTCATGCCGAGGGCAATCCACCGCCCAGCATTACGTGGTATCATAACGGAGTCCTGCTCAACAGTTCCTACACACGCTACATCAGCGGCAACGAGTTGCATATACACTCATTTGATCCCGAGGAGGAGGGCATCTATCAATGCTTTGCACGCAATGTGGCTGGCGAGGATTCCTTGACGGGAGAGTTGCGCTTTAAACCGCAACCGGAGCAGAGCAATCCACTGCAAAATATACGCTGTTATCCACATAGTTTTCATACCATCAATGTGACCTTCGATAGTCGCACCCTGGAGTCCATGTTTGTGGTGCACATTGTACGCAGTAATCCACACAGTTGGACCTCATTTGCGCCCATGAAATTAAATCACACGTCGTTTGTGGTAATCTCGACGAATTTGCCAGTGTATAGACCATTTGCACTGATCACACGCTTCCTGTATCCAACCTCCGAGGTGTTGTCGGGTACAGTGGTGCCACAGCAAATGATACTCAGCTCTTTGCGCAGTCCGCCCGTCACCTGTTGCACGCAAGGATGTGAGTACAAAATAAACACAAACATAAATACCAAAATTGTATTCATTCCCCTTTTTTTCCAGTGATGCTGCGTCCCGTCAGCGTGGGTAATGACACCTTTGTCAAGTGGGCTCAGGCCGAGCTGGACGACAAAAAGTATTTCATACTTCAGTTTTCCATCAATCATACCCATCCACATCCCAGCCAGCTACTGGATGGATCTCTTCAAGGCACGCTTACACCCGTTGAGGAGAAAGCCGAGGAAGTGCGTCGCCAGCTTACAATTATTCAGCCCTTGAATCAGACTGCTGCTGATACGGTCTTGCGCAATGCAGAGCAAGAGGTGATCGACAACGAACTGGACGATATGACACTCGAGTTGGAGGAGGATATCTTTAGTCTGGTGGTGCATGCCAATGTGACGGGCATCCTGCTGCAACACTTTGTTCGCATTAAAATGCGTGTGCTGATCATAACCAGCGAAAACGAGTTTCTGGGTCAGGACTTTCGCTATGTGCAGTGGAAGACTGTGAGTGAGCTTCTCTGGGATTAATTCCACTCTTAAATTTGTATCTTTAATTTAGATCGAGAACGGTACCTCGGAACATTCGAACATGCTCTTCCACCTGACCACCGTGGAATCGCGGACTTTGTCTTTCAAGTTTTTGGACAGTCTAAACGAGACCTGCGTCTATGAGTGCCATTTGCCCATCCGCTCCACATTGGACAAACATGAACGGAAGTGCCAGGAGCGTACAATTTTCAACTCGGTGCTGCTGGTCACTGGGCTCAGTGCGAATGAGCGATATAATTTCCATTTTCAAAATTGCAAGACCCGCATTTTTTATGGAGAGCAAGATGTGAAAACGTTACCAGATCGTAAGGATTAAGTGTATATTTGTAACTCCTTTAGTCACATGAATTAACATAAATGTTTAACAGCTCCTGGTACGGTTAATAACTCCTCGCTGATTGTGCAGAGCGGACTGAAATTGGTATGGAAACCACCAGTTCATCCCAACGGGCGGGTACATCATTATAACATCATTTATACGCTGGACAATGTCACGTACGAGACTAATGTAGACGAGTGCAGCGTGTGTTCGTATAAGGTAAATAAATCTCTATATCTTCTATATATATATAAAAAAGTTTGTCCTGTCTGACTGATTGGCAAACTACGCAGAGCCCAAACGGTAAGAGATAGAAAGCAAAACTCATATGAAGTTGAAAGTGGGAACTAAGGCGGGGTTTTGGAAAATTCCAATCTTTTTTTTTTGAACCTATCTGAATGTAATTTGGTTTAAAATTATGTTATGGGCCAAATAGAAACAGTATGTTATGGGCCACAGAAAACAATATCCATTTCTGCTCCGATTTTGATTTCTCGCATAAAATATAATGTTTTTACTGTGGAGAGTATTTAATACTTTTTATACACTTGAAAAGTGTATATTAATTTTGCCCAGAAGTTTGTAACGCATAGAAATATTCATTTCCGACCCCATAAACTATATATATTCTTGATCAGGACGGCGAGCTGAGTTCAATTCCGTCTGTCCGTCCGTCCGTCTGTCTGTCCGTCTCTCCGTCTGTCTGTCCGTCTGTCTGTTTCTACGCGAACTAGTCCCTCAGTTTTGAAGCTATCGAGCTGAAATTTAGCACAGAGTCTTCTTTTTGCTGCACGCAACTAATATGTCGTAACCGGCCGGATCGGATGACTCTATCGTATAGCTGCCATAGGAACGATCAGTCGGAAAAAAAGTCTAAGTGAGAAAAACTTTTTTGTTTTCCATCGTAGCGTAACCAATCTTAGTATATATTAGTTTTACATGCTTCCACATAATACTGAACAAATTTATCGAAATCGGATGACTATATCATATAGCTGCCATAGGAACGATTGGTCAAAAAACTAACTCTAGTAAGAAAAACTTTTTGTTTTCCATCGTAGCGTAACCAATCTTAGTATATATTAGTTTTATATGCTTCCATACAATTCAGGAAAAATTTATCAAAATCGGATGACTATAGCATATAGCTGCCATAGGACCGATCGGTCGGAAAAAGTGATTTACTAAGAAATGTTTTTTTTTATGGTATCAAATTTTTATTATCAATGATTTAAAAATTTTTAATATCTGATATCTATATCCTATATATATTTTTCCGGTTAAATCAGTTGGAGTAAAGTTTTTCAAGTGTATTAAAACTTCGGCACAGTCGAAGTTAGCTTTGCCTTCTCGTTTAAGATCAAAGCTCGCAAACGGAAAAAAATGTATTCTTTTCCCTTTTTCTGCTCTTTTAAAAAACATTTTCAATTTTGTCTTTGTCTCTTAAATGAGATCTTTAGATCTAAAGCCACATTTACTACATCAATTTTTTTTGGCAGATGGATCCACTTCACTCATTTAGTTTGCGCAATCAATTCTGTATTTTTTACTTTTGTTTTTTGTAGCGTCTTTTTCCAACGCATATTTCCTCTTCCAGTGAACCAACTCCTGTATTTGCCTCGCTCCAAGTGTCACTGTGACATTTCAATTCTAATTCTAAGGCTACTCTTTTTTCACTCTTGGTTTTTGAGGCGCTTACGTTATTTTTGCGGTCAAGAAAAAACATATGTGGCGCTTACGATATAATTGAAAGTGTGATATCTTTGTAAATGTTTATAATTCAATTTTAATTTTCTACGTACAGATGGGAATGACATTGCTGCACAGATTTGCAAACAAAAAAAATTTTTCGAACAAATGGCGCTCACGTTAGTGTCGCGGTTAGGGCTCGATATTGTAGATGGCAACGAGTTGTACGACAACCTCTCTAGACCTGGTACCACCACTTAGCTCCTACTTTATAGGAGCAATTTAGGGATGCCACTTGCGACTTTTAAATTACAAACAAAGGAAACTACCCGTCGAATAACCATGAATCTATGGCAAACGATTCACACATGTGGAGTATCAAGGCTTACATGGCCGACTATAAATATAAATAAATCTAGGGCGCTGCTCCATCTAGGAAGAGGAAACATATCCTTACTAATAGGGGCTCTTACTGCCTAATTGGAAGACAAGCCGCAAGGCTCGGCATTAGACACTACGACTTCTGCAGAAGCTGCAACTCAGAGGATGAAGAAGAAAGTGTACATCAGCTCCTAACCGATGACTAACTGACTTCATCATCCCACTGGCCAAACCCTCCAATTTTGATTAGATCTTCGCTCTTTATTAGAGTGGGTCATAACTCTTATATTGTTTTAATATTGTTCATATATTGCTCTTATGCTAGATGTTAAAGTGGAATTGTTACATTCAAGTACCAAAATTTAAGTAGAATTGAATGAGTTCTGAATAACTAACATTTTCTTGGTCTATTTTTATGCTTTAAATAGAACTAGGTGCTATCGAGTATTAGACCTAATATAAGAACATTATAAGAGTCTACTCTTTATTGAGCAAAAATCAAAA
Source organism: Lordiphosa mommai (assembly GCA_018904225.1). Classification (NCBI taxonomy): domain Eukaryota; kingdom Metazoa; phylum Arthropoda; class Insecta; order Diptera; family Drosophilidae; genus Lordiphosa; species Lordiphosa mommai. The sequence continues at coordinate 1,721,320 of JAEIFT010000013.1, read as the reverse complement.
TATTCGATGCATTAGGCTCTCCGCACACGGCACGTATCGTCATCGTAGCTTCATCGTCTCGTCATGAATTTGCCGATACGATACGATTATGATACGGCTAGTGCTCCGCATACGAAGCAATTTTTAATCGTCAAAACACAAAGAGTAAACATGTGAAGCGATGAAAACGAATTAGTTTTGTTGGCATAACTTCATCAGTAAAAACAAAATAAGTCCAAAAGAAAGTATTGGGTGCAACCAGAAAATTATTTATTGCCACTAAAGAATTGACAGAAGACAATATAAAATTTCTCACATTTCTCACATTTGCGTAGCAACAAATCGTATGCCTCTCGTACATCGCGTCGCATACGCTACGATACCGATACGAGCCGTGTGCGGACGGCCTAAGTGTGTCAAAATGCTTCAAATCTGTAGCTCTTACCATCTCTGAGATCTGTGTGTTCAAACAGAGAGACAGACTTTGTACTTTCGGTAGAGAGAATGATAAATACGATATAAATTATTTAATTTATAATATATAAATTGTATCACAGAAATCTCTTGATAATAATTATTTCTTGATTTTTTCCAACTGCTCGTAAAAAAACGGTTAATCTTTAACATTATTTAAAAACTAAAAAAAAATAACGATTGCCATTGCTTTACTATTGCTATAAAATAATTACAACGGGCTCATCTTTTCAATTAAATTGATCATTTTTCTCTTTTTCGCAGTTTCCCAATGTCTCCGAGACGGACAAAATTCATGTGGCTATTCGTGTGGTGGGCGAAACGGGCGTGGGAGCACCCCTATTCTTTGACATGAGCAAACACGATTCTAATATACTGGAGCGCGTATCGGATAGCTCTCGCACAGAGGTATACAGTGGCATTGCCATTGGATCGCTGCTTTCCACCGCGTGCGTATTTGGCTTCGCATTCTTTATCATCTATCAGCGTCGAAGGTTCAAAGCTCGCGCTCAGGGTCCCACGCACTTGACCACGCCTACGGACATAAACTTTGGTAATCTGAGTAATGCTTCGGGTATACCCGGCGACAGTGCGGGAGGATTGAGTGGCGGCACACTGCAACAAGATTGCCACGAGATGCAAACTTTAATACCACGCTCACGGTACCACATCGAGCTGCTGCCAGAGCATACCCTGGAGTACCAGACGAGCACAGCCAATGCTGCACAATTGCCCAAATGCAATGGAAATGGTCCAATGGACAGGCGACAGGTTGAACCAGAGTCTCATGCAGAGCTCAGCATAGCCGGTGTGCACAATCTTTCCCAGTTGCCGCTGTGCGGTGGTTCACCGGATCGAAAGACAGCGCAAGAGGTCAAGGCCTTTTACATTCCTTACCACCACACACCGCCCAATGCGGTGGCCTTGTCCGCCACCAATTCAAAAAGTTCCTCCACCAATGGCGAGGGTGGCGTCCTAGAGGTGGCCGTGCCACCCAATTCTTTGCCCCTGGTGGCGACCGTGCCTGGCTTGGCGGGTGGTAACGGCGGGGCAAGACGCAGCGGCAGTCTAAGCAGCAGCAGTGCCAGCAGCAATGGCGGGGGCAGCAAAAAACAGTTTCACGCCAACTTTGTGCGGCATTCCAATTCCAATGATGGCATATGCCTGCTGGCCGAAGAGGAATCCGCTGCCACTTTGACACCCACCTCAGAGCAGGAGTATGCGGCTCTCTGCCTGACCAATGGTTTTAAATTGCACGCCGAAATGGCACAGCAGACACCGCCAGCCAAATCGCTCTACAGCAACAACAACAACAGCAGCAGCAGCACCAGTAAGAAGCCAACTGCTGCTGCTAGCCAGCCAAAAGATCGCCAGCAACAGAGAGGCAATGGCAATCTAGCGATCTCGTACAGCCACAACGCATCATCCATAGTTCCTGCCAACGGGCCACAGCAAAATGTGGTCGTTAATCACACAACAAATGAAGCTGCCACAGCGGCCAAACAGCCCTGGCCAGCGGCGACAGCGCTGCTGCATCGTCGTGCCCAGGTGGATCCCAATGGGTGAATTGAGTCACCCATTGAAAAGTGAAAAGTATTTTTATGCAGCTACCGAAGCTACCACATAGAAGCAACAAATGCCCTAACAAAAACACATTCGCAGCTTAACACATTCCAAAACTTTATTGATGGCTCAACCTGAAGCAGAAGGTGGAGCGGCATTTATAACAAGAAATGTTACATTTTATAAATGTACATACACATATATTTAGTAATTGTAACTGAGAGAAGTGGAACTATGGGAGAAATGAGTTAATAAGCTGATTTTCATTATTGCATACATTTATCCATATATGTACATGTGTATGTGAGTACATTCTAGAGCCCTTGCAGGAGTCCATTTATTTGATTTAGTTCAGTTTGATTTAGCAAAAGATTTCGACGAAGCGTGATCTTTCCACAAATTGATCAATAGTGATTCTCCCAGGTGCGCAGGAAGCCATTTTTAAACAGGAGACTGGCGTTGCGACTACTGAGCGGGAGACCATATTCTAAATCTAAGAAATTGAAGGAATAATTTAAAATCTTTGAAACAACCGGTCACAACTAAGTCGTCGCGTAAAAGTTTCTCATGCTTTGCCTTGCGGATTTGGCATTAAACTAAAGGTCCCCTTCTCTTGTGCTAAAATTAAAAGCGCAGAGGGTGAGAAAAGCTCTGATTTATTTTAATCAGGAGTATGACAAAAAACACAAATGATAATGTAAATGTACATGCGATTAAATAGAATTATCATGGTTGATACAACTTCTTCAATAGTCACATCTTATCTTTAAGATGATGATAGTCCGGTCTAAGGGCAGGCACCTTTATCTAAAAAAATATGTCTAAAAACACCTAACACCTAAATAGTGGTGTATAAGACTTATGACCACATCCTGTTAAACAGTTACTTTTTTATTTGCACAGCTTGTGCACAACTCTCAGAGGCTTCTGCTCTCCCAGAGCTTTCAAATTTAACGTGTTTTGGGAAGAGAATTTGCTAAATACACCGCCCAAACCGTTGTTATAAGCAAACTTAACTGATTATTATTCTGGATAGGTTGGTTTCTTTTTTAATAATGCAATCCCAACCGAAGCCATGCCACTCAACTTCACTTGGCATGGCCAGGCGGCATCTTGAATATTTAATAACAACAATCGTGCTTAGGGAAGATTGGTGCACAAATATCTTTTGAAATTTTGCATTTTATTTGTGAAGAAAATTACTTAAATTTGAATTCAAATTAAAATATGAATCAAAAACATAAAAAATGCAACAACTTTCAATTGATCTTCATATTAATTCCTAACAAAGAAAATGGGAAATTTTATTTAAGAGACGTTTGATGAGTTGTACCATTATCTAAGACACAACCCTTTTAACTAGATTTGCAAATAAGAAAATCGAAGTTCTGTGACACAGACGGATTTTTCGAGCCTTTTGCCAATCAACCGAGGTCAGAATCCCTTGAGATTTCCAGGACACTCCTGAATATAAAGTTATTTAAAACAAACGCTGCTCGGTAAGCTGAAACTAAATAAGCTAATCTTGAAAAATGAATTTTGAAAAGCAAGTTCTAACATATTTGAGTGTGGCCGTTTTCAACAAATCCCTAAAACACTGATTTTGGATTGAAAAAAAGTATACATTAGAAAAATATGTATATATCTTCTGTTGTCTGAAAAGGTAATTGGTCCTTAAACAACTTATTTAAACCATGCAAAACGGTGTTTTCACCTTTTTTTTTTGGTGTAATTTCTTTTTGTGAAACATATGAAGGACTATTTAGATTGAGGTCTCAAATTAGAAGATTGTAAATAAACACACACGGGAGCTTGATCGAAAGCAAGCAGACAATAGGTTGGAGTTATAGCCTATTTCCACTGCTACATATATGTAAATCCGAGCTGATGTTGATGAGGATGGAAAATTTTTCACAGGGCCTTCTATATGAAAATAAATGTTAAATGGATGTACATCAATTCATGATGTTGGGACTCGCCCCAAACAATCTGAGTACATCCGAGGAATTTAACAGAAAGTACCCCATTTGAACATTAGGTATCGATTAACTATATATAGAAATTAAGCTACCTGATTTACGGAAAAGGCATTGGCTGAGTGGATAGGCTTGACGCCTTGTTTTTTTGATATGCTGGTTCGAATCCGGTAATGGTTGGTCTCTTTTTTTTCCTTTATTGTTTTTTTTTTATGCTTTATCTTTATGTTTATGATTCTACTTAAAATGACCGTTTCTTGTAGAGTAAAACAGGTATACAAAGCTTATGCAAATGTTTGGATGTCATCCAAATTTTAACATGACATTAGAGTTAACATGTAAAGTTTACATTGATGGAACTTTTTGTAGTGGAACAGCAAAATTTGTTGATGTACATATATGTGGCAGTGAAAATAGGCTATTACAGACTGTTTCGAGATATCTATATCTCTCAACAGAATCCTTCTTGTCTGTGTGGTTGCGTTATTCAAATCAAACTTTCTATTTATGTCAATTGGGGACTCCAAAGTGTTCAAACCCAGCACCTAGAAACACTTAATATGGTGAATACTTTTGAATACTTTGAATTGCAAGCCTAAAGGTATGATTACACGGTCAGCACAATGTAATGATGATCAATTCAAATTGTATTTAATTGACACTAACGTCGTGTAATCACTGTAATGATGTGGCGCCGACGTGTGCTGACTCATATAGTAATATAGTTTTACAAAAACATGCATGACTTACGTAAAATTTGTGCTGTCGAGAGAGATTAGTGGGATTCCTAAAAATGATTTAGAGTTGATTTAGATTTCGTGAAAGCAAAACTATATCGGTTGACGGAACGACCTTTTTTTGAGCACTGATTTGATTTCAATTACATAAACAGCTGACAGCCTGAGCGAACAGCTGATTGTCAATTGTCGCAAAAGTATTATTATTATTAAAGACGTAAAAGAACAAAATGCCAAAAAAAAAGAAGAAAATAATTGTACTTTTTCTAAGCCTCTTGAATGATAGCTTACTGACAGAATATGAAGTTCGCAACTTTTCAAAGGCGAGTTTAATTAATTATTTTTTTATGGTCACGTAAATTCCCTTATGCAATTTTTCAGATCTTAAGAGAAAGAGGCAGGATGAAATTCTGTAAGAATTTGTGACATACAACATTATTGGGGAACTGTGCAGATTTGGAATCCCAAACGTTAAGCATTCTGTCCCAAAATGCACCCAATTTACTTATCAAGTGCTACCAAACTTGGGCGAAGGCAGATTCAAACAATTCAGAAGGGTTAACTTGGAGAGCTCCGATATTATTTTGGGACTCATCGCAAATCATAATGTTTCAGGAATATTTTCAAACTCCTGTTTAGGTGCAACTCATGATAGCGTTGTATCGGCTTGGGTCTAACGGCGAAGGAGCATCCATTGTGAAACTGCGGTTTTTTCTGGAATCTGTGATGGCGGTCCCATAGAGGGAGTATCAAGGAGGGTGTTTAAAACTATACTAGCGTGGGCTCAAAGATGTATCCGTTGGCTGACGCGGTAGTAGATGAGTTGCACTGTCTGAAAAGCAGCTACAAGTCCCGGAGTCATACTACTCATGAAAACAGCAAGGCAGCCTAAAACTCCAAGCAACTTGTGACTGAAATAAAATTATTCGGCATACGATTGTTGGTTGACCAGGAAGTATACACGACAAAGTTCTTCATATTGCAATTACAGTAGAATGTAAAGAAACACCAAGTGACATGAGAACGTAGTGAACTGTCACAATCGAAAGCAAAATGAAATCAAATCTAAATCAGCTTTGGAGTTAATTTCGTTTAATTACAGAGTATGACCTTTCGTTACTTTTTCTGGGCATACTGCACGTTTTGTATGAAGCAGCTGTGACAGCTGTTCGACGAAATCGAAATCAGTTTCAGGAATCCCTCTATTATTTGTGCTTACTGTCAGACACAATAACACTCCATTATGCTGACCGTGTAATCCTAGCTTAACACCCTCGACGTGGCTTATTTGCAATATTTGATTTTTGAGTTTTATGAGTTACTCCATATGCATTACTGGATATCTCAGTCATTCTTAAAGGTTTTTTTTCCAACAGCTTTTCCACTAAAGTGTATGAATAAAGGGTTTTTAATAAGAAAAGTTATTTTTTCTTATTTGCCTCAAACGCTTGTAGGATTTATATGTGAAATATATGAAGGTCTACTATTTTTATGAAGATATTTTCCCAAAATTTGGGTTTTATTTATTTTTAAAATCAACTTTCTTGTTTTATAAGCAATTAAAATGAAAGTTCATGTTCCTTAGACGACTTATACAATCTGGTTTGTTTTGCACCACTTCTTCATATAAACAGAAGAAGGATGAAGTAACATTTTTTGCAACGATGTTCGAAGTAAATTTGTTGCCACTTCTATTATTGTGCTGTTAAGCGCAACAGTACTTCTTAGCTCCGTATGGGCTAGGGTTTACTTCTGCTTCTTTTATTCTCAAATGTTGTATGAAACTTCACGTTACTTCGCTGATCCTTATAGGGTTTAACAATACAGGGCATATTCGGGTAAAAGCACACAACAATGACAAACGTGTTATCAAACTATAATTTTACCTACCGAGACCAAAGTTTTGCATTTTGAACTCTGTTTTTTTGCTCTTAAATTCTTTAGCAGACGCACTCAAAGTTGAGAACTGTTTCCCGACAATTTTAAGAATAAACTGACTCCCAATTACCTGACTTCAACTGCCCGTCAACAAAACTGTCTTGCCACAAAGTTTAAATTAGTATTTTTTATCTTATGTGGGAAATGGGAATTTATGTCAAAAAAATGCCGTTTATCTGCCACTTTGGTTAAAATTTATAAGCTTAAAGCAAAGCTGACTTAAATGGAATATGGTGAAAAAACTAAGCACAGGCCGCTTGTAAAAATAGTTTTTCGATTGTCTAAAAGTTTCCGCCTATTGACATTTTAATTGTTTACCAATAATGAAGATCCAACAAATTGTATAAATTTTTTAATTAATTACCTAAAGTGCAACGTTTATATCACACTCCTGCAGGGCTCTAATAACTAGGTACAACATACATATGTATGTATTGTACATATATCTATCTGTATGCTCTAGTTTTTTTTGTTACACACAATATTTGATTAGTTTTTGTTCGTTTTCGTTTATTGAGGCTAATTATTATTTGTAACATCTACACACATACATATATATTATAATTAATTGTTGTTTTTTAGCAACATATACAGCAGCCCAAAAGTATGCAATACAAATTCAATTTAACTTACATGCACACTGAAATAGCCCATACACATACACACACACACACATACCAACCAACCACCCACAATAGTCACTTGTGTTCATATCGTTTTCGATTTAAAACTAACCACACATATTTGTACTTTTAACTAATTATTTATCTCCTGCATATTTACTGCTGCATTTTGTTTGTTTTTATTTTGTATTTTTTTTTTTTATATAACCGATATATCAAATGTACCTGATTATATTCAGTTTTGCATTTTGTTTTGCGCTCTCGCTCTTCTGTAAGGTACACACAGCCACACACATTATAACATTTCTATTACGAATTTACTTTATGTGCACATTACAATTATATAACTGAAACATTCAACAGACCTTTGTAGCTCAGCCGAACCAACCGTACCTTGTTTGTACAAACAAAACCTGTAGCTCAGCCATTCACACACCCAGACACGCACTCACATATGCATACAAAAGCAGAAATGCAATCTGTACACATCCTCCACTGATATTATTTTTGATAAGCATAGAGATGGTTAAAGTAGTCCACGAGTAATTAGCAAAGAGCATTTGCAATTGGCTCGCAAATGAAATGTATTTTGTGAATTGTTGTTCAGTGTGTGAAACCAGAGATAAAAAATTGTTAAACAAAAAAATAAACTAACAAGCACATACACATTCCAGATTACAAAAAAAAATATACACACACAGACAAATTGTATACCCTGCTAACTTTTTATTGTGATTTGTTATAAAGTCCATCATCAAGAAGACAGTGGAGTTACAGTTTTTTATGGGAAGTTGTAGGACAAAGCAAAATTGATAAACCTCCTTCAAACAAATTTCAATCCAAAAGCAATTTTCGGTCTCTTTTGCTTGATTTTTGGGAAAATAAAAATTATATCTAAATTGCCCGGATAGTTACAATGTGTAATGGAGTGATTAGAAAAAGGAAACGCGTTATTTCTCGAAGAAAAACTTTTCTTTTTTGTGTCATTGACTGCTTGACATTAGCCTTTAAAAGCACACTTATGAAGTCTTTGCGAATCAATTTTCTTCCATTTCTGAGCAGAAAGTGACGCTGCAAGTGAGTATTCTTCAGTGCACAGCAGTTGCCATATACAGGTTTGCCTACAAACGCAAAAACTCCAGGTTTTGCCTCCATTGGATTCACTTTCCACACTTGTTAACTCATTGCAAAGGGAGAAGGACATATACTAGATGTTTTTGTCGTTTCTGATTAGTGCGTTTATAGTTATGCACCAGCCCAAAACAAATATTTACAGATTAGTCAAAAAAAAATAAAATTGTTGTTATTGTCTTCCATTTCATATGTGCTTTGTGTTTCTGTTTTTGATTCCCTTTCACTACTCATTTACACATATTCGCTAGTTCGTTTATACGCTTAAGTTAACTCCTAGAAAGAAGACGTACCGTGAAAATGTAAGAAACAAATTAAAGTTTGTATGAGTTGCGGGATCCTAGGATATCTCGGGAGCAGAGAGACTTATAGACTTAACGTAAAGTAATTCGGGAAGGAAGTTATATATTTTGTCCCTGAAATATTAATTTTTCCCATCTTCTAGAAAATGATTTTGAGATATGATTTAACGGCGATACGCAATAAAAAGTTAGGCAGGGTATACAAATCTTACTCCACTTAGAGGCAAATTTGAAAAGATATATATATATATATAGATGGTATATGATTCGATGTGAATAATTGTGTGTTTTTGAAAACAATAACCGTATACGTATTTAGAATCTAAGTGCAATAACACATACACATAGCCAACACAAACCTATACGATCCTTGAACCTAAAACAATAGTACCTTTCCATATAAGCAACAATGAGTCTATGTTGTCGTTTTGTCTGCGACTTAAAGGCAACCCAGGAAGCATTGTTGAACATATTTATCAATAAACCAGCCTGAATGTTAAACGAGTATTCTTTAAGCTGAATATCTCTACCATAATATACCTATAAATACATACATATATATAGCCATCTATCCATCTTATTTGTGTTCAATGTCTTAAAAAATAAGCCAGATCTTTGCATTTCCCAGCCACTGGCAATTAAAAGAAAACAATTAGAACAACTGCCTAGATGTTAATAGTTTAAGGTATAACAAACTTTCCAGGTGTTGCAGCAAAAGAGAAAACAATATTGTATACAAAATTATAGCGAGAAGCAAATGCATTTAATATAAAACCAATAAATATATTCCGCAAATTAACTCGAAATTCCTAGAACAAAAGCAAATTTTTAACGTTATCCAGAATAAGCAAGAAACAAACAAACATGAAAATGAATCATTTTGTGTATTAAAATTATTATATAATTACGCATAAGCATAAACATATTGCAAAATACGGAGAAATTAAGTAAAAATTAACTGCGATTGTGATCGCCGTGTAAGTGGATGTGATAAATGTTTAAATTATTTAAGCGCATAAACAATAAAGAGAACAGAATCGATTTGCGACTTTTGCAAAGGCTTGGACATCCCAATCAATAACCAAAAGTCCAGCTCATTGGGTTTTTAACTTTGGTAAAGCTGCTCCTAGCACACTTACTTCTTAAAATTTGGTTTATTTTAACCGCATTTTGTATACCTCATTAGTCGAGTGGCAAAGTAACTAAATTTGTAAGCATATTTAAGTTTGGTTTCCTTATTCCTTGAAAAACTAAACGAAACAAAAAAAAAACCAACAACAATGTAATGTATTTTTTATGTAATTTATATATGCTCTCACATGTAGCAACTAAGCAAGTCGACGAGAATTCGTGTTAATGTTTTCGGAAAATGTGAATTGGCAATTACCAACAAGCAAGTGTAATGGCGCGACAAAAAGAGTCTCTAAGTATATAAGTACGAGTATATGAAGTGTATCGAAGCTCGATGGATGTTTGGAGAATAAGAACGCAAGACAAGCAAACTTAACTATTGGAAAAATATATATTTAAACTAAGTTACAATGAAAAACATACAATACATGGCATTTTAATTGTGAAATACAAGAAATGTATGTGGGATGAACATTTAGGATCAAAATTAACAAATTGTCGCTTAGACGGGAGACAGTTTAAGGTCTATACATTTTTATAGATGGTAAGTAAAGTGTGTACTGCAACAATATTCAACCACATAAATAATAAACATAAACATCGACATTCTAAAATTCAAAATTGTACACTGAGCAACCAGGGTATGTGAATATTGAACAACTTAAAAAAAAACCATCCGATTTCCATATATTGGCATTTCCGCAGAAAAGTCTACCATGACTGAAAAATTCAAAGTTCATTTAAAGTTGATTCTTACTTGATTTCGAAAAGGTAAATATGCAAAATAATTTCAATTAAAGAGTTTAAAGTTTTCTTTAGTACAGGTAGCGATATATCGGGCTACAAAGTACAAATTTACGTTTTGGCTAGTTTTTCAGTGCATTTTCTCTTTTCGATTTACAGCTCTAAGAGTCATTGAGCAATAAATTTCTTTTCGAAAAATTTTAGCTACAATTAAAATGTATTTTTTTGTTGCATTAAAAATTTTGTTGCAGAAAAATTATCTTCACTAAAAAATTGCCCAATAAAATTTAAGTAACGTAACGTCACGTCAGATATAAAAAAGCTAATATTAAAAGAACGAGAAATGATTTTTATATTTGGTAAATGGGGAAATAAACTTAAATATATTATTCTAAAAACTACTGAAAAAAGTTTCATACAAAAAGAAATTCTCAATTCGCCGAGTTTTGAAATTTTTAATCCGAGTAAAATCCCACTTCCGTTTTAAGTAACGTCACGTCAGGGCATATTTTTACTTAAATCTTTGAATCCTCTGGATCGATTCTTGTAATTTTTTTCTAAATAAGGTGATTATTAAATTATTACCTAAATATACATTTTTTTTAAAAACTTGTATTAATTTTTATACACTTGAAAAGTGTATATTAATTTTGCCCAGAAGTTTGTAACACATAGAAATATTTATTTTCGACCCCATAAACTATATATATTCTTGACCAGGACGACGAGCTGGGTTCATTGCCGCCTGTCCGTCTGTCTGTCTGTTTCTACGCGAACTGGTCCCTCAGTTTTAAAGCCATCGAGTTGAAATTTTGTACAGAGTTTTTTTTTACTGCACGCAACTAATATGTCGGAACCGGCCGGATCGGATGACTATAGCATATAGCTGCCATAGGAACGATTGGTCTAAGAACTAGTTCTAGTTAGAAAAACTTTTTTGTTTTCCATCTTAGCGTCCACATAATTCTGGAAAAATGTATCAAAATCGGATCACTATAGCATATAGCTGCTATAGAAACGGTCGGTCAAAAAACTACTTCTAGTGAGAAAAACTTTTTTGTTTTCTATCGTAGCGTCCCCAATCTTTGTATATATTAGTTTTATATGCTTTCACATAATTTTGAAAAAATTTATCAAAATCGGATCACTACTAAGAAAAGTTTTTCCAATTTTATTATCAATGAATTAAAAATTTTAAATGTCTGATATCTATATCCTATATATATTTTACCGGTTAAATCAGTTGGAGTACAACAATTTATTATAGCGATGATTTGGAACGAATGTGCCCTTGGTTCTTTCTAAAATTTAACGTTTTTCCACCATCCTGTTTTGTAAAATGTCCAACTTGTTTTTACGATTTTTCGACTTTCTTGATAATTATATTGTCAAATATATTTTTCTTACGAAATGGCTTCTCTTTGAAACCTATATTGCAATTGAAGTAAAAAAAGTGATTCAAGAAATATTTTGTCAGTGTTAAAAAAAATTATAATACAATTTTCAATATAAAAAAAAAAACAAAACAGTTTAAAAAAACTGCCCCGGGCGCTTATAAACTCATGTGCAAACTTTAAAAGCTCACAGCTGGTTAAATATCTATCAAAACTTGTAATAGTTGATGTAGATAGGCTAATTGAAGTATTTGTAAACGATAGGAAACGATAGTTTCCTAATAATAAGCACTTTGAGTTAAGACAACTGAACGATTATTTTTAATATAAAGCGTCACTATTTCGGCGAGTTGTTTCGGTGTGTGTTTCATGGTTAAAAACATGTTTACTCAAGCCAATCGCGTTGCCTTTACCTGGAGACAGTAATAATCTAAGATATGTAAGGTTCGATTTTGGATTTTGCATAACATTTGCATTGCGAGCCGACAACTCATCGCCAAACCAATATAATTTGTTTATGTTAATTTCTTGAGCTGAGGACGTGTAACGATAATGTGTAGAGAAAAATCGGGCCGGGCTTCGAGGGCTTAAAGTAACACGGTTTGCCTATCGCTGGAATAGAATATTTAAAGTACGATGTATGTTATTCGGTGTATTTTCCGCAATCAAATACTAGAATATATTATACGTCTTAACAAGAACTATTTCTGGTTTTGTACGGTTTTTGAAAACTATGTCCTTGATCCTTTTTATATACTTCGTGATATTTATACCCTGTATCCATAAAAATGTGTTAAAAAGGGTATCATGAAGTTGAGCGAATTGTATGTAACCGACAGAATGATTAATTTTTGACCCTATAAAATATATATATTCTTGATCAGCATCAACAGCCGAGTCGATATAGCCCTTTTCGTCTGTCTGTGTGAGACTATAACGGACAGATTTGATTTTGCATGTAGATAGGTGTATACCATAAGCAGATCAAGTTTGTTTTAAAGTTAAAAAATTTCTTTAAAGAAATGGCAAGTTGTTTATTGGGTTATACACAGAAAAAAAATAATGATAAGATCTGGGACTAAATATGATATTTGCTCATATCAACAAAAGCCGATATGATACATTTTAAAATGATACCTTTACCTTGTTTCATAACATTATGATTGCTTGTTATTAGCAGAAGGCGATATAAAATTTCACACATTTTTCTGAATGTCATAAAATACATTTAAGGAATGGATAATGGTTGTATAGTAAATTTAAAACAAAAATTATGGGGTTTGGGGGGTGATAAATTTTATAATTTGGACTGACATTTTTTCATTAAAAGTTTTAATTTAAAACATATGAAACTCATTGAAAAATGTAAGCAAACAGCAAGCGTACGCTCGTACACGACGAGAAGCGACTGCCACTGCTTGACGATAGTCGTCATGCTGCATGCATGTTGCGGCGATTACGCGTAGCGGACGAGTCGTGTGCGTGTCTCCCTTTAAACACACGTGCGCAGCAACATATCGTATGCCTCTCGTTCACCGCGTCGCATACGCTACGATAACGATACGAGTCGTGTGCGGACGGCCTTATACACACTATTACTACGGTGCTCATCAATCTTTTTAAAGAATATAATTTGATTGCAAAATAGTTTCGATTTTTATTTAAATTGTTTTGTAACTCTTAAATCGTAAGAGGTAGAGGTATAAAATATCGAATGGTTCATATTCTGGAAATTCGTGTCAGTTTTTGATTTGAATTATCGTTGGTAACATTTTACAGCGGTGTTGTTGTACATACATTTTCATTAATATATAGACAAAGTCTGTGGTGCTTATATCATACAATATGGGGTAGTGCAATCAAGAGGTGACTGGGGGGTACATCACAACAAAGTGTCAAACTGATCACAATGAGAAATCGCAAAAAAAGTTAACGTACAAATATTTACATTTATGCTAAATGGCATGACTTTTAAGACTATTTTGCGATACACGTAAACAAATTAAAATTAATTAATGAAAAAAATCCATATGCTATGCACTATAACAATAATGAAACGCTTTAGTCAAAGCGAGCCATAGATGAACTCCATGGCTTAATATATATTTAGGTACGCGTAATTATCAGGGCAGCTCATAGCTGCCAACTTCTTTTCACATATCGATTCCAACTAGGTCAGGTTCTTAGGTCAATTGAGCGATTGGGGCTCAGCACACCTTCTTAATCATCTTGACCAGTTCTTTGTACAGAATGCAATCACGTCCACGGGGCTTGCAGATCTCGCGATGATCGAGACGAATGCCGCAGACATCGCCAAAGCCAGGATCTGTTAAGGTTTAAAAACTATAAATAAAATTTCAAATTGAAGAGAGAAGAGGGTCGCTTACCGGCAGAATCCACGCCCACTATTCGCAAATAAAGCACCGACATTAAAGTCAGCGCAGTCTCCACAAAACTGAAGACTTCAATTTTCAGATGACCCAAATGATATAGCCCAGCAAATCGGCGATGCAGGTCCAGCAAATACTTGTTGTCTAAAATATGCAGATGAAATTATGTAACAAAATTTGATCAGAAAAAATCGGTTTCATTAAAAATGCTCTCCTACTTACTTTTCTCAATTTCCAGCAGCTCTACGGAACGCGAGAGCAACGGTGCCTTGATGCTGGCCAAGTGGGAGCCTCGATGCGGCACCGAGTAGAAGAAACAGCCGCGCGCCGAACGCCAGAGCGGCGTCATGGCCGGTCGACCGCACTCCCAGGCATCTACAATCAGCTGTTTGATGAATAATCCTCCTTTGGAGTGTCCCACATAAATGATGGGATGACCATGACCAACGCGTTGCTGTATCAGCAGCTCGGCCATTTCACGGGAGCGCTGAATCAAACTAGAGCGTGACTCTTTTCTTTTCCATAAAGGCCGCCAGAGATACGGATCGGTGGTATAGTTCACCGCTATGACCCGAACACCCGGACAATCCAAGGGAAGCCAGTCGCCTGGCCAACACTTGGAGTAATTGGGATCATTTGGCGAGAGCTTTTGGTTTTTGCTTAATTCCGATTTGCGCGGTGTGGTTGGGGGGTCACCACCCTCATCTTGCAGCATGGACTCCAACTCAGTCTGCAACAGATGGCTTTTGTCCTGCATACGCAGACGGAATGTGGGGAAGCTATACTCAATGCCTTCGCAAATCTGAATATCCTTTGGTGCCCCACATACATAGGCAAAGCTGTGAAACGGACGACGTTAGGAAAAGTGCCAAGATGTTTGTTAGGGGTCAACTTACTCCTCGCCTTCATCTTCGTTTTCATTGAACTCGAAACGTGGCGTTTGAGAGTGCAAATTTCGTTGCAGTCTGGTTCGCCGTGCTACCTGGATATCGTCTGTGGTATCCAAAGAGCGTGTACAGGATGCAAATTTGGCACGCTTCTCCCTGGGAGCTGGATGTATGGCTGCACTGCGCGAATGACGCGGCCGCTTAGGTGGACGAACTGGAGGACGGGGTGGACGTTCGAACTCTACTGGTTGGCGATCGTTCTGCCAAAGTCCCTGCTTCCAGGTATTGACCAGTGAACCATGCAGACCATGAATCAGAACTATATCGGCTCGAATGGGCACTCCGGGTGGAGGTTCGGCCAGTATGTCGAGGGTGCAAAAGCTGGACGTATTTGCTCGGGGGCCGTACACTGGAGGAGCAGGGCTAAGCAGGGGAGTGCTAGGAGCGGAGGGCGTGGAAGGAGCGCTCAGCGTGTCGGGTAAACTTTCAAGGCCATCCTGCGACTTGCGCAATTTAAGCAAATTGAGCAGCGGCCCCAGACGATTTGAAACTGCATGGAGAGGCGTTAAGAGATCATGTGTCTTGGTATTACAATTTGTAAAAACTCACCCTGCACTGAGGATAAATTCAGTGAAATAGTATTGGCCGCAAATGCTACCAGATTGGTCAGTGCCTGCCTGCTGGAAGCTAAATTCTTCAGCACCCTTAAAACGCGCACATCTCGTATACCCTTAATGCCACGGGCCACTCCATTGGCCAGCGGTAAAACCAGACGCACCAAGATGCCAAACACCACCCGCATACTACCGCTATTGTGGCTGTCACTAAAGAGAAAGGTAATGGTGAGTTGGGTCTTAGACTTGGGTAGTTTATGAGTAAGTGAGCAAAATGAGTTACTCACTAAACTGAATGAGTAAACATGCTTTTCTTCTTTACATGCTCTTTTTTGTTCAGTTGCTCACTCAATTGTTAATTTTTGTTACATTTTTCAGTTGCTCACATATTTGCTCTTTTTTGTTCAGTTACTCACGCACAGCTCTAGTCAAAACTAATTTACTTTGATTTCTCTTAGCAAATTGAACAACTGAAGTGACTGACTTTTTTTCTCTCCATACTTACGCCTCTATCAAAGCTCCAGCACTGCTCGAACGCACCAGATCGCTGACCGCCTGCTCCTCCTCTTGGCGATTGATTTCCAACTCATTCGCATTGTCATTGGCATGGATTTCATTCTCAGTTTCGGTGCCAGTCTCCGTCCAGGCCAGCTCCTGTGACTCAGCCACCGCTTGGTCTCCACTCCCCTCATCGATTCTCATCATGGCTATGTCGCAGACGTAATGTTCATCGATTTCCTCCAAGCTTTTGTTACTATTGCCTTTGTTTACATTTCCAGCGACTGGGGTTTCATTCGCCGACACCGGTTTTCTTGTAAACATTGCCGAGTCGAACTGATAATACTTGTTGCTGCTACTGTTCTCGCCTTTGGCTGGCTGCCATTTAATTCAGATTCAACACGCGACAGGCATCCGGCCCACTGTAAGAGAAAATTTACATCAAATCATGCAATGGGTTCACAGAGACGTTTTCTATGGCTGCTCTTTGTTGTTTACCACTCAAAAGAAAATGAAAGACAATATAAATATGCAATGGCTAAAAATAACCCAGCATTGACATTGACGATGCAACAAAATCACTTATACGACACGTGCGCCCGGCTAACATGCAAGCAAGTAACTATAGCCACGAACAACAGGAGCACACTCCAGAGGCACTTAAAGAGTAACTTAATTTGATATCAAGTGGCTGAATTTTTAACAAACTCAACAAAAACTTTGAAATTAATAATTGAAACATAAGTTGACATAAATTACAAACAAACAGGGAACGAATATTCGATAGGCAAACTTTGGGCAGACAAGTCGTAGTTTAAATACCTACACATTGTCGTCAATGGTTAAATATGAGCAGAAGACGAAGAGAAATTACATGTTAGTTGTATTCTTAGATTAAATATGACTATTTGCAATGGAATTTGTTCAAATTTCGGCGGAGTATACCAATAGAGTACTAAACGAGAAGGCAAAGCTAACTTCGACTGTGCCGAAGTTTTAATACACTTAATAACCGGTAAAATATATATAGGATATAGATATCAAATATTTCAAAAATTTAAATCATTGATAATAAAAATTTTATAACATAAAAAAACTTTTCTTAGTAAAACACATTTTCCGACCGATCGGTCCGATGGCAGCTATATGCTATAGTCATCCGATTTTTATAATTTTTTTCAAAATTATGTGAAAGCATATAAAACTAATATATACCAAGATTAGTGACGCTACGATGGAAAACAAAAAAGATTTTCTAACTATAACTATTTTTTGGACCGATCGTTTATATGGCAGCAATATGCTATAGTCATCCGATTTTGATAAATTTTTTTCAAAATTATGTGAAAGTATATAAAACTAATATATACTAAGATTGGGGATGCAACGACAGAAAACAAAAAAGTTTTTCTCACTAGAAGTAGTTTTCTGACCGACCGTTTCTATGGGAGCTATATAATATAATCATCCGATTTTGATAAATTGTTCCTTTATTATGTAAAAGCATATAAAATGAACATATACCAAGTTTAGTGACGCTACGATGGAAAACAAAAAAGTTTTTCTCACTAGATCTAGTTCTTAGACCGATCGTTTCTATGGCAGCTATATGCTACAGTGATCCGATTTTGATACATTTTTACAGAATTATGTGGAAGCATATTGAACTAACATATACCAAGATTAGTGACGCTACGATGGAAAACAAAAAAGTTTTTCTAACTAGAACTATTTTTTGGACCGATCGTTCCTATGGCAGCTATATGATATAGTCATCCGATCCGGCCGGTTTCGACATATTAGTTGCGTGCAGTAAAAAGAAGACTCTGTTCGATAGCTTTAAAACTGAGGGACTAGTTCGCGTTGAAACAGACAGACGGACGGACAGACAGACGGACAGACAGACAGACGGACAGACAGACGGACGGACGGACAGGCGGAAATGAACTCAGCTCGTCGTCCTGATCAAGAATATATATAGTTTATGGGGTCGGAAATGAATATTTCTATGCGTTACAAACTTCTGGGCAAAATTAATATACACTTTTCAAGTGTATAAAAAACGACTGCAACTAATTTCGCAAAAAAAAACTGAGGAGAATCAATTAGTTTCCGACTTAAACGAACCAAGCAAAGATTCAGGGCAATACACGCCCAACTGACCGTTTCTGAGAGGGGTGGAAAAATTGTTCCATTACCCTAAAGCGTAGATTGAATCCAAATAAAACGACAGCGTAAGTTGAAGTCGGCCCTGCTCGACTTCGATATACCCGTTACTCAGGGTAAGGTTTTTTTAAGAATATTTTATTAGAACACAACATGCACAAATTGTGGAAGATATGAGGTTTCTTCCAAATTGCGGGGGTGGCAACTCTACTATAGCTCATCTGATAGGGAAATGATGTATGGCGGATCAATAAGTAATGATGATTAAAATATATGTCTAGAAGGTTTAAACAATCTATTTTCAAAATTGTGGGAGATATGAGGTATTTTTCAAATTGCGGGTGCGGCAACTCTACTATCGTTCATCGGATCGGAAAATGATGTAGAGCGGATCGATAGATAATGATGATTAAAATATATGTCTTGAAGGTTTGAACAATCTTTTTTCAAAATTGTGGTAGATATGAGGTTTTTTTCATATTACGGGGGCGTGACAAAAATTTGAAACAAACTTGATCTGCGGTTAGATAATACAAGTCCACACTTAAAACATGGTAGCTCTAGCTCTTACAGTCCCTGAGATAAAGGTGTTCATACGGACAGACGGACTGACAGACAGACGGACAGACCGACAGACGGACATACAGACAGACGGACGGACAGACAGACAGACAGACGGACGACGGACAGGCGGAAATGAACTCAGCTCGTCGTCCTGATCAAGAATATAAATAGTTTATGGGGTCGGAAATGAATATTTCTATGCGTTACAAACTTCTGGGCAAAATTAACATACACCTTGCAAGTGTATAAAAACATCGGGTAGAACTATAAGATACACCCTGTATATACTTTATGGGCACGGAGACGCTTCCATCTAGGCGTTACAAACACCTGGACAATTTTATAATACCATCAACATCAATCATCTAACATCTATATTCAATCTTTACAATAGAAGGGGTGGTAGTGATTCTAGATGATTTTTCTGTGTTAAACATGAATTTGCGTGGAAAAAACTACAAACACGTCAGGTTATTGGATAACTTAAGCTAAAAGTAGCTAAAAATATTATTTTGATCACTTTAAGTCATGGGATGCATTCTAGAGTTGTGCCGATTTCCAAGAACTAGTTATAATGCACTACACATTAAAATGAACTAATGAACTAGGTCTCCGTTTTAGTTAATTTTTTAAACTATAGCTTTTGAACTATTCACTTTTCTGAATCATAAAATGGTTCTATAAGACATGTAGGCACTAGAGTTGAAAATTCTAGTTAATTTCAATGACCTAGTTCTATAGCTCATTTTATGTACAATAGTTCATAACCAATTTTTTAACCAATTCACTTTTTTATCATTTTTTATTCGGATTCTTGATCAACTTGGCGAGCCGAGTGATAATAGCAGCATCTGCACATTCATCTTTTCAGCCGCCTGCCTGAACTATAGTTCATAAATAGAGCGATTGTACAAAAAAGCAGGCATAGTTCATTAAAAGAGCTATAGTTCATAAAATGCGCTAGTTTATTTTATGAACTATCGTTCATAAGTGAATAGTTCTACTGCCTACATGTTTTATCGAACCTTTTGTGATATAATCATGCAGAGGGTGGCTGATGAATGCTGCTACCAAAAATTAAGTAATTGCTTTTGTTCTGTGTGGTTAATCAGTTACTTTCTTTGTTTGGATTCCACTGACAGATTTTTCTATTTGAAAAAATTGGCGTAAAATATTTTATGCAACGGAATTGCTTCCAGCTCTTATGATAATTTTTATGAATTTAAAAAAAAAGTTACTTAAGTTTATTAATGAAGCAAAATTCATCAGCCACTCTATACTACTGTTTCTTATCTTTCACAGAATTGTTTCCAAACAAATCTTCGATTTTGTTACCGATTATATACTATTCTGAATACAAGTGTTAATTTCGGTGTCTAAGAGTGCAATGCTAAAAGCAGTACAGTCATTTGCATTGAATTGTAATGAAAATTCTCAACATGGCCTATGGGCAATATAACATTTTGCCAACTCGAATTATATATTTGAAATGGTATTTCTTCTCTACAGAACTGTTTGGGTCAATTTATTGTAAGGCTATGGAGAAGTACTGACTGGGTTGCCCACAGAACATGCTGTTCTAACTTTAGGTTCAAATTACTAAAAATCCTAACGTTACGGAGCATTTTGCCAAGCATATTAGAAAATTGTATAAAAACAGCATCACCTCTTTAATAAACTGGACCATATTGCCCAGTGTTATTGAAATCATTGTAATCAGGGCTATAATCCGCTCCGGACTCGGAGACTCTGAGTTTTTTCGGAAGTTCGAACCGAAACTAAACCGGAGCGGATATATTTTTACTGGGTCTCGTAAAACACGAGTGAAAAATTAAAGAAAAAGTAACGAATTATTATAATTTGAAATCGACTTCTCAGGCACTTTAGAAAGAATTAAACAATAACCCCCTGGTTTCATTGAAAAGATATCTAATTTTTTGTACTAGATGTCTTCTCTAGCCACTTGTTTAACCTGAACCGGGATTCAAAACTGCACTGAACCGAAAGAACTTCGCGGGTTCAAACCCCGAAGCGAGCCCATTCCGAATTTTAGGCGATTCGCAGCCCTGATCGTGATAATACATAATAAAATTTTATAATATCGATTGAATACATATAATTTCAAATCATATCTATAATAGCATTGTGATCGAGACAACAGAATTAATCTGACTTGGCAGAATAATAGAGAATCAGATTTTCAGAAGTGTATAGGGCATAAAAATATTAATTTCGACCCCATAAATTATATACATTCTTAATCAGGACGACGTAAGACACACGATCACGAAAACTATATGATTTGAAAAAGATTCGAAACATTAGATCGGAATCAGGAGACTATATCCCATAGCAGCCATAAGAACTTATTTGTTTTTGTTGGTAGCGTGCTCACAAATAAAAGAAACAATTGTCGTGTTGATGCTATCTGCGCCTGTAACGGCAAGAGCACTCCCCTTTGAATTAGCATGTTGTTAATGCCCCTACTTGGGGTGTACTCAGTACAATACCTCATCGAGTCGAAGGTTGGGGTGACAAAAGCTCCCTTAATGTCTGGGCTTGAGAAGTAGATTCACTTGATTTTCACTTTGCTGTCGACTATTGAATGTGTTATGAATGAGTGGACCTGATCTGATAAGATTTTATATCGTTAGCTGAGCTTTTATTGAATATTATAAAAACAAAATTAGACTTATCGTGGGTGTCCAATTTTGTCACAGTTCCAATCTCTTGTTCTCTTTACACATTGAATAAATAACATTTCACAATGTGCATTTAGGATTTGTTTATGCGTTTCCGAGGCAATCCAATTAGCTGGAGAAGCAACAACTGTCAGACATGCCGCATAATGACAGTGACACGCTATCGTAATACCCCTTGGTTATGCCAATCTCTCTCTAGGGGTAAGGCTGCCAGTAAAGGTTCAAGTTGAGGGTCGACGCAGAAAACACAAACAGAACAGAAACACAAACTGAGAAAGGCCAAGGCTTATTGTATGTTAGGCCCAACGATTGTGGTTGCTATTTATAGTTTGAAAATGCCGCAATATGTTGCAGACAATTGGGAAATGCAACCATTTTAATGAAAAACAAAATCAAGTAAAACTCGTCATAATTAACACCTACAATCACAATGACTAAATCGCAATTTCCAAGTGTGTGCGAGAGCTCAACTTACACTTGATTATATTAGCTTTGCTCCGACGCTCAAGTAAACCGCTCGCCAGGCAAATCACAACGAAACTGTGACAAGCAACGGCACCTTGGCGAGACCGAGGTCTGACTGTGGCTACGAGGGGGGGCCACTTGAGTGCACTTGCAGTACTTAGTTGTGTGAAAGATACTCTCCACAAGTGCAAGTAAGCCACAAATGGGGAAGACAACAAAAAGTTCAATTCATTTGGCACATCGCTTATCATTGTTCGTTGTTTCATTAAGTGCAAATCCTATGGAAATGTTTGTTGTTGTACCTAATTGAAGACACATGCGAAATATAATTTATTTCTATCCAAATTCTAAATTTAATCTAAGTGCCAAGCACTGATAGGCAGGTGCTCAGACAATGGATTTTTCCATATTATTTTGGATTGACTTGGGATTTAATTAAATTTGCTTAAGCTGACAGTGCAAAGGTCGGTCTTATCTGTTATCACACACAATCTTTGGTCTCATCTAATTGAGGGGTTATGAACTCTTTTTGAAATACTAACGAGATGATAAACCAGCTCAAGTGCTCGTCCATTGTTATATGAAATTGATATAAGAAAATTAGTGCGCAAAATGCAAATGTGAGAAAATGGCTGGAAACAGGCGGCCACTCCGGCGGGAACTTATCTAATGGCGAATCGTTGAGAATTGTAATTTTTATGGTGCCATAATTTTGCGGAAGGGGTAAACGGGCCAAGTTGAAGAGAGTTTCTACACTCAGAGAAATGTCAAGTACAAAAACAATGTCAATGGAACGGTAAGTACGTAAGTAATTGATCCAAGTACAAAGTTATTATTTTAAGCAGGAATCTGTTAACTCCAATAAATTGGATGTTAGACTGAGCTTAAATTGAACCAATAATGATTTACTCCGGAAATGAGAATTAACATATTTATTCATTGTTTAAGTTCTTATTAATTAATACCGAAATTTTTTTTAGGTAATTGTTCAGTATATCCTCCATTCCAAAAATAAAAGTTCCAACATTAAATATAAAAATAATCTTCCTGAATTGAGCCCACACAATATTTAATTTTATCTCAATTTGTAAAAGAAATTGTTTCGCTATAAAGCATCAAAAAATCCGCCGATGTTTTAAATACCCTTGCAGTTTTTGAAAGACGCTACCATTGACAACAAAATAGTTTTTCTCACTAGAAATAGTTTTTGGACCGACACAGACACAGTTACCATATAATATAATATTCACATAATGTATACACAAAAAATAAGGAAGGAGAGAGACAGAAAGATATATAAAACATTAAGAGAAAAAAGAAAACAGAAGAGAAAAATAGAAGGCTAACATCGGCTACGCCGATGTTTTAAATACCCTTGCAGTTTTGAAAGACGCTACCATTGATAACAAAAAAGTATTTCTTACTATAACTAGTTTTTTGACAAACCGTTTATATGGCAGCTATATGCTATAGTCATCCGATTTTGATAAATTTTTCCAGAATTGTGTGAAAGCATATAAAAGTAATATATACCAAGATTGGTGGCGCTACGATGGAAAACAAAGAAGTTTTTCTCACTAGAACTAGTTTTTTGAACGACCGTTTATATGGCAGCTTTATGCTATAGTCATCCGATTTTGATAAATTTTTCCAGAATTGTGTGAAGGTATATAAAACTAATATATACCAAAATTGGTGACGCTACAATGGAAAACAAAAAAGTTTTTCTCACTAGAACTAGTTTTTTGAGCGACCGTTTATATGGCAATTTATGCTACAGTCATCCGATTTTGATCAATTTTTTCCGAATTGTGTGAAACCATATAAAACTAATAAATACCACGATTGGTGGCGCTACAATAAAAAACAAAAAAGTTTTTCTCACTAGAACTAGTTTTTGGACCGATCGTTCCTATGGCAGCTATATGATATAGTCATCCGATCCGGCCGATTCCGACAAATGTGCAGCATAGAAACAGACGGTCGGACAGACGGACCGACGGACATGGCTATATAGACTCAGCTCGTCATGCTGATCAAGAATATATAGTTTATGGGGTCGGAGATGCTTCCTTCTATGCGTTACAAACATCGTGACAATTTTAATATACCCTCTGCAAGGGTATAAAAAGAAACCCCTTCCGATCTGGAGAAGGTACTTAGCTACGCCCCTGCTCGCAGCATAAATGATCGAAAGAGTTCCTAAGATGTAGAGTAGAAGAAGAGTGGGTTAGCTATGCAAGAGCAAGATTGTGTAGGATAAGTGATCTAAGACACTCGTCAGAGATGTTACCACTGAAAAGAGGATAGAACCTATTCTAATCCCTGCAGAGAATACTAAATGGACAGTTCGAGGCATATGATGAAGACGCAATCGGAAGCCACAAGGGTGTAAAATTCCTTGTATGTCTTGCTGGGACAAAAAAGTTCACACTTCTAAGTAGGTAGATGCAGAGAACCTATATTACCCTTTATAAGCTTTTGCATAAACAAAATACCCAAAATAGTGCGTCTATGTTCAAGTCTTGGTAAGTCTATAAGTTTTAGTCTAGATTTATACGGAGGGAGTCTCAAAAGTGGGTCACAGCCAAGGTTACGCAGAGCAAACAAAAGAAACTGCTTCTGGACTGATTCAATCCGTTTACAAAGAATATCCGATTGGGGATTCCAAATACAGGATCCAAACTCTAATATCGGCCTCACGAGAGATGTGTATAAGAGCTTGGTCGTGTAAGGATTATTAAACTCCTAAGGCTGCAAACATAGTGCGCGCTGAGGCCGAAGATGAAGCCGAAGACGAAGCTGAAGACGAAAAACTGTGCAGTAGGATTTATATGAATTCGCTCAAATACGTTCACAGTGCACGCGAAGACGAAAGCAAAGATTCATATGAAATATTTTCGTCTTCAGCTTCGTCTTCGGCTTCATCTTCGTCTTAGCGCGCACTACGTTTGCAACCTTAGACCAGGGTTTAATAAAACCTAGCGTACCCATGGCTTTATTCACAATGTGAGCGCCAAAAAATAATTTATGGTCGAGTGTAATACCTAAATCGATAAAAGATTCCACCTGTTCAAGCTGATAAGAATTTAAACGAGAAGGCAAAGCTAACTTTGACTGTGCCGAAGTTTTAATACACTTGAAAAACTTTACTCCAACTGATTTAACCTGTAAAATATATATAGGATATAGATATCAGATATTAAAAAATTTTAAATCATTGATAATAAAAATTTGATAAAATAAAAAAAAACGTTTCCTAGTAAAACACATTTTCCGACCGATCGGTCCTATGGCAGCTATATGCTATAGTCATCCGATTTTGATAATTTTTTTCAAAAATTTGTAAAAGCATATAAAACTAATATCTTCTAAGATTGGTGCCGATACGATGGAAAACAAAAAAGTTTTTCTCACTAGAACTTGTTTTTTGACCGACCGTTCGTATGACAGCTATATGCTATAGTCATCCGATTTTGATAAATTTTTCCTGAATTGTATGGAAGCATATAAAACTAATATATAGCACGATTGGTGACGCTACGATGAAAAACAAAAAAGTTTTTCTCATTAGAGCTAGTTTTTTGACCAATCGTTCTTATGGCAGCTATATGATGTAGTCATCCGATTTCGATAAATTTCTTCAGTATTATGTGGAAGCATGTAAAACTAATATATACTAAGATTGGTGACGCTACGATGGAAAACAAAAAAGTTTTTCTCACTAAGACTTATTTTCCGACCGATCGTTCCTATGGCAGCTATACGATATAGTCATCCGATCCGGCCGGTTCCGACATATTAGTTGCGTGCAGCAAAAAGAGGACTCTGTGCAAAATCTCAGCTCGATAGCTTCAAAACTGAGGGACTAGTTCGCGTAGAAACAGACAGACAGACGGACAGACAGACGGACGGACGGACGGACAGACGGAATTGAACTCAGCTCGTCGTCCTGATCAAGAATGTATATATAGTTTATGGGGTCGGAAATGAATATTTCTATGCGTTACAAACTTCTGGGCAAAATTAATATACACTTTTCAAGTGTATAAAAATAGTTAGTCGAAAGGGGCGTTCTAAGATAAAACGTCATCGACTTACACTTATCGTTGTTTAAATGCAACAAGTTGTAGAAACACCATATGAATAATGAATTTAAATCAACTTGAAGCAAGGCAGAGTCATTAGGCTATAGTCATACGATTTTGATAAATTTTTCTAGAATTGTATGGAAGCATATAAAACTAATATATATACCACCATTGGTGACGCTCGATTGACAACAAAAAACTATTTCTCACAAGAACTAGTTTTTGGACCGACCGTTTATATGGCAGCTATATGATATAGTCATTCGATCCGGCCGATCCCGACAAATGTGCAGCCTATTTGTATTGTAAGACTTGTTGCAAATTTTGGTTAAGAAAGCTCTAAAACTGAGGGAGGAGATAGCATAGCAACAGACTGACAAACATGGGCTATATCAACTCGGCTCGTCATGCTGATCAAGAATATATACTCTGCAAGGGTATAAAAATCAACCATCACTTCATAAACAAAGTGATATAACCAAATTTGTTTCGTTTTAAATTCCAAGAAATTGTGTACTTGAAATAAGAACGCAGTTGTTAGAATTCGCGTATTTTATAGTTTTTTTTCAGTGTAGCAAACGTTAATCTTCTGCTGCCAATGGGGCGTATGCATATGCCCAAACACTGACCACGTCGATTACTCATGCGCCGCTTTGGACTTTGCCCAGTTGCAGTCGGTTGCGTTTATCTTTAACCCAAATGCGTTTGCTTGGACTTTTGTTTTCTGGTTTTATCAGAAACTGCTGTGTAACAGCAACAAAAACAAAAGGGTTTTGTAATGCGAAATTCATTATCTGTGCATTATTGTTGGCCAACAAGCTGCTAAACGAATACACATTTGTTAGCTGGAAATTGACTGCCATTATGCATACCGGATTGGTCAGCATAGACACACGCAAGGCGCTTGGCGGCATGCCAATTAAATTGTCGCATGTGGCAGCCACGTGAAACGCAGCTAAGCGGATAGAGATTGCATGCTAGAATGGCCCAGTAATTCACCTACTTTGTGTCCTAACACCAGTCAGGTGTGCAATAAACTGGAACAGCATCAACATAAAATCTGTTTCTGATGATCTAATAACACTTAGACAAGATCGCTTGTCATAGTTTTAGCATGAACGGGATAGAATTTTTAATGTAATGTACTAAGAACCGATTTCTCATCTTCTAAATAGCTGCTAAGTGTCAGATAAACATAAATTTTACTCTGCTCTTTGTAAGTTTATGTGATCTTCCCTTAATCAAAATTATTTATATTGAGTAGAAAATAGACGTACAATGCCAAGTTAGGAAATTATGCAAGGGAAAATGCAAATAATCGAATCTGCATTTAAAATTCCCAAATGGTTTTATCAGTTTGCTCATGGAGTGTAATTCGGATTTCTGAACTTTTTGGAAATGGGTATAGTTGTGTCCTGTGGATCTCTCAGCTTAATATAATTCGAAAAAATATACATATTTTAAAAACAAATTGTGACTAATTTAACATTTTGAACATTTTTGTAACAATCCACTTGTGTTTTAAGAATGTATTGGACGCGATTTAAGATGTTTTTATGATTGAAATGTAAAACTATTTGTATTAAATTTAAGCTTAAAAATGGTTCGTCCAAATGTTCGTCCAATAAATATAATTAAGATTAATTTCATTCTATGCCGACTTACAATTAAGGTCTACAAGAACATAGTCCGCAATATACTTAATAGATCCCGCGAAACGGTTTAAAATCAAGTATTTCGGAATTTTAAATTATGATAATTTGATTTGTTTAGTATTTGACAGCGTTTGTACTTGATTCAAGTATAAAATATCTCGTTTATGTTATGTAAAAAAATACAAATTTGTATTTTTGAAGACTGTTCAACAATTTATGTCAATGTCTTTGATTTGACACTCCAATGAAAGCAAATAGATTTTTCAGGTTCAAGAACTCTTTTAATACTGATAAGACAAGCATTTGTATTTAAGTAGTGCGTGTTAAGTCCATTCACCTTCAGACTTGACACACTTGACCAGCAAATTGCATTAAGGAAATGTGACCGTTTTATATGGTCGGTCATTAACAGTTGAGAGATGAAATTAACATTCCATTTAAAATTGCGAAGGTTAAATTTTTAGTAGGTCAAAAGTGGTGGGCACACTATGCACAATTGTGCAAATAAATATAATGCAAGTGCATTCACAAAGCATGTCACGTCTGTTTGATCCTTTTGTTTTTCCACAAATTCACACACATACACATAATAATATGAATAAAGCGACACTCTGCTTCAAAAAGAACTGATAAGCAACCTATTTTTACACACTTCGCGTCAACTGAATAAGAATGGGGAATCATTTACAATTATAAAATAATATATCTTAATTTAAGCAAAAACAATTCATCCAAAAGATGGGTTAAAAATGAAGCGATGAATTCCGTGAAGGTCTTACAAAATCGGTTGTTGTGTCAAGGTAAACATTAGTTCCACCAGCATATGTAACGTTTTGTACCTTTTTTTCATATAATTATTTTATTTATTTATGATTATTTTAAATATATATTTCCACCAGTTAAATAGTATATATACACTCAGAAAAAACAAGTCTTACATTTTATAAATTCAATTATTTTTTTTAAGATAAAAAAATAGTAAAAAATGTCTAAAAAGGTGGAAAAACTTTTTTTGTAAATTTAATTCCTTTTATTAAATGTAAAGGATTTTTAAATCTTAGTCCCTTAAATATTGAAATGTTAGTGAAATTTTAATATAAATCTTAGAACTTAATTTCTTAATTTCTTGATTTAAATTAAATTTCGATCACAAATTTGGAAATATTATTTCCTATTTTAAGAAAGTTTCGTTTTAAAATTTAGAAAAATGTAATGTAAGGAAAAGCTCTTACATATTTTGGGTTTCCAACTGTTTTACAGAGTTTATAGAGCTGATGTATCCGTATAAGAATTTTACCAGCGTATTATGGGCTGTATTGAACCCTAGTATATATACGGTATAGTGTATATGGTATATAGTATATATGGGTTCAAATCTATCCAAATGGCAAAAGATCTCTTTTTATGGCAGGAATGCAGCAGATTTAAGTAGCGATTATTTCGAATTATAATTAAGAGTTATTTTTTTTTTGCTCATTTCTCATCTCCTAGAAAGCAGAGTCTGTCACAGAAACAACTAATCTGACACGTACTGGCTATCTTGAAGATGAGAAATCGCCCCTTAGAAGGATAAACTTATAATTTACTCCGATATTTTTAAGATCAAGTGACAGATCGTATTTAGAATTGTGAAGAATCTGATTGTCACTGGCTTCGTAAAGCCCATAACTAGCATTGTTCTAAGCTAAAATCATTTTCGTAAGAATATAGGGAATACTTCCATATAAATAAGGAACGCTGCAAGTTGATTTAAGCTTCTGCTTTTGACGGATTTAGATTTCCTTAAATATTAGACTAAAAAACGTAAATTAGGTAAATGTGAAAATAGTTCTTTGGAATCAGTACAAAGGTCTGCATTCTTAATTTCTTTAAAATCGTTCTGGCGAAAAATAATAATCTTGAGTTTTTTTTTAATTTTAAGCCAATAATAACAGAATAACGATATTGAACAATGAATTGCAAAATTTAAATATTTATGTCAGCAAATCGTTATTAAATTTGTAGTTTCATGTGGTTCCAACAGTTCCAAAAAGTTGTGTTGTTGAATTTGAAATTAATGAACCTTAAAATTCAAAGCCTCTCTATCTAGGAACAGCCAAAAAAATTGTTTTTAGGACACTTAAAGCATTCAAGTATTCAAATCATTTAATTAGTCGCCGAAAGGTCGTTTCCCTATTAATTCCTCAAAACAACTCAAATATAGGGACCATTCTAAAGACCGCAGGTTTTCCGCACTTGTACGACTTCAAACATATAAAATCGGCTCAACTATTTTAATTTAATTTCACTCAAAGTTGTAGAACTACTCAGAATTAAACAAGTTATGCTAAGCGATCAGGCCACCATAGAATACAGCACACTAACATTTTGGGATCAATGTAGCTGCTGTCATGAGGAAACTGAACCATCTGACTTCTTAATGAAGAAGCCGAAGCCACAAGGCAATCGATTGCATTAATTAGTTTGTGTTTACTTTGCTAATCTGCAACTTATTGTACAAGTACTCCGCCCTGAGCATTAATTAATGCCTTTCCAGCTGTCACTCAGGCCGCAAGGCAACCTTTGGACTTTAATGGAAAACTTGAACATACAAAATTTCCATACATATAAAAACATAACCACCAGATGAATGGCTTCCCCAAACACCGGCGAAAAATGTTAAGAGAGCCGCAGCCCCAGTTGCCACTAAGAGTAAGGCGCAGAAACTTGTTTGATTTGGCTGTGACTTGTGGGTGGCGGGCGTTGGTGTTAGAGGGGCAAACCAAAACAACACGTGCTGGAGCTGGGGGCGAACGGGTGGCTAAAGTTGACTATGGTCGCGGACGCTGGCTTAACCTTCAGCACGAAAAAGGTAATTGTACACCTGGACGACAGGCATGAAACAAATTTTGGAAATCTGAAGACTGAAACGTGTTTTGGTTTGGTGATTCTATTGCACAGACTGGGCCAGTCGAATAGAAGTGGTGGCAAATACATGACATAATGGTATCAGCTGTGCATATTTAGATAATTCGCATAGTGCTGGCCCCCAATTTGTCGTGAGATTCGCCTCATAAATTTTAATATGTCGACGGCTGACGGGTCACTTGTCACCGAAATCTTAATTGAAGCTACACTGCTGAGCACATAGAAAACTCACACCTGCTGGATTTATAATCATTAAATTTTTGTTATCATTTCCAATCAGCCGCGAAATTGGCAACTGGTTTATGGGCGGAGAGAATAGAACTCTGTCCCTTTCTTTTAGAAGAAGACTATTCTTAATGGTTATCTGTACATACATACATACATATATGTAAGTAATTTATATATATATATGAATATAGTATATATATGCTGGGATTCAACAAGAGCGCACTCACACTCACGCACGCTCACTCACAAACGACAACAGACAACAAACAACAAAGCACGAGCTTTGCGCGCGCGATTTTCCCACAAAAGCGAAGGCGAGGCGAAAAACGCGTCCGCTGCGTAGAAACGCTCGGCAGCAACTATTTCCTAAATCTTTAACCGACAACACACTCGCACTGACACTCACACAATTTTCCGTATCTGTGTATCAACAAAAAGTTTTGCGCCGTTGTCGGGCAGCTGTTGCTCGCTGCTAAGCTTTGTGCTTGGCCCCCCAGAGAACGCCATTACAGAAAAGTTAAGAGAGAGAGAGAGAGAGCGTGCAGACATTGCACACTGTGCCAGCGAGCAGAAATATTGGTCAAAAGTTTTATTCGATTTTTTTTATGAAATTGGTTGGGATTATGGGATATTATTTTGAACAAGGCTGCAAACCATCATATTTTTTGATGAGATTCGGTTTGGTGATTCGAACCCATGATGAAACTATGGGTTTGGTTCTCGGACCGGTTTCTGAAACCTCTGAACCTCAGGTTTTGTTTCGAACCCTGGTTCACAAAAACAAAAAAGAATTGTTTGATTTTTTGACATATTTATTCGTTTCAAGAAAATCAGAAAGACTATTTTTTGTAAACATGTCAGTAAGCATACAATTTTTTAGTTTAAACTAAATTATCATATCTATAAGCTGACATTAGTCATTCTTAATGTCTGCTTAGTTTTCGTCCCG
This sequence comes from Lordiphosa mommai, assembly GCA_018904225.1. Taxonomy (NCBI): domain Eukaryota; kingdom Metazoa; phylum Arthropoda; class Insecta; order Diptera; family Drosophilidae; genus Lordiphosa; species Lordiphosa mommai. Next base: position 1,689,212 of record JAEIFT010000013.1, on the reverse strand, counting down.
AATGAGGAAGCACTCCATACATCCTTAAGTAAAATGATAATTTTTCCGACAGTCAGGCTGCAATAAAGTCGCTTAAAGTTGCAACAAATCTTTTTAAGAGATCTCAGAGTAATCCACGTCCACTAGACCACCGGCATATCGAGGGCAGCTGCAAAACAGACAAACTCCCCCCCAATAGGGAGAACGTAGGTATGCCTATGGCAACGTGTAGAACTTATGCAGACTGGGAAATCAGCCTGGGCCTTACTGCTCATTTTGGACATTTTGGACTGAAGTGTAGAAGGAATTGACAGTAAGTAATTCCTTATGATCTTTGCTTAATCTACCCTAACCTTACCTAATTTTAGTTATCTTCCTGGAGATCTTTGTCTCTATTAGCTCTTAAATTACAAGAATTAAACTTTAGTGTTAAAAATGCTCGATCAACTTGTACCTGGGCTGCTAGTGAACGCACAATGTTGAAGTCTTAATATGTTGTCTTGGATAATTTTCAGATTTTATATTTGTTCATTGCTGTCTATGATAAGTATTTTAAAGTCTTATTTTGAATACTCTCGTTATGAATTTTGATCGTTGGAAAATTTACTTAATATTGTGAACCGTACATTTATTTTTAATTTAAAAATTTAAAATAATTTATTTCGAGTTCAAGTTCGAGGGATTGCAGAGGGCTTATTAAAATTGTGCAGGAACTATCGGTCCCAATACTAGTTCTAGTGAGAAAAACTTTTATGTTTTTAAATTTCTTATTTATTAATTCAATATGCATCTACACAATTCTGGAAAGTTTGATCAACAGCTGACAGATATAACATACTAAAGCAGCTTAGTAACAATCTGCTGTTGTTGATGGATCAGGATGACAACTCTTCTAACTTGTGTTCTGATGAAAATAAAAGCATTTGTACAGTTCTAGTGCCAGTCCTGCATCGGATATTAAAATTAACAATATGAAGCAACAAAGGGACCTGCAGAACGTGCAGGTTTTTCAGCAATATTTGTGCCCACATTGATTAACTTCAAACTCTACAAAATTAAAAATGTATTACGTATACGTAATATTAAGATTATGTATATTGCCTAAATGTATGTTGCTTAAACACTGCCTAAAAGTTGGCAACATACATTTTCTTAATATCAATCTTGATTTAAAAAATAGAAGGCTAACATCGGCTACGCTGATGTTTTAAATACCCTTGCAGTTTTCGAAAGGCGCTACCATTGATAACAAAAAAGTTTTTCTCACTAGAATTAGTTTTTAGAACGAACGTTTATATGGCAGCTATATGCTATAGTTATCCGATTTCGATAAATTTTTCCAGAATTGTGTGGAATCATAAAAAATTAATATATACCACGATTGGTGATGCTACGATGGAAAACAAAAAAGTTTTTCTCACTAGAACTAGTTTTTGGACCGATCGTTCCTATGGCAGCTATATGATATAGTCATCCGATCCGGCCGATTCCGACAAATGTGGAGCGTATTTGTATTTAAAGACTTTTTGCAAAGATTGGTCAAGATAGCTTCAAAACTGAGGAAGGAAATAGCATAGAAACAGACGGACAGACGGACGGACGGACAGACGGAAATGAACTCAGCTCGTCATGCTGATCAAAAATATATAAACTTTATGTGGTCGGAAATGGTTCCTTCACTGCGTTACAAACATCGTGACAATTTTTATATACCCTCTGCAAGGGTATAAAAACATGAAGATGAGAACCGGCCTTAAGCATAATTATTTAAAGATGTGTTATGTCATAAGTAAATGTTATATGCTATCTCTGACCCAGTAGAGAGAATTTTTCGAATGCTAGGTGAATATATGATTAACCCAAAAAGTTAAATTTTCAACTTTCTTGTTGGATTAAGGATAATGCTTTAGAGTTTCTTAAATCGTCGTACAGTATTCGTTTTGATTATAATAAAGAACTCGACTAAAGATCATCTGATTGTGAAACGGTCTATGGTGGATCAATAAGTATTGATAATTTCAATATATGTCTTAAAGGTTTAAACAATCCATCATCAAAATTGTGGACGATATGAGGTTTTTTTCCAAATTGCGTGGGCTGTATCTCTACTATCACTCATCTGATCGGGAAATGATGTAGAGCGACTTATCTCAGTTGTGCCATCTCACTTATGATACCCAAATGTATTTATTTTTGCAACAAAAACTTTTAAGACTATAACATTTTACTAGATGGATCCAAAGTTAAAAAATTTTTAAGTGTACAACACAAAGAGTTGCTGTTGAGATTCCCAAGAAACCTAGAGATGATCAATGGGTGTAATTTTAGAAATCAGGGGAGAGTGGATTTTGTCCCAGGATCTTTAGTACGGGGCGACTTTTCATATGCTGATTTGCTCGTGATTAAAATTCCACTCATGATGAAAGAAAGTTTCCTACTTTCAGTTGAACTCTGTAAAATTGGCCCATGTGCAAGTGGCAACCATACAGATGGCAACTAGCAAAGGTGAGGAAGTGAATTCGGCTGTATATTTACCTCCAAATCTTCCCTGCTTCCTAACTCTTTGTTCTTTAATCTTTAAGAGTTGGCTTGTATGCTTAAAGACAGTTGCTGGCTTCATGAATTTGATGGTCATTTGCTAGAATTAAACGCTTAGAAAAAATCAGGATTTTAAAAAATAAAAAAAATATCGATAAAAAAATATATCCGTTGCTTAGAAAAAGGATCAATTAAAAATCTTTTATTAAATCACTAAATGTTAATATTAACATTTTAACAACAAATGTTAGTGTTACAATAAAACATTAACATTTTGTGTAAACATTAACATTTAATGTTAGTATTAGCATCTAATGTAAAGATTAAAATATAAGAGAAAAGTTGAAATTTTGATATTTCCGCTATTCATTATCCGATCTTTCTGAAAATTTGATATCAGTAAAACTGTTGGAGTAATTCAAAATTTTCGTAGCAAAAATTTGAAGCAAACTTGATCTGTGTGCAGACAATACAAGTCTACACTGTGAAATGTTAGCTCTAGACCTTATAGTCTCTGAGATCTAGGTGTTCATACGGACAGACGTTCAGACGGACAGGACTAAATCAAATCGGCTGTTGATGCTGATCAAGAATATATATATTTATTTATTTATAGGGTCGGAAATGCTTCCTCTGTCTGTTACATACATTTGCACGAACTTGGTATTCCGTTTTTACTCTACCAGAAACAAATATAAAACGAGAGCGTAAGTTGAAGTCGGCCCTGCTCGACTTCGATATACCCGTTACTCAGGGTAGGGTTTTTTAAGAATATAATATTAGATCACAAATTGTGGAAGATATGAGTTTTTTTTACAAATTGCGGGGGTGGCAACTCTACTATAGCTCATCTGATCGGGAAATAATGTATGGCGGATCGATAGGTAATGATGATTAAAATATATGTCTAGAATGTTCGAACAATCTATTTCCAAAATTGTGGGAGATATGAGGTATTTTTCAAATTGCGGGGGCGTGAACTTTTCTATCGTTCGTCTGATCGGAAAATGATGTATGGCAGATCGATAGGTAATGATGATTAAAATATATGTCTAGAAGGTTTTAACAATGTATTTTCAAAATTGTGGGAGATATGAGGTATTTTTTAAATTGCGGGGGTGGCAACTCTTTTATCGTTCGTCTGATGGGAAAATGATGTATGGCGGATCGATAGGTAATGATGATTAGAATATATGTCTAAAAGGTCCGAACAATCTATTTTCAAAATTGTGGGAGATATGAGGTTTTTTTCATATTGCGGGGGCGGGAGGGGGCGTGGCAAAAATTTTAAACAAACTTGATCTGCGTGCAGACAAATCAAGTCTACACTGAAAAAATTGTAGCTCTAGCTCTTATAGTCTCTGAGATCTAGGTGTTCATACGGACAGACGGACGGACGGACAGACGGACATGTCTATATCGACTCGGCTATTGATGCTGATCAAGAATATATATACTTTATGGGGTCGGAAATGCTTCCTTCTGCCTGTTACATACATTTGCACGAACTTAGTATACCCTTTTTACTCTACGAGTAACGGGTATAAATAGCAGAGCATCCATTTGATTTGGGGCTGCCAACTGTTTGCTTAGGCAGCCCGCCAAAAATTTATTTTCAAATTCAAATGCAAATTTCATATAAATATATTTGGACCTTTTGTTGAGGTCTTCCAAAGAAGCAGGCGGCCCTGGGATGTGTTCTAACTTCATCATCATCTTGCCTGCGTTATAAAAATTGTTAAGCCCCTAGGAGATCGGAGGGTAGATCCCCCTTTCGCTCAAGACGAATCGGACGATGAGGAGGAAGAGCTTTTCGAGCTGCTGTCGCTGGAACTGGAGTCGCTGCCATGTCCTTGCTTGCGACGACGTGCCTTCTTCTCGTCTATCACCTCATAGCTGGGCAAAGTGGAATTGCTCGAATCAGAGCTGCTGCTGCTGCTCGAGCTGCTAGACTCCTCAATCACTGCCTCAATTTTGCGCGATTTTCTTAGGGGAAAAATTCAACATAATCTAATTTGATCTAACCATTTACAAATTCTTCTCACCCACTTCTTGTCGCCCTTTTCCGCATTTTTCTGGCGTTTCTGTTTCTTGGCATTCATCAGATCGCAGTCACTGGGTGAGCTGCTGCAATGACGTTTCGATTTCTTTCCTTTTTTATCCTTGCGACGCGTCTCCTTGTCGGTGCCGCTGGCCTTTGTGGAGTACAGATTCTGCGAGCTGGCCGTGGAGTAGCCAGTGTCCTTGCGCTTGCGTTTCTTTCTGCCGAAGAAATTTGAATTGAGTTTCAAGTTAAAGCTAGTTCGAGATGTCACTTACTTGTCCTTTTTCTCCTTTTTCTTTTTACTATACACCGTCTCCTGTTCGGCACTGTCCTTGACTCTGTTAGGGATATGTAAATTAAATAATTTGAGTTTTCTCTAACAAACACGCTAACTTACTTCTTGATCTTCTTTTTGACTTCACTTCCGCCGCCACGCTCATTGGATATCATATAGATGCTATTCTGGTCGTTGGTATCGTGCACTCGTCGACGTGACTGATACTGACGCGCTTTGGCCATGCGACTCTCGCGCCGATTCTTCCAGAATTCGGCATTTACCACATACAAGCGATACAGTTGCAGGACAATCACCAAGGAGTTTTTGCCTAAAAGAAAGATTCAATTTAAAATATGGTAATTGGTCCGCAGAGGAGTTGGATCCCGCTTTCAGAACTTCTAACGGAAAGTTTTTTCAGTTTTTTTCACATCACACCTTCAATGCAACTGGCGTGAGTTTTAAATTCAGTAATTCAAGAATAAGCCAGATGCCATCATTAATAATCATGAAGTCTAAAAAGTTGACTTATCTGGACTTACATAGCTGCTTATTCAATCTATCCTTTGCGCTGTGCGTTGAAGTGACACCAAGCCGAAGCTTGTTAGCAGCCCAACTCCCGCCCAACCAAATACGTTAAAATATAGGTTTTTATAGCAGGAAGAGATTCTTCTAAACTGATTACTCGATAGAGTTTATTGTATAAAGACGAAACGGTTCATGCAAAGCATAGTTTTAGAGATAAGGGGGTAACGTTACGAAACGGTCAAATCGGAACACTGAGAATAATTTGTCAAATCAAGTCAGATGAGTCGATTTCACCATTTATTAGTCTATGTATAAAGATAACCCCAAGCATTATTCTTCGGTTAATTAAGAAGTGAAGTATTATGAAAAGAAGTCTAGAAGAGTGCGATGGTAATCGGACCTCAGAAATCCAATTGTAAAAACCATTCAGGCCTTACTGACAGCAGCTGTTACATAAGAGTTAATTTTAAGTTGATAATCAAGAATTACCCCAAGATCATTAACTTTTTTGGAGGTGTAATTTAAGCGCTTTAATAAGAAAGAATATAACATAGTAACCCACTCTCAAACGCCGCAAAATTTTGAGTGATTTTATGGGATTATTGTTATGTAGATTATGCTGTTAATCTACAATTATCATGTAGATACTTTACTCAAAATATTTGATCCTATAGGAAAAGACTGTGGTTAGAGCGAGACATACATAATCAAAAATAAACTCAGGGACCGAAACTGAGAGCGAACAGATGACTTTCTTGAGTTAAACGGTAACTTTTCTCTGCTCTAAGGCCACATTATCAAGCGTGTATGTAACCAGTTGTGTGTTTGTTATTATATTTTCGCAGTCGTCTGTCAGCCCAAGTCTCGGTCGAGCACACTGCGTGTATTTTGTTTTTGCTGATGTCTGCTTGTGCGATCTGGCCCCGGAATTGCATGCATTTTGTTTTTGATAATCTTTCCGTACCTACGCAATTGCCTGTACGGCTTGTAAATGTAATTGGTCAAGCCTAGCTTTTCTCAATCTCTTGCCTTGTGTGACTTTTAATTTTTGCTCAACGCCGAATCCGAACGGCTATGTTTTAGAGAAGCTTTTTCATGGCTACATACTTTTCAGCTGGCGCCAACAGTGGTAAAGGTGACCTTATGCTCAGTCTAGTTAAAATAGACGCACACTTTGATACGCCGCCTAACTTAACATTCCAATTTAGTCAGCTGTTTGCTGTCTGTCTTTTCCTATGATAATTAAAAGTTAACAGAAGTATCTACATGATAATTATCCCTTAACATCACTCAAAATGAGCGTCGTTTGCTCTCTATTACACGTATATGCTTGTTAAAAATCATGAATTTAAAGTCAGTTATGAAAGCATCGTGGCTAATCCACATTGTGCATTCACTCAGATGGTAGGACCAGTTAATGGTATACAAAAATAATAAGTGTTAAGGCTTCTAAAAATAAATATTTCCCTTATTATTTATATTTATAAACATAGCATACTTTGAAGGGCAAAAAGCATGATTTTTTATTTGTGCATAAACGTAGTAAATGTTATATTCGCTTTGCCTTATGTTTAAAAGTTTCGAGGCGGGATTGAACCCTCACAGCACAGTAGGGATACACGCTACCCACTAATTCACATAAGGACACTACGACAGTACGACTTAGTGGCGGCAAAATAACCTCTAGCGATGGGCAGCCATCGCTAGATTAGGAGATTGAATTGACAATTTGACTGAAATTCATCCCAGTCAGCTTGCAAATGATAGCGTGAGACCAAAACTTTACATGTTAAATATAGCTTTACATCATTTACACATGCATTCGCAAGTGAGTCAGGACAGAAGGTATATCATTGATGAAGAGAGTAAAAAGCATTGAACCCAATTGACTACCCAGGGGTACGTCAGAAGAAATCCGGGTACTTTTAGTGCCATTTTCAAATGTTCTTAAATGTCTGATTATAAGTTTTTAAGATATCAAGCACAGACTTGTGATTATCTGCATGCTGCTAACATGGTGGAACCGCTTGGATCGGATGACTATATCGTATAGCTGCCATAGGACCGATCGATCAGACGGAAAATGGATCTTAGTTGTGTTTAAATGTTTAGGGTTTAATGTTAGCGTTCTTTAACTCTACAACTATTCAAATTATAAGCTTTCAAACGGATGGACAATCTTTGGTGCAAATCGGACGACTATATCCCTAAAGCTGTCACGGGTTTTAGTGAGAAAACTTTTTTGATTTAAGTAATAACGTTTATAAACTTTGAAATTATGAATATTATACGTTTCCGAACTGATCTACAAAATTTGGCCAAAGTATGATGACTATATCTTATATCAATCAGTCGATTCGTCGAAACATGGGGTTTAATGAAAAAATCGTCTAGTTTTTAATGTAAGCGTTCCTTAAAGCAGCGATTATGAATATTATATGCTAAAAAATTTGTCCAAAATCGGAAAACTATATCTTATGGCTGCCTTAGAACCGAACATTCGAAAAATGGTTCTTCGTAGGAAAAACTTTTTTGTTTTTAATGGAAGCGTGACCAAATTTTAAAGAAAACAATAAAAATATTAATGATTTTGGGTTAACCAAAATTTGACAAACATATAAGCATTTTATATATTTATCCTATTTCTCGATATTTTACTCTCGTTATCAAAACTTACATGTGAAAAACACATTCATATAGTTGATAATCTTGTACTGGAAAATGATCAGCAAGCGAAAGGTGAGAAATGGAGCATCCTGCAGTATCACATTGAGTACAATGCCCCAGACATCAATGCCGCAGCAGCAGTTCTGGCAGCAGTCCGTGTGCCTTCAAAACAAAAGCAAAATCATTAACAACTAATCCCCACACCTCCGGCTATGCCAGCCGCACTTACTCCTCCTTGTGATGTGAGCCACTGCCTCGTGGGCGACGTCCCCGGGTGGCCGATAGCACTATCGTAAACTGCATGAGGCTCCATGACCAAATGCCCAAGGTAAGATAAACCAAAAACCCAATTTTCGCTATAGAGTCATCCTTGTAGGAGTCAAAGAACTCTATAATATCCGCAGCTGTGCCAATGTAGACCAGGAGCAACTGACTAAGCTGATCTCGTGTCAAGTCCCCCTTGGGCAGCAACCAGCGGCCCACAATTAGGATGAGCATAAGGAACTGTTCGATGAGGGTGGTCCAGGTGTCGGCGCTAATTGTAGGCAAAGTGATGCCAGCATCGTCCAGCATTTCAGCCACTGCAACCACATTGCTGTTGTTATTGTTGTTGCTGCTGCTGCTGACATGGCTAAGATTGGTGGCATTGGCATTGGCCAGCGATGCATTCAGTACCCCCAATCGTCGCTCAATCTTGTCCAGCTCCAACAGCCATATAGCCGGGACAATGCTGCTTAGATAGAGAAAGACCGAAGGGCAGAACCTGCGAAGAAAAACCCAAAAAGTAATGGCCAAAACAAACAACAAGTCAAAGTGATGCGCCAAAAGGTAAACAAGCCGCAGACTACCCAGAAATTCCATTAAAGTTTTTACTACAACAAGGCGTGGGTGGGTTTTGGGCCTGGGGTGCGGTCGGTTGGTCGTTTGGCCATTGTCATGGTCGGTCGGAGGGGGCAGCCACATATTAAACACATGATTTCACTTTTAATTGAAAATCAAAATCCGAGCATGACGTCAGCGTCAGCCGCTTGTTGTTTACATTGGGATGACCCGGGACAGTCGGGGATTATGAACCTGGGACATATGTATATATGGATTTAAATTTATTCTTACCAACGCCACTCCTGTGTCTTCTTGATCATAATCGTAAAGATGCCCTCCAGCAGCAGCAGCAATAGTGGTCCACATAGTGTCCAATATATGATGTCCTTCTTGAACGAGGTCACCTGCCAAATGGCCAACAAACTGTGTGCACTAAAGATGATCCTGGTAAGAATCGCCTTAATTGTGGATATTATCTTGGCCATGATGATGTGAACAATCACATAATCCTGCTGAAAGCCACAATTCTTGCTCCCTAGCCTGGAAATCGAACCGCACGCTGCAAACTGCCAAAAGCCACTAACTTCACTGACAGCGCGAATCGCTGGCCAAGCGCTTTCATTAGATGTTTAAATGCTTTTTAAGAAATTAAGGACACCGCCGCGAATGGCGCGTAATTGGTGAATGAACGCAGGACACGGCGATGTGAGTGTGCGTTGAACCTGAATATATGTACACAATCATCGGGTGCGCTCCTTAGCACGGATGGCCCCAAAGAAGGGCCCTAGATGTGGGGCGAATATAAGGTTTTGATTGTTCCTAATGGAATAATGAATAAATCAAACGCTCAGCTGTAAAGTCGAATTATTTAGTTGATTAGTCGTTTTCTTTTGGGGATGGCTTAGGACGCCAGATTTTCATTTAAAGTACAACAATTGCACTAGGCAACAGCCAAAAACGCATAAGGACGAAACCAATTTTTATACACTTGAAAAGTGTATATTAATTTTGCCCAGAAGTTTGTAACGCATAGAAATATTCATTTCCGACCCCATAAACTATATATATTCTTGATCAGGACGACGAGCTGAGTTGAATTCCGTCTGTCCGTCCGTCTGTCTGTCCGTCTGTCTGTCCGTCTGTTAGTCTGTCCGTCTGTCTGCAACTAAAATGTCGGAACCGGCCGGATCGGATGACTATCAGGCCTGTTCCGGTTTTCACTTTCGACAAAATTGGTCGAATTCGAATGTGGTACATGCGTTGTTGTGTATAATTGATTGAGTGAATCATCTTGATACATTTAAAGTCGAGTTTGTGGCATTAAAAGTAATTTAAAATTTCAGGTTTGATACCAAATACCTTGACCGTTTATTAAACAAGTGATCATGTACCACATTCGAATTCACTTAAGTCAAAACCGGAACAGGCCTGTATATTATATAGCTGCCATAGGAACGATCGGTCTAAGAACTAGTTCTAGTTAGAAAAACTTTTTTGTTTTCCATCGTAGCGTCACTAATCTTGGTATATGTTATATATATATATGCGTTAACACAATTCTGGAAGATTTTATCAAAATCGGAGGACTATAGCATTTAGCTGCCATAGGTCCGATCGGTCGAAGTTTTGTTTTATGGTATCAAATTTTTGTTATCAATGATTTAAAAATTTAAAATATGTGATAACTATATCCTCGATATATTTTACCGGTTAAATCAGCTGGAGTAAAGTTTTTCAAGTGTATTAAAACTTCGGCACAGTCGAAGTTAGCTTTGCCTTCTCGTTCCAACGTAAGACTGGATTTAACAGCAGGACAATGCTCCATGCCATACGGATAGGGTACCAACCTAATTTTGGAATGACCTAAATTCAGACCACAAAGTCCTGATCTGATCATCATTGAAAACGTTTGGGCTTTTGTTAAAAACAAGTGGACCATTGATAAAGATCGAAAACGCGAAGGAGCCATTGCTGAAATTGAGAAAATTTGGTCCAAATTGACCATAGAATTTGCAAGCTGTCATTGATGCCAAAGGTGGTATAACTAAATAGTAGTTATGTTTTTTAATATAATTAAGAAAATCTACTGTTACCATTAAATATTAAACTTTAATAAACAAAATTGAGTTGTGTGTAACTACTTTTCACGAAATAAAAACGTGTTTAACTACTTTTGACAACTGATAAGCATCAGTTCACATGCGTCTAGTTTAAGCACAAGAACAGTTATTTTGTTAATTTTTTTTAGACTGCAAAAAAAATATTTTTTTATTTCACCTTCCCCCCTCGCTTCACAAACCGCCGTTTGTGAAGCATGAACAAAAATGTACCTTGTGTAATTTCTTTTGACTAGGATTGTATATTAGTTTTATATGCTTACACACAATTCTGGAAAAATTTATCAAGATCGGATGACTATATCATAAAGCTGCCATATAAACGGTCGGTCCAAAAACTAGTTCTAGTGGGAAAAACTTTTTTATTTTCCGTAGTAGCGTCATCAATCAAGCATATAGCTGCTATAGGAACGACCGGTTTAAAAACAAGTTCTAGTGAGAAAAACTTTTTTATTATCAATGGTAGCATCTTTCAAAAACTGCAAAGGTATTTAAAACATCGGCGTAGCCGATTTTAGCCTTCTATTTTTTCATATCAATTTCACTCCGATATGTCGAAGATTAACTCGATAACTTTTCTATAAAAACAAATAAGACGGGATTTACATGATGAAGCAAACTTCATGAAGTTTTCTTAGTAGGCGAGAGATTTAAATGTAATTCTTTGCTATTCGTTTAAAAGGTCTGAAAGATTTCCTCTAAAATGCACGCCTACTAAGAAAACTTCATGAAGTTTGCTTCATGGTGTAAATCAAGCCCAACTGTAATATACTCTGTAGTACAAAGTCTGTACCTGCCAAATTATGGGGTCATACAAACTGTGTTAGTGCTGACCAAAACGATATCGGCCAAAGCTGCCCATCGTAATTATTTGTTTTGCTTATACTTGCTTCGACTATCGTTAATCTGATCTGGAAATGGTGTATGGTGGATCAATATGAAATGACGATTAAAATGTATGCCTAAATGTTTTGAGCAATCTATCTTCAAAATTATAGGAGATAAGTCTAGAAGGTTCGAACGATCTATCTCCAAAATTGTGGGAGTTTTGAGGATTGAGGGGGTAGCAACTCTACTATCGTTCATCTGATCGGAAAACGATGTATGGGGGCTCGATAAATATTGATGAGTAGAATATATGTCTAGAAGGTTCGAGCAACCTAACTCCAAAATTGTGGAAGATATGAGTTTTTTTTTCAATTTGCGGGGGAGGCAAGGCAAAACTCAATTAGGATCTTACGCTCTTTTCATTGAATAATTCTCATTATAATACCTTACGTGACATATTTTTCTTAAATGATGTTCTTAAAATCAGAGTTTCGTCTTCGAGTATTTACGTACTTATAAACTTTTTGTACTTGATTTAAACACAAAATATAGTACTTGATGTTTTTTCTGACTGCGGGAAATCGCTTAGAAGTTCGTTAGTAACCTTATATATCGTCCTGGTCTCTTAAATCTGGTTGATGTACCAGGCACTAGGGACTCCTTGCATCCTTGGATCCTGCACCATTTCGACACAACTCACCGGAGGAGTTTCGCTTGCAGGGTTATTTGTTATTACGAATGCTCTTTTCAGCCTTTCTCCAAGTTATCCGTAATTTCCAGTTAACATTTTTATGTGGCAACCACATGTAACCAGAAACGCTCCTGTTGATGACATCCCAGGACGAAATCGAAGACATGCGTGTCATGCTGCCGGGCGTTAAATGCTTCAGCTGACTAGCAGGCCAGCGACAAAACGACGGGGCCACAAATGCAATGCAAACAAATCGCGAGTGTAAAAAGCACCGAGCCTTGGCCATCAAAATCGTGCTAATGTGGTTGCAGGCAAAAGTTATGGACATCATAAAACCAACCCCTAACCAAAGATATGTATAAAGTCGATTTGGGGTAATGTTGGGTCAATGATTTTGGACACGTGAAGTCATTGAACAGGGTATGAGGTGTGCGCGTGTGTGTGCCTTGATAACTAACTGTTGAACATGCTTGAGAATTAAAAGATCCTTGGGACATCGAGTAAAAGGCATAAGGAATGGAAGGCACATCGGTCAAGGTGAGACTTCCATCAAATAGAAACTAAATGTCATACTTCCCATTGATGAGGGAGCCAAAAATAAAATAATAAGTAAGCTATGCACGAGCGAGGCACAATCAGATATGTTAAGACTACATCGATTAAGGTAATGTGTTTCATCTTACTTTTAATTCTCAACATCAAATATTTTAAACCATTTTACTGAAATTTAGCACATATAAATCCGACAAATCTTGACGAACTTCAGCTTGGCTCGTCATGACCAATAATAAAAAGAAAACTTTTAAACTGCGCGCCACTCAGCTGCCATTCATAACGATTTGAGTGTTTATTTAAAAGTTTGGAGTATACGGTCACACTTCTGACAGCCCCAACATATACCAAATGGTTAAAAATGAGTATTTTACCATTTGCCGTATACGGTCACACTGCAGGCAAACCAAAACAAAAACACGTGAAAAATTACATTTATTACAAATATTATCAACACAATGGACTCCGCAAGTGAATCCGCATCAGCCTCAGAGCCCGAGGAGGTCTGTAGCGAAGATGAGACACAGGTAAATAAAAGATGTCACCATGTTAATCCACTTGAATTCTCTTCGTCTCCTTCTGCTGGCAGTCATCGGCCATTCGCGAGGATCTCAAGTCTATGTCCTTTGAAGAGATCATGCAGCTTAAGGAGCAGCTGGGTGCCAAAGTCTATAAAGAGGCCGTGCTGGGCAACAAAACTGTTCCGGCCAAGCAGCGGAAACGCAAAACCGAACTGAAACGCCTCAACAAGAATCGACCGCGCGAGATGAGCTCCAGGCGTCAGGTGCCCTTCCTGGGCGCTGAGCAACGTGTAGAGCGACGCAAAAAGCCTGAAGAGCAGGTGCGTGATCCACGTTTCGATGAGAAATCAGGGCAATTTCAGGTGGATACCTTTAAGAAGAACTACCAATTTATCACCAAAATACGTGACAAGGAGGTGGGCCAACTAAAAAAACAACTGGATGAGGTGCAGAATGGCGAACAGAAGCAGCAGCTGAGGCATACCATGCAGCGTCTGATCAACAAGAATGTTGAGGACAAGAAGTGGCACTTCAAACAGCACATCTTGAAGAAGGAACGCGATCAAATACAAAAGGCCCACGACGAGGGTCGTCAGCCGCATTATGTGACCAAAAGTAAGTTATCCCAGCTTCGCATTATCCAAATAAACTTTTGATAAGCGACTTTTTTCGTTGATTTGCAGAGGAACGTCGCGCCAAGGAGTTGGTGGCCCAATTTGAACGCCTCAAGAGCACAGGCAAGCTGAACAAACATCTGGAGAAGAGACGCAAGAAGAATGCGGCCAAGGATCGCAAACGCATAGGCATAGAATAGTTCTAAGTTTTGTATTAAAAATTACATCAAAAACAACAAATGTTAGCCCGTGCGCAGCATCTTGGCCTCACGTTTCTCCTGCAGCTCACGTCGCTGCTGCTCTACGATGCCCTTGCGCTCCTCCAGAAACTCGCCATAGGCCGCGGGATCCAGCTCTCTAACCACTTTGATGCCACAGGTGCGGGCTATGCCTATCAACATTACACACATTTGCTGTTCGAAGAGAATTATTGAATATCAGAAGCCATTAGCGTGGCCAAAAACTATCACTCTCTCTCACCTGCATGGTCAGCAAGGCATTGGGCGGATCTTGAATCTTAATGGCGGCAATTTCATACAAATGCTTAAGCGTTATCATGCCGGCCACTTCGCGGCCTGGTGTCATGGTTCCGCGTTGTAAGCCCGCCGCTTGTTTCAGAAAAAACGTGGCCGGCGGATTGTGTATGACCAGGTCATAGCTCCGATCGCTATTCATTGAGATGCGGCAGGGTAAGGGGACACCCTCTTTCATTTCCGCCGTTTTTGTGTTGAAATCCTTGCAGAAGGCAGCTATATTGATGGCCCGCTAAGAGTTGTTAAGGGAAAGTTAAGCGGTTGTACTTGAATGATGGCATGTACACTCACCTGACCCAGCATGGGTCCCAGTGGCGGACCCGCCGCTGCCATGCCAGCTGGTATATTTGTCTTCAGTTTGGTTGTGTGGGTCACACGCTCCACTGATTTCTTCAGGGATTTCAATTTACCCGCTGCCTTGGACATTTTAATTCATTTATATTCAATTTGAGAAATTGTGCTCCTTCTCTGTTGTGCAATAGAAACGATAACATTGCGGCTGTTATGGTTAACATTTATCGGCGGTTAACAGACTACAATTTTTACATCACTTTGCTTTTGCTCATGAGCTCAGTGCTATACACTTGCAATGTGCCCGCCATTCTGTCATTTTGAAATTGAAATAAAGGCTTAAGCAAACCTAAACATAGTTGAAAGTGAAAACTTGAAATACTGAGAAACTAATTTGGGTACTAGGCTAGATCGTCTTGGCTAGTTAAAAAGGTAGACAGATATAAAGCATTTACCCTGCGCTCAGGCGTTAACTCGCGCTCAATGCTATGCCTGATAGAGTAGAGCAAAGAATGGGATAGGAAAGAGGATTTTGAGAGAAACCTTTTCCACGGTCATGTCATGCAGAGGATGTTTGTGTACTTAATTCATTTAAATAACATCGCTGCCCAAAATACTTATCAGCAGGCAGGGCGTTCTCCTTACAGTATTGGCATGTGTCAATTTTTGTGTTGTTAATATAAATTTTACAAATTTAAAATTTTAGCCGCTTTTGTTTTTGTTAACATTTTGTAATCGATAGTCGTTGAGCGGTCGTGAGTGTCGTAGCAGGCAGCTTCTGATTTGCCTCAATTTGAATGTCAGCTACTGTCAATCAGCTGTTGTGTAGCACAAAATTGAATAACAAACGAAATAATCCAGCAACACACAAATCTATGGCGCTGCGCAGTATTAACAATTTGGAGCTGTTTATAAAGCGATGTAGCGGACCCACGATATATTACCGTACCGCCAGTAGCAGTTGGAGAACCTCACACACGGCCAGCAGCAGCAGCAGCAGCCAAGGGAGCGGCGGCGATAGCAAAAATGATAACAACAACAATAACAATGGGGGCAAATGGTACGGCGGCTACAAGAATATAATACGCTTCTTCGTGCCCTTCTCACTGGGTGCGATGGCCAGTTCCATGGTAACACAACGTGATGAGCTCACACCCACCATATCGGCCCGCTCGCTGAGTGGTCGCCGCAAGGAATATAACTTTATAGCGGATGTGGTGGCCGGATGTGCGGATTCGGTGGTTTACATAGAGATCAAGGATACGCGACACTTTGACTATTTCAGTGGGCAGCCCATCACGGCATCCAATGGCTCTGGTTTTGTTATTGAACAGAATGGTTTGATTTTGACCAATGCCCATGTGGTGATCAATAAGCCGCATACCATGGTCCAGGTGCGTCTCTCAGATGGACGCACTTTTCCCGCTACCATTGAGGATGTGGATCAGACCTCCGACTTGGCCACGCTACGCATTCAGGTCAACAATCTGTCTGTGATGAAGTTGGGCAAGAGCAGCACCCTGCGTTCCGGCGAATGGGTGGTAGCCCTGGGCAGTCCTCTGGCCTTGAGTAACACAGTTACCGCCGGCGTGATCAGCTCCACGCAGCGTGCCTCACAAGAGCTGGGACTGCGCAATCGCGATATTAACTACCTGCAAACGGATGCGGCCATTACCTTTGGCAATTCGGGTGGTCCATTGGTGAATCTGGATGGTGAGGCAATTGGCGTTAATTCCATGAAGGTCACGGCCGGCATTAGCTTTGCCATACCCATTGACTATGTAAAAGTGTTCCTCGAACGAGCAGCCGAGCGGCGTAAAAAGGGTTCCGCCTACAAGACAGGCTATCCGGTTAAACGGTACATGGGCATCACCATGCTCACTCTCACGCCGGACATACTGTTTGAGTTGAAGTCACGAAGCCAGAACATGCCCAACAATCTGTTGCATGGAGTGCTGGTGTGGAAGGTGATTGTGGGCTCACCAGCGCATAGGTAAGAGAGATGAAAGCTTACTGCGGCCGAATTAGTTATCGGCTTGCTATAAGTGTTCAGTATTTTACTTTAAGTAGATTTTTTAATCAGGGATGCAAACCAACTTCATGTTGAGATTTACATTAAATGTTAATATTAACATTTAATGAAATTTTTTTTTTTTTTTTTTTTTTTTTTTTTTTTTTTTTTTTTTTTTTTTTTTTATTTAAAATAATTTTTTTTTTTTTTTTTTTATTTTTTTTTTTTTTTTTTTTATATTTTATTTTTTTTTTTATTTTTTTTTTTTTTTTTTTATTTTTTTTTTTTTTTTTTTCTTTTTTATTATTTTTTTTTTTATTTTTTTTTTTTTTTTTATATCTTTTTATTTTTTTTTTTAAATTTTTTTTAATTAAATTCATTTGATACCTAAGGAGCTTAAATATAGTTTAAAAAACAACAAGATTGGTAAAAGTCGTCCATATCGATTATATAGAAATTATATAGAACAAGTTAAATTTCAGTTTAATAGTTTTAAAAATCCGCAAAGTTAATGAAATTCGGCCAGATCGGTTATATTATAGATTTATAAAATAATGGTCTAAATTGAGCGAATATTGGTAAGACGTCTAAAGGGCCCAAAATATGTGTATAAATGTGTATCTCAATAATTAATGCCAATAAAAATTGAAAGTTAATAGGCTTTTTATTGCCATAAGTATTCATCGAAAACCCAACCGCACAAGTGGGGTCATTTTTTATCGTGACTAAACTAGCTCTCACAAATTGGGTCTAACAAGAAAACTTTTTCTTATGACTGGTTTACACTAGATGGCAAACAAGTTTATTTTTCAGAAAATCTGTAATTTTTTAAATATTTTTTACAAATTCGAAAAACTTAGAACGAACCAAACCTTAGCACAAAAACCTTGAACATTAAATTTCTGAACCTTAACCATTGGCAAATTTTGGTTCGAACCCACGAACCGGACCTCCGAAAAAATGATTTGGGCTTGCAGCCCTAATGGTATAAACCAGAAAAGTGTGAAAAATGTTTTTCGCAAAATTGTGGCTACTAAATAATTGAGGTCGATTTCCCACTAATTTTTTAACTTTCTTTAATTTTTTAAAAATATCAAAAATACAAAATTTAAAGTATTTATTGTTTCATATGATAGAGGAATATATAAATAATATTCATTTCAAATCTTAGCTCGACTTAACTTTAGATATTATGTCAAACGCATCGAAAAAATTAGTTTCAAGAAAAACACGTTTTATGTTTTATGTAGAGTTTCAGGCAGTGTAAATGATTGATTCGTACAGATAACTTACATTCTCTTTAAGAACCATCCCAGTTTCATACATCAGGCCTTCTTCTACTTCAAACTGCTGATTTTCAGCGTCTCTTTCCGCAAGACGACCAGTTCTTCCATTTGAAGATCGAACTTCTGAACGTTGAATTCTTAGTTCATCGCGACTAACAACAAACCCTTGGGTTTCCAGACCAATTTGCATCCCATCATATATTTAAAATGGTATTAAAGCCTTCATTGAAAATACTGACTGCTAAATACAGGGTTGCCCATATTCGACGGACCCATGTTTTTTTTTTTAAAATCAAAGAAAAAAATAAAAATTTGGCGGTTGGCAATCTTAATCATTTATTTTGTTCCAAGTAGATTTGTTTACATCAATTTTTGAATATGATATCTCTCAAATGGCCGCCTCTGGCGTTGATGGCGTATTGTGCCCTTTTTGCAGCATTTTCCATCGTTTTCGCCAACATTTCGGCCGGAATAGCGGCTATTTCTTCACGAATGTTGTCCTTGAGCTCTTCTACGGTCCTTGGCTTGTTTACGTAAACCTTTGACTTCAAATATCCCCACAAGAAGAAGTCAGGCGGCGTCAAATCGGGCGAACGCGGTGGCCAGTCCAAATCACCACTTTTCGACATCAAACGGCCCGGAAACCATTTCTTCAGAAAATCGATTGTTATGCGACTTGTGTGCGGTGGAGCGCCGTCTTGTTCAAACCAGAACTGCCTCATACGCTTTCGACGAATAATTGGCATCACAAAATTGGTCATCATGTCGCGATAACGCTCCTGGTTGATGGTAACAGCATGGCCATTTTCATTTTGGAAGAAAAACGGCCCAATGACCGTTTTCGCACTAACGCCGCACCAAACTGTGACTTTTTCGTCATGAAGAGGCACTTCTTGAATCTCCTGAGGATTTTCAGTGGCGTAAATACGGCAATTTTGCTTATTTACGGTCCCATTCAATGTGAAATGGGCTTCATCGGACATGATAATTTTGTTCCAAAATTGCTCGTCATCTTCGGCCATTTCGATGACTCTTTGGGCCCATTCCAATCGACGAGGCTTGTCCGCAGGCAACAATCTTTGCGTCAATTGAATTTTGTACGGGAACAAATGCAAATCAACGCGAATAATCCGTTGTAAAGTGGACCGAGCCATGCCCAACTGCTGAGAACGGCGTTTTTGGGATGTTCTTGGGGACCTCTCAACACTGGCTCGTACGGCAGCGATATTCTCGGCCGATCGCCTTGGTCGACTTTTATTTGGCCTCTTCGGATTAGAAAGAGCCTCACCAGTCGAAAATTTTTCGTATAAACGCTTAATGGTGTTCTTAGAAGGCGCACTTTTCACATTTTTTAATTTTTTGAAAGCACGTTGAGTTTTCACAATTGACTTGTTCTGTTGAATGTAAATTTCAACTATTTCAGAGCGCTCGCGTGGCGTGTATTGTTCCATGGTAAAAATCTGCTTGGACTGACGCTTCAAACGCGGTATGTCATTAAGCGATCTGACATCTCTGTCAAAAGTTATGGCGTTGCCAGATGGGTCCGTCGAATATGGGCAACCCTGTAAGTAGCAATTTCAATTGTCTGGACTCCAGCATGGATGTATTTGGGTGCAAACGGTTTTATCAAAAAATTTTAATAAAAAAATAATAAAAAAAATAATAATTTAATACGTTACGATAATCTTCAAATGTTTTATTATACTGGAAGTATAATTTAAAAAAAAGGAGAGAGAGTTATTCATCCTAAGGTTACTGCAGTCTTCAGTCGCCTATTGTTACAGCCCAACCCGGCCTGTGTGCCACGTCACTAAAATGACTATAACTTTAAAAATTTATTAAAATTTAAAAAAATCCTTTTATGCTGAATATCTTTGTAATTTAAATTTTGTTCAAATTTCTAGACTAGAATACCCCATTAATTAAATAAAGTCAATTTGCCTAATCGTGTGATTTCTCTTTACAGCGGTGGTCTGCAACCTGGTGACATTGTCACTCATATTAACAAAAAGGAAATCAAGAACTCGTCAGATGTCTATGACGCTCTGGCCGATGGCCAGAAAGAACTGGAAATTGTCATCTTGCGAGGTGTGAAGCAAATGCGTGTGACCATTACCCCAGAGGATCCCTAACCCAAACAACAAAGTTAACTCGATTTTGAAACGCTTCCCCATTTTGGTATTAACTTAAATTTGTAACCTTTTGGTAATATTTAGTGATTTGCAATACAAATAAGAAGACCACGACGCTGGTATTCAGTTTCCCAGACTTTTCCTATGCCACTAACGAGCTAGGGAATTTGCATAGATGATGCTTGTTATCAATGCCCAATAAAAGCAAGCAGATGCAGTTGGCTTTAATAGTGTGTACTCAAACATCATCGACGATTTCTCTTTCAGGCGGAGGAGCCACTGTGCGTGCTCCGTCTGTCCGTGGTGTGTTCCAGCAACGACAAAAATGTATTTACGCTAATTGAAATATCTGGCGTTGCGATCAATCGATGCCATATTTTTTATAGGCCAAACCTCGGGACAGGCAGCACCAAGAGCAACAGCAGCAACAACAACAACAACGAAAGCCGCAATGCAAATTTCCATAAATTTATGCAACTGCTGCACTTCCCTGTGCCTCACCTCGGTTCGCTTCGCCTTGTTTTGTTCGTTCGTTTTGTGGGTGACACGGCAGACGTTGCCGACATTTGCTTGAAAAGTGAAATTCTTGTGATTATTAATTTTATTTTCGCTTTTGGCCCGCTGCTGCTACGCTTTTTAGTTTCTGGCATATAAATTCCCATATTGAATGCGGCTGAATGTTTGTGTGACAAGCGGCCCTTATGACATCGTTGGCACTAAGTTACCTTTATTGCTTATAAGCCGCACGCATAAATGCAGCTTACAGTTCATAAATTTTTTGCCAATATTCGATATGGAGGCGTTGGCTGGAGGGTTAAGCAAACACAGAGATCTTTTTGGATACTTTATTGCGCCTGGCGCTTCACCCGACTTGGGGCCACTTTCTTTCTGCGGCCATTGATGAGCGAGCGTTCCAATTCACGAATCATTTCGTTTCGTTTCTTCTCTTCTCACCTTTGGCTACAACTAATTGAAATATTTAAAATGCATAAAAAAATGAGTATCGCATTTAAACTTTGCAATTAGTTTGTGGTGCAGTCGTGGTTGTTGTTGTTGTTGATGTAGCTCGTTTAAATTACAAACCTGTGAGAAATTTTGCTGCTGCCTTTGGTTTGGGTTTGTGTGGTCGGCGTATATGAGCTCTGTGAAAGGTGGGTATGATGACTGTGCAATGATGTTCGCTTTTGTATTTGTAGTTGGTTAAGCATCCTAATGAATAATAATAATTGGTCGGGCATTTGAATAAAGTCTTCACACAATTGGACAGTCGAAAAAAGTTGATAAACATATGTCTATAGAAGATTATTTTATTTACTTTAAATCATATTATGAGGAATTTTATAGAAATGTATAAAAATTTTACACTTTAACAATTCACTTAAAGAAGACATATAGAATTTTTATTAGTTAATAAACTTATGCGATTAGTTTTTCCAAATACCATCTAGGTATAAATAGACTGTGTAGAAAGTTTTATCGATATCCATCCTGTGGTTCCGAATTTAAAATCGATTATAGCAAACAAGAACAACTTCTTCAACGATACAAGACAGTTAATAAAGTATGGGAAATTCTAGGACAGTCTTACATCTACTCTTGCTAGGCTATTTGATCTATTGTTTCCTTAAATAATCTGGTGGTGTTTTTGAAGTGTTGTGTTTTTTTTAAAGAAAACTAATACAAATTATATCGGCCTATATATATATATATATAACGAGAAGGCAAAGCTAACTTCGACTGTGCCGAAGTTTTAATACACTTGAAAAACTTTATTCAAACTGATTTAACCGGTAAAATATATATAGGATATAGATATCAGATATTTAAAATTTTTAAATCATTGATAATAAAAATTTGATACCATTTTTCGACCGATCGGTCCTATGGCAGCTATATGCTATAGTCATCCGATTTTGATAAAATCTTACAGAATTGTGTTGACGCATATAAAACTAATATACACCAAGATTGGTGACGCTACGATGGAAAATAAAAAAGTTTTTCCTACTAGAACTAGTTTTTTGACCGAACGTTTATATGGCAGCTATATGCTATAGTCATCCGATTTTGATAATTTTTTCCTGTATTATGTGAAGCATATAAAACTAACATACACAAAGATTGGGAACGCTACGATGGAAAACAAAAAAGTTTTTCTCACTAGAACTAGTTTTTTGACCGACCGTTTCTATGGCAACTATGTGCTATAGTGATCCGATTTTGATACATTTTTCCAAAATGATGTGAAATCATATAAAACTATCATATACCAAGATTAGTGACCCTACGATGGAAAACAAAAAAGTTTTTCCCACTAAAACTTATTTTCCGACCGATCGTTCCTATGGCAGCTATATGCTATAGTCATCCAATTTTAATAAATATTTTCAGAATTGTGTGGAAACATATAAAACTAATATATACAGCGAATGGAAACGCTTTGATTGAAATCAAAAAAGTTTTTCTCACAAAGACTTATTTTTCGACCGATTGTTCCTATGGCAGCTATAAGATATAGTCACCCGATGTAAAAAGAAGACTCTGTGCAAAATTTCACAGAGTCGATAGCTTTAAAACTGAGAAACTAGTTCGCGTAGAAACTGACAGACAGACAGACAGACGGACGGACAAGCGGAAATGAACTCAGCTCGTCGTCCTGATCAAGAATATATATAGTTTATGGGGTCGAAAATGAATATATCTATGCGTTACACACTTCTCGGCAAAATTAATAAACATTTTGCAAGTGTATAATAAATATAATATGTAATACACCCGAGGATTTAACAAAAGTAAGAACCAAAAGTGTTTAAAACAAAAGAACTTTGACTTTAAAGCAGGGTTCGGCAAAAAGAGCAAGGCGAAAAAAGAGCTCTGACCATTCTCTTTGCAAAGGACTCGGCATGTGTTCGGCTCGTTTCTGTGTAAATTGCCGAATGTGTTCGGCCTCTAGGGTCTATGGCTGGGGAACTCTGCTTTATAGAGCTTTTGTTGTTGGATACCTATACCATACCTTATACAATACCCAAAAGTCCTAAGTCATCCTATTATAAATTTAAAATTTCTGCTACCTAATACAGCAAGCTCTTCGCCAGCCAAGATATAATTTATATCTTCAGCCCATTGCAATAAATTTTGAACATAAAGAGATTGTTTGAGAAGTCAACAATGAATAAAACATTGAAAAAATTCTGAAATCTGCTTATTGTCCAGAGCTTCCTCAATCTGGACTAGCTGAAATTTTAACACTTGCTCACAAAATGGCTGCAGAGGATATTCATGAGAATAGAATCATTTTGTATAAATAAGGAAATTCCTCTTATCGAAATGAAATTTATTGACCATTCGGTTAGGTCTCACTTATGATCAGATTTTCTATGTGCATGTGAAAAAGGCGCAGCTTGACAATCAGCAATTAAAAGCACAAATTTTAAATAAAGACGGTGTTATATGAAACTGAAACTTTCATCATTTATATCAGCAGTTTTAATCAATTCTTTACATTATAAATAAATTAAAACTTCTTATAATTCGGGTCCAGGAGGGAAATCCCGCGGAACCCGAAATTATTTAGAACGGTCGGAATCGGAAAGAGATTCCGTTGAATATATGGGTTCGGGAACTTGACGGTTAGACGTGGTTCAGAATCGGGTCGAGATTGAATTTAAAAATCTGAATTCAGGATAATCGTGGGTCGGGATCAGCACGGAATCAAACTATATTTCCCGCACGTATCTCTAAATGCTTCTTCTCTTCCATCTGATACATCTTCATTATAGTTTTGGCAAAATGATTCGGACTTTTTGCCCCAGTCAGTTTAGTTAGCAAAGTCATTTTCTCCACATTATGCAATATATTGAATTGTATTAAACTCCCTATACATTTTGTAAGCATATATTTGAGAATAGGTTCGGTGGGATTTACCACCGAAGAAGAAGAATACATTAATATTCTTCATCAGCATCAACTGACCTATCGATTTTGGCCAGAGATTGCTATCTTATTAGCATGCGAGACTGCAATTCTGGCAGGGGTTACAAGAACAACAAACTGAGTGCTTTATTGATGCTTGTCTGTTTTTGTCAGGGACATTAACGGTTATAAGTTATAACTAAAAAAAATTAATTGTAATTAATCATATATATGATTTATATTTTTAAAAATCAATCGAAAGAATTATTTTTGATTTCTATTATTAAAAATTGTTTTTACATATTTACTTTTGATTTTCATTATAAAAAATCAAATATAAAACTCATGAGCTATTTTAGCAACCCAGGTACCAGTTCAACGAACACTTTTAAACGAATTGGGAGACGGACTCTTTCTTTCTGGTTTGCTTAGAGCTCGCAGATGTTTCGTATAACAAGTCTACACGTTGCCATAGGCATACCTGCGTTCTGCCTATCGTGAGTTTGCCTGCGCCTCCGCAGTTGCCACGATGTCTTGGTGGACTGTTAGATTTTGGACTACTCTGACATCTCTGAAAGGATTTGTGTTAATCGTTTTTTATATCGAATTGCAAAATATCGAGTCAATCTTCTGGCTGTCAGAAAAAAATTATAATTTTACATAAGAAATGTATTAAGTACTTCCTTGTTTGCTTCTTTATTATTTTTTATTTTTCTTGAAACCAATTGAAACGGTTTAAAAGTCATAAAAACTAAATATAAAATTTTTTTCTATCAAGTGAACCAAGGTTCGAACCGAATCCTGGAGTTCAGGGGGTGCAGGAACCGGACCACGAACCGAGCCTATAAATTCCTCCCGGGTTCGAGCCCCCGAAACGAACCTCATCTAAAATTGTAGAGGTTTGCAGCCTTGCTCATAAGTGATTTTTATTTAAAAACCTTAATAATAAAAATCAAGATTGATTTTTTAAAATAAAAATCACTGTGATTTTTATTTTCTGGGTCAGGAAAATTGATTTTTTTTTAAATAAAAATCGCGCATGAGTTTTATAATTGATTTTTTTATAGAAAAAATCAAAAATGAATATTTAAAAATAATTTTTACCAATGATTTTTAAAAATAAAAATGAAAAATAACGGTTCATTACATATTTCCAAAGTCCATAAAAAACGAGAGCGTATGTTGAAGTCGGCCCTGCTCGACTTCGATATACCCGTTACTCAGGGTAAGGTTTATTTCAGAATATTTTATTAGATCACAACATGCCCAAATTGTGTTTTTTTCCCAAATTGCGGGGGTGGCAACTCTACTATAACTCATCTGATCGGGAAATTATGTATGACGGATCGATAAGTAATGATGATTAAAATACATGTCTAAAAAGTTTGATTAATCTATTTTCGAATTTGTGGGAGATATGAGGTTTTTTTTTTAAATTGCGGGGGCGGGAACTTTTCTATCGTTCATCTGATCAGGAAATGATGTATGGCGGATCGATAGGTAATGATGATTAAAATATATGTCTAGTAGGTTCGAACAATCTTTTTTTCAAAATTGTGGGAGATATGAGGTTTTTTTAAAATTGCGGGGGCGGGAACTTTTCTATAGTTCATCTGATGAAGAAATTATGTACGGCGGATCGATAGATAATGATGATTAAAATATATGTCTAGAAGGACTTAACAATGTATTTTCAAAATTGTGGGAGATATGAGGTATTTGTCAAATTGCGGGGGCGGTAACTCTACTATGGTTTATCTGATCGAAAAATGATGTATGGCGGATCGATAGGTAATGATGATTAAAGTATATGTCTAGAAGGTTCGAACAATCTATTTTCAAAATTGTGGGAGATATGAGGTTTTTTACAAATTGCGGGGGCGGGAGGGGGCGTTGCAAAAATTTGAAACAAACTTGATCTGCGTGCAGACAATACAAGTCTACACTGAAAAAATGGTAGCTCTAGCTCTTATAGTCTCTGAGATCTAGGTGTTCATACAGACGGACGGACAGACGGACGGACGGACAGACGGACAGACGGACAGACGGACATGTCAATATCGACTCGGCTATTGATGCTGATCAAGAATATATATACTTTATGGGGTCGGAAATGTTTCCTTCTGCCTGTTACATACATTTGCACGAACTTAGTATACCCTTTTTTACTCTACGAGTAACGGGTATAAAAACCAAATATATTCATATATTTGATGTATGTTAGGACATTTGCATCCCAATGATTTTTTTAGTTTTAAAAGAAGCCACGCGACTTCAAAGTGTCCGAACACTCATGCATTCTCATTTGTAGCTTAACGCACACTGTAAAAGTGCTAACCATTTTAGATGTGGTCCTATTCTGCCTGTAAGAGTATCGATGTTTTGGTTTGTTTACCTTTAATTGATAGACTTATAGTATTGTGCGTTTACTTTTGTTACATTTCAAATTAAGATCACAAAGTTGCTTTTTGCGGTGAGCGCCACACGTTTCGCTTTTGTCGATGTATTTCGCGGCTGATCATGTTCACACGGCGCCATATACGATACGATTGCATAGAAACAACTACAACTATATATATACAGCACAGTAGTCGCTCAGTTTGGCTGTACATGGCTCTCTGTGTGTGTTTTTGTTTGCCTTACACTTTCATAAAAGGCATAAAGCAATAATTATGTATAAATTGTTCATAAGGTTTGTGCATTTCGCACATCTCCATCAATTTCAATTGTCGATTTTTGATGAGGGTCGTTGTAAATGAAGTTAAGTCAGCGTCACAGTGTGCCGATTTGGAGTGAGTTATTAAATGTGTGGTTAAGTGCCACATCGGGCCCTTGAGCGACGATGGAGATTTAGATTTGTCAGACACAAGATTTTGCACGTGTAATTATGCCTTTTGGTGTTGATATTGGCCAAGGTGACCCCAACACGTCTCTGTACTTTGGCACCATTGGCAAAGCAACAACAACGACTTTCTCGCCGCCCGTTTGTTCCCATGAACTGCTCACATTTAAACGTATCGGCAGGCGCAACAACTGCAATAGCTACAACAACAACAACATGCTAAACATTAAAGTTCATGACACACAACTGTAAAATGGTTTCAGCCTGAAAACTTTTACCGCCGATAATAAATGGCTGCGACTTTGCGCCCCCAAAAGTTCAAGACATCATCGTCGCTTCCCGCATGTGAATAGTTCTCCGCCTAGACCTGGACATGGCCATGGACAGGAAGTCATCGATGGCATAGATGAAAATGAAGCCAAGAGCAAGCTCCAGCCGTTGGTCAATGCCACAGGCCATAAATCATTTTAATATGCCAAAAAGTTACATAATAATTCTGCAAATGCATCTGCAAGTTGTTACACTTGGAAAAACAAATCACGTATTTTGTACTCAAGTCCAATTACAATTACAATGTACAATTTTTTTTTGTTCCTATGTGAAATTCTGGATTTCATACGGTTTTGAAGTGGAAGACCTTACTTAAGTCTTAAGAAAATCCCGACTTGGTCTTAAAAAAATAATAATTCGCATACTTAAAATAAGCACGAACTATTCTTAAATATATCTAAATACATTCTTTAAATGTTCAGTGAACACTATATGTTCTTGAAACGAGATAACTGTATTGAAACAAACCAGTCCCAAAAGATCCAAAGACCAGAACTTAGCCAAAGATCAAGTAGTTATAACGGAAATCTATGTTCATTGCAAATGCAAAGTGTTTAAACCTGTTGGGAATTTTAAGGTCTGCTTTGAATTTTTCATTGCAAATTTGATTGGCTTGGCATTGTAAATCTATTTCGTATTTAATTCAGAATTTTTTTACCTAAACTAAGCAAGCGTTTTCTAGAATTTTATGACTTACTTTAAGTACAAAAAATTCTTGATCTTACAGTTTATGTTCTCATTTCACGCTCGTTTTTGGACTTAAATAGAAGTCTTGCTTAATAACATCTTCAAACTGTTTTCCATCTCGTTTTTTTTTCTCGAGTGTAATTGACATCTGGACAGAGACAGGGGCAGAGGTGGTGGTTGGCCCCGCCCGTCATTTGTTCGGCATTAATCAAGAAATCAAGGAAACGAGTTGGAGTTGGCGGACAAAATGAAGTCATCGTCAATCGCTGAAAAACTGTCCAAATTGAAATGTGTTTTAATGTGCCGTTTTGTGCCGCATGCCAAATTGTTTCTTCTTGGTAATGGACACGAACTGGCCGCCATGTCTGCCCTGTCATGTACTAAATCAACAAATTCATAAAAAAAAAAAATGAAAAACAAGAAAAATTATGATGATTACGCGGAAATGTGTGGCAACTGCATTTTGGCCACTGGGCGAAAATGGTTTATGAAATTGCACAAGTGTTGGGAATTGCTGAATTATTATGGTTTGGTTTGGGTCGCTGCAGGGCGCTGTGCAGTTTTCATTAGGCTCGTGGAAAAGCCAGCTAGACAGCTTAGTGGGTCAGTTTACCCATGTGCATCTGGCATCTGGCATTTGGCTTCGTTTTGTAGTGTTGGTCAAATATTTACGCCAAGCGTAAAAAGTCATCATCATTAATAATGATGGAAATTTCACCTGCTGGAAAAGCGTTTTGGCTGCTGATGCTGCTCCCGCTGCCGCTGCTTATCCAGTTTATGTTTATGTTTTCTTTATTTAGGCAAATTCATCAATTATGCTCAAGTTTGTACCAGAAGAGCACCGCCAGTTCGTTGTCCAAGTCATTCGTTTTCAAATGGAAACCGCTTGAATTTACATACATATGCACGTCGGTATGTGGAGTGATTGATTTCGCAGCGCTTGATTTGTGACAAACAAATTAAAGATTTATTTTCGATTTCAATGTACAAATGTCTTTTGGCCATTTTTAGACAAATTATGCAAAAAGCTGGAATTGAATGAAATGATGTCATTGCCGCCACAGTTTCAGCTTAGAGGCACACCACACTCGGCCTGTAGAAATCAGGCCACCTGAATCGTTTAATTGTGACGATTTTTCACAAAATTGAAACATCTTCCGGCAAGGCGAGCAAGACAGACGACGTGTGCTCCAAAATTAGTTTTTCGCATGCTGCCTACCTAGCGCTCGAGGCGTGAAAAGATTTTCGCGTGCAAGGTGCGGCCATGTCGGCGTCGTCAGTATAAGCCTAGCCGCTGGCACACAGCACAGCAAGTGTTGCTCTAATTTATAAAATGTTTTCAGCTACCAAGACAGCATGAAAGAAAAGCACAAGTGAGGGGCATCGACTGTACGGTTACCCCACAGTTATCCCCATTGTTTGAAGGACTGAATCCAACTTGTACATAATATTTTTAGTTAATCTTTAAAACAGGGCAGCAAACTCAATTGATATTTGTGGGTGTTTAGTTCGAATCAAAGTTTTTGATCTAAGGTTTTGGTTCGAACCTTGATTCTGTCCAATTTTTACCAAATTTTAATAGAAAAGCAATTAAATTACTTTAAATATAAAAACGAGAAGGCAAAGCTAACTTCGACTGTGCCGAAGTTTTAATACGCTTGAAAACTTTACTCCAACTGATTTAACTGGAAAAATATATATAGGATATCAGATATTTAAAATTTTTAAATCTTGATAATAAAAATTTGATACCATAAAAAAACTTTTCTTAGTAAAACACATTTTCCGACCGATCGTTCCTAGCGCTATATGCTATAGTCATCCGATTTTGATAATTTTTTTCGAAATTATGTGAAAGCATATAAAACTAATATATACCAAGATTGGGGACGCTACGATAAAAAACAAAAAAGTTTTTCTCACAAGAAGTAGTTTTTTGACCGTCCGTTTATATAGCAGCTATATGCTATAGTCATCCGATTTTGATAAATTTTTTCAGAATTGTGTGGAAACATATGAAACAAATATATACTACGATTGGAGACGCTACGATGGAAATCAAAAAAGTTTTTCCCACAAAGACTTATTTTTCGACCGATTGTTCCTATGGCAGTTATATGCTATAGTGATCCGATTTTAATACATTTTTCCAGAATTATGTGAAAGCATATAAAACTAACATATACCAAGATTAGTGACGCTACGATGGAAAACAAAAAAGTTTTTCTAACTAGAACTTGTTCTTAGACCGATCGTTCCTATGGCAGCTATATGATATAGTTATCCGATCCGGCCGGTTCCGACATATTAGTTGCGTGCAGTAAAAAGAAGACTCTGTGCAAAATTTCAGCTCGATAGCTTTAAAACTGAGAGACTAGTTCGCGTAGAAACAGACAGACGGACAGACGGACGGACGGACAAGCGGAAATGAACTCAGCTCGTCGTCCTGATCAAGAATATATATAGTTTATGGGGTCGGAAATGAATATTTTTATGCGTTACAAACTTCTGGGCAAAATTAATATACACTTTTCAAGTGTATAAAAATCTGAATTTCTTAAGTTGAATTTACTTGAGCGTAAGAATTGATTTATTTTCAATTAAAATTGAAATAGTATGTCTTCGATAAATTGTTGGTATTCTGCTGTTTTTTGGTTAAAGAAAATAAATTTGTAGGGTGGTTAATGCCCGTTTAACTAAGACTTGTAACTTTTGTTGAACCAAACCGATCATTTTGATTCGGAACAGTTTCAACTTTTTTATCCACAAGAGGTTAGGTTAACAGTAAAAGTAAAGGAATTTCATAAAACTTTCTATAGTAACTCATTTATTAAAATCCTTAAAGAGGGCAAATATATGAGAATTAATTAATCATTTTCGATCGAGAAATTTTAAAAAAAATTTGCCATCGTAAATCCATTATGCATTTTTGTATCGTTATGAAGAGAACTTCGGACGATAAGTTCTCGCACTCCTGACGCATATTTTTCAAAAGAGAGAGACTTCAAAAACTCCAGAAAAAGAAATTTGGAACGGTCAAATCGGGTATCTAATTTGTATCATATTTACTAACTAAATAAGAATGACATAAATTTTTAATTTTAAGACTAGATTCAAATCGAGCTTCTTGTTGACCATTTTTAAAAACGTTTTACATGTGTATTTTGTTTTGTTTTTAAATTCTCATTACATTGGAGCCGGTATAGTAACTCCGGTGGGTAAGAACAAAAAAGTATTTGCACGGAAGCGATATTGCCGCTAAGCACAGAATACCGGCATAAATCAGCTGGCTTTTGTTTACTTTTAATTTTGACAACTAAATTTAATTAAAATTGAGCCAATTTATGGTAGCTAAGGAAGAGTTTTTTTTCAGAAAATATACGATAGTATTGAAGCCGATGGTGCAACGACTCTACGATTGGTACCTATTAAAGCAAATGGTCTAATCCACCGCAATAAAAGAGCTCAAGGAGGAGTTCAAGAGCCAGTTCTTTCGACTGTGGCCTCTGCCCTTGGATTAGCATTAGTGGAGCAGAATCGGTATAAATATCAAAGGAGGGCTTTTGTTATCTGGGTAAAGGCATCGACTTCAAAACGACGCATTCGATGTCGTCTGTCCGACGTTTACATATTTTACAAAAAGCCACTTGAAAAGAAAGTTTAAAATAGAGAAAAACGAGAAGGCAAAGCTAACTTCGACTGTGCCGAAGTTTTAATACACTTGAAAAACTTTACTCCAACTGATTTAACCTGTAAAATATATATAGAATAGAGATATCAGATATTAAAAAATTTTAAATCATTGATAATCAAAATTTGATACCATAAAAAAAAACTTTTTTTTGTAAGTCTCATTTTTCGACCGATCGGTCCTATGGCAGCTATATGCTATAGTCATCCGATTTTGATAAATTTTTTCAAAAATTTGTAAAATCATATAAAACTAATATCTACCAAGATTGGGGACGATACGATACGATACGATTCCTGAATTGTATGGAAGCATATAAAACTAATATATACCACGATTGGTGACGCTACGATGGAAAACAAAAAAGTTTTTCTTACTAGAGCTAGTTTTTTGACCAATCGTTCCTATGGCAGCTATATGATATAGTCATCCGATTTCGATAAATTTGTTCAGTATTATGTGGAAGCATGTAAAACTAATATATACTAAGATTGGTGACGCTACGATGGAAAACAAAAAAGTTTTTCTCACTAAGACTTATTTTTCGACCGATCGTTTCTATGGCAGCTTTACGATATAGTCATCCGATCCGGCCGGTTACGACATATTAGTTGCGTGCAGCAAAAATAAGACTCTGTGCAAAATTTCAGCTCGATAGCTTGAAAACTGAGGGACTAGTTCGCGTAGAAACAGACAGACAGACAGACAGACGGACAGACGGACAGACAGACGGACAGACGGACGAACGGACAGACGGTATTGAACTCAGCTCGTCGTCCTGATCAAGAATATATATAGTTTATGGGGTCGGAAATGAATATTTCTATGCGTTACAAACTTCTGGGCAAAATTAATATACACTTTTTAAGTGTATAAAAAGACATGACCGAACTCGACGGCGGAAAAAGACTTTAATATACTGGAACAGCCTTACAGAAGGCGAAAGGAAAATCATATTTTTTCTAGAGAAATTTGTATATCAAAGGAAACAATGAATGTAAGCTAAAACCTTAGAGCCTTGTCCTACCTAAAAATTACTCATACGCATCTACAAGGAGAATATAGCGCTGGAAAAAGACTTTAATATAGTGGAAGTGCCTTACAGAAGGCGAAAGGAAAATCATATTATTAATGTTAGCCAAAACCTTAGAGCCTTGTTGCGCCCATTGATATATTTGTAAAATTTTCTGTAAGTTGTGTACGCACTTCAAAAATTTCAGCATGGAAAAGAGCGCTGCAGGGAAAAATTGTTCCCAGAAGCATAGAATAGATTTGAAGGACACACTTACACTTAATTTAGTGTTATAATTAACTAATAAAAACAGAATATTATTTGATATGGAAAAAGATTAGTTTTTGAGTAAAAAATGTATTTCACGATAATTTTGTGCGTGATACAAACTTTTTGTGATAACGTTGTTTTTTTGTTCATTTTGAATGTGTTGAATTTGTGTGTTGAGTGAAATGACTATGTGATTTATTGACGTGTGACTAAATTGTCCGGTGATGACTTTTTAGTGTGTTAATTTTGTAAGCGTTGACGTATTGATGAATTTGTGTGATGAGTGAAAATTTTTTAATTTTTTTTTTTTTAATTCCAATCTAAGAACATTAATGACAATTACACTGGTTTACAAAAAACCCCAACTTTTTAGACCAAAAAAGATAGCAAACTTCCTTATGTATTTTTGTGCGCTGAACCGAAATCAGTTATTCAGATAAACCATGGTTAAGTTTCAGAAATTTGAGTTTCAAGTTTTGGTTTAAACCTTGGTTTTGTCCCAAATTTACCCAATTTAAATAGTGACTCTATTAATTTGCTTAAAGTAAATGAAAAAACGTGCGATTAAATTTGTTTTCAATTTAAATTTATATGTATATTGTAGGTCTCGATCAAATAAAATAATTTTTAGGGTGGTAAAAGCCTGTTCTTATTATTATAATTATTCATCCTCATGCTACAGATTTACTAATGTATTTTAGTGCACTTGTCACAAAACATTCTTGTTTATTAATTAATTAATATAGATTGACAATAATTATTTATCTTAAAGCTTTTGATAGAAAAATAAGTATTAGTTATCATTATCATTTATTCATTTATTTATACCTGTCAAGTCTGCTCCCTGAAGATCCGTTCGTAGAATTCGAGGTAAAACCGATTAATCATCTTCCAGATAGCTGCTATGTATCAAATAAGCATACATTTTACTCTGTTATTTGTAAGTTTATGTGACAGATAGCGCTATGTATTGGATATAAAATCACCTCTAAATGTCTTGTGGTAATACATATATTCTAGAGGCGAACAGCGCTTACTTAGAAGTGTTTGTCAGATCATATAAGTTGGTTACTTACGCACGCAACATTGTAGATCCTTCTTGATCAGACAAATCTCAATATTTCGTATAAAAATGTTCAATAATATTGAAAAACTGGTTCTGTAGTAAATTTGAGGACACAGATCGCTCACTTAATTCAATACCGGCATAACTCAAAAAACACAATTTTTGAGCTAATGATGCAGAAATCTTTACCTTTTCATATATGTGCAAAATTTTCATATAGCAATCTCTTACATTGTGCCATCTTATTTATGGCACCCAAATAAATGTTTTTTGCTTCAAAAACATTATAATTTAAAGTAAAGATAGTGTTTGTTTT
This sequence comes from Lordiphosa mommai, assembly GCA_018904225.1. Lineage (NCBI taxonomy): Eukaryota > Metazoa > Arthropoda > Insecta > Diptera > Drosophilidae > Lordiphosa > Lordiphosa mommai. The sequence continues at coordinate 1,654,658 of JAEIFT010000013.1, read as the reverse complement.
ACTTAAATCCTTAAAGGACTATTTGAACTCGATTTTCTATTTAAGACTTATTATATAAAAAACATTTTTCTAGTTATATTCGAAGTTATTGGTTTTGTAAGGGTAAAACACATTAAAAACTTTAAACGCAATTTTCTCGAAATCGATTTTTATACACTTAAAAAGTGTATATTAATTTTGCCCAGAAGTTTGTAACGCATAGAAATATTAATTTCCGACCACATGAACTATATATATTCTTGATCAGGACGACGAGCTGAGTTCAATTCCGTCTGTCCGTTCGTCCGTCTGTCCGTCTGTCCGTCCGTCTGTGTGTTTCTACTCAAACTAGTCCCTCAGTTTTAAAGCTATCCAGCACAGAGTCTTCTTTTTACTGCACGCAAATAATATGTCGGAACCGGCCGGATCGGATGACTATATCTTATAGCTGCCATAGAAACGGTCGATCAAAAAACTAGTTCTAGTGAGAAAAACTTTTTGTTTTCCATCGTATCATCACTAATCTTGGTATATGTTAGTTTCATATGCTTCTACATGTTTCTGGAAAAATTTATCAAAATCGGATGGCTATATCATATAGCTGCCATAGAAACGGTCGGTCAAAAAACTAGATCTAGTGAGAAAAACTTTTTTGTTTTCCATCGTAGCGTTACCAATCTTGGTATGTGTTAGTTTTATATGCTTCCACACATTTATAGAACCGATCAGACGAAAAATGTGTTTCACTAAGAAAAGTTTTTTTTATGAAATCAAATTTTTATTATTAATGATTTAAAAATTTAAAATATCTATATCCTATATATATTTTGCCGGTTAAATCAGTTGGAGTAAACTTTTTCAAGTGTATTAAAACTTCGCCACAGTCGAAGTTAGCTTTGCCTTCTCGTTTTGAGTTATGCCGATAATGAATTGAGTGAGCAAGATGTCTATTACTTAAAATATAGCGTATTTTTTTCAATTTGTATAAAAAGTTTAAAGATATTTTTAATATGGAAAAAAGAGATTTTTAAAAAATAAAAATAAACATAATTTTTTTTAATAAATTCAGAATTTTTTTTGACAAATTCAAAAAATTTGTGTCCCAAGTTAACCCTCTAACACGTAAGAGTGTCTCAAGACACTTATTATATTATTAACGTTAAAAAAAAAACAAATAGCTTTTACATCATTTAAATATTTTTTGGCTGTTATAAACAAACACAAAATTATGTGCAGAAGCTTTGAAAGCTAGCAAAATTTTGTAACGGCACTTTTTACTTTCATATGCACTGAACATGTGATTTTTTGGGCGTGAAGTTTGACCTGTTGTGTTTTGTTGTGCTAATAAAAGTAAATATATAAAACCAATCCAGCTAATACATTTTTTCGTGAAAGGTATGTTTATTTACTATTTAAATTAATTTAAAGATATGCAAATATATAAAAAATGTTTCTTGTAGCAGTGAAATAGTAATAAGTGCCTAGAGACACTTTTGGGGCTGCACGTCAACGTTTGTTACCAGCAGCTGATTCACAAGTCCTTGCAAATTTTGTGCTGGATTTTGTTTATTGTATGATTTTATTTATTAGATCTTTTATTCGAAGAAATGGCAGAGCGTGTTCGTTACAAGTTGTCAGTCTTGACTGATGAACAGTTGCTGGATTTGTTTGAGTCAGTACCGTCGGATGAGGAAGTATCAAACATATCAAGTGACGACGAGGTCGATGACTTTAATGTGTTAGAAGCTCTGACCACTGCGTTGGAGGATGCTGATACTGTATCATTTATGGACAGTAATGTTGAAAATGTCCAAAATAAAGAGATAGGAAATTATGCCTACCCAAATCCCCGCTAAAAGGCTTCGATCAACATTGCCAATTATTGAAGATTCCGCATGCATATCTTCGCCATCATCTGGTGGCTTCAATGGTTTTGGAGTCATATCAGTCGGTCTCATATCGAGTCGAAATAAGTAATGTGCTGTGGAAAGACAACAAGGCCGTTCGCTTGTTGTCGCTCGAAGGAACAGCAAAGGCTGCTCGATACGACTGGAAATCTAAGCGACACATCAAAGTTGATTGCGCACAAGTTATTCGTGAATATAACGCTCAAATGGGTGGCGTAGACCCAATGGATGGACTTATGGGCCGCTATCATATCAGAGCTAAAACTCGGGATGCAGCGACTCGAATATTTTACCACTTAATCGATATGGCAGCAACAAACGCTTATATTTTGTACAGACGTATAGAAAAGGAGAACGCGAGCAAGGACAAAATGCTCAAAATCCCGGATTTTCGCGAATCGATTGCTGCAGGTCTGGTGAAATTTTAAAACAAAAACCTTCTTTGTCGACCAATTGGGCGGACAATACAGTTGCCATCCTCTCAGAAAGAGCGGACAATGCAGTCTCCAATCTCTCATCGACCTTCACAGCTAGTGCTCAAACTATGGGAAAAATCTAAGAATCCAATATCAGATTTGCGGTTTGACCAGCTAAACCATTTTCCGGATTGGTTGGGTCGAGAGAGTGGAAGAAGATGGTGCAAGCACTGTAAAACTTCGGAAACGCAGTGCATTTGCACAAAATGCAAACTGCATTTAAGCTGCACTGTCATGGCCGATTTTTCATCTTCTACACAGAAAAAAAATCACAGATATTTTGATGAATATCAATCCAAAACGATGTCAGAAATAGGTCGATCCCTGAATTTCTCAAACCAAGTACGAAAGGATTGACTTGAGTTCGAATTTACCAATACCGATATTCTTGTATTTGATTTTCAAGTAGGATCCAAAATTGACACGAGAATTCTTGGGTAGTTCTAACACTTTCGTACTTGAAATTTCAATACAAAGGTCGGGATAAAATAAATTTTTTTAAACTCAATTAAAGCTCCCCTTTTTTCTGTGTATCTATCACACAAACTTAGTAAGTTTATCTGACACATAGCAGCTATATAGAAGATAAGAAATCGGACCAATAAACATATCTCGTGTAATACACGTTTAACCGAATATCTCTTGGACAAGAGAAGATGAGAATAAACGGGCAATTGATTTGATTACATATGGATAGCGTGCTCTCATCTCTGGTCTTAAACCTTGTTAACTTGTGTTATTAATACTTTGGATTATTATTGTAAAAGTGACAAGTGGATTAATAGTACTTTCAAATAAGAAAACAATTACACTTTCCGTTTGTGGCAAGCAGTCAGTCGTCATACAAACTGGCCGCATTCATTCTTAAACGTTTCGCCAGCTCCAGGGTATTATTTCCTACAAATTAATTGCCTTGCGGTTCGTTCTCACACACACACACAGAAATTTTGCGGCTCGGCTAGGCATGGCAGAAATTTCACTTCTATAGAAATTCCACAGCTCAACGAGCGCCTCAGGCTTTTCTTTCACACTTTTTCCCACTGCCGCTTGCTGCTGCTGCTGCTGTTGTTGTTGTTGTTGCTGCTGCTTTTGTTTATTACGCATGACACGCCACATACTCGCCCACCCATCATAAATGCTGTCACATGGCTTTAATTAAATGCCAAGCAGCAAAATAGGCACAAAGCTTTCAACATTTGTTTTATAAGCCACATTAAATGAAATTACAACACAACAGCAACAGCAACAACAACAGTCAAATGATGTCTCTTTTCTTTGTTTTGGCAATAAGTTTTTTCTTCCATTTTCACGCGCGGCTTTCTCTCTGAACACGGAAGGTAATTTTATAACCTTACCGTGTACTATTTTATGTTCTGCTGTTGATGTCATAAAACATACAAAATGACCCACACGGCCAGGCCAAGTTCGTTGTCGCAGTCTTTTGTTTCGCCGATTTTTATGGGCGTGAAATTGCCCTGCCTGCGTGGGCGACTCATCAATTCCCAGCGAACCACTTTCGTTCGATGGATCCATCAATCAGTTGCCAACTGTTAATGCAAATTGAATGCTGTTTTCATAAACAACATCCAAATGCATGCAAAATGTCATTAATTTAATCTTGGCGAGCGCCAAAACAGCGGCAGAAAAAAAAAACTAAAAACTGTGCACCAATCAAGTCGAACATTTGTCTCATCGCTTAAACATTTCAATTTCACTGCGGAGTTTCTTTTTATTTATGGCTACTAAATTACGTATCCGTGCTGCTGCTGCTGCTGCTGCTAGTTTAGTCCCGGTCCAGACCAGACTTTGATTAATGATCTCGCCTAGCCGGCAGAGCAAAAGACTAAGTGTGCCGCAGCAACATGTTGCTGGCCACACGCTAATCAGGTTAATTGCCTTTCAATTTCATGCGACTAACTGAGCCCAGCTTCCGTTGGCACACTTAAAGGGTAACAACAACAAGTCACCGCAATGGGAAAGGAAAGTCCCTCTTGCCAGCTGTGAATTATGGCAATCGGAAAGCAGCAGCAACATTAACGATTTGTTCATTTTTCAGGCGAAAATCCTTAAAGAAAAATGCACATATTTAACTAATGATGGCCACTTAACACAAAACTCCGCGACAAATCGACAAACACAAAACTTTCCCAGACAAACGAGCTGCCCGCCGCCAACTGCAGTTTGCGTGGGTGCACAACAAACAAAACGAACAAAAATATTTGGTATAAGTATAAATATATATAAACATGAAAATTATTAAAAGCCTTGCTGATTATGCGCAGGCAGAGATGGCTCGTTTGTTGTGTTTGCTGATGATGACAACAACAAACAACAACGGCAACAACGGCAACAACAATAATATTATTAATGATTATGCCCCTGAGTTTTTCTTGTGGCGATGGGTTGCTGATGCTGTTCGAGTGATAAGCATGGTTCATGTTCAATTAGTAAAAATCTTGGCCAATGTCTCAGCTGGCCAAGCAACTTTCCATCAGGCAATCAACTAACAAACATATTTGACAGTTGCAAATCAAATTGTACATATGACTGCATAATCTACATATAAATTACGAGTTCAAATCCCAGTTCGAAAAGCATACAATGCCTTGCACTTGAATAGGGAAAAAACAATTGCAAACAAATAAGCAAAAAGTTCTCTCATAAAACTCGGCTAAATTGTGTTAAAGCATTGCTTCCATTAAAATTAAAAGGTTTTTTTTTACCTAAAACTAGTTTTCGATCGTTTCTAAATGGCTATACCAACTCAGCTCGTCTTGCTGATCAAGACTAAATATACTTTATGGGGTTGGTTTATAATACCCTCTGAAAGGATATAAAAAGTTCTAACCCAAACTGAATCGGTTTTGAGGGGTTCAGCGCAGAACCGATTTGCAGCTTTGAATATGAAAGTATTTATGTAAGAACATTCTATATTTAGAAATAATTATTCTTATTGTGTATTTTCTGAATATGGTAAATAACAACTTTTGAACTTTTATTAAAATGTTACTCGCTCAACGTTCAAGGACTTATTAAAAAAACATTAAACTAAATTCAAATAAAGTATTCTGAGTCGTCAGTATTTTTAGTTCATCAGTAATGGGTTTTCGTGAAAATGGCGTTTTCTTCTTTCAGCACTTATATTACCAATAAATAGGATAGCAAACACTGCCCGACAACAAGAGAAGGTAGTTTGTCCTACGCTTATACGAAGCTTCAGCTTAAGGGGGGAAATAGAGAAAAGATGGATTTATTCATTATTGATATTACAGAATCATGTAACCGTCAAGAAGATATATTCGCTTTATGAACCTCAAAATTTGACAATCGCACACAAAAAGACTTGTGTCAGCTGGCCGAAAATTAATAAGAACTATGTTGTAAAATTGCGATAAACTAATTCCTTTTTGGGGTAAAGTTCGGGGCAACAAGTATTTTTTGTTCCACTTCAAGTTCGAGCACGGAGTCCCAGTTCTGAAAAGGTAATCAAAAAATAGTGAAATAGCTCTAGGGAACATTCTCAGGCCTGTTCCGGTTTTCACTTTCGACAAATTTTGTCAAATTCGAATGTGGTACACATGTTGTTGTGTAAAATTGATTGAGTGAATCATCTTGATTCATTTGAAGTCGAGTTTGTTTGTAAAGTTTTAAAAAATTTATTGTTTGATACCGATTACCTTGATCGTTTATTAGAAAAGTGATTGTGTACCTCATTCGAATTCACTTAAGTGAAAACCGGAACACATCTGTATAAGAAGTTTGGAATCACTTTGAGGCTGATAATTTTACAAAAATAAAGACTCAACCGTATTAGCCGACACTGATATAAACAAAGGGATACACTTAATTCAACGAGAGCCAGCCAGTTTCCTAAAGGAAATCACAGCACCTTCCTTTGCTGCCGTAGTGCAGTCTTCGTTATTTTACCAAAGTACAAACCCTTCTCTCTCGTGGCCTCTTCGCATAGCGCTAAATTTTTCCTATAATCTTAAATAAAACAAAGCTAAGAAATAAACTTGAATTTCTGTCTGTGACTAACATAATGCTATGTAGAGTGCTTTGTTCAGATACAGATTCGCAATATGTTTGGTCAATGAATGACATTAAACAAATATCACTAGGTTTCAGCCAGAAAGGCTTCTGATTACTTAATATATATGGTAGAGACCTGCACGAGTAAGTTAAATAGTAATCGAGTAATACTCGGTTCGTAGGAACCGCACCGTTTTAAACATTTTACTCGTTTTTATTTTATTACAATTTTATTTCCTAACTATTTCTGAACCGTACTGGTCGCTTGAAATTTTTTTAAAATAAAATTGAAATAAATGAAAAGCTATAATCCACAAACCTCGTCATGCTGCAAAATTATAACTTCGGACTATACTCAAGAGGATAACCGTGAATGAGAATTTTGGTTTCGGTTTTCAGTTAATTTCTCATATTATAAGACTAGGGTTCAATAATGCCCATAAAACGCTGCTAAAATACTTATACCGGTGCATCAGCTCTAAAAACGCTCAAAAACATTGGGAAACCCAAAATCTGCCTGAGCTTTTACTTACTTAACATTTTTCTAAATTATAAAACAAAACTTTCTTAAAATAGGAAATAATATTTACAATTTGTGAGCGAAATTTAATTTAAGTCAAGAAACTTCTTTTCGAAAATTTATATTACAATTTTTCTAACATTTCAATATATAGAGCGGATTTTTCTAAGACTTAGAAATCCTTTACATTTAATTAGAGGGATTATATTAACGAAAGAAAAGTTTTTTCGCATTTTAAGTATTTTTTTCCGATATATTATTCATTTAAAAAAAAAATAAGTTGATCCTCCTTTGTCTTTAAGGCCGAATTTATAAAATATAAGGTTTTGAAACAATACCGGTATTAGCTTTTTGGTATGTTTCCGGTTTTATCGGTTCCTATTATAAAGGTTAACTGTTTTCGGTTCTCAAAAAATGTTTAATATCAGTTCCGGTTTCGATACCTGTAAGTGGCTTGAAACGGTTTATTTTGGTTAGTGGTGCCGTTACCGGTTCCGGTTACGGTATTATTCCCTGGTTCTAATATAAAAAGGAATTTCGTTTTGTATATATCTCAAGGAATATAATTATATTAATAATTCCCAGTACTTTATTGACATCATGTAGTTCAGGAATTTATTTATTATCATGAAGCCTTTTTTGAAGCCATTTTCAATTTCAATTTTTGAGAATTTAAATTTTTCAAGTTGCTAGTAGCCACTGGCTACAGTGGTTCCAGGGTATACAACAGTAGTTAACTATAAATAAATCTTATGTGACCCCAACTGACAATAAATTGTTTATTGTTTGTATCTATTCAAGTGCTGGGCGGTGTGGATCTATTTGCTCTCTAGCGCTTGTTCAGTGAATCATGTCAAACATTTCGCGGAAATTGAATCAACAATAACAACAACAACAACGGCAACAACTGTAACCACAACAACAAAACTGTTGCCAATCCGAGTACTTTCCAAATGCCTGGATACATTTCATTGGCCGTCTCAGTTGGTTAGTCAGCATTTTGCATGATTTGCTGCTCGAACGACTCTGCGGAATTAAGTCGCAACTAGAACTTCACTTTGACTTACTTTGAATAAAAATGAAGATACATGGGCCACTTTTGTCCGAGCATGTGTGTGGCATGGCCAGCGATTGCAATCAGTGGCCCAGTTTGTCTTCATCTGTTGGCAAATGAAAAAAAAAATATAAGCGAAATGCTGGCTGGTCAAAGACCAAGTTGTAACCAACACCCAAGTGACAAGGTCAACAACCTCTGCAACTTGATTAAGACCTTTTTATTTTTGGCAGAGCTGCTCAGGCAAGATGATGGATGAATGAATGCCTTTCTTTTGTGGGGCGGTCGAGGCTTTGAAATGACGAACAAATGTTTTAAACTGCATGAATTGGCAGTATTTGCTCAGAATCAGCCAGGCCAACAACTTTCGAGCAGCAAATTGAAATTAACTTACATAAAAATTTGTTGGCCCGAAATTGTCTTTGGCTCCAAATCGCGCTGGTAAATGAAGGCAAATTATGTTGTTCGAGACAATTAAGCTGCTACACGCGGAAACAATTTTTCCGCGAGCCCAGAGCTAGGAGAGACTTTTGTTTTTGGCCAGCAACGCGCAATTTCAACGCATTGCGCAACATAATTGAAATGGAATTGAACAACAAAAACAAAAAAAAACGGGCAACAATTTGCAAAATCGACATTTAAGCATGGATGTTATTGCTGTTGCTGTTGTTGTTGCTGGCCGTGTCGTGGCTGTGGTCGTGCCCGGTCTAGGAAAGTGTTTAGCCGCTTCTAAAAAAAAAGTGAGAGTCATGCACAGACACACTTGAGACAAGCCCACAGGCCCACAGCCCGCTAACAACATGGAACCCGGCCCTTTCATGACTTAATCTTATCAGACAAGCACTGGCATTAAAAATGCACTTCAAGGTTCTACAATGATTATGGTCTGTGCCTGCCTGCCCCGCTGCTCATTTTGTTAAATGGTTTTTTTTTTGCCCCAACGCATAATTCATGGTTACAGGATTACGTTGCTTTTGTGGAAAATCAGCAACGCTTGTTGGGGCCCAGCTGATTATAGCACAAATTAAGTTGTTATGCGTGGACAGAACCGGCATCAAGGTCACCAAGTACATTTACTAACTACTTGCTGCAGTGCAGCCTTTTGCCTTGACCCAAGCCCGGCCCGAACGGGCTGGACTCCTCGTGGTCTTTAACTTTTCATTTCCAACTGCCCACACATTAATGCCCAAGTTTATGACTGCCGCCACTGCGTTTCTCTTTTTCTAAACTAGAAAAGCCCACAACTTATGGATGTGGCTACTGTGTGGCAGTGACTGGCCTTAAGCTGATTTCGTTCTGATGCGAACAAATGCGATTTGGGCCATAAACTTTTGTATTAGCGTGGCGAGGCTTGGCACAGGGGTGCATTGTTTGTTGTCCAGATGGCTTTGCCAACAACAAGTCAATTGCCCGCTTACATTTGCCAAAATCTTGCACAAATCACATAAATCGCCGCACAAATCCCGCACCGTATTTGGCCAAAATGCCAAACTCATGGCTAATACTCATAAGTTTGCGTTGTCGTCGTTGTCGCCAATTGACAGGCCTGAGAATATCTGCGGTCGTTGTTACCGCCTTTTGCTTTCAAGCGGCGTGGTGGCAATCATTAGTGACATGTGGTTTTTATAATTTTCGTAATTACATAAATTGTTCGATGCGAATGATGAGAGAAGTTCTGGAAACAATTGGCGATTAAAAGTTTTGCAATTGTAATTGTTTTTGGAAAATTGCTAAATATTTATACTAGAGAATGCTTAGAAGTTATTGATTAGTCAGCGCAATTGCTGATGCAATCATATGGGAAATCTCAAGGTTAACCAGCAATGTTAGTCCTGGGAAGTGAATCCATGACTTTTCTTAAGACCACTTAGATTAATAATAGGAAATGAGTACCAATGCCTAGCTCCAAGTAAAATAGTTTTTTTTGGCAGACTCGTTTCCTGCATTGCCTTTACCACAATCTTAAGCTTTAAGAACGAGTGGAAGTTGTTTGACAACCAAGTTTGGTGAAAGTTCTTGTTGCAATACTTTGAAAAACTTCAGCTCAATTCTTATCAAAACGGATTTCAATCTTATGCTTGAGGACCACAATAAATTATGTCCTAAATTTTTCTTAAATTCTATAGTAAAAGTCCATTCAATAAAATTTAAATCTGGCCACAGATCCGACGACAAACTTAATGCAGCCTTTAAAAGAGAAGCGATGTTACCAACGACGATATTGAGATCGAACCACCGGATTGGGATAATATTACTAAAGTCATTTAAAGGCTGATGGTGCTGCATTGCTTAAACCAGGCAATGAAATTGTTAGGTGCATGCACCAACTTTATTGCCAAATATGATTCGACGGGAGCATATCCAACGAATAGAATCTAACTGTACATTTATATGTTTTAAAATATTTCAAAATCATGTCCATGAAACAATAAGCGAGAAATTGGCAAATGAACAGCTAACTTAGCTTTATGGTTTAACGGTATTTGGAGAATAGCAATCTTGGTCAATAAACAGTGAAACATGAAAGTGAATAAATAATTGTTTTTTTTTAGTATTTAAAAAATGTAATTAAATTTTAAATATAATTAATTAAGTTGGCTGCGACTCATAATTCCATGAATTGAAACTGATTGTTTAAGTCATAAAATTATCTTTAATGATGTAAATAATAATACAAACATACCGACAGATTAGCCAGCTGCTTGGTGTTGCGAGACTTGTTCCAGTATGGAATAAATTTGGCAATCGCTAAAAAAAATATATATGAAGGGTTGTCCTCTGAACCCCAGGCTTTGGTTCGGACTAGAGGTGCGCGCGTGATGTGAATTCAAACGTGTCACGGTGTGTCACGTCCAGGGTGTCAAACCGGGACCCGAACCGGAACCGTATACCGAAAAGAACCGATTGAAACTCAGAACCAGAACCGTAATCGGAATTATTTATTTTTTGAGAACCCGTATTTCGGAACCTTTATTTTTGGAACTGAAATGACCGAAAAGAACCGAAACATTGTACCGGTACAGTTTCGGTTCAGAGTTTTTTTTTTGTTATTTCAGTTTTATTGCTTCAATCAGGGTTTTCCTCAGGTAAACGCTGGGTAAACGTTAGCAAAAACTTACAAATGTTAGGTTAAGGGACCATTTGGTATATATTAAAATTTTCAATAAAAATATCAATTTGATCTTATTTCTTTGCATCTATTTTGGTTCAATAATTTCCAAATATTATTAATTTATCCATTATTTTTGCATTTACAAAGGAAACAAATTAATAATGCGGCCAAATGGGCTTAACCTAACAGCAGGGTTATATTGTGATCAGTAACGTTATCAGAAAACAGTGTATTTAACATTCCATCAGATATCAAAAGTTCTTCATTCTCTTCCAGTTACAAAAGTATTATTAGGACATTTATTTTCTGGGCTAATGTTTATTATGTTTAATTTTCCTTCTTTATAACTACTTTCTGTTGTGTAGGTTGCTATCCGTTCTATTATATCTTCGGATTAAAGGATTTTTAAATTATACCGGTACATACCGGTAGGTACCGTTATATCGAAATAAAATCCAAGGTACCGCTACGTAACCGAATACCAAAATAAACTAGAACATAAATAGAACCTTTTACCGAAACATTAGTTTTGGTACGTACCAGAACCGGAACCGAAACCGAAATTCGATTTAGTTTGATCCCCTGGTCACGACGTGATCGTGGAAATACACAGTCATTCGTGCATGAGCATTAGTGGTCCGAGCGTGTTTAAAATGTACCATCGATTTTAATCTCTGGAAGTGACAATATAAGTTCGACTACTAGTTTAAATGGAAGAATATCCGTACGAAAAAATCTACTTGTTATTGAGCAGTTGGTTTTACATCGCTTATAACTCGTCCTCAGATGTATTAACCGGACACAACTGCGTCCCTTCATATATAAAGTCAAACAGATTTAATTCTAAATGCGAGACTCGAAAAAAAATGGCGTTCTAAAAGGCAGCACAAATATCTTACTTTTATACCCAATTCGTTCTTATTTCTCCTGTTCTTGAAATGAGCCCACGTTCTCAAAAGTATACCATCCGTTCTAAGTCCACGAACGAACGAACAAAATACGTTCTTAAAATGGTTCTTGAAAAATGACCGGCACTCTTTAACACTGAGCTAAGGCACAACATGTTAACTTGGTATGGTGGTGGAACTGTCTAAGTGTGACAGTAAAAAAAAACGAGAAGGCAAAGCTAACTTCGACTGTGCCGAAGTTTTATACACTTGAAAAACTTTTCTCCAACTGATTTATCCGGTAAAATAAATATATAGGATATAGTTATCAGATATTTAAAATTTTTAAATCATTGATAATAATAATTTGATACCATAAAAAAAAACTTTTCTTAGTAAACCGACCGATCGATCCTATGGCAGCTATATGCTATAGTCATCCGATTTTGATAAATTTTTTCAAAATTATGTGAAAGCATATAAAACTAATATATACCAAGAAAACAAAAAAGCTTTTCTTATAAGAAGTAGTTTTTTGACCGACCGTTTCTATGGGGGCTATATAATATAGTCACCCGATTTTTATAAATTTTTCCTGTATTATGTGAAAGCATATAAAAATAAAATACACCATGATTAGTGACGCTACGATGGAAAACAAAAAAGTTTTTCCGATTTTGATAATTTTTTCCATCATATACCAAGATTAGTGACGCTACGACGGAAAACAAAAAAGTGTTTCTCACTAGAACTAGTTTTTTGACCGACTGTTTCTATGGCAGCTATATGATATAGTCATCCGATCCGGCCGGTTCCGACATATATTAGTTGCGTGCAGTAAAAAGAAGACTCTGTGCAAAATTTCAGCTCGATAGCTTTAAAACTGAGGGACTAGTTCGCGTAGAAACAGACAGACGAACAGACAGACGGACGGAATTGAACTCAGCTCGTCGTCCTGATCATGAATATATATAGTTTATGTGGTCGGAAATGAATATTTCTATGCGTTACAAACTTCTGGGCAAAATTAATATACACTTTTCAAGTGTATAAAAAGCATAAACTTTCAACACTAGAAAACTTCCTTACTGCGGCATTTGATTTAGATAAAAAAGGGGGTCATAAGTGAAGAAAGGGTGTGACGGGACGGGAAGTGCGGAAGAGGGTCAGGAATAAAATTTTTTACGTTCCAATAATAAGACCGGATGGTTCTTAAACGCGCTGAAAAAGGAGCATTTTTTAAACGCAGAAACAGTTTGTCGAAGTTTATGTAAAACTTTTGAGGAATTCTGAAGTTTATTTTCAGTGTTGCTTGCCTTTACTTATTCTGAAATTAATAACACAGGGCAACAGCCATTTCGGTCTGGCCTTCTGGATGCAAAATTCTGTTCCTGTTCTGTGCCCTGATTCCAAAACTGGTCTCGGTTTTTTTCCATCAGCTCTTGTTTGCGAGAAATCGCGGAAAAACCATTTTGTGTTTTTTAGCTTATGGAAAATTGTGGGGGGTCACACCAAGCACAAATTTGTAGGTTTATAAGTTTTATGCGGTACTACACAATGAGCCACAAAACACGGCCGCCCGGTAAAGGACCTGGATATTTTCTCAATTTATAGCAAATTTTCAAAATAAAAAAATGGGCATAGTAGAATACAAAAAAAATTTTTTAATGGGTAGGGGATAGTGGACGAGTACCTTATATTCCTATAATTTGTGAATAACAAGAGTCTGCAAAATTTCGGCGGCGTAGCAGCACAGCTGATAAGTGACAAAATCGAAATAGGGATATGTTAGGCTATATGCTAAAATAGTTGTTTTAATTTTACGATTTATGCACTAGGTTGTAGATGACGTTTTATTTTGAAAAATTTGCCATAAATTGAGAAAAAAATATCTTCAAGGTCCAATTTAGTCACTTTCGGGTTTGCTGATGCTGCTCGCTTGATTTTTGATGGCTGCATTGATGTATGTAGTACCGCATAAAACTTATAAACCTACAAATTTGTGCTTGGTGTGACCCCCACAATTTTCCATAAGCTAAAAAAACAGCAAAATGGTTTTTTCGCGATTTCTCGCAAACAAGAGCTGATGGAAAAAAACCGAGACCACTTTTGGAATCAGGGCGCTGAACAGGAACAGAATTTTGCATCGAGAAGGCCAGACCTCACAAAAGTGGTCATTTTGTTGCCCTGTGTAATACATGATGATTTTTTTTTTCAATAGCTTACGAACTGAGGAACAAGTTGTCCCAACGGCTCAGCTCGTTTCAGCTGATTTCCACATCTGATCATTATTCGCAGCCCAAATTTCGCTGTAAGTCGGTTATAAATTCACTTTAAACGAAGCTCAGTCAGAATCGCACACTACCTAATGAAAGTGAAGCTCTTGGCCAACAATTTATTAACATATTACCAACAATTGTTGCAATTTGATTTGCTTTATGGCTGCAACGTGCCCGCGATGTGCCGCCAGCGATAAGCAGCGTCTGCATCAGATGGATATGGTGGGGCAGCTTCTGCCCACGATCAACAGCAAGATACTCGTATTTTGCGTTCGGGACTTGGACCAAAATACAAAAAAAAAAAAAGATTACACAATTCATTTCATTTGGTGCAAGGCATAAATCAAGTAAACAACAAGCAGCAAACCGGCTAGCCTGGCCCTGGACCGCAGTGAGGCATCTTCCTGCCAGCTAGCTGGGAGGTCGTCGGAGCTGCCCAACTGAGTTGTGATATATGATTTGGTTAATTTAGTTCATTGAAATAAGCAGCAGCAGCAGCGTCAGTTTGAGCATGCCACATGCAAAACGAGTTCGTTGCTTAAGTCTTTTGTTTCATTGCTGGCAGAGAACCTTTTCGCTTGCGTAATCGAACTTTAAATGAAATCAGTCATCAATTGAACAACTCTTCATGTCCATCCAAAACTCTCAAGGTTGCAGTGAAAGTGTTTTTTACTTGCATTTAGCAGGCTTCATGGCCATCCAGCTACATACTTATTTCTGCTGACGAATTACATGCTATAAAAGTGGCCAAAGGCGGCGTCATCGTTCGTCCGTTGCAGTTGCAGAAACAGAAACAGAAAAAGAAAAAAGTGAGGAAAAGACAACACGCCAAGTCAATTAATGGGCGTGAAAGTTTATTATCATTTGCTTAGCGCAGTTGCAGCTGACTCCTTGCTTTTTTTTGGTATATTTAATATTTTATTAGCTAACAGTGGCAGCTGCGATAAAGATTGTAAAGTGCTAAATAATCAGAAATTTCAAATTGTACACTTTCAACACATGTTGCACAATCGAAACGCATCATCAACACAGCATTTGCTGCAGCCAGTCTCTGGCCAATTATAAGTTCATTTACCTGGCATGCAAAAAAAAAAAAAAAAATGCAACCAGAGGGAAGAAATATGTGCATGCATGTGAAAAACAGCGCCACCGCATGATTATCAGATTTTTAACACTTTCCTTTCGGTTAATGTTGTTGCTGTTGGCGCTGCTATTACATTACGGTTTGCTGTTGCATTTGATTTGATTAAAAACCGCAGTTATCTGCTTCATTTTGTCGCTGGCCGTTTTGTTCAGCTTGTTTGGTTGTCTTCATTAAGCGGCTTGTATCGACAAGGCCAACCCAAAAGGTTAAAAAATTATTAATGGCCCGGCCAGTTTTATTAGCATACTTAAATATTGCAATATCAAGCTCATCAAAATTACAGAAATTACTTTAAACAACTTTTCGATATACGAGGGGAATAACGAAAGTTCGTTTAGTTAAATGGAAATTGGCAGATGAAATTTGTTTACTTTTTATCTTAGTCTTAATCACCCTTAAATTTTAAAAATTTATTCAGTTTAAAAATCGAACTGCAACTTGTTTGGCTTCATAGTTTTAACAGTAACGGCTTTAGACTAAAAATTGTGATGGTGTCAACTTAAATACTACCCTCAAAATGTATACCTTGTTTTTTCAACTTATTTATACGAATCAATTGGTTTAAAGAAAATTAAATTAATATCATAATATCTTTTAGCCGTCATTAGTCGTTTTTAAGATCGGCCTTGTTTAAGGTAATACAAATTTAATACAATTTTTTTGTCTTAACAGATTTTATAGAAATAACACTTAAAGTATTTGCTCTGGAAAAAGAAAACAAACATCAACACTTTTTTCGTAGATTTTTGATCTTTATGTGCTGGATTGGCTTCCTCTGGGCTCCATTCCATTGCCGGTTGCTCAGTTTCTGGTTCTTAGTTATAAAACTTAAGTTATTTTTTCACTTGTCTAAATTTTAAATTAATTTTAGAAAATGTTGAGCAAAACGAGCCGAATTGTGTTATATTCGGGACACAGCAATGCCTTGTTCATCAGCAATCATTTCTTGTCTAAATCTTGAATTTGGGTAAGTTTTTCGTGACCAATAAGACGATACAATTACTACGTTTATGCACAAATAAAAAAAAAAAATGATAATTGCTCTTCCAAGTATGCTAGGTTAATGAACATGAATAATTAAGAAACAATTTTTTTTTTAGTATCCTTAAAAGTTGTTTCTTTGTATACTTTTAACTGGTTCGATAATCTGCGTGAATGCACAATGTTGATTATGTATGATGCTGCCATAATAGACTATAAATTATCTCGGAAAAATAAATAATTCTTAAAGAAAATCAAGTTTGCATACTTTGAGGGGCAAAAACATGATTTTTTTTAATAGCATAATGTACGTAGTATATGCCGTAACAAAGATAGGCAGCAGCAAGACGACCATGAGCTCAAGGGGAGTAAGACCGTGCTAGCCGACAGAGAATGATGTGTGCTCGAAACGAATCATAATCAATCTCTTCTCTAGAAAAGCTTTTACTACTCTGCAGTCAACTGCGTCATAAACAGGACTCTTGGCTAGTATCTAACTTGCTAACGCATTTTATCCGAAAAGTTGAATTTGATAGGACACACGGTCATCCTCGACAAACACTTCTGGAGAGGCAAGACTAAAGGACGTCGGCAAATGCATCTAAGATATCCGCACCTGCACCAAAAGCCGCCCGCTCATCGGAAGGTAAGTCTTTGTCTGTCGCTTGATGGCTTAAGTGCAGTTCCATAGTACAAACGCTCTGTTCACCCCCAGGGGTAATGTTTCAGAGCTTCTCCAGAAAGTACTCCGTTTTAGTATCAACGATAAGCTTCCCTAGTGCATCAGCGCTTCAACGGTAGTCAGCTACATTTAAGGGACTGCGTTAGTTCATCCATCTCTTCTGCAGTGCTCTCTTGCACCACGCCAAAGCCTGAATTTCTGGCTTAGAAAAGATTTGTGGTTCCAGGGAGGACGACATGGAGTGGAGTGATCGGCAGCGTTATAAATGTTGTGCACAAAACAACTCCACAGCATCCCCATAGAGAATTAAGTGAAAAATTTCTGCTGCTTTGGTGGCTATTCACGTTTGCTCATTTTCATTTCGTTTCATGGACTAGCAACCTTATTACCTTGTATAACTTAAGCCGGCTCGAGGTCCTGCTAGGCATCTACTGGCTTTATTATAAGATATATACGAAGAGTCAACCATCTTTGGAATTAAATAACCAACTAATCAAACTTTTGCAAGTCCCCTCGTACATATCAAGAAAATAAAATCTCAGCCTTGCAAAATTGCTGCCGCTACCCGCAGCCAAGTCGTGAGTCAGTCGGCAATTTATTTTCGCCGAATTAAATGCAAATTGACAGTTCCAATTGCATTCTAAAAAAACAAAAAAATCGAAATCGAAAATCCAAATGCAAATCGTGTTTCGTTGTTGTTTTGCAATTAATCAATTAGGCGCAGCAGCCTCAGCCTTAGTCTCAGCTTCGTCAGCGTCAGTGTCAGTGTGTCAGCATTGACGAACACCTCTGGCTGCTGCTCCAAGAACCCCAGGCAGACACGGCACTCCCAGGCCCAGATTTCTGGCCCAGGCCTCTTGTATGCAAATTCGACTCTTTTTCTTTTTTTTAGTTTTTGTGTTTTTTTGAGCAATTGCCCGCTGTTCTTGAGATATGACGCCGCATGCATAATGAGCCTTTATTTAAATGAGTTTTGCGCTTTGTTTTATTGCCTTTAAATTGCATTTAGCGTCAAATGTCTCGCGCAGCTAACGTAAATATCTCTGGGCTTTCGGCATGAATAAATCTTCAAACGACAAATCACTCAACAGGGACGGGGAACGCTGCCAAAGGTGAGTCATTCACCCACTCATCCTCATGTGGCTGGCGGCGACCAAAGCTCTAAAAATATCTATGTGGGATTATGCGCTAATATATTTAGCCTAGAGCTTTACGTTTGCCAATTCAATCTGACAATTTGGGGCATGTTTGTGTTGATGCCTGTTGAAAGATCGTATAATTCGATTTGATGGGGCGAGCATGAGCCCAAAATGCATTTCTATTTTCGCTTGACCTTCGCAGGTAGCTGCCAAAAAGCAGTTGTTGTGTACACTGAAGAAGATCGCATTGATGTCAGATGAGTGATTTGATGAATTTGTCATAGACAGATGTGAAATGCATGGAAGGTGAAGTACAGTCAAGCCAATGTCCGTCTCGCTCTAGCCACCGTGTTTTCCTATATGTGTGATAAGACCTTAGCAACATTTTGAACCCGCTGGTAACCTTTCAAAAGTATCTACATGCGTAATATCTCTTAAGAGCGGCACAAATTGAGAGGCGTCTGAATCCTTTTCTCTAATAATAATGCTCTGAGCCATTTCTTTGACCTTTTGAATTTCCCGCGCTGTAAAATTAAATGAAAGACTGCTTCTTTTAACTACCAACTGCAAAAAGACTACTGTAAATTTAGAACAATCTGCGTCATTTAGTTTCATAATACAATAATTACTAGGATGCGCAACCGGAAATACCTTTTCGCATGCGCGATAAATTAAAAAACCTTAGGGCTACGAACAACCAATAACCAGGGCTACACAGTCAATACTGACATTTTTGACAGTTATCGATAGAAATTACTGGCAGTAATAGAAAATCGGTACGATATATTGGGAAACAACCTTGAATCATCGAACCAGGACGACTTAGAAAATCGAAGCTGCGCATTTTGTCGTTATTTATTTTTACATCATGGCACACATTCTTGAGAACTTCAACGAAAATGAATACAAAGGTATCGAGAAAAAACAAAATATAGACACCTAGCGTTTAAGTTGGCGAGGTGATCACCCTTAATAAACATGCTAGCAATGAAGGAAAATTATGTTAAAAAAAATAATATATATTTAAGAAAATAATTCGAGTACCTATGTTTGACATAAGTTAGCGAAATTTACGTTTAAAAGACAAAGAGTCACTAAAAATAACAATATAATCATTTAGATCAAATAATATTCAAATTCGACATGATTTGGATGAAATCTTCCAGAATTATGTTGACGCATATAAAACTAATATATACCAAGATTGGTGACGCTAGGATGCAAAATAAAAAAGTTTTTCCCACTAGAACTTGTTTTTTGACCGACCGTTTATATGGCAGCTATATGCTATATTCATCCGATTTTAATCAATTTTTTCACAAATATGTAAAATCATCTAAAACTAACATATACCAAGATTGGTGACTCTACAATGGAAAATAAAAAAGTTTTTCTCACTAAGACTTATTTTCCGACCGATCGTTCCTATGGCACTATAGATATTTTTCCGTCGGCCGTTCCGACATATTAGTTGCGTGCAGTAAAAGAGACTCTGTGCAAAATTTCATGAAGCTTTGAAACTGAGAGACTAGTCGCGTGAAACAGACAGACAGACGGAAGCGGAAGAAAAGACGGCGGACAACGGAGACCGGCTCGTCGATCGAATATTGTTTATGGGTGGAAATTTCATGCGTTACAAACTTCTGCAAATTAATATACACTTTTCAAGTGTATAACGAAAGCAAAGCTACTCGACTGTGCCGAAGTTTTAATACAGAACTTTCTCCAACTGTTTAACGAAAAATTTTGGTATAGATATCGATATTTAAAATTTTTAAATTATTGATAATAAAAATTTGACACCATAAAAAAATTTTCTTAGTAAAACACATTTCCGACCGATCGGCCAGGCGCTATATTATAGTCTCCGTTTTGATAATTTTTTCAAAATAGTGAAGCATATAAAACTAATTATACCAAGATTGGGGACGCTACGATAAAAAAAAAGTTTTTCTCACTAGAGATTTTTGACCGTCCGTTTTGGTGCTATATTATAGTTCCGTTTTGTAAATTTTTTCAGAATTATGTGGAAACATATAAAACAAATTATACACGATTGGAGACGCTACGATGGAAATCAAAAAGTTTTTCTCACAAAGACTTATTTTTCGACCGATCGTTCCTATGGCAGCTATATGCTATAGTGATCCGATTTTGATACATTTTTCCAGAATTATGTGAAAGCATATAAAACTAACATGTACCAAGATTAGTGACGCTACGATGGAAAACAAAAAAGTTTTTCTAACTACAACTTGTTCTTAGACCGATCGTTCCTATGGCAGCTATATGATATAGTTATCCGATCCGGCCGGTTCCGACATATTAGTTGCGTGCAGTAAAAAGAAGACTCTGTG
This sequence comes from Lordiphosa mommai, assembly GCA_018904225.1. Lineage (NCBI taxonomy): Eukaryota > Metazoa > Arthropoda > Insecta > Diptera > Drosophilidae > Lordiphosa > Lordiphosa mommai. The sequence continues at coordinate 1,634,109 of JAEIFT010000013.1, read as the reverse complement.
CAAAATTTCAGCTCGATAGCTTTAAAAATGAGAGACTAGTTCGCGTAGAAACAGACAGACAGACGGACAGACAGACGGACAGACAGACGGACAGACAGACGGACAGACAGACGGACAGACAGACGGACGGACGGACAAGCGGAAATGAACTCAGCTCGTCGTCCTGATCAAGAATATATATAGTTTATGGGGTCGGAAATGAATATTTCTATGCGTTACAAACTTCTGGGCAAAATTAATATACACTTTTCAAGTGTATAAAAATTAGACGCAAAGAAAACGTGTATAAATAATTTTGACAACTGATAGGAATCAGTTCACATGCAAAAGCGCAAGAACATTAAAGCACAGGAACAGTTATTTTGAAAATTTTTTTTTTTTTGACATTCCCCCCCTCGCTGCACAAGCCGCCGTTTGTGAAGCATGCACAAAAATTTACCTTGTGTAATTACTTTTGACTAGGATTGTAGTCGATAAAATAATTGAGTGTTATTGCATCCCAAATAATACCAATTCGTTTAATTCATTTTCCATTAACTCCAGTGATACGTGAAGTAATAACATCTTGATATCTTTGATATATTTCGGAAAATCAAGTAACTGAATAACATATTTTAACTTTCAAATTTATCAAGCAGCGTAAAGCAACTAAACTTTACCCTTAGTGAAAATAATGAATTTTTTCGATTTTTTAATAAAAATTAAAAAAACAAAAATTATAATAAAAATCTTTATAGTTAAAATGAATTTAATCTGAATATTATCATGCAATAACAATTTAATGTCTAAACCGCTCTTTTCATACGAAATTCTGACAATGGTGCTTGTGTTCGAATTTGTTGCTTAATTCAACTGCGATGCTCCATATCTTTGTTCTTAAGCAAGCTAGAATCACAATTTTTGGACAAATCGGTAATCATTAATTAATTAAATTATGTAAATGCGTTAATCATTTCTCAATTGAATACAACAAAAAATTTCAAAATCGGAGCAAGTTTTAAAAAAAATGTTCTGCCTCTGGCTGGAGCACACCTCATATTCAATTGCCCGCCTCTTTCACGCGAATGGCATACTTCAATAATGACTGCCATAAGCTATTACCTTTGCCAAGAATTTAATGATCCTACATAGAGGGAAAAAACCGAGAACATTGGACTCAAGATGAGCACAATCGTTACCAAAAACAGTGTAAGAACGGGAAATCTCATATGTAGTAGAATGTTCTCACTTCAAGAACATTTTTTTGAGAACGCAAAATCTTGAATTGAGTTGTTTTTGTTCCGTTTTCAAGAACATTTTTTACTTTATATGAGAACATACAATACTCATTTTAAGTAATTTCGTTCTCACTTTGAGCTCTTTATATACTCTCGTCTGTCAACGCTTGCAGCAGCGCGACCAGCGGGCGCCGGCCACACAAGAAGAAGCAGATCAAAGAGAGCTAAATTTCTCTCTCTCGCTCGCTCTCTCTGTTTTTCAACCTCCCTATAGTTGCGAAATACCATTACCCAAAGCCAATGTGGCACGCGCTCACGGAATTGAAAGTCAAAAAGGCAATTATACTCCGATTGAGTTGAATTTTGCTCATTTCAAGAACATTCTGAACATTTGTTCTCAAAAATTTTGAGAAAAATCTGTTATTGTTTTGAGTTGCCGGCAACTTATTTTCTGAACAGGTTTTTTCCCTCTGTGTAGACAACTTTGCAGTGGTTCCAAAACACAACGGATCATCTAAGGATATAAGTGCATTTTTTGCATTTAGAAGGAACATTGCCATTCCTCTATGATAAACAGAGTTTTCTCTAAAAAGATATAAAACAGCTGGGCGGTAATTGTAATTTGCATTCGCATATACAATTGTAAATTTGTATAATGCCACTTTACTGCATGGGTTAGTTTTCTTCTGAAAATCTACCATACTTGTTATACATCCTAAGCCGATTTTCCATTGCCCAACTTTGTATGCACTTAGCAAAACCCATCAATAAATTAATACAAATTTCACACTCATTTGCTACAAGTAAAAGTTTGCAGTTGGCTCTTCCCACCGAATTACTTAGTTCGTCATTATAATTTATGCAAACATTTTGAAAAAGATAAAAAGCAGCAGCTTCATCACAATGCCAGCATATAAAAGATTGAAATTATGGTTCATTTGCACAGCGGGCGCGTTAATTGGATTACAAAATTGACGCCCCCCAAAACGGTTGAAAGTTACGTGCACGAGATGCAGATATAAAGCAGCATCAAAAGCGATACAGTTGCAGATACAAGCAGTGTAAACAGATACAGATACTCGGCACATTAGCTGCAGTTCGCCGCAGTGCCTGCCGCCGTTGCTGCTGCTGCTGTTGTGGCTGAGTGTTGAATCATGCAATTCAAATAGACACGAACGGAAAAAAAACGAGAAATCATCATTAATATATCAACACAATATGTATATTGCAGATACATTCGTACACTGGCAACTGCACGCGCGTGCAGTTGAAAGGCGTATGAATGACTTTGATGATTGGGAAAGTGTTTTGTGAATGCGTTTTGCAGCTCCCGCCGCTCGCTGAACACATTGCTAATTGCAGCATTTTCGCACATTGGCAGCTATTTGTGGCTGCCACTTTTTTAGCTCCCCCCTCTTTCAATGTAATGACTCATGCGTGAGGCTGGCTCGCTGGCTGGCCTATCTGATTGCTTCGTTTAGTCAAATAATTTATTACAATAATGATTTAATTAATAATTTCAAGTGAGCGACCTTGGGTCCGACCGGCTCTGTTCAAGTTGTTAACTGTGTCTGCATTTTGTATCTTTCAATCTTTCGATTGCCGCCCTCGAAAGACTTTCGGTCAGTTGACTTCATTAATTAAAAGCAGCAAGTTTAATGGTTTTTAAAAGGCTTTAAAAGGTATGTGGTGTATGGGCTCTGTGAAATTCGATATATGAAATGTGCACACACAGTTGTTGAAAAAGTGCACAGCCAGGCGCCCGATCCTTATCCCTATCCCCCTTCGATCTGGTCAATTGCATAAGCCGCAAAAAGCTGGCGAAATTGAGAAACCAATTTACCAAAAATTATTCAAGAATAATGATTGAGTGAGCGATATATTAAATTACATTGATGAATATGTGCTGCAAATATGCAAAAGGAATGCAAAGATACAAATCGATGCACTTTGTAACAATTTATTATTCAAGATTTATATATGTCAATTGAGTGACATTACCAAAGAACACAGATCGTTGTCGTCTATTTTCAAGTGATCAGCGCCATCATTGTAGAAAGTAGCAGTTTGATTTAAATAATGCACGGCTAAGAGCTTCTATTTTTATACTCTGTACCGAAGGTACACAGAGTATATTGGGTTTGTGCAAATGTATGTAACAGCCAGAAGGAGGCATGTCCGACCCTATAAAGTATATATATTCTTGATCAGCATCAACAGCCGAGTCGATATAGCCATGTCCGTCTGTCTGTCCGTCTGTCCGTATGAACGAAGAGATCTCAGAGATGGTAAGAGATAGAGGTTTGAGGTGTATGGAACATATATTTCTTATACTTGTAGGCAGATCAAGTTTAGTTTTAATTTTTGCCACGCCCCCTGCAACAACAACAACAACAACACCTTAGAGAGTGGTAGAACTTACGAGAAAGAGAGAGCGAGAAGGCAATAACTAACTGGTAATTTCCCAATTGGACCTTGCTATGAGAGGAGCGATGTAATTGAGATGGCCTGCGGTCAAAAATCACGCGTGATTCCCGCCTGACTTATTTAGATACGTTTATGTTAATAGGAAATTAAATACAAATTTTATAATTTTACGAGTTATGTACTAGGGTAATTGTACTCATCATTACTTATCAAGCCCCCATACATCGTTTTTTAACCAGATGAACGATAGTCGAAAGAGTTTCCACCCCCAGATTTTGAAAAAACCTCACACTTTAAAGTTATTAGTTACGTACAAACAGGTACCGAGTATATTACAGTCGGGCTTGACCGACTTTCTTACTTGTTAATATTAATATTTGACAACTGTCGATAGCAGTTATATAGGGTAATCAAAACAATTTTGAGGTTTACTGAAAGGTTTGAAAAAAAAAACAACAAGGCTATATGAGCGAAGCTCATTACGGAGAAAAATCAGAATCAAAATAAGAATTTTCGCATAAGAATATATAGTTATTTTGTTATTATTATTTTATATAAAACGGTGTAAATGGTGTTTCTGTACCAGTCCCTGTAACAACTGATCCGAGATTCCAGATCCGAGATTGATCCCAGATCCCTGACCCCAGACCCGAGATTCATTCCAGATCCCTGATCCCAGATCCCAAATCTCAGATCCCAAATCCCTGGTCCGAGGTCCCAAATCCGAGATTCATCCCGATCCCTCATCCCAGATCACAGATCCCAGATCCCTGATCCCAGCTCACTGATCCCCGATCACTGATCCCCGATTCCTGATCCGAGATCGCAGATCCGAGATAGATCCCAGACCCGAGATTCATTCCAGATCCCTAATCCCAGATTCCAAATCTTAGATCCCAAATCCCTGGTCCGAGATCCCAGATCCGAGATTCATCCATGATCCCAGATCTCAGATCCCTGATCACAGATCCCAGATCCCAAATCCCTGATCCGAGATTCATCTGGGATCCCTGATCCCAAGTCCCTGATCCCAGATCTCAGATCACAGAACCCTGATCACAGATCCCTGATCCCAGATCCCAGATCCCTGATCTCAGATCCATCCAGATCCCTGACTTCAAATCCCTGATTCCAGATCCCTGATCCCACATCCCTGATCCCAGATCCCTGTATGTGTGTGCTTGGTTACGTTTGCTTCAGCTTTTTCAATGCAAACGAATATCAGCACAAATAAAATCAAAACGCAAAAACAAAGAAAATCTCACTCAAAAAATCTGTCGAAAAGAAATCAAAGTCAAAATTTTTCTCGTTTTAGTCCCCCAGCCGAACGTCCGTTAAACAGCTTCGCTCTAAAAAATAAATTTAATGGATGTGCAATGTATCCAAGCATATAGAGGAATAACTCTGCACCGAGGGTTGTTCGGCTTTGGCTGAAAAAATGTAAATATTTGGGAATGGAGCAAATATGAGGAAATACTGTTAGTACCACATTAAAATATGCGTTGTGGTACTGTAAATGTGTCATTGTACCATTTTAGCTTACCGAGAGTTGGTCACACTAGCGGCGAGTGACGGAAAAAAGTTTATAGCAGGTCGTCCCGACGCGACGTAGAGAGTTTGTCCTTTGTCGTCGTAGAGAGTTGGTTGTGTGTCGTTGCCAAGAGTCGCAGGAGTTTAAGAAAGTTTAAGCCAAGTTTAGTTTTATTTCATAAACAATATTTTCCTATTTTAATCAATTCCCTCCATATCCCGTTAAATAAACATTTTGTGAAACCCACATACACAATCAGCACCAAGTCAACATTTTTTGATTCCTTAATATCAAGATAACATTAAAATAATTTTAGAACAATTTAACACAGTACCCTTCATTTTTTGCGCGCTTTCATAGTCAGCTGATTTAGTAGTGATTTGAATTGTCAAAAAGAGCGGGAAATATGTATTGATCAACTTGCAGCTTCGGTGGTAACTCTATTCCAAATATAAATTTAAAGTGTAAATATGGAAAAAGCTGGTCAAGGTATGTAAATTCATAGTTAATACGTGTTTTTTGATAGATGTATGTTGATATTGAATACTAACAAACGTGCGTGTGTTCTGTGGAATATTACTTTTATATAGCACAACGAATCACCAAGGTTCTAGTTGAATGTTTTTAACAAATTAATACAGAATCGCAAAGTATTAAAGCTTTTGCCCCGTTTTGCTCCCTTTTCGGAAAAAATGACTTTTTGCAGGTGTTTATGAGTTCTCTCATGCAGCGCTGCTTGGGGTTTGGAGCAACAACAAACTCGAAGGAGGAAAAGATATATTTTGGAAAATATTGAACACTTTCTGACTGAATACCAAACGACTGCAATTTCAAAGTGAGTGAACCTATTTATTGCTTATTTATTGGTACATGTATATCAAAATATGAACCGTTTCATTGTTCCAGTTGGTATTCTTGGAGCAAACGTGTCAGAAGTGCGGAACAAACTATATAAGAGCGATAGAAAATCTCATGCCAGGTAATGCAACAAAAAGAAAAACCTCTTGACCTTCTTGAATTTTCGGATGAAGAATTTTATAAACCCGCAGATCAGTATGATAATATAGAAGAAGGGGATTACGAATTCACTTTAGATGGGGAAATTGAAGAGTATTGAGTTAAAACATAAAAACCAAACTAACAATTCTTGTATTTAAACATATGTATGTACAAACACATAAAAAAAATGTTAGCCAAATATAAAATATAATAAAAATATATGTTCCTTTAAGTTTTCATATTTTTTGGGATGTTCCGCCCAATGTGCAATGGATGGTTAAGGTTAGAAAAAACAATTTTGAATACACATGAAATGCCCTAGGGAATAGAAACTACTGTCCGACACTATTTTTGGATATTCGCCAAGCCATAACACAATTTGTTTATAACTGATAACTTTTATATGTGTCGCCACAAGAAAGTTGCGAAGTGCTGCCGCAGTTCCGCCAGGTGCTGCCCATTGAAAGTGTGTGAACTCATAAATATGATGCGATTGGTATATTGTGGCAGCTAACGATGACGTTGCTGCTTTGAATCATTTTATTCGCTTACATTTTCCAAATTCCTAAGTTTGGTGGATCGACAAAATGGGCTACTTACCAAATATTGTTTAAGGAGTCTACGTTTCATACATTTCATGCCTCTAGCTTTTACCATCTCTGAGATTAGTTTGTACACACGTACAGACAAACGGACATGGCTATATCGACTCGGCTGTTGATGTTGATCAGAAATATATATACTTTATAGGGTCGGAGATGCTGTCTTCTGTCTCATTCATTTGCACAAACTCATTATACTCTTTGCACCTATGGTAAAGAGTATAAAAATTAAATTATATGCATGCATCTCGTATGATTTATGAGTAATTTCCATCACATGCATAAACTTTTGCAGCCTTCCTGTTTAAACTACCTAAATGAAAAAAAAATCCAATTTATTTTGTGCCGGCCAGAGTTTTTACTTAATATTATCATTTTTATGCGCCTTTGCTCACTTCTTTGTTGCTGCATGTAGCCATATAATTAAAAATCGTTGCGCCAGCGACACCCGAAAATTATCCAGCGACCCCAACCCACCCAGAAATAACGTGCGGCGATTGCATTATTTGCCTTTCTTTTGGCCAACAGCAGCCGGGCCATGTCGTTAATATTATTTGGCTTGATAAACTTCTGCCACAAGACAATCGAAATTACTCAATCACGTCGAGAGGATGGGGGCAGAAGGCAGCTGGAGAAGGAGCTGGAGCTTGGAGTTTGTAATGGGCGTGCGTCAAAATGCAGCCCAGAAAGCCGTCAAAGCCGCGCCTTAGTGGGCCTGTAGCCCTCTATACTGGTAACAGGAGTCGACTGTCGTGTAATTGATGTCAATTGTTGTTGCTGTTGTTGTTGCTGGTGCGCCCACCTCTTCGCTTCGTTAAATGCCAAATATAATTTAATAGGAAGTGAAAACAAGCAAAAGGGTACAAATTATTGTGCCTCAAAATATAATGATTGATTTGTATCAGCTATGAACGAGCTATGAAAAATGTAAGCACATGTCTAAGGCCTGAGATTCGGGAGAGAGATTGGCCGCCTGCCTGCCAATTTTCAGCGCTCAGCGTTGTTGTTTTTGCGCATTTCCGCGTAATAACAATAATTTAGCGCACTGTTTGCCCAAATCGAGTTAACCTAATAGAGACCCATTATCCGCCAGCCATGACCAAAAAATAGTAAAACGCCAATCCACTTGCTGGCGTCTCTATTGTATTGACCATGGCCCGGACACTAGCCGGCGTTGGCGTTGCTTGTTGGGTTAATACAATTGCATTGCCCTGGCAATTGCATCATCATCATCATCATCTTCATCTGTGTCTGAATTTGCATTATTACGCTCGACATAGGTGGCATTTGTTGGGGCTTATTAGCAGGGATTTGCCGGGGACTGTGTTTGTTTTTCGCCATATCTTTTTTCCCTGGTGTCAGTTATGGACTTTAGAAAGCATCGACTGATATGCCTGACTAACTTGCAGCTATGTGCCATAAGCGAAAGGTGGAAAGGTGTTGCCAGTGGGGATTTGAATTGCATGCGATTGGGAATGGAGCTGATGCTGGGCAAGTTACGCCGCCGCTTGGCTGGCTCGAGAGCTAAAGAAAGTTGTTTGAAGGTTGGTACTTGGTTGGATCATAACTTCCTATATGAGAGGAGATTGAATAACACGTTAAGCCATAGCCATAAAAACATCTATCCACAATGAGTAAAAGTTTTCATTACAAGTGATGCATCCAGCAACTAAATTGTTTTTCTTCATGCTGTTACTAGAACTGTCAAGTGAGAGAAGTCTCTCAATTAGAAATCAATTCTTAAATAAATAATAAAATTTTGAACTCTACATTTTAAGGGTTGCATTGAACGCTATGATGAGATGTTTAACAAGGCTTCCCAAACAGATTGTCACATTCTTTATAGGGGGGGCAGGCCTACAGATGATTCGCAAAAGTTGTGTTCCAGAAGAATTTCAGCATCTCCTGTGAAACATCTAGAGATGAACTGTTGGTTCACAGTTTTGAATTAACAAAATATCAGCAGAAATTAAGCCATGCATTGTTTGTTGACACAACATTCCTCACGCACTTTCTTAGCGGTTCTGCTGCTTATAATCTGCGTGCAGCTCTTATACGAGGTCAGTTTGCTAAGACAGTGACTTTTTAAATAAAATGTAGTTTTTTTCGGCGGAAGAAACCGTTTTATTTCTCTACAAAGTCTTTTTTTTAGATAGTTACACTTAGTCCAGCGTTTTTATACAATTTTTTGCATCCTATTCCAATAATATGTTTTTTCAGGGTCCTTAAAATAAAAATTTCTTTGCGTATGGAAACAGAATATAATCGCGGGAAGCTGAAGCGTAAGTTAAAGTCGGCTTATAGCAAATTTTGTAAAAAAAACAATTATTCATCTATTCTTGAATCATCTGAGCCATTCGGCTTGATTTTTAGTTCGGGCTCGTCGAATTTTTCATCCCAATATGACCAACTTCTCTATATTATGAGCCGATTTTTTGTGTGTTCAAAATAAGAAATTAAATAAACCTTGATAAATAGCTTCAAATTGGAATATACCCTGTAGTTCAGATGCTTTGGTGCAAATATAGCGATGTCCCTAAGTCTTCGTAGTGAGGACCGGGTACCGACTTAACTGACTGCAAAACTCAGCTTCTTTCTTAAGAAGCCCGTAAATTAGGCGATAATTCCCAGCAAAGAATTTTGCTTTAAATAGAGTTCAGGCCTTTTAGTAACTATCTGTGTCTTTCGGGCTTTTATCTAAGGCCCGAAGCCCGCACGAAAAAAGCAAGAGGCGCGTGGACCACGAAGCTCGGCACGGCACTCGGCCATCTCTAATTCGAACTCACAACTTTGAGCGTGAGGCAGAGCCAAATGTTAGATATTATTTTTAAAATTTCTGTTTTGTACTGTTTGTAACCATTTATTTTATTTTTAAAATCACTTTTTGTCCTAATTTGATTTTGTGGCCCTTTCTGATGCAAATTAAAAGGCACAACCAAATAAAGAGCACACCGCCACAACAGCAACGCCGAATTTGTCCGTGCTGCCGCACCCACGCTGCATTACCCGCTGCATTACCTGTTGTTAAAGACGTGACTAAAATCAATAAATGTGAAATTTCATTTATGGGGGCATTCTTTCTCAAACGTCCCAGTCAAAAAATGAAAATTTTTAGATTGGTTTCATACTTTGGTGAATTGTTATCCTATATAAAGATAATAAATTCCAAAAATATTAACTCATTAAAAAAAAAATTTGTAGAAATTAGGGGGGGTGGAAGTTTTGACATTTTAAGTGAAATTGGTATTTTTAAAATCGTATAACTATGACAAAACTTTATCGATTTGAAATTGTGCATATGTCATTTTAAAGCATTTTTCATGTACTTTTTGAAAATAATAACAAAAATAAAAAAAAATTAAAATTCACCCCCTATTTTTCAAAATTAACCGTTATTTTTCAATTTTGTCCCAAATAGGTATTTTTAAAAAAAAAATTTAATTTTTTTTGAAAAGCTAAGATGATTTCTTATAAAATGTGTAAATATGATAGTGGGACAACAATAACTTTAGGAAATATTGAATTGATAATAATAATTTTAAAAAATAAACAATACCGATTTTAAATTGTGAATATGTAATTTTAAAGCATTTTTCATGTTCTTTTTGAAAATAATAAAAAAAATAAAAAAAAATTAAAATTCACCCCCTATTTTTAGCTTTAAAACTGAGGGAGAAGAAATAGACGGACATAAGGACATTATTAATTTTGTAATTACATTTCTCCTAAAGTAATTGTTGTCCCACTATCATATTTACACATTTTATAGGAAATCATCTTAGCTTTTCAAAAAAAATAATATTTTTTTTTTATATACCCATTTGGGACAAAATTGAAAAATAACGGTTAATTTTGAAAAATAGGGGGTGAATTTTATTATACCCTTGCAGAGGGTATATTAAAATTGTCACGATGTTTGTAACGCATAGAAGGAAGCATCTCCGACCCCATAAACTATATATATTCTTGATCAGCATGACGAGCTGAGTCTATATAGCCATGTCCGTCGGTCCGTCTGTCCGTCCGTCTGTTTCTATGCTATATCCTTCAGTTTTAAAGCTATCTTGACCAAACTTTGCAAAAAGTCTTTAAATACACATAGGCTGCACATTTGTCGGAATCGGCCGGATCGGATGACTATATCATATAGCTGCTATAGGAACGATCGGTCCGAAAACTTGTTCTAGTGAGAAAAACTTTTTCGTTCGTTTTCCATCGTAGCATCACCAATCGTGGAATATATTAGTTTTATATGCTTTTACATAATTGTGGAAAAATTAATCGAAATCGGATGACTATAGCATATAGCTGCCATATAAACGGTCGGTCATAAAACTAGTTCTAGTGGGAAAAACTTTTTTGTTATCAGTGGTAGCGTCTTTCAAAAACTGCAAGGGTATTCAAAACATCGGCGTAGCCGATGTTAGCCTTCTATTTTTTTTTTTTTTTTGTTATTATTTTCAAAAAGTACATACAAAATGCTTTAAAATTACGTACTCACAATTTCAAATCGATAAAGTTTTGTCATAGTTATACGATTTTAAAAATACCAATGTCACTTAAAATGTCAAAACTTCCACCCCCCCTAATTTCTACAATTTTTTTTACACTTGAAGTTAATATTTTGGGAATTTATTCCATAACTTTATATAGGATAGCAATTCACTAAAGTATGAACGTCTGTGTCAATCTAAAAATTTTCATTTTTTTGACTCATGACGTTCTTGGTAGATTAGTTTTATATGTTCCACATAATTCTGGAAAAATTTATCAAAATCGGATGACTATAGCATATAGCTGCCATAGGAACGATCGGTGAAAAAACTATTTCTAGTGAGAAAAACTTTTTTGTTTTCCATCGTATCGTCACCAATCTTGGTATATATTAGTTTTATATGCTTCCACATAATTCTGAAAAAATTTATCAAAATCGGATGACTATAGCATATAGCTGCCATATAAACGGTCGGTCAAAAAACTAGTTCTAGTGAGGAAAACTTTTTTGTTTTCTATCGTAGCGTCCCTAATCTTGGTATATATTAGTTTTATATGCTTTTACATAATTGGAGAAAATTTATCAAAATCGGATGACTATAGCATATAGCTGCCATAGGACCGATCGGTCGGAAAATGTGGTTTACTAAGAAAATTTTTTTATGGTATCAAATTTTTCTTATCAATGATTTAAAAATTTTTAAATATTTGATATCTATATCCTATATATATTTTACCGGTTAAATCAGTTGGAGTAAACTTTTTCAAGTGTATTAAAACTTCGGCACAGTGAAGTTAGCTTTGCCTTCTCGTTTTTTAATGAGTTAATATTTTGGGAATTTATTACCTTTATATAGGATAGCAATTCACTAAAGTATGAAGCCAATCTAAAAATTTTCATTTTTTGACTATGACGTTTGAGAAAGAATGCCCCTTATGTGTCTTTCAAAATAAAAAAGTTTTTCTCATTAGATTCTACCAGGGACCGGATATAACAGTTACTGGTAACAGTTAAAATATAAATAAACAGTTATATTGCAATTTTTATATAAAAGTTTTGAATTAAGAATTATTAATCGATTTTTATTTTAAAACTCGGGAAATACCAATTATTTTATGATTTTTATTTTATTACTCAGCTCATAACAATTATTTTTGATTTTTATACAATTTTTTCAGATGATAACAGTTATTGATGACTTTTTTTAATAAAAGTCATCAATAAAAATTATTCAGAGACATTTATTTTTTACGTCATAATATAAATACGTAACAGGCAGAAAGAATCATCTCTGACCTCTTAATGTATATATATTCTTGATCAGTTTGAATAGCCGAGTCGATGTATACATGCCCGTCTGTCCGTCCGTCTGTGTAAACCCCTACCCCCAGAGACTATAAGAGCGAGAGCTACCATTTTTTTTAGTGTAGACTTGTATCGTCGGCATGCAGATCAAGTTTGTTTGAAATTTTTGCCACGCCCCTTTCCGCCCCCGCAATATGAAACAATTTTGACGTTAGCTTGCTCGGACCTTCTAGAGAATTATTTCCCTCATTATTATTTATTGACCCACCATACACCGTTTTTCGATCAGATGAACGATAGAAGAGTTGCCACCCCCGAAATTTGAAACAAACCTCATATCTCCCAGAATTAAGAAGATAGATTGTTCGAACCTTCTAGACATATATTTTAACTATCATTACTTATCGATCCACAATACACAGTTTACCGATCAGATGAACTATAATCGAGTTCAAAGCAAATCAAATACTTAAGCTTGTGAGTAAGGGATATATCGAAGTCGAGAAGGGCCGACTTTAACTTACGCTCTCGTTTTAAAAGAGATATTTGCTGATATCAAATAGCAATGTGTTTCTTCTGATATTTACATATGTTTTGGAGGACAATTAAAACTATTAAGTATTAACATATGAAATTATGTTCAGATAATTTAACAAACAAAAATGTTTTTACCACAAGTCTTTTTATAAGGGCAATCGTCTCTATGGGAGGTACTTGATAAATGAATGATAAACGGAAAATACCAATATGGGTTATGTAAGAACAAAAAAATAACCGCCTATGCTAAGTTTTAACCTTTTATCGTTTAAGCCTTGGTCTTCAGAATTAAATAGTTTTTATTAACTTATCGAGCTATGGGTTTTTCCACAACAAAAATTCTGCAAAAATTTGGAAAATGGTATTGAGTGTCAACCTTTTAGAAACCGGGACATTTTTACATTTCAAGAATAATTTGTGAATAATTGAGATGCCTTCTGTAAAAAAAAATGCAAACAATTTTGTCCACAAACTATATTATACATTCGTGTAAATATTCGTGTATATATTCATTTGTATTGGTGTATACTAGACTAGTCCAAATTGAAACAATTCTTGAAAAGTAAAAATGTCCGGACGGATTCTTAAAGGTTGACACACAAAAACATTTTCCAAATTTTTTTCGGAATTTTTGTTGTGGAAAAACCCATGGCAAGAGGCTAGTGAAGTTCGTAAAAATGACTTAATTCTTTCGGCCAAAGCTTAATTGATAAAAGATTGAAACTTTGCATAGCCGTCTTTTTTCTGATCCTCCATAACACATATTTTTATTTTCCGCGTATTACGCATTTATCAAGTACCTCCCATAGAGACGATTGCCCCTAAAAAAAAAGGATTGTGCTAAAACTTTGTTGTTTGTTAAGATATCTGAATGAAATTTTTACCGTATGTCGTTTTAATTTTCCTCCAAAACATATGTAAATTTCAGAAGAAACACATTACTATTTGACATCAGCAACCAGTTGGATGCAAATTTATTTTAAGAATATCTCTTCCGTTTATCAAGATAACACCACCAAAATTCATATTTATCAGTTCTATACAGTCCCCCACAATATATTTCAATCTTAGTTAATATGCAACATTTTAACGGGTAGCTGCCCTAGAGACTGTTGCTCTTGAAATAGAATCTAGTGAGAAAAACTTTTTTATTTTAAATGGTACCTTAACGAAATTTCACATTTATTGAATTTATGTACTATGTAATATATAAGAATTTGAGTAAAATCGCAGCACTGTATCATTGTTTTTTCTTTTAATTTCTTGCTGTTAACAAAAAACAACAACATTTTTTAATTTAGACATGATTTGTTGATACTTGTATTATTTTTCCTGTACTCCGCAACAACTTGAATAAGGTACTGCTTGCTTTCTTCATCACGCGTTATTGATTTATTATAATCTGTAAATAGTTTAACAGCTCTTTCAGCGTGCTCATTGACTACTTGCAGGCTGCGTAGCATATTTTGAGTATTTTTATATTCCTCATCGTCACACCATTTGGTTGGGTCATCTTCGATAAACTTCAGATTTATATCAAATCGTTTAAAAAAAATTGATGTGTTTTCTGTGATAAAGTCATGTAAATTCCATTCCCTTATATTTGTCATTCTTGAAGGGTGGTATAACAAGTCTGAATAATCTGGTGTTCTCGTCCGAATTGGATTGTTCCCTCAGTGCTTGACACATTAATCGTTTTTCAGCGACAGAAACTTTATCATCAAACAGGGCCAATGCAACAATTTCTTCTGACAAGTACCATAAATGAGTGCTCATTTTCTTAATGACAATTTTAGACACTGCTGAATCTAAGTTTGCATATTCATAAATAGATTTTAAAAATAGTAAGTCTTGGTTCGGTGCCTCCACGGACTTCACGCAGCCAATCCACGCTTTTACATAAAATTTAATTATGAAAAGACTTACATCGCGCAATGAGTTTATGTCCTCTTTTGCAACCTTAAAATATTTTAGAAATAAGAATATTTTCAGCACGTATAGCGCTTTAGACATCCAGCGCGCGTGGTGCATTGCTCCAGGTGATCGAAACCGTATTTTTTCCAAAGAGTCACCAAGAAAAATTAATGTGAGCTCTACCAATTCCATGTCTAAATTAAAAAATGTTGTTTTTTATACACTTGAAAAGTCCCTCAGTTTTGAAGCTATCGAGCTGAAATTTTGCACTGAGTCTTCTTTTTGCTGCACGCAACTAATATGTCGGAACCGGCCGGATCGGATGAATATATCGTATAGCTGCCATAGGAACGATCGGTCGATAAATAAGTCTTAGTGAGAAAAACTTTTTTGTTCTCCATCGTAGTGTCACCAATCTTAGTATATATTAGTTTTACATGCTTCCACATAATACTAAACAAATTTATCGAAATCGGATGACTATATCATATAGCTGCCATAGGAACGATTGGTCAAAAAACTAGCTCTAGTGAGAAAAACTTTTTTGTTTTTCATCGTAGCGTCACCAATCGTGGTATATATTAGTTTTATATGCTTCCATACAATTTAGGAAAAATTTATCAAAATCGGATGACTATAGCATATAGCTGCCACACGAACGGTCGGTCAAAAAACAAGTTCTAGTGAGGAAAACTTTTTTGCTTTCCATCGTATCGTCACCAATCTTGGTAGATATTAGTTTTATATGCTTTTACAAATTTTTGAAAAAAATTTATCAAAATCGGATGACTATAGCATATAGCTGCCATAGGACCAATCGGTCGGAAAATGTGTTTTACTAAGAAAAGTTTTTTTTATGGTATCGAATTCTTATTATCAATGATTTAAAATTTTGTAATATCTTATATCTATATCCGATATATATTTCACAGGTTAAATCAGTTGGAGTAAAGTTTTTCAAGTGTATTAAAACTTCGGCACAGTCGAAGTTAGCTTTGCCTTCTCGTTTTTGTTAAAAGCAAGAAATTAAAAGAAAAAATAGAAGGCTAACATCGGCTACGCCGATGTTTTAAATACCCTTGCAGTTTTTGAAAGTCACTACCATTGATAACAAAAAAGTTTTTCTCACTAGAACTAGTTTTTTTACTGACCGTTTATATGGCAGCTATATGCTATAGTCATCCGATTTTGATAAATTTTTCCAGAATTGTGTGAAGGGGTATAAAACTAATATATACCAAGTTTGGTGACGATTCAACAGAAAACAAAAAGTTTTTCTCACTAGAACTAGTTTTTTTACTGACCGTTTATATGGCAGCTATATGCTATAGTCATCCGATTTTGATAAATTTTTCCAGAATTGTGTGAAGGGGTATAAAACTAATATATACCAAGTTTGGCGACGATTCAATAGAAAACAAAAAAGTTTTTCTCACTAGAACTAGTTTTTTTACTGACCGTTTATATGGCAGCTATATGCTATAGTCATCCGATTTTGATAAATTTTTCCAGAATTGTGTGAAGGGGTATAAAACTAATATTTACCAAGTTTTGTGACGATTCAATAGAAAACAAAAAAGTTTTTCTCACTAGAACTAGTTTATGGACCGATCGTTCCTATGGCAGCTATATGATATAGTCATCCGATCCGGCCGATTCCGACAAATGTGCAGCCTATGTGTATTTAAAGACTTTTTGCAAAGTTTGGTCAAGATAGCTCTAAAACTGAGGGAGGAGATAGCATAGAAACAGACGGACGGACAGACGGACATGGCTATATAGACTCAGCTCGTCATGCTGATCAAGAATATATATAGTTTATGGGGTCGGAGATGCTTCCTTCTATGCGTTACAAACATCGTGACAATTTTAATATACCCTCTGCAAGGGTATAAAAACAATGATACAGTGCTGCGATTTTACTCAAATTCTTATATATTATGGGTAAGTACATAAATTCAATAAATGTGAAATTTCGTTAAGGTACCATTTAAAATAAAAAAGTTTTTCTCACTAGATTCTATTTCAAGAGCAACAGTCTCTAGGGCAGCTACCCGTTAAAGTGTTGCATATTAACTAAGATTGAAATATATTGTGGGGGACTGTATAGAACTGATAAATATGAATTTTGGTGGTGTTATCTTGATAAACGGAAGAGATATTCTTGAACGAAATTTGCATCCAACTGGTTGCTGATGTCAAATAGTAATGTGTTTCTTCTGAAATTTACATATGTTTTGGAGGAAAATTAAAACGACATACGGTAAAAATTTCATTCAGATTTCTTAACAAACAACAAAGTTTTTGCACAATCCTTTTTTTTAGGAGCAATCGTCTCTATGGGAGATATTGATAAATGCGTAATACGCGGAAAATAAAAATATGTGTTATGAAGGATCAGAAAAAAGACGGCTATGCAAAGTTTCAATCTTTTATCATTTAAGCCTTGGCCGAAAGAATTAAGTAATTTTTACGAACTTCACTAGCCTCTTGCCATGGGTTTTTCCACAACAAAAATTAAGAAAAAAATTTAGAAAATGTTTTTGTGTGTCAACTTTTAAGAATCCGTTCGGACATTTTTACTTTTCAAGAATTGTTTAAATTTGGACTAGTCTAAGTGTATACGTGACAGACTGCTTGTGCTGCATATGTTTGTGTATTCTAGTGTGGTCGAGTAGCTAGCAAAATAGGATAATGTTTGCTTTTAAAAGTTAAGGAATAAGTGAGTTGAGAGAGCATTGAACTGAGATCTGAACTTTAATTGGCAACCTTGCAACTCATCGCTGAGAATTGATTACTATAGAACGATTTGAGCTTTCACTATTGCTTTTTATACACTTGAAAAGTGTATATTAATTTTGCCCAGAAGTTTGTAACGCATAGAAATATTCATTTCCGACCCCATAAACTATATATATTCTTGATCAGGACGACGAGCCGAGTTCATTTCCGCTTGTCCGTCCGTCCGTCTGTCTGTCTGTCCGTCTGTCTGTCCGTCTGTCTGTCTGTCTGTCCGTCTGTCTGTTTCTACGCGAACTAGTCTCTCAGTTTTAAAGCTATCGAGCTGAAATTTTGTACAGAGTCTTCTTTTTGCTGCACGCAACTAATATGTCGGAACCGGCCGGATCGGATGACTATATCTTATAGCTGCCATAGGAACGATCGGTCCAAAAATAAGTCTTAGTAAGAAAAACTTTTGTATTTTCCATCGTAGCGTCACGAATATTGGTATATATTAGTTTTAGATGATTTTACACATTTGTGGAAAAATGTATCAAAATCGGATGAATATAGCATATAGCTGCCATATAAACGGTTGGTCGAAAAACTAGTTCTAGTGGGAAAAACTTTTTTATTTTCCATCGTAGCGTCACCAATCTTGGTATATATTAGTTTTATATGTGTCAACACAATTCAGAAAGATTTTATCAAAATCGGATGACTATAGCATATAGCTGCCATAGGACCGATCGGTCGAAAAATGTGTTTTACTAAGAAAAGTTTTTTTTATGGTATCAAATTTTTATTATCAATGTTTTAGAAATTTTAAATATCTCATATCTATATCCTATATATATTTTACCGATTAAATCAGTTGGAGTAAAGTTTTTCAAGTGTATTAAAACTTCGACACAGTCGAAGTTAGCTTTGCCTTCTCGTTTTTCTATCGAAATGCTAACGATTGCAGACGTTAGCGTAAAACAAAGTAAAATTAAGCAAGTGCCATCAGCCATTCTTACTGCTTAAACCTCTTCTACAAGATCTGGATATTAATGGCTATGTAAGCGCGAGGATTGCTAACAAAAGAGACTTTCCGTCGATAATCCCGGAATAAAACTCCTTTATGTGTAGTAACCAGCAAAGGTGCTTGCAAATTAGCTGCGTAGAAGTTGTTTGCAATTTAACTATTTTTGCTTTGTATGTGATCAGTGATCGGTTGCTCTCCCATTATAATCGTCTGGCCGACCCCGCTTAAAAGAATGTTGAGTCTTAAAGCTGCACACGTTGGAAAATGTTTCTGCACATTTTTCTTTTACCTAGGTCAGTGCTCCCTTATTAAACTCAACTTCAACGATAGGCTTAACTGTTTTAAATTCCCTATTCATTCAATTCATATTTATAACTTTCAACAAAAACAAAAATTCAACTAAGCTATTACGGACGCCCATAGCTGACGCACATGAGTTTCTAATTGAAATAAATTGCCTTAATGGCAACCAAACTCCAGCAGCAGCAGCCAGCCACCCGCCACCAGTCACCAGCATGCCCTTGAATTAGCTGCAAACTAACTTAAATTTATATCAATTGGTTCATTTATGCAATCGCCCGGCCGCCCGCCCTCCTTAGATGATGGACAGACAATAACTTCGCGTCATGGAATTAATGAGCAGCAAAGGCTGCTGACCTTGAGCCGCAGTCCCAATTGCGGACCAGGCACAGGCAATCCATCTACATCTGAGTCCACATGCACGGCAAGTCGATTCAAATGTGTGTCAAATGCAGCATGCAGCAGCCGCTGCCGCTGCAGACGTGACTAACCGACTTTCATGTCATAACTTGGTGAGCTCTTTGAAGTTCAAGTTGGTAACCGCCTGCGCCTGCTCAATTAAGGCGCATAAATTATGTGCCAGCCGCAGCGGCCGCCAAATTGAAATCGTAAATTAACATTTACCAGACGCTGCCGCAATAACTTTTACATTTTGACCAAATATTTTTGCCAATTTTCACGAGAGCTCGGCCCACGCAGTCGACGCCCGACTCCGATCCCGATCCCCCTGGGTGAATGTTGGCTAGGAAAACAAAAATTGTCAACACTGCGGCAAACGAAATGAAAATGGTAGCAATTGCCGTGTACATGCAACTTGGACAGAAGTGACAGTTGCCAGTCAGTCAGCAACTGCACATTCCGAGGCAACTGGACTCCCGACTCCGAACTGGCCAGCTACGAGTTTGATATTTTTATGTGTGACAGTTGCTTTATGTTACAGTTTGCAGCATTACTTTTTATTTCAAGTGCAAAATTTATTGCCTTTTGCCAAGGTGCGCGCCAAGTTTGCACCTCGGAGAGGCCAAACGGGACAACAACTGGCTGGCTACCGGCTAATCAGTGGCAATGTTCGTTGCTGTTTGCAGTCCGTTACCTTCTTGGCTTTCACTAGAAAAATTAGGAGCAGTTTTTGTGTCTCTGTTTGCTTGGCATGCCTTTAAATTAACTCAACTAACTTGGGTGGTAAGAAACCAAAAGAAAAACTTTCGAAACTTTGCCCACTTCTTAGTTTAACTTTAACATAACCGGGTATATAAGTGGTCCACATTTTGTTTCGTCATCGTTTGAAGTTGGTTTGGTTATCTTCATGCAATTGAATCGTTTGATTTGCAATCTAAATTAATTTGGTCTTTGGTAAATTTGATATCAATAAACAAAATTGCCGCAAACGGTTGAAGAAAATTACCAAGAGGGTTCTACACAATCCATCTGCAATAGTTGCGACTTGGCTATGCATCCAGGAGACCTAACATTTTTTTGTTAAGAAAATGCTATATTGAATGTGCACGGTGCTGATCTGTCAGCTACACTCTTCCAAACTGTTTCCCTATTTTGTGTTATTGAGTGTGCAAATTATTTTTAAGGGACTTACCTGAGATGACATAATTAGCATCAAATTGCGTTGAACCATCTGGTCAGTCTTTTTATGATAAAGGTTTTTTTTTTTACTCCAAAAATCGGTAAATGCCATAAACAATCTAAGGAAGTCAAGCTTTGCTTATTTTGTTTTTATTTAAAGAAAACTCCCGCAGAAAGTCATCAATTGACGGTATCTGTAAGCAGCCTGAAATATGGGCAAAAATCATAGCTTATATGGGACAGTACATAAAATTTATAGATTTTTTTGTTATCTTCAACATAACTTGAATCAATTTAAACTCTAAAAAATCAAAATAATTTAATACAAAAGTATAAATAGTGAACAGAGATAAAAACTAATTTTAAATCTAAATTGTGTTGCATAAAAATTATTTACAGTGTATGAGTACTTTAAATGTGTCAGCATTACAAGTATCCAGATCAGTCAAGCAGTAGCCACCAGCGGCCGAGCCCATTCGTGTTTGCACACAGACTCGAGCCGAAGTCTTGGCGTTAGATGGCGATTTATATGTAAGTGTTAATCCGGATGTGTGAAGTGTGTGGAAAATATATAAAGATATTCGATTTAGGGCCGAATTCTTAACTCCTACATAGAACTATCTGTCACATCGGTTTGTAACGCATAGAAGGAAGCAACTCCGACCCACTTTATATTCTTGATCAGCATGACGAGCTGAGTTCATTTCCGTCTGTTCGTCCGTTTCTATGCTATCTCCTCTCTTAGTTTTAAAGCTATCTTAACCAAACTTTGCAAAAAGTCTTTAAATACATATAGGCCGGATCAGATGACTATATCATACTAGCATAGGACCCGGCGCGCTTCGCTTAGCCACTATCAGTATAGCCGAACTGGAAAATGATTTGTAGCTTGTTATATCAATATTCGGCTCAAATAGAACGGATTACTCCAAAATCCTTCCTTAAGGTGAAAAAATCAGCTTTGACATTGAACCTCCCGTTTTCCGAACTTGGCTGGATATTATGATATTACAAAATTTTTTCATTTGGCCCGTAGAGCTAACAAATGAATTTAATTCAATTTTCCATTTTCAGTTCGGTTCACAAATAAAAATTGGCTTTGAAACTACCCTGACACCCATTACCCGACATTGAGGGTGCATTTGCGCAAAGCTAAAAACTATTTTCCTATTTAATTGACCCTTAAAAAAAATGATTCCATTTATTCGGTCCATAAAGCTAGCAAAACGAATATTCCGATCGGCTCACAAAAAACCATTGTCAATGAACCCAACCACTCCCTCCATTTTCCCAACTGATAATCACATGTCTAATTATTTTCCATAATGTGTTAACAAACCGTGTTTGAAGTCAATCGAATGAAAAATAGTTTTTTCCATATATATTTTCCCGATTTTCCAGAATGTGAAAATAGCGTAGATAATATTTTTTGTAATATAGAGCTTTGCCAATAAGTTTGGAGCTAATCTAATGATGAACATGTGAGTTTTGAACAACAACACTTTTCCGGACATATTCCGGTAGGTTTTTCCAAAATATAAAAGTCTTATTTATGTATGCGTAGTTTTAAAAAAGGAGCTAATAATTTGGAGCTAATAGTTTGAAAACTATATTTTCGGCCATATAACTGATTTTTAACCCATGGAGGTGTAATGGGTTAATTCCCCGAAAAACTAGTATGCAGTTATTGTTGAATTTTTATTTCGATCTTTTTAAAATAAGTTTGGAGCTGATCGGATGATCGTATCATCACCAATAGTGGTATATATTAGTTTAATAAGCTTCCGCATAATTCTGAAAAAATTGATCAAAATCGAATGACTATAGCATAACGCTGCCAGAGCAACGGACGGTCCAAAAAATAGTTCTGGTATGACCAACTTTTTTGTTTTAAATTGTAGCCACATCAATCTTGGTATATATTAGTTTTATATACTTCCGCATAAATCTGGAAAAATTGATCAAATTGGGATCACTATAGCATTTAGCTGCTATACAAACGATCGGTCTTAAAACTAGTTCTTGTGAAAAAACTTTTTTGTTACCAATAGTAGCTTCTTTCAAATGTTAGCCTTCTATTTTGTTGGTATCAGATTGATTCTTGAAAGTCACGTACCACGTTTTAAAAGCAGCTCCACGAGTTTGTTTGGTCATTTGCTATAGTTTTGGCGAAGTGTCTTTGAAAACTTTTCTGTTGTTTCGAACTACAAAAATTCCAGCCAATTATCGATTTTTCGGGTTTTCAAATAATCGTTATTGAAATATTTATTTCAATAAATTAAAGGAAAATTACAAAAAATTTATTAATTTGGCAAAACGTGTATTTTTGGAAAACAATTTCTAGCATCTACGGTTTGCATCTAATATTTCCAAGGTAGGTTCCAAAATATTTCAAAATGTCGTAGCTAAATATTTTTGGATCACACCGAATTTCCCATTTTATATTTAGATTTTGTTCTTTTTTTCGATGAAAATAAAATTGCGTATGTGGTATTTCAACTGTACAGTGTACAGACGTAATTATATATCCAATTAAATTGATAATAAAAAAGTGTGAGACATTATTTTGGGGGGGTTGGTTGGGGCTGGGATATCGTAAATCGGATTAATGGTTCAGATGAAAACATTAAGTTAAAATGAAAACATTAAGTTAAAATAAAATTTAACGCCGAATCCATGGCTACATACTCTACGACAGGCGCCAAGAGCTTTAAATGTGACCTTGTGCGTAAAAGTTTTTAAAGAAAAACTTTTTTAATTAGATGTTCCGAGGCTGGATCGAATTCACAACCTCCCGCACAGTAGGCACACACGCTACCCACTGAGCCACACAAGGCTACACCAGATGTGGTTCAGATGTTATGACAGTTTATTTGAACCTATCGTTTTTAAAATACCAAAAAACATATATACGCAGATATCTTTAGAACGACACGATGGAAAAATGTTGAGGGTACATTTTAAATCTCAGAATTTCAACCACCAGTGTAATTATTTATAAAAGCTTAGATTATTCTATAAATTGAATATTTAATTGCATTGCTTTTTTGGCAATAACGGGTGCACAAAGTCTCAGCATCTTAAACCAAGTCCTGGCATCGTTTTAGATGTTCGACTGTTCGACCGCACCTCTCTTAATAGTTATCATTTGACTTGAAATCTGATTGTAAAAAATAGCTAAAAATTATATCCAACTGATTTTGTTATTTAGTTCCCCTTAATAACCATTTCAGTTCTATACAGTGTGATCATTACTTCATCTTCGGATCATTGCATGCGACTACAAGTTTCAAGTGAAATAATCAGCATTATTGCATAATGCATAAATTTCTTAAATGCATTCCCCCTCCATCTCTCCATCTCCCTCTTTCTCACTTACCCATTGGGCAGAGAAAAGCTTTTCCTGTAACGAGTCGCCACCAACTCCGGGTAATCTGAGCCTGGCCTGGTCGTTTTGTTATTGCGGTTTGGCCGCTAGAGGTTGCTGCTTGGTAATAATGACAGTATGTGTCACATTGCAACCCACACGCATTCAATTTTACTGCCATGGCTCTGCAGAGCAACTAAGAAGGAGCCTGCACTTTTATGAGCCTCAGCCCCAGCTTCAGCTTCAGCCTCCGTCCCGTTTGTTGTTGGCTTCGTTTAGTTTTGACTTGACTCTTGGTGCAAATTTGATCCAATTGTGCACTCATTTAATCGTGATCTTTATGCGAGTGTACAGTTGGATGTGTTTAGCCTTTTATGTCGAGTCGGGATAGTCCGTCCATCTGTCTGGCTGATCGTTAGGCTCCTTTGGCCTGTGGTGGGTGACCTACATAACTTGCAGTTGCCGTTGTTTAATTTAATTTGCTTCCATTGTTGTTATTGCTGTTGCTGTGGCAGCTGCGCAATAATTATGTAAAAAACATGTTAAACATTTAAGGAAGTTAATTAAATGGAAAATATATGTTTATTAAACGAGCTGGGACAACCTTAATTGGTAAGTGGGCGAAGAGGAAGAGTAGCCAGGACTGTAAGTTGTGGAGCTTTTGTTTGATGATGAGCAGGCAGAAAAAATTAAAGTTAATTAACAGATGTTCGGGTTAAAACTAAAAAAGAGAGAGTAAGAGCAATTAGTTTAAAAGTACATTAAAATCTCTCGCCCACTAAGAAAATTTCATGAATTTAGCTTCATCATATGTCTTCAACAGCCCAAAGGGCCAAGCCGAACTGGGGTTTGGATTTCTCCAATATCGCGCTTACCGCATTTCGGTTCGCTTGCCGCTTACCCGTTTTTGTATTATATTTTATGTGTAACATTTGGCCGCCACAAAGTCTACGCCGGCTGGCAGCTTCTCCGGCCTGCCTCTATAATTATAGAGAACGCTCAATGCCGCCGTGTCACAGTTGCCACATAAATCAAAGCTTGGCGGAAAAGTCAGTCAGTGTTGCCACGCGCGACTTTGCTTTCTGAAATCATAATTTCAGGCCACTCACCGCCCCTCCCCACACCAGTTCGGAGTTCGTCCGGTTGGCTGAGACCGAGAGCAACTTGGCTTTGTCTGCAAATTTTCGCACGCTTGACGGTAGCTTGTCCGCTGGCCCGCAGCTTAGAAATGGAGATGGAAACGCTGGTGGCATCCGTCTTAGTAATTAGGCGTTCATAATTAGCCGAGCTGAGCGATTTTTTATAACATACTCGAGACTTATAGAAAAAGGCGTTGCTGAGTTTAGAAAGTTTGTAAATCTGGTGATTATTAGCGCGATAGCATTTAATTTGATTTTGCCAGGCGCACTACACTAACTACCCTGGCATTGTGAAAGGCAGGCCTGGGCACAGCATTTGCTTTAGCTGGGCTCATTAGGCGCTCCAACCGAGCCGAGTGGGCTTTGGCATATGACCGTTTCCGTTTGCAAAACTTGTAATTTATCGTACTTAAGCCACGAGAATTGCTCCAAGCGGCCTTGATCGCCTGCATTGGGGCACAGCGAAGCGAAAATGTTGCAACGTTTGTTCTGCTGATTGTTTTGTTTATTGTGTTTCGTTGGGCAAAACATAATCATAAAACTGTAAACACGAAATGCATAAATTGCGAGTCGAGAGCGGCTGCACTTAACCCAGATTCGCTAGCCGTTTTGCCGATGCATTTGCGTGCAGCGCGTCCATTGATTGCGGCGCTGGGCTATCTGGTGACTAGACAAACAGAGCGCGCTGCAACCAGCCCGTGGGCTGGCACTGTTGACACAGTGTTCAGGTGCGACTATAATTAGACGTCCTTCATCGCGGCCAAGCCCTGAAAAGCAGCTGCAATCACTTCCACACATGCCACACTATCAGCACCGCGGTGCACCGGGGCAAGCCCAGTAACGTACGGTAGCCGAAATGACAGCAGGATGTACAGCACACACACACCCCTCCTCCCGGTTATAGTCACAGTAGCCGCCACACAGGAAGCACACATGCAAAACGCAATGGCTTCATCACCTGCGGGCTGTTAAACATTTATGGAATAGACCGGACAGTTACACTGATCAAAAATACGTGTGCAACATTAAAATTGATTTGATTACACTGTTGACCACACAGGGAGTACCAAAATCATAACTTAATTTTCGTTTTCCTAAGAAATTGCGGAAAAAGCATATTTTCGATTTTTTTACCTATTCGAATTTTTAGAGGCCACACTACCCATAAGTTGATGGGTTTATAAAGCCTATTTGATAGTTAACATGTCAATGCAACTGAGAAAAATCAAACACGCTGTAAAAAAAAAAGGTAGTAGTTTTTTATTTAATTTAATTTTTTTTTTTTTTTAACCAAAAAAATGTCTAAAAGGACAGAGGATTTTATGGATATTTTTTCAAACCTATAATCATATAGTTAACATATGCACCAATGATGGCAATTTTGTTAAACATTTTATACATGGTAAATAAGGCCATTTTGTTAGATTTATGACAGGTAAATTAACGTGTGGCAACTAGATTATTTTAACCCAAAATTATTCAAGTATAGGAATAATCAAAAGGCTACTTGATAAAACATTGGCTTAAGTAAATTGTTATCCAAATGTAGACTAATAACATTCATGGAATGCTACGTTAAGATAGTGAAAGTAAGTAATTTTGTTTTATGATGCCAAAACAAAATTGTTCAATTTTAAATAAGCTTACAGTGATTTGTACAGTTTAAATGCTTTGTTACGCTGTACTGCAAATTTCGACTGACACTGCTGTTTTGTTCTAAAATCCTTTTTTGACTTTTGGGGTTCTGCAAATATAATTTAAAGTTTGTTTAAAAATAATTGAAAAGCTTTAGGCCCAATAACATCCATATAGAAATGCAAAAAGAGCATTTTCAAGGACATATTGCAACCCAGACTTTGAAATGATGATAACATATTTTAAATAAGCTGAGCAAAATTTTCACTACTCTTATTTTCGATGCTCGTTTTTCTTCTCTTATTTTATAATAGATTTTTATTTTAAAATAAATTTATAATTTTTGTTTTCCTTCTAAAAGTCTATAACATCTTTGAATAAATTTCTGATTTGAGGATCGTTGAATATACCTTCAATTATTTTAGGTTCATATAATTTTGAGAATTTCTGGTGCAAATGTCTAAAAGAAGCACCATATACATACGTTCACAGCTTGATAAATGTTAACTTTTTTATAATTCCGTCATGCTTCCACAATCAGCAAAACTTAACCAAGCATTCCATGAATGTTATTAGTCTACATTTGGATAACAATTTACTTAAGCCAATGTTATAAAGTAGCCTTTTGATTATTCCTATAATAATTTGGGGTTGGAATCTAGTTGTCCTCCCATAAAATTTAATGTTAATTTTCGGTTAAAAAAGGCTCTAACGTTGCCAATTTACCTGTCATAAATTTAACAAAATTGCCATAATTAGTGCATATGTTAAACTATATGATTATGGGGTTGCAAAAAATATCCGAACAATCTACTGGCTTGTAGCAGATGATTTAATTTGACAAAAACGCTATAAATATAAAAAAACTTGACTTCACAGGCCAGTTCCCCCTTTTGATTTTATTTTTACAGCGTGTTTGTGATTTTTCTCAGTTGCATTGACATGTTAACTATCAAATAGGCTTTATAAACCCATCAACTTATGGTTAGTGTGGCAAAAAAAAATAAAAAAAAAAAAAAAAAAAAAAAATTTTTTTAATATATTATAAAAAAAAAAAAAAAAAAAAAAGATTTAAAAAAATAAATAAATTTAAATAAAAAAAAAAAAAAAATAATTAAAAATATTAGGAATATTTTGGGGGGTGAAAAAATTTTTTTGGGTTGGTGGTTAAAACCAATTCCACAAAAACTGTCTGAATTAAAACCGGGTTGGGACCAGAATTAGAAATAGCTGGCATCTGAATGGAATGGGCAGTCCTGATCCGTTTTAAAAGAAAAATTTCACTAAGAAACTTGCCGTTGAAAATGTTAGCTTTTACCGAAAACAGAATGCCATAAACTGCAGTGTAATGCAGTAATGTAAGTTAAGGTGCTCGCACCAACTCTTAAATTAACAAATCCTGTGCTTTTTAAAGGGTTACATGGGTGTTCAGGGTCTGAAAAGCCTATTTTTTTTAAATTTTAATTTTAATTAACGAAGTAATTTATTCACACTTTTTTGCAAAAGAAAGAGCAATATTCAAAATATAATTGGACAAAAGTTTCTTCAAGAATATTGAGCTGGTTTCCGAAGTCACCTCAAAAAAAAAAATCTCCTCGCGGTGGACATGATAACTGTTAACAGATTAAACTGAAATCAATAACACAATTTATATCTGTTAGTAGGTGAGTATATAGCTCGTGATTAAACAAAGAGACCGAAAACAAAAGAAATTTTAATTTTTGTCACACGGAGAAAAAAATTGATATGAAATGGCAGTCATTTCCACATTTTTTCATATCAATTTCACTCCAATATGACGAAGATTAACTTGATATGATCAAAATATTAATACGATCTTTTTTATAAAAAGAAAAAAAAACTTTGCCTTGTCTGAGGCGAACTCGAGACCTTGCACCTAACACGAATGGAATGACGCCTCAATGCAGTCAGCCAACGGACACGCTTATGGACAAACGTCTAAGAGACTATTTATGTTAAGTATGAAAAAATTGATTTTAAAAGATCAGTTTAACCAGCAAAGATTAAATTGATCTTGAGCTTTTTTTTCTCTGTGCAAAATTATACCCATGTGTTCTGTGTACAAATCGTTTTCGACCCATTACGAATATATATTATTGGCAACGTTAGAGTCTTTTTAAACCGAAAATCAACGTTTAATTTTATGGAAGGTCAACTAGATTCCAACCCCAAATTTGTATAGGAATAATCAAAAGGCTACTTGATATAACATTGGCTTAAGTAAATATTTGTCCAAATGTAGGTTAATAACATTCATATTCACTATCAAATAGGCTTTATAAACCCATCAACTTATGGTTAGTGTGGCCTCTAAAAATTCATATAGGTCATAAAATTGAAAATATGGTTTTTCCGTAATTTCTTGGAAACGGAAACTAATATATGTCTTTGGCTTATCAACTCGTATTCAGCATGGGTAGACGAACAGTAATTAGTTTAAAATGTTCGGGATACTTTCGGCTGTTGAACAGTTTTATTGTGACAAAATGTAAAAATATATTCAAAAACTTTTTTCAAAGGTCCCCTATGTACCATGAGTAAGGCAAGTGAGGAAAATGTTATCAAACGTTAGAGTCGTTGAATAATCATTCTCTTCTATTCTTTTTTCATTCAAAATTTTGTATGTTACTGAATAAATGGTTTAAATACTGAAAATATATGTTGATTTCGAGAACGGCTTTCCTTTAGTAAAACAAAGGAACGACACTTTAAGCAATGCTGACCAAATCCATTTTCACTGATTTAAAAGAAATCACCAAGCGCTAAACACAATTGGTGTTTTACATAGGTAAAAGAATGTAATATTACACAGAAAAAAAAAATGATATGATCTGGGACTCAATATGACATTTTTTCATATCAAAAAAAAGCCGATAAGATGCAGATGAAGTTGACCTGTTCGAAAATATCAAACTGATATTTTCGATCATATCAAAATGATATGTTTAAGATCAAAGATGCATTTTTTTAATAAAAAAAAAAAATATTAGGAAATGGCTAGGCGCATATATTATTTATATAAATTATATTATATATATTCCCCCCGCTCAGAATTTTAATGATTATGTAATATTAGCGCCATAGCCGTTTGGAAAGCAAAGAAATTTAAACATTTT
The DNA here is from genome assembly GCA_018904225.1 of Lordiphosa mommai. NCBI lineage: Eukaryota > Metazoa > Arthropoda > Insecta > Diptera > Drosophilidae > Lordiphosa > Lordiphosa mommai. The sequence goes on along the minus strand of JAEIFT010000013.1, from coordinate 1,604,178 downwards.
TGTTAGTTAACAAACATTACCTTGTCTGGGAATCGAACCCGGGAACTCGCACTTTACACGAATGGAATGACGTGACGTCTCAATGCAGTGAGCCACCGCACACGCGTGCGGGCAAACGTCTAAGGGACTATTTATATTTTTTCTACGGTGCCTAAGTTTTCGATAATAAGCATTTTTTGTCTCTTTCCTTTTTCTCATTTTATTTATTATCTTATCAATTTGATATTAGTACGATTAATTAAATATTATTTATCATCAAAATGATATGAAAAAATTGATATTTGATAAAATATCATATTGATCAGCCAAGATTAAATTGATATTTGATCTTTTTTTTTCTGTGTACGTATACGACAGGATATTTCCATATACAAATTTTTGGAATTTTTTCCCCCTTTATGGAAAGCTGGCTACGCCCTTGGGCAGCCAAGAAGGAGCTCGATGGTGGTACCCAGACTCGCCCCTGCCCGGTTTGTCTGCATACTGATTTGCCTCTACATTAGGTGGACACTGAATTACAGTGAGATCTCATTTAAGGATCTTCGGCATTTTGTTAGTTCACTCTGTAAATTTAAAACAAATAAAATTTTAAATAAATCATTAGTGCGAATTTACTTAGGCAAGAGGTTGGTTTAAATTGTTATACTAAATTATTTTTAAAATGTTACGAGCAAAATTTGTTTTCTTAAATGTTGGGTTGGGTAGTTCCTCTACCTTCCATTTAGATCCTAATGCAACAATGCCTATGTATATCCCCATATAAAAGCAGTTATTTGAAAATGATTTTTATTTTGAGAAAAAAAAAATACAAATTGTTTTATAACTTTTATTTTCGATTTTTATTTTTTTATCAAAAAATTATCGTTATTTTTTTAGTTTAATTAAAAAATCATGAAATAACTCTTATATTAGACTTTCATTTTTTTACTCAAAAATTAATTGTTTTTTTTTGTATGCTTAATTTAAAAATCATTGAATAACTATTTGTGATTTTTATTTTAATGCTCAAAAAATAATAGTTATTTCATGTGATATATTTAAAAATCCTTAAATAAATCTTATATATGAATTAAATTTTTTGATCCATAAATAATCGGTATTTCTTGAGTTTAATTTTAAAATCCATAAACTCTTTTTATACTCAACAAAAATTTGATATTTCTTGAGTTTTTAAATAATGTTATAAATTAATTTTTATTTCTTAAAAAATTAAGAAATAATTATTATCAAGGGATTTATACGATATTAATTATAATCGTTACGGTCCCTGCCTAAATCTAAGAGTTTTAAAAGGTCGAATTTACATAGATTTTTTTTTTGAGTGTACCGCTCTGAGGCGTGGCCATATCCTACCCTCATGTACAGTTAGAGCTGGGAGAGAAAAACGCGCGCCAAGTTGTCTGCAAGTGTTGCACATCGCACAGATGCCAGCGCCGCGATACAAGCCAAAGGCCAGCTAAAAAAAAGAGGAAAAACAAAAACAATGGTGGCAGCTGGCTACCGCCGCCACAAAACATAATCTCTGGCGATATCTCAGCGAGCAGCGGCATTTGTGTGGCTTCCCTGGCCAGCTCCTTACCCACCCACCAACCTCCCTCCCTCGACGACTGTCTAAGTAGCTTCACTCGTTTTTTTTTCGTTGCAGCGCCAGCGGGCCTTTGGTTTAGTTTGCCGTGTTTTTTTTTTTGGCCCGCTGCGGCGTCCGTAACTAATAAAAATTTCAATTTGTACGCTAAACGGTTATTGACGTATTACCGCTTGGCCAACCTGGGTAGCCAACCGGACAGCCAGGCAGGCACAAGGTAGCAACAACGCCTTTAGTTATTGTTTCTTTTGGTGCAGAGCAACGCCTTCATAATGTTTTATTCATAGACAACGAAAATGCATCAGCCGCCTCTCAGCCATGGCTTTCGCCATGTTGCAAAAAAAATTACAAAACAAAAAAGAAACCTTAAAGTGAAATGCAACAAGCTCCAATTTAATTTAATTTAGTTTGCCAAACTCCAACTCCAATTTAAAGCTCCAACGCCCTTGACACTCTTCACAATACGCTTCAAGCCGCACCTGTCTCAAAAGTCTGAAATTATATGCCGAGATTCGCCTAATCATGTCAATTTCCATATCCGGCCTCATCTTAATTACACATCTCTGTGCGCCTCTCTAGGCCCAAATTATTGTCTATCTTTATGGTAATTACAGTAACTGGCTTAATTATATAACCAAGGCGTAGTCGAAAATCGAATTCCATACAATTTGTGTTAGACAATGCGGCATGAAATTAACTTCAAGTACGCCTTAATGTCAAATCCGATTTTCAAGAGGCTGGTCCGAGCCCAAAGTGCTGGCTAAATTTAGACAGTTGGCTGGCTGATGGGGCAAACGGATAAAGTCGAATTATTGTGATGATTATTTGGCAAACATTTTGGCTGACAATTCGTGGGAATGTTGCTGAAATTGAAGGTTAGTCCGCTTAAGGGCCAGATCAGAATGAAGCCTAGCTAGATGTAAAGAAATGTGTCTGCAAGACAGCACGTTTCGAAAATACTTGCATCCTGCAATTTTTTTATGCATTCCGAAAATAATAATTTGGAATAAAAAACTTAAATATATTAACAAGAAGAAATGGTTTGGATAAAAAATCGTTTTAAGCGAATTATCAGAATCATTGGGGCTTTTCCAGCATGCTATTTCTCATGGTCAAAGAGCAGACACATTGGGTATCTTGTGAAGACGTTGACTTACCACATGTTGCAAAAATTAGGAAATAATTAGGGTATTCACTTGTTATCTTGAAATGTTAAATGCTACCACACGAGGTACTGAACGACCCTTTGTAAATCATGGTAGTAATTGTTGAAGTGAACTAGCTGCATTTGACAATTCGTCAAAGCCTTAGCGTAAAGCGCTAAATGCATTACTCCATCTTTGGAGCTGAAAAGCTTTTTATGGGAACAAAAATATCTAGCGACATCAACATCAGACTCAAAATTTCGAAGAAGAAGCAAACTTCATCAAACCACACCTCTTTCCTACAAGCAAGAGCTTTTAAGAAAACATTATGAAGTTTGCTTCTTCGTGTAAATCTCGACTTACTCTTGCAAGCCGATGCTACTACGGGCTCAGTAAGGAATTCAAGAGTGAAGCCCTGTATACTAAGCTTTCCGCTGTTGCGAAATTATTCAAGAACCTTATAACTTCTAATTTGCAACATCTCCGTCGGTCACTTGTCTCATCGTAGATCTAATACAACAAATTTACTTGAGTTCATTACTCTTGTCATTAATGGATTTAGAAATCAACTTCAAACGAATGTAGTGTACACTGACTTTAGTAAAGCTTTTGATTCTGTCAATCATGAGCTATTATTGCATAAGCCTGACCTTCTCGGACTTTCGTCCGATTGGTGAACTCCAGAACACAAAAAGTTTTATTTGGAAATTCACTTTCAAGAAAACATTTTCAGTTACTTCTGGAGTTCCACAGGGTATTCAACTGGGTCCCCTACTCTTTACTTTGTTTATACTAATGTATGCAGATGATGTTAAGCTTTGCCTTTCTTATAAAGAACCCATCTCTTTCAATGGTCTCCAATCAGATCTGGAAGTTTTTCCGTCCTGGTGTAATGTTAATCTTTTAAACCTTAACTGTTCGAAGTGCAAGCGTATAACATTTCATAGAACTGAGCCTCATTTAGTTTCATTCTCCCCATAACACAAATGTTTAAATCGTATTTATGAAATGAACGACTTGGGTATTGTTCTCGATCCTCAACTTAATTTTAGCGAACATATTTGCAGAACAGCTAACAAAGCAATGAGTGTGCTAGGATTTATTAAGCGTTGGTCCAAGGAGTTTAACGACGCTTACACAACCAAGACCCTTTAAACTTATCTTGTTCGTCCGATACTGGAATATGGAACAGACTACAGGAATTAAAACGCAAAAAAATACCCCTTTAGGCAGATTACAGGGACCGAAACGGGCCTAAAACACTCGTCACGAGCCTAGGCCCATCTCTAGTTCATGTTTGTGGTGCCCTCAATATAAGAAGTATCAAGAGCGCATAGAGTCTGTACAAAGCAATTCCTACTCTTTGCTCTCCGTGGTCTTAATTGGGAAAGTACGTCTTCAGTCCTATTCTAGTAGACTATTTTTAATTAACCTTTCTTCTAGGGTTGTCGGAAATAGTATCGAAGTTATATAAATACATTTTATCTATATTTTATTAGGTTTGGGAGCTCTGACCTGTAGATGTAGGACAGATTTTAATTTATAATACGCTTCAAATTATACCTCAATTTCCACAAACGACCTGTTTTTGTTAAAATTTTTGAAAATATCGATAATATCAATTATTTTGCCAACAAAATATCAATATCGAAATTATACTTTTTCAATATCAAAAAAATATCGATATAGATATTTTTGAAATATCCGACATCCCTACTTCCTTCCCTAAAAAATCGTAGGACTATGCTTGGAATAATTTTTGTTCACAAACTAATGCAAGGTGAAGTTGACACACCGGAGATAATTAGTCAACTTAGATTCAGCTTCCCCTGTAGGGTTACAAGAAGGTTTTACTATTTAAATTTGTATGAACCATTTCGTGTTGTCTGCGCAGATCATAACAGTCTTACCCACCTCTTAGGACCTGAATGTACTCTTCCTTTACTAAAAACTCGCATATTAACCCATTTAGCTCGAAATTAGAATTATTCGTTTAATGATTGTTTGTATCACCATTGTATACTTTATTGTATTGAAATTACCATTAGGCTTTGTGTATTTGTAATATACATGTGTTTATTGTTTTAGTTTTCCAAGCGTGATTATTAATTTCTACATTATTAATTTTTCATTTAATTCGAGCTTTTTCTCTTACATAGCTTACAGCCTGTTCCCTTTAGACGACCTTTACCTTTGTGTCCTTTCACTTTGTTTAACTAAACTTGAACATTTCAAAAAGATACCCATTCCATCTGGACACTGTCATAAACTTACTCTGCTGTATACAAAGTCGTATTGTTTTCACCAGATGCGCCTGTCAGCGACTGCCTCTGTCAGGGTCTAATGTTGTCAGCAGCACATTTTCCACAGCTCATAGAATTCACCAACTAAATGAACAGATTTGCACTTGGAAAAAATTCTGGATATATGAGCTTCCGGGAATGTTTGTGTTGGTATTGCTGCCACAGATAGCCATTTGCTGGCAGGGCTTTTGGCGTCAACAAAATATGGCTAGCGAACTAACAAGCCATAAATAAAACTTAAAAGCAAAACAAAGGGGAGGCGGCTGGTAGCCGGCAGCTGAAGACAAGCAAAAGAGAAAAACATGAAACACTTTCAATGCAGATCAATGAATGCGCTCAGTTTCAGTGCTCAGGCGGGCGTAACAAGTACACAAAGGTAAAGCCACCGCCGGCAGCAGCAGCAGCAGCAGCAGCTGACTGCTGACCCATTTATGCAAATTTCGTTGCGGCAACAATGGGTTGTACAACAGCAGTAAGAGCAACTACAGCAACCGTGTACTGCAGCCGGAGCAAGTACAAGCAACACGCTTGTTTCTGTTTCTCTTTTTGTTGTTGTTGTTGTTTTTTGTGGTAGGGCTCTCAGTTTTTGTTTTGTTTTTGGTCATTTGTCATGTTGATTTATATTTGCTCATTGGCATTTAATGTTTAACAAGATTTTCACGCGGCCTAAAACTGACGATAACCTTGAGCCGGCGGCTGGATAACGGCAGCTGACCAACTGTTGACACAGCTTGGGATTTGTAGTGTAGATCTACACATAGCACAGTTTCCAGCATGGGCACTGTGTACACAGTCCGGACTCACTCACTCACTGACTCACTCATCAGTCACTTAGTCAGCAACAAGTGTCATTTTATAGCTGCTCTGTTTGCTGTCTGGCATTTTTAATTGAAGGATCCTGGGCTATTTTATGGCTTATCTGGCAAACAAATGGCACTTAATATTTTTATTATTTGTCTGCAAAGTAACAAGTGGCTGGCAGGCGGAAGTGGAATCTCAAAAGGATCCCAAGTAAACACACGCACGAACACAGCCACTCACACACACATCGAGTACCTGCCATGTGGATAGAGTCGTAAAAATGTCTGATCGTTTGTCATAGAACATGGTCCTACCTTCAAGTATCCATCCGCCCATTAATCATGCCATTGTAACCACAAACCCGGCAGCACATTTCGCATTTCGCTTGGCCTCATCAATAAAATGCTTGTGCCTGGCAATAGAAATGCATTTGGCCACATGCGTGGGGTGGCGCCTAAATTAATGAATGCGTTGCGATTAGAATCAATTCGAATTAATGAACATTTAAAGCGTCTTTGATTTTGTTTGGCCACAAATACACACAGCGGGAGATGGCGCAAAAAAAATCAACCACACAAAACAAAAGACTTAGGCAACGAACTTGACTGAGAGCCGGCTGGCTGCCACTGCACAGTGGTCAAAAAGCTACAGCATTGCAATGTGGCACAATAAAGGACAATTGTTTATTTAGATTGAAGTTATTTCTTGGGCCAGCCCAAAAATTAATGTATATACATCAGTAAATATGCAATTATTCAACATTTTAGCGAATTATGCAAAAATTTTATCTCAAAATTTAATTGCTCGTATGTAAACAAATTAGATCAGAAAGCAAAGCATCTGAACACGGCCAATGTAAACACTAATGTAATTTCCCAGCTAAATATGTCATACAAATTTTCTATTTAAACTTCGATTTTGTATACAAGTATGGCACAGTTTCTGTTGTTTGTTCCTCTGGGTCACTCAACTGTTGATTTTCGTTCAATTGCTGCTTTTCCTTTTAACAATTCCTATTCAATATATTGTGGTGCCTAGAATAAATGCCATATTTTCACAAATGCTAAATATTTTGCTAACATCAAGAAATGAAAGCAAAATGCCTTTAAACCTGCTTGGAACGTAAAATGGCTATTGTCGCCATCTGTCATGTAAGTAGCCATGAAATAGTTTCTCAAACTTTGCCTTTCAGATTCGGCGTTAGACTGTGGGTCCCTTTCATCTGTGTCAAAATAAAACGCATACAAACTAAGAGATTAATAGCCCTTTTCATTGCCAACATTTCAACAACCAGAAATTTTTTTTCTAAATCGGCCCGAAATTACCCTAAAATTTAGAAAATCGCGACAAAATTTTGGTCAAGGGCTGCTTTTCTTAAAACTATAATTTTCATTTTCTCAAATTCCGGGCATTGTTTGACCTAAAAATAAGAAGTAGTAATTTTGCGTATTTATTTTTATTGTTTTATTTTAAACTGTTATATTTGTTTTTTTTATACATTTTTATACTCTGTACCGAAGGTACACAGAGTATATTGGGTTTGTGCAAATGTATGTAACAGCCAGAAGGAAGCATCTCCGACCCCATAAAGTATATATATTCTTGATCAGCATCAACAGCCGAGTCGATATAGCCATGTCCGTCTGTCCGTCTGTCTGTCCGTCTGTCCGTATGAACGAAGAGATCTCAGAGATGGTAAGAGATAGAGGTTTGAAGTGTATGGAACATATATTTCTTATACTTGCAGGCAGATCAAGTTTAGTTTTGATTTTTGCCACGCCCCCTGCCTCCCCCGCAAATTTAAAAAAACGAAATAACTCAATTTTCAAGATAGATAGTTCGAACATTCTAGACATATATTCTACTACTTATTTTGAATCGACCCGCCATACATCATTTTTCGATCAGATGAACGATATTAGAGCTATATGTAAAAGAAAATAAAAACCAACGCCAACAACAACACCGTTGCCATTGGTAGAACTTACGAGAAAGAGAGAGCGAGAAGGCAATAGCTAACTGGTAATTTCCCAATTGGACCTTGCTATGAGTGGAGCGATATAATTGAGATGGCCTGCGGTCAGAAATCACGCGTGATTCCCGCGTGACTAATATAGATACGTTTTTGTTAATAGGAAATTATATACAAATTTTATAATTTTACGGGTTTGTACTAGGTACTAGCCCCCATACATCGTTTTTCAACCAGATGAACGATGGTTGAAAGAGTTGCCACCCTCAGATTTTGAAAAAACCTCACACTTTAAAGTTATTAGTTTCGTACAAACAGGTACAGAGTATATTACAGTCGGGCTTGACCGACTTTCTTACTTGTTTTTATATATTATTTACTTACCCCAAAACTGTAATTCGAACTCGGGACAATTCGTTCAGCAGTTAAATGCCTTATCCCAACGTCACAGCTGCTCAGTTCAGTCAATGAGCAAAATGTGCTATATGTATATTTTCTTTATTTCACAAAGTTTTTTTTACTAAAAGACTTCTAAAAATATAAAAATTTTTTTCATTATTCTTAAATTGAAAAGTTTTTTCAAATGTAACAAACAGGTGGGTTCGTCTATTTATCTGCATGCAAAAATGTGGGCGATTTGACTGTCATATGTCTGACCAATCGACAATTTGACGCTGAGGTCTGATGAATAGAGTCTGTCGAATCGTTTAGCCCAATTTCAGCCCTAAATTTTAGAAAAAAAATTTGATTCCCGATTTTTCTAAATTTAAGAAAATTATTTTCTTAGATTAGGAAACAGTTTTCTTTATGGTAAGCATTTATAAATTTAAGGATATATATTTTTTTGGAATACGAAATTTTTCTAGAACGTAGAAAAAATTTTTCTGAGTGTAGCAATTACACTGCCTTATTGCAACATTTTTAACATTTTAATTTCTTTAAGACGTTGATTATTCCTTTGGTTATTGTGTTGACATTCACTGACAATGACACATAGACAAAAACGGCTGCTTGCTTGCACTTCTTTTTTGTTGAAAGGACACTTTCAAACGCTTGTAAACTTGCAGCAAATTCCTTGCAAAACAAATAGACACGACCTTCAGAGGAGCAATTCTACTGGACAAACGCCTTGTCTTTCCCTGAATTATTATTATTTGAAGCACTTTCTTTATGTGCTATTAAAATTAGACAGAGCACTTTTGTTCAGTTTTGTTTCCTTTCAAATGTCAAACATTTCTCTTCTGTTTGAACTGACAGTGTCTGCAACAATTCGATGTATTTTAAAATGACGCAAATATGCGCAAAAGGTACAACCTCGTTATATTTACAAAGCTTAGTTGGACATTAACAATTGCAAATTTTATAAGCCAAGAGATTGAGAAAAGGCTTGTGTCTTTTGGACTGTAACTGTCATATTTACATTTACAAATGGTTTAAGTGAGCTTACTGAGCTTACTTTTAGGTTAGGATTTACTTAAAAGACACCGCCAGAACAATAAAACAAAAGCTTAATCTAAATACCTGGAGCTTTGTTATCCCACGATTCAATAAACTTAGGGACCAGGAGAAAAACTAAAATAATAAGTTGGTATCCAAAATTTTATAAAAATACCAATAGACTCAAATGGAACTTTTATTTTTTGACTTTATGGCAAGTCCGACCAATGTGCAATGTCTTATTAATTTCACATGCCTGGACCATAATGAAAAGCGATTTTATATTACCTGGCCGCCTGCCGTCGTTTATAATCAAGTTAAATGCGCGCGCGTCCATAAAAACTTGACTTATCAGCCAGCAAATGGCGCAAATGCATTTAGGGGTTAGTAGTTAAGGGGAGGAGAAGTCTGCGGGTGCGGCTACCATCGCAACGTTTGGAGACAGTGCGACCATTAACAGAACGATGTCGCTGAGTGAGTGCGCGAGCAGTGCCTTTTTTTATGGCAATTTTCACTTGGCCGTGGTCATCCATGGAAAACCCCATACAACTTTATTGGCCAGCTTCCCGCTGTGTGCAAAATATATAACTGTGTTTATCGCGTTTTATTTGCATTATTTATGCAAAGAGAAAAGTACACACACACACACACACACTCACACAGTCAGCGGCTGCCATTGGCATTGAAAACTATTCAAAATATGCTTAAATATATCTGCCTGGTATCTTTTTGTTTTCGTTTTTGTTTACCTTTCATTGGAATAAACACGAAGAAGTAGAAGGTAAAAAAGCCACACAAAAACGCAGACGCTATCGATCAAGCATGCAGCACGGGACTCTTCGCTTAGATTTCAACACAATGGCCTGTCAGGGGTTTCGATTTCAAAGCCAGAACCCAGGCACGTAGCCTGGAAATGGGGAATCTCTCTGTGACGTTGATGCGCACCTTTGATAAGGATGAGACCGCCGCCGACACACCTCGAAATGTTATGAGAAAGGAAAGAGAGAGAGAGAGAGCGAGGCAGGGCATACCGCGGAAAGAGTTGACATGGCTAATCCTGATGAATAGTTGGTAATTTCATTCATGATATACACCTTTGAGCTCTACCTAAAAACGGTGTAAAAGCGCTAATCTAATGGTACACATAGGCGCTAATCAAATTAAGACAATGAAAGTGTTAAGTCGCCTTCCCAGAAATTGAAACGTGCGGTCATAAAATGCTTATATAGTCATAAAACCTAGCAGATAACACACACCACCACTGATAAGAACTAAGCGATTAAAGACCACGATAACAACTGCCTGGATGCTGCAACAAGAGATGATGGCGTTGTATTTGCTTTGTGTGGCAAGCTGAGAGGCTGCCATAAAACTGCCAGAACTCAAACAACAACAACAACTATGTGAGCACACACTAAATAAGCCATAGCCAAGAGGATTTTATCACCGCTTGTTAGCAACGGAAAGTGTGTAAATTTACACACAAAAACGCTGCAGGTGAAGTTTTTCCCTCTTGTTTTTACTTTCAATAATGAAAATGTACCTTCACTTAATTGCGTTTGTCTGCAACATGTTGGTTCTTAGGCTTATTAGTTGGGAAGAAAATTTTCAAAATTCTGTAGAAAATTGTGTTCAGAATTAACTTATGAAAACTTTGGTTTTAAAGCAAAACTTTTCCAGCATTTCAATGTTTTTAAGTTTTTCAAGAAAAATAGCTCAAAGTTAACTTTAAAACCAAAAGGGCATGCTTGCTTATCCTTAACTCCTTATTCAACTTGCAGAAAAATCAAAATTTTTGGATTTATAATGCAGCATTTTGTGAGAGTTTTATGGGAAAAAGCTTGCTCACTGTTAGATATTAGCATGACAAATACATGATCATCACCATGGTGTAATTATACCTGGTGAAACGCACACTCTGAGTGCTTTTGCTGGAAGCTGGAATATTGTATGTATTTGTGCCATGAGCCATGGTGAAATTTTGATATTTTTTATAAAGATCACAAATTTATACATGACACATTTGAGATAGTTGCAATATTACTCATTATTACATATTATGCACAGAAAACCACCCCTAATAATTGTCAGCTGCACACTGAAGCTGTGTCAACTGAGAAGAGAGCGGGTTGATTGTCCGCCTTACCATTATAATTAAACCATGAACAGGAAATTTTCACACAAAAATTAAGATTGATTAACAAAATTTAATTTTTTTCATATAAAAGTTTTAATTTTATTAAAATGAAATTTCTTAGCTTGATTAACATAATCTTAATAACTATACAAAAATGTAGTTTTCTTTCTTTTGTTCCAAAATGGTTGTACGCGTGCTCGAAGAGACATCATACCAATTCACGGCGTAGATCCTGGACTCTGTAATTTTTTTCCGAATATAAAAAAACAAATAAATTAAGCTTCCTTACACTTATAATTAGTCGATGAAGTAAAAAAAAATTGAATAAAAACAGTTGGCAGGGTTTAAAACAAAAATTTAAAAATTTACCAAAATGTTTTAATCTTTTTTGCAATTAAAAAAATGATTAATTTTGATAAATTCAAAATTTGGTTAGTTTTGTTATTAAGAAGAAATGATCAAAATTTAGTTGATTTGATTTTGAGTTATCCTCTACGCCAACTTCAAAAATACTGTTTTGTGGAAAAGTTTATTCTTGAACTTGTATAAGTATATTCTCTCTGAATACTGAAATGGTTTAGATACTTAAGGTGGGTTAGATTGGCACGTTTTCAAAACACCGTTAGCTAGTGAAAGGCCTCACCAATAGTGGTTAGACAAGTAGCTAGCTAAAAAGAGCTAGCAAAAAGGAATATCCATAGAAAATAAGACACAAAAGGAGAGAAGGAGACAAGAGTGAGATGTTACACAATGCTGGACGAACAGGATTAATAATTTTCTGCAGGTTTGTTGCTTCTTTGGTTAAGGGTGTAGTCAAAAAGATATTGATTAAAAATGGAAAAGATGAAATTAAAAATAGCTTAACAGTAAGACAGTTCTTTTATAAATTTTTGGAGAAGTCAAAATAGGAGTATTTTTCGACTGATCATTTATAACGTTAATTTCCAGAATGCATAACAGAACTCCATATCTTAGCTACTTATACATAAGCTTAGCTACACATTTACATCACAAACAAACCACACACAAAGTTAACAGAACTGAGTTTGAGTTGCAGCACGCTCGGTTGTCACTTGTGTGAACGTGCTCGATTCGAGCATCGAACTTGTTGGCATCGAGCTTCGATCTTGTGATAACAGTGGTCTGTTAGGCTGATGTTAGTTCGCTGTATATTCTCATGGGGGAAGGTCGTGTCGCTCCCGATCGAAAAACGAATTTCAAATATAATATTGTGAATGATTTACGAAAAAAAACAAATTTTTTAAATTGAGAAAAAGTGTAAATTGTAAAAAAAAATTAATTAAAATACATGCATGAACCACTGGCGATCGTTGGAGATAACGTCGGCAACGAAAACGATTGTGTATGTGTGTAGGAGAAATGTATCCAGCGGATACGTTTTATGAATGAGAGACATACGTACTCGTCGCGCAGAACGTGAACGAATTTTCAAAACAAAATCGAAGAAAATACGATAAACACACACGCACACACACACACGAAAACACAGCCACAAAGCAATAGTCGAGTTTATTAAGAAAGAAAACGTTTGTTTTTCGTTTCAGTATAAACAAAAATAAAAAGCAACGAGCGCGGAAATTGCAGTTGCAAACAAAACAAACGCATCGTTTGTCATGCTGTGCTCACAATTTTGGGCTTAAATTTCGCACGACGCCCCCCCGCTTCAGTGCAAGAGAAAATTTCAGGGAAACATATAAAGCGAAATAGTGCGTAGAAATGAGTTTTCTTGGCGGTTCGGTTCGGTTCCGTGTTATTGTGCGCGCGAGAGAAGAGTGAGCTAACGCGTGTGTGCCGCTGCCTTTGCTTTTGTTTTCGATTACGATTACTAAATTTCTGTATGCCTCATAGAAAAACATGTCGAAATGTTAAAAACGAGCGCAAACAACAAAATAAATTAAGTGATTAAAAAAGAGAGGAAAATAAATTACATATATATATATTTTTGTGCATATTAAAAAAGTGTACAAAAAAATCCAATTGGTGCTTGTTGCATTTCTTGTGTGTTGGTGAAAACGACGATCTACACCGCTGTGAACGCGTCCAAAAGGTAAATACATACAGCTTATCATTGGCACAGTGGGTAAACACGGGCTTATCTGTGCGCGAAGCAGCTACACACTTCTGCAGATCTCCGAGTTATTAATTCTGGTTCTTAGAACAAAACGTCAGCGTTAGATACGATTGTCGCTTAGTTTGCAGTTATACTTTCACTCCAAAAACAAAACAAAAAAAAAACAACAACAGTGACTACTCAAACCTAGACCGGCATACTATAGTATGCCACACAGAGAGTCGGCGATAGCAGCTGCCTGGGCCTGGGGTCTGGTCGGGTTGTCTCTCCTTTTTAAGTTATCTTGTGCTCTCGGTGCCAGTCCAAAATGATAGCGATAACCTATATATTACATATATATATATATATGTATGTAGGTATATGTTAACTGTTAGTTAGTCGCACGCATTATCTGACCCAACTGTTATTTCCATCACTCACACGCACTTCAGACAGACTTATCGGACACAGATCGCTTGGAGGTTCTTTTTGGACATTTCCGCTGCTTAGGCGGACACTTTTTAATTCATAAATCATCAAAATATTTATATATATGATTTTTGTTTATTTTTCTTGCCGTTGTTATGGTGAATAAATTGAGTAAACACCAAACCACGATAAGTTGTGCATATTCATTGAAAAAATTCAGCAATAATGCGTCATCGTCATCCCCTTCTCAACTCGGGACTTGTTCCTAAAATGCGAGAATAAAATGAAAAAACTTGCTATAATGATTTGGTTATGTTTTACCCTTTTTTCTTAACATACAAGTTTTGTATATAAACTTGTTTTGCCTTTTCTGTTTATACCTCCCATATGCATCATGTATTTATTTATGTAAATAAGTCCATAAAGAAACACTTGTGCGTGCTGTGTGCTTAATTTAACAGCAAATTTAGGTAAATAAAACTGAAATAATAATAATACGACTACCTGTGGAAGGCCCCCAAAAGTTACAAGTTTTGTTATTGAAAATTATCTGTAAAATGCGTTAGATTGGATCGAACAGAATCACAATATCTTATGTTGTGTGTCCACAAATAAAGACGCTTGTCCGTATGAACATTTGAGTATTCTAGTCGGTTCCTTCGTTTAGATTGTGTTTTTAAAAAGATTCGATTAGATTATTGGCAGCTTTCTTGATGGTCAGAATACTATTAAGAAAATTATCCAAGTTCTTAAATAAATGATTTGGAATCTACTTTTAAGCAAAATTTTTTTTCAAATTAGAAGGGTTTTGGTTCGGGCACAGTTTCGGAAGACATAGCAACATTACTAAAACACATTTCAAGAGAATCGGTTTTAGACCTATTTGCAGCAGGCATTACTCGTTTTTTTACTGACTATAAAAGTTTTGCAGAGTAAGACTATCCTTTGTACCATGTAGTTATTTGTTTATCATTCCGAAACAGTCAAAATGTGCCCTGTGCCGCCTTAAATTGAAAAATATTGTAAATATTTGCGAACTTGTCTGTGCTGTGAATAAATATGGGTATGAATGTATTCTTTTAAAGGGTTCATAGTCGAAGTTGGCCTACCTATCTTTTTATCTTAAAGGTATTCCTTCTACATTGCTTAACAAATTATTCATTCATTAAAATTAGTGTTGTTGGGTAATCAACTTCTGAAGATGATTTAAATCCGAGAGTTTACGATATGTGCTTCATAACTTTACACTATGATCTAAGCACTGTAGCTCAAGAAACTAATCAAGTGCATAGATAATTCTCTGAGTCGTTCTAATTGGGACTAAAGAAAGTGTTTCTTTCTCTTTTACAAGATAGCATTACATTGCAGTTAACGTTTTCCAGTTATTTCAACTTGAATCTATTGATATTTCCTTACTATTTTGAACTTGGGTAGAGAAGCAACCATCCAAAGCCAAGAATATATTCTTAGTTTTACTATGACTATGGTGGGTTTTACGCGTTATTCGAATTGAAATGCTTCTTCAGGCAGTTCAAAAATATTTTTAGATCTTTGGGACTTTACAATATAAAATTATAATTATTAAATTAAAAAATTCGTTTGTGATTTCCCACTGAAAATAAATTTTTTAAGGTTCGGGGTTCGGCAAACTCGGGAAAACTCGAGATTCAACAAACTTCAAGTTAAAATTATCTTCATTCAAGATTTTTTATTTATTATTGCATCAGTCACATCAACAATTGGGCTTAGTTTCCTAACTTAATCTTTTTTTTTTTGTCTAAATGTATTTAATGTACTTTAAGAACATGTCGTCCTATCTTATACACAGAAAAAAAAAAGATCAAATATCAATTTAATCTTGGCTGATCAATATGATATTTTATCAAATATCAAATTTTTCATATCATTTTGATGATAAATAATATTTAATTAATCGTACTAATATCAAATTGATAAGATAATAAATAAAATGAGAAAAAGGAAAGAGACAAAAAATGCTTATTATCGAAAACTTAGGCACCGTAGAAAAAATATAAATAGTCCCTTAGACGTTTGCCCGCACGCGTGTTCGGTGGCTCACTGCGTTGAGACGTCATTCCATTCGTGTAAAATGCGAGTTCCCGTGTTCGATCCCCAGCCAAGTTAATGTTTGTTAACTAACAAAAATGTTTAAATTTCTTTGCTTTCCAAACGGCTATGGCGCTAATATTACATAATCATTAAAATTCTGAGCGGGGAATATATATAATATAACTTATATAAATAATATATACGCCCAGACATTTCCTAATATTTTTTTTTTATTAAAAAAATGCCATTTTGATCTTAAACATATCATTTTGACATGATCGAAAATATCAGTTTGATATTTTCGAACAGGTCAATTTCATCTGCATCTTATCGGCTTTTTTTTTATATGAAAAAATGTCATATTGAGTCCCAGATCATATCATTTTTTTTTTTCTGTGTAGGACCATATTTAAAAAATCCCATTTTATTTTGTTTACTATTGGAAAAGAAAAAAATTTTACTGATAAATTTAGTTCTGCATACGGAGTAACTCATAAAACTGAAATAACAAAAATTGCAAAAGAACCACTTCGCTTGCAAGTCATTTCTGCATACCTCTAGGGTTGAATTTAACACACTTTGGGAACACTTTGGAGTTCTCAAGTGCTTAGTCGGCCAACTTTAAGACATAAATAGAACGATTGATTTAAATAACGCAACCACCCAAACAAGAAGGAGTGTGATGAGAGATATGATTATCTCGAAACCAGGGTGTATCTATTACTGGTGTGGCGGTCATTTATGCAAAGGTTGTCTGTTTCACTCTTGCGCATTTAAGAAAACGCTTCGAGTTTACATATTCTATGGTTCGCCACAACGTATTAGGTAAACCTTGTTCGAACAGTCTGTAACTCCAACGAATTGTCGCATTGCTTTCGAGCAAGCTTTCCGTGTGTGCTCATTTGCAATCTTCTAACAACGCTAATAGCATATCATATGTTTCACAAAAAGTTGAAATAAAATGTAGGAAAGCTGACTTCGGTCTACCGATTTGTAAATAGATTTATACATTATAATTGGGACTAGCCGGCTCGAGGTCATGTAAATGTTATGTTTCCATAACATTTAAAACAACAAGTGTACCAACAACACCAAAGTGAGCATGGTTCTTCGTACAGCTGTTTCGGAAATTCATTTTATTTAAATTTTCTTATTTCTAACTATTTTGTTGACGACTATTTCAAATTCACTTAAGATCATCAAAGAAAACGCGTACTGAATTGGATAAGTATGAAGTGTCTTTTATATGCTGAAACTCTAAATTCTGGACTTTTAATAATAATTTATAAGCAGTCAAGTCTTCCTTATACAGGGTTGCCCATATTCGACGGACCCATGTTTTTTTTTAAAAAATCAAAGAAAAAAATAAAAATTTGGCGGTTGGCAATCTTAATCATTTAATTTGTTCGAAGTAGATTTGTTTACATAAATTTTTGAATATGATATCTCTCAAATGGCCGCCTCTGGCGTTGATGGCGTATTGTGCCCTTTTTGCAGCATTTTCCATCGTTTTCGCCAACATTTCGGCCGGAATAGCGGCTATTTCTTCACGAATGTTGTCCTTGAGCTCTTCTACGGTCCTTGGCTTGTTTACGTAAACCTTTGACTTCAAATATCCCCACAAGAAGAAGTCAGGCGGCGTCAAATCGGGCGAACGCGGTGGCCAGTCCAAATCACCACTTTTCGACATCAAACGGCCCGGAAACCATTTCTTCAGAAAATCGATTGTTATGCGACTTGTGTGCGGTGGAGCGCCGTCTTGTTGAAACCAGAACTGACTCATACGCTTTCGACGAATAATTGGCATCACAAAATTGGTCATCATGTCGCGATAACGCTCCTGGTTGATGGTAACAGCATGGCCATTTTCATTTTGGAAGAAAAAAAACGGCCCAATGACCGTTTTCGCACTAACGCCGCACCAAACTGTGACTTTTTCGTCATGAAGAGGCACTTCTTGAATCTCCTGAGGATTTTCAGTGGCGTAAATACGACAATTTTGCTTATTTACGGTCCCATTCAATGTGAAATGGGCTTCATCGGACATTATAATTTTGTTCCAAAATTGCTCGTCATCTTCGGCCATTTCGATGACTCTTTGGGCCCATTCCAATCGACGAGGCTTGTCCGCAGGCAACAATCTTTGCGTCAATTGAATTTTGTACGGGAACAAATGCAAATCAACGCGAATAATCAGTTGTAAAGTGGACCGAGCCATGCCCAACTGCCGAGAACGGCGTTTTTGGGATGTTCTTGGGGACCTCTCAACACTGGCTCGTACGGCAGCGATATTCTCGGCCGATCGCCTTGGTCGACTTTTATTTGGCCTCTTCGGATTAGAAAGAGCCTCACCAGTCGAAATTTTTCGTATAAACGCTTAATGGTGTTCTTAGAAGGCGCACTTTTCACATTTTTTAATTTTTTAAAAGCACGTTGAGTTTTCACAATTGACTTGTTCTGTTGAATGTAAATTTCAACTATTTCAGAGCGCTCGCGTGGCGTGTATTGTTTTATGGTAAAAATCTGCTTGGACTGACGCTTCAAACGCGGTATGTCATTAAGCGATCTGACATCTCTGTCAAAAGTTATGGCGTTGCCAGATGTGTCCGTCGAATATGGGCAACCCTGTACAACGGTGGTTTCGGAGTGTTTGTCACCCATAGCCCCTGGGGGCTGAACACATTCTGCTATTCACACCCACACGAGACAAACGCAGCCGAGTCTGATGCCAAGAGAACAAACAGTTTTTAGTCTCTGGCCAGCGTTCAATGAAGTAGGTCAGAGCCACAGTGTTAAGCACACCAATACACTCTGACTTTTTGGCCTCGCTCTTGTTGACAAGCACTGATATTGACTATTGTCGGATTCGGCTGGTTCCGGTATATACGCAGTCTATATAGACAAGAAGCCCATGTGCCAAGAAACCGCAGACAAACAGTCAAACAAACAGACGAATATGGTTTTATCAACTCAGTTCGTCATACTGTATGAGGTCAAAAACACTTTCTTCTTTGCGTTACAAACAACTGGATAAAATTATTATACTCTCTACAACAGAATAAAAACACTCATCATTTTGGTGTAGGATATGCATTAATATTTTTGAACCGTTGTCATGCATGTAGTTCAGGAATGCAAACCGCTTGGGCAGATTTTTTAACCACTGGTCAGTTGTTAACAGACCAATTCCCGATTCCAAATGTCCAAAAATTACACTTGGTCATTTGAAAATGTTGAATTCTTATTCCGAAAAATCAATTCAATAGCTTGAAAATCTTGATATTAATGTTCGAGTTAAATAAAGTCGAATTTACAGGCGCCGTCTATTTGTTCAATGTTTATATTTTTGAGGGTTGCACCTAGAATACATTGATTATCAATTAGGATCACAACCACCATAATATCCCTGAACCCGAATTAAATGATAGCCCAGCAATAGTAGTACAGAAGAGACCATACCAATCTCTCTACGTAAGCTGGATTGGGAATAAGACAAAAGTGCATTAGATAAGGTAAAATTAAGGTGGAGTAACTCGATCAGTTACAAACTATACCGAATAATGGTCCAAACAAAACAAAATAGTTTAAAACTCACTGGATTCTTTCAGAAACTTTTGAAGGACTTAAAAAACTATTAAGAGAATAAATGAGAATTGCAGTAGACGTACAGAACCAGATGCTGGAATATCTTAAATGGAACCTTTCCGCCAGCTCGTTGCTCTCAAAATTTGAAATGGCTTTCTTTGAGATAGGTGCTCGCTATCAAACTCGTCCTTCAAATAAATCAAACGGTTTTATTTGCGATTTTGCGGTTCAGTATTTTTACAGTTTGGTTCAGACCCGTTTGCATACAATTTGTTTTTAATTACTCCCGTTAAACTTATCTCTCAAAAAGTCTTCTTCGATTTTGTAATCTCAACATTATGCTTTTAGCTGTGTATTGGTTGCCTACAACAGTTGGCGGTTTCCAAACTAGAACTCCATCTAATAATGCTGCCATATTTAACAGACAGGTTCATCAATTTTCACAGTGATAAATGTCGTACAAGAATTTACATAAAATACCGACATACCTTCTGCTCCAGCTGCCGTACAAGCAAAGTTGACAAAATGATTTGTTTGGTTGTTGGGCGCATTAGGCGCCCCATGTTGTCGCCATCGTCATGATGATGTTGATGCTGATCATTGAGCGCCACCCTGAACTTAAATGAGCAACACAACAAGCGCTGGGCAAGATCCAAAAAAACAGCAACTAATTTCAAACAATGTAAAGTATTATTTATTTTTAACTGAGGTCATCAGCGTAGACATTGTCTATTACAACGTTGCCGCAGTCTCCGTCCCCGACTCGGTCCGGTCTCTCTCTCTCTGTCTATCTTGTTTCGTGTTGTTCTTATTTCAAAGTTAATGTGTGTTTGTTGCCGGAGCTGTGTGGCTGTTTTTCAGCTGTTGAACTCGAACTCTCACCAAATTATGCCACACAACGCTGGCCGCAGACCCAGACCCAGTGCCAGCGGGGCCAGCAAACATTATTTGAAATATTTATGCCTGACTTTTGCGCCTCAATGACTTTTGAATTGCCTTGCCTTTGGCTGCCAGTTTTTTTTACTCATGTGTGTGTGTGAGTATTTTATGTTAGTTCTCTTGAGTTAAGCGCAGATATTTGTATATTTTTACTTGCCACCGGCCGAGGCACGCACATATGTTGCCTCAAATGCTTGAGAGTGAAGTGCTGCCGGATCCTTCTTAGCCAGCTCACAGCAGGCTTTTCCCTGCCCGATCACACGCTTTAAAATCACATTAACCTGCATTTAATTTGTCAATATTAGCTCGCAGAGAAATGCCTTTCTCAGGTTCTCAGGCCACACTTTTCTTTTCTTTTAAAGACCATTCGAAAGTGAGGCAACACAGCAACAGCAACAACAACAACTCTGCACGACACACACAGCTTGTCTAAATGTCTGATTGTCTGGTCTCTCTGTCTGTTGACCTTTTCACAGCTGGAACCATCTTTCACATCAGCGGAGCGATCGTTCTTCCAATATGGTCGCCCTGGTCTCTGCTCCCCATGCATTTGCCGGCCCATTGCTCGTGCGCTTGTCAATTTCTGTCAGTTGCTTGTCAAAAAATTTGTTTGGCTGTAAAAAATGCAGTGAAAATGTTGAAAACAACAAAACAACACAAACACGATTTTCATGCAAAAGCCACACACAAATGATTGACGAACTGAGTGACGAGCTGACTTAAAACTCAACTACGAGAAAATTGTATTGGAAAATTCCTCGACTTGGGCCGCATAATTAACCTTTTGCCATACTGTGCATATTGGCCATTCCCCCCCTCCATCCCCACCCTTGCCCCGTTCTGTTTGCGTTTTGTTTACAGCGTAATTTGTTGATAAATAAATGTGAAAATGCAAACAAATCAAAGCGTCAGCCAACAACCGTGCTACGCGCTACGCAATCCACTTGCCCAGTGCTGACTAATACTCATAGTAAGTGGCTGAGCTGTCGCACCTAAAAAAGGCGGCTTCCGTGGATCACGTAGCCCCCGTGCACCGAATGACCGAATTTTAAGCAAACCCTATTTGGCATTCTTTTTTTTTGGCAAATTTCGTCCATAACTCACACGTTGGTGGGTTGCGTAGGTGTCACATTGTTAGGGCCTAATCTAGGGAAGGGCCTTACTTATAAGCATTTTTAAGCGAATTGAATTATTACGAGGGCTGGCGTAGAACTAATTTAATGCTTGTTAAAAAATGTCACTTCCCAAAAATGGTTGGATATTTTTATAATGACAACAGTCCTGACTAGTGAGGCATCTCTAAGCTGGAGGATTGTATTAATATATAAATTGTGGTTAATTTTCCAATCAAATGCTTATCGTCATAGCACTAATATGTGACGAGATCACCAAAGAACACTGAACTACGAATAATTATTTAGGAATCAAAAAAAAAGAAAAAGAAAATTCGGATAAAAAAACTGGAGATTCAAAATTATGAATCCAAAAATTTATAAAAAACACAATGGGAGCTCTTAAATTAGGAATCCAAAAATAAAATAATGTTTTGTTTAAACATTAATATTATGTGCCACATTATCAATAGCTATTGAGAAAACCGATTAACCTATGACCGATTGTATTTTGATTGATTTGTATAAGGGTCTCTCCCGCCTTAATCTGTATAATTTTAAGGTCCTGTTCATCTTGTTCCTTCATTAAAAGTGTTGCATAGTGATCGCACATGAAATATTTGGCGTCTTCGTTTTTTTTATCGAGGACATATGAAAACTCGTGAACTCGGTTATTCCTTGGATATTTTCCAATTTTTTTCTGATTGTAAGGATTTTACATCTTATACACCTTAGGACAGAATGTGTTAACGATATACAACACTGCTCATGTTTGTCCCATCTCTAACAGCACATGCTGCGTGTACAGTCTTTAGTATGCGGTCTTACTAAAAGGTCTATCGTCAATGGTCGTGCGTTGCGTTCCAGTTCTTTTCATCGTATCATGTAGTATACAACAACTATGTACCAATACTTAACAAATATTCAAGCAGCCTTTCTGAATAAAGCGTAACTCTAATAGAATGAAATTTTTTTAAGAATGAAATTACCCGTTGACAAAAATTCCTAATTTTTTTAATTTAAATTTTCGTAATTTTATTATTCCTAAATATGCTGTTTTTTTACATTCCTAATTATTTTTTCCCATTTTTGAACGAAAAAATTTCGTTTCGTTGTTTGATTTTCAGTTTTCTCATTATTCTTGATTAAAATTTCGGAATTCGCATGATGTACCATTTTTTTTAGTGTGCGGGAGCTCTGATTTGTAGATTTTCAGATAGGACAACTTTTTTTTAATATCGAAAATATCGATAATATCGATTTTTTGTAAACAAAATATCAATATTAAAATAATACCTTTTTAATATCGAAAAAAAAAACGAAATACATATTCTTGGAATATCCGACATTCCTGCTTTGTATTGGTCGATTCTATAAGATATCCACAATCCCGTTGTTTGAAACCTGCATGGACATAACAAATTATAGATAAAGTCTTTTAGAGTTGACTTCATCTTGGTCTAACCCTTACTGAATCAGGCAATACTCTTTGGTTATTCCAATACCAGTTCAGAATTATCGAATAAGTAAGGCAAATATGAATTAAAAGGCAAGAGACAAATTAATAGTCTGCTGATAAAAAATGTTTTAAATCCTATTCCCTGCATATCCCCCCTTTAGGAAAAGATCCGGTCAAATCTAGTCCAAATTACTTTCCAAAACTTCGATCCTTAAACCAACTATATTTAGAATCAAAAATCATATTCATATTATTAAAGTGTCCATAAATTTCTATATCTGGAAGACGCTAAAATTTAATAGAAAATTATTCCATGCCGCACTGAGTGTGGGAATGTGTCTTGGTGTGTGGGGTTACCGATCCTACGAAGCAGTAAAAAAGCCACAAAATGAATTTTTCTGGCAGCCGCAATAAACACCAAATGGAATGAAATTTATGGCTGTTATTGAAGTTATGGGTGGACATAGGCTTAGACCAGATCGGTACTCATCTTAACTTTCGTTGTCTTGTCTAGATTTCGATTCATTTCATTTGTAATTTTAATATTTGCCCAACCAAAAAATTACCAAGACCATTAACTGTGTCAATTTGTGAGCAAAAAAAAAAAAACAAACCACAAATTGTCGCTAGTTTATTTCGGCAATTTTCCTTCACGCTTCGCAGCTCGGCAGGTGATCTAATTCAAAGGCGTTGAATTGCTGGCAATTTTGGTTCATAATTAAGCTCAATTAATTTTGCATTAAAGCGGAAATGGAAAAGTGCTCTCTGAGCGAGCGTCCATTGATAATTGCCTAGTGCAAAAAAAAATACTTCTCTTAATGATAGACATTCACTTTTATGGACGCGCGAGGTGTGTGTATTAATGGAGTGAAATTTCTGGTAATTGAGCGCGACGAGCTTTGACTTTGGGTGCGCATTTGATGAATTTTTGAGTGAGACTTTGCAACAATTTTGGCTAAGGCCTTTGCCTTCTTCTGCCGCTGCTGTTGTTGTGGCTGCATTTGTTATGCAAATCAAGTGCCGCCATATGTATAAGCATATATAGTATGCATGTATATAAACTAAGTGAGAAACCGAAACTTTGCCAGAGAGTTGGCTGCTCGGTGCGGCCAGAGCCGGAGATGGAGCCCGCCAGACCAGACCAGACCGGGCCAGGCCAGACCGGCGCACAGCACAAAATTGAAATAAACTGAAACTGCGAACTGGTTGTGTAGGCAGCACACGTACAAGGTCTTCAAATATGGCTCTTTTTTCAGCCGTTTGCCAGTTTGTTGTTAGTCTTTTCTAAGCATTTTTCTTCTATTTCTTGTGTGTTGGATTTTAGACGCTATAATAGCATTAATTTACCATACAATTTCATATTTATGGCCATTGTACGATTAAGTGCAATTGGTTTTTTTTTTTTGTTATTTTCAATTTGTGCAGTTGCCCCTCGTTTTCGGTTTCTGTTGTTGTGTTGTTGATTCGCCGAGCTCTCTGTGTGGGCGGTTTGTTTAGTTTTGCGCCCCGTTTTTTTTTTTTTTTTTTTTTGTTTTTAATTAAGTTTGTTTTGTTGTGTCACCCCCTCAATTGTTCGATTCACAATAATTGATTAATTTCTGTTAATTTTTATTGCTGAACCTTTTGCCTTTGTTTGGCAGGCAGAAACGTACCGATTAGAATGTGTGAATCAACAACCTTACGTGTTCAACTGGCTGATAATTCGCCTTTCAATATATACATATATTGAATGCATATATACATTTTATGTAAACAACCCAATGCATATCGACAAAGCATCACATTCAGGCGGCCCTGGGACGCCATTGCGAAATTCCCCTTTTCCCGCTTGCCGGATTGTCTGATTAATGTGTGGCGATGGCGCCATCATAAAAATAAATTGGCAAATCTAATGATCATATATTTGATTTTGAAAAGAAACAACAACAAAATACACAATATTTGATAGTGAAATGTGCCTGGATAATGGGTGTCGCCTAAAGTAAAGAAAATGCAATTCAGTAAAAAAAAATAAAAAATTTGATAAGTATTTCTCTTTAGTCCTTATGGCTCAGCCAGCCCATACCGTTTTTTCGCCTAGCAGCGGTTATTTTTATGCCGTTCTAAAACAATTCAAAATAATTGCATTGCGCCAGTCGAACGAGACTTGGGCTGACAGACGGCTGCTTGATTCGAAGCTCGCTTATAAGAGTTCTTGTTTTTCCTTCTGTTAACATACATTTATGTGGTTTTGGCTTGAAATAAAATTTCTTGTTTTAAAAACAAATGTTCAAATGAAATGGCTAAAGATTCAGCCAGCCCATATTCTTTATCTTTTGAAAATTATTTTCATGATAGTTTTCTCCAATTGGTTTCTTTATTCCGGATATTTCACATTCCTATCCTTTCCTATCACATTCCATCTTTTATGTTCTTTTTCTATATTTTCGTTTTTCGATTTCAATTCTTTAAAAGATGAGCGATGGGAGATTAAAGGTAAGACTCGAAAAGTTGATTTATCTCTTGTTTATGCATAACACACTTTGTACAAAGATCCTCAAACTCTTCCAACCATTCAGAAAATTTAATTTTTCAAGGTCCTTAAAATAGTCAATCAAAAGTTATCTTCAAAAACCGTGGGTTAACAAACGCATATTAGAAGCCTACATATACATATATGTATGTAGAATTGAGAAGCCTAGAAGTGTAACAAGCAAGAACATCTCTAAGTTAATAGTTTATCGAATGTAATCGACGAGTGCTCGACATACAGGAATAGGGATACAGAGAGACTTTAACTGTTGAAGTAATCAGACGTGTGTGCGCAAACAGAGAGGATTTAACATAGAAAGACACTCTCAAACGGCGCTCAATTTTAAGTGGCAGGGCCGGCCAAATGGAGATGACTGAAATATGAGCATGTGTTGGTGTGTGCCACAGTAGACAATCAACTCACTTGCAAAATCAAGATTTTCTGTGCTCACCGATGACATGACTTCTGCTCGCGACTGTGTGAAAATCACGAATGCGCTCGGCCAGTGACTATAAGCTAGCCGGGCCTGTGTTAAGGGATAATTATCATTCTGTTTACTTTTTATGATAATAAGGAAAGACTGTGGTAAGATCGAGACAGAAATAAATCAGAGAGCGAAACTGACAGCGAACAGCTGACTAATTTGGAATGTTATGGTAGGCCGCTTCTCTCTATGTTAACTTTTCTATGGAAATCGTAGCGACGCATTTATATATACACTTAGAGAAAAAATCGAGCAGATCGTGCTTGATATCAAGCAGATTTCGTGTCAGAAGTTCGGCAAGACAGAATTTTCTTGGATTCAAGAAGAAAATACTGAAATCAAGCATGAATTTTCAAGCTGTATTTTTTTGTCTCACCTCCCTTGCCACCAAACACACAAAGTTTTCTCGATTTCAAGCAGATTTCTTCTTGAAAATTCAAGACGAAAAAAAACTAAATTGAAGCAGATTTCAGTCTTGCCGAATCGTGCTAGATTTCTCTGGGTGTAACTATTTATATTTTTAAATAAACTATCATCAATTTAATTCTACGACGAATGGTGGTTTTTTACGGCTTTGAAAGTTGGATCTCTTCACCTAAATTTGCTGATTTGAGGTCTCAACTCTGTCATATTGGTCCCCAGACTCATTATCTTTTTGAGCCACGTATGCCCATTCATTTTCGATTATAACAATAAAGGTCTGGGGACCGCGCGCCGTCCACTTTAAAACAACATTAAAAAATCAGCCCTTTATCCTGAATGAGCGTTCCTCAGACTTCTCTCTTTTTGTCGGTGAAGATAACATTCTGACATAGTTTCTACCACTCCATATGGGTTCGAGGGGGGCTACTTTGTGTTCTGGGTTAAGAGGTGGGTTGATTTTCTGTTTTCTAAATTTAGTGACATTCAATGTCTTCAAAACACGCGAAATTGTAGATTTGATAAAGGAACACACACAATTTTTTCTTCGAGTTTGTTGAGCGGGAATTTGAAGCATCACGCACAATTAACCGCTCAATACGGGGAGTAATTTTCTTTTTGCCTTGCAATATCATTTGTGGATAATTTTCCACAAACCAGGGCTGCAAGCCGGACCGCAACCGAACACCTCAGAACCAATTCGGTCCAAAATCATGTAATGTCTGATCCAAACCCCGTTGGAATGAATATGTACCTTCGGTACAGAGTATAACAAGCAGGTTCCTCGTACATCGCTGTTTCGGAAGTCTCTCAACTATTTAATAAATATGTTCAAAAATTCATCCATACATATATGGACGGAGACACTTTTTCCAGTCTGCAACAAAACAATGAACAAAATTTACACAACCACAAGCAAGGGAATAAAAATCGCAACTAAGTCCGTATTTCTTAGATAAAATAAAACTGTCCAACAATTCTCAGAAATTTTGTATGTATACGGCCACATTATAAGTTAGAGATGAGACATTCCGGCCTATGGCAAGTGTGTTGTTGTACTTGCTTCCGAGCCTCACTGCTTGGTTTCTCTTCGCGCTCAGTTTTTCTCACGAAATGAATTCAAATGAGCATGCTAAGCCCCAAGCCATGCTGGGCCAGACAATTGCTGAAAGATATGTTTCGAATGTGACCGTGTGAGCGTTATGCGTTTCTGTGAAATTTATTTTTATCCCTACCAAAACATCTTTCATTTCAAAGTTAAAGATGTTTCACATCAAAAAATAGCTCTAAAATTACCGAAATCAAGAATATTGACAAAATTTTCTTGAACCGCAAAAAGTTCAATTCTTAAGCTCTCTATTCGAATTTCATAAAGGTTTCGGTTTTGTGTCAATAGCGATTTGTGGTCGGAGAAAGCTTTATTAATTTAGTACGTAATCTTGATCAATAATATTTATGGGAGGTCAGAAATGATTCTTTCTAGGCGCTTTTAAAATTATTCCAAAATAAATGTACACTTCGCATGTGTTTATTATATTTTATTATATACTAATAAATTGCCTTTTATTTTCCTTTCATTGCAGGTTCGTTGACAGAATTTTCTGCAATATTGAAAATGTCGTAAGTTTAAACGTATACAGACACCCGGTTTTCAGCTCACCCAGCGCCGTCGCTTGGCTGTTTTTGTTTTGACTTCCACAACAAGCAAAACAGAATACAATTTAAAACAAAAATTTCCTAAACGTGCATTTTTGCCAAGAGTGCTATCAATGCAGCAGTTACCAATGGGTAGCGCCATATGTAATCTACGACCAACCAACAGACAGACAGACAGACAAGCATACTGACTCACTGACAAATCAACTGTCTGCTAAAAGAAGCCCAATAAAAAATTGAAGACACAATTTTATAATATTTAACCAGCTGACTGGCCCAAAAGTTGATGGAGCGTTGCATGACGTAAGTGTCAATTGAAATAATGCTTGAGGTTCAAAGGGATCGAACTTGTGCATTTTGAACTTTATCAGCGAATTGTGTGCGAAATTAGTCATACGTGAAGTTGTTTCCTGCATTTCCTTTGGCTCCATTGAGACAACACCAACCTTTTAGTCAATGCATTGACTGAGTTCTCTTGTGTCGTATGAATAAAGCAATGAATGAGTTCATCGCTGTCAGCGTTTGGCATTTTCGCCGGCTGTGTTTTGTTTAACCAAATAATAAAAAGCAGCCGCATACGAATACGTGCATCTTGGACTGCGTGGGGTGTTTGTGTTGTGCCGAGGTTAGTCATCTTGTTAACGAGGAAATGCAGCTACAGAGTTGACTGCACTTTGTTAGGTCGGCAACTGATAACAACTGAGGCTGCACACTGTTTAGTTTCTTTTCGGAGAGAATGGCACCGCAACGGCCGGACTGACAGCCAATGTAGATAAGAGAGATCGCCTAGCGCTGCCGAAGAACATTTCCAATTTGATTTATGGCATGTAAATTTATGGAAATTTACTGCGGTAAGTTGAGCCCAGCTCTGGCAATTGCAGCGCATTCCAATTATATTATATCATGGGCTCTCGCAACATTATCGCATATGGTGCTGCTCCACACATTATCGCCCCGGCTCTCGGCGTGCAGTTCTAGTCTACGATATGTAGACACAAGTTGTAGAACAAGTTTCGAAAACGCCTTTTGGCAATAGCGACGCGCACATTTTTTCCACCACAATGTACAAGTTTAAGATCTACATACACAGAAGACAAGTCTTAATTACCCAACATTTATTTGTATTTTTATTCAGAGAAAAAAACACACTCTTTTCGTACGTTCGCCCGCGGCGCTAATGAACTCGCCGTCTTGTTAATAATTATTGAAATTTTTGGTTTGTTGTTTCGGGTTGCTGCTGCCGCTGCTGTAGTTGCTTTTAGCGCGCTCAACTGGCTTTTTGAATTGATTTCGGCAATTAAAGGCCTCTAAATGAAATTGAAAACGTTGAAAGGCATTTGCGTACGCGAAAAAAATGTGAGTTATTATAAATATTATTGCGGGACACCACTCGAGAGTTTTGATTGATGAGAGCGACGTTCAAGCAGCGTCAGCAATTGTTATAAAATATCGTTTTGTGTATGGAAAAACTTGCTTATGCTGAGGTTTTTATTTTTTGGACAACAGACACATGTGCACAGCTGAAAGACTTTTTGGGTAGCTGCTTATCATGGGGCCAGGCTTTTGTTCATTAGTTGCTGATAAACAGTTTCCACTTCTTTTGATAATCTTCGTGTGTTTGTGTGTGTGTGTAAGAGTCTGTTTTCCCATAGATAGCGCCGGCGCAGTTTCAGTTTGATTTTGTTTTTAATTTTTCTTTCTTATTTTATTTTATCGCTTGATAAAAGTTGGCGTTATGTGTTTGTGACTTAATTAGTGTGCCAGGCCAACGTGGGCAGCAAAGTCGCACGGACCGGATCACAAATACAACAACAACAACAACAACCAAAGTAGGAAAGAAAATTTAATTAGAGACGCCGCCGCGCTGATAAGCAAATAAACAAACAAACAAACAAAAATATGGCCCAGACACAGACAAGGCTGGTTATGTTTCTGGGTTTTTTAGAAGAAAGTGCTCTGAGTAGAACTTTCTATTGATTAGCTGGCGTGCGGAGATTTGCATATATCCCATTTGTTATGCTTCAGCCTACCACAAATTAGTCAGAGCTTATAGAAATTAGCTTTGGTCTTATTTTTGAGTAGAAAATTTGTTTTTAATTTGTGGCCACCGGTTGCTTTCAGCCTTGAACGATTGCCAAAAACTGTCAACGCCAAACGGTTGACGCTGCCAAAGATTTATATTTCGGCAGAGAACAACTAATAGAACACCGCAAAGGCGCTGATCTCTGGCAATAAAAATACTAAATAGTCAACGCTTCCGAATTTCCAAGTGTGCATAAGGTAGGTTTCATAAAATTAATGCCATTGCGCTTGATTTGTAGAAAGCTTCTATGACAAACTAATTAAATATTATCTTTCAAATAACAAAAATAGAAGGCTAACATCGGCTACGCCGATGTTTTAAATACCCTTGCAGTTTTTGAAAGGCGCTACCATTGATAACAAAAAAGTTTTTTTCACTAGAATTAGTTTTTAGACCGATCGTTCCTATGGCAGCTATATGCTATAGTCATCCGATTCCGATAAATTTTTACAGAATTATGTGGAAGTATATAAAACTAATATATACCACGATTGGTGATGCTACGATGGAAAACAAAAAAGTTTTTCTCACTAGAACTAGTTTTTGGACCGACCGTTTATATGGCAGCTATATGCTATAGTCATCCGATTATTATAAATTTTTCCAGAATTGTGTGGAAGCATATAAAACTTATATATACCACGATTGGTGACGCTACGATGGAAAACAAAAAAGTTTTTCTCATTAGAACTAGTTTTTGGACCGATCGTTCCCATGGCAGCTACATGATATAGTCATCCGATCCGGCCGATTCCGACAAATGTGCAGCGTATTTGTATTTAAAGACTTTTTGCAAAGTTTGGTCAAGATAGCTTCATAACTGAGGAAGGAGCTAGCATAGAAACAGACGGACAGACGGACGAACGGACAGACGGACATACGGACGGACGGACATACGGACGGACGGACGGACAGACGGAAATGAACTCAGCTCGTCATGCTGATCAAGAATATATATACTTTATGTGGTCGGAAATGCTTCCTTCACTGCGTTACAAACATCGTGACAATTTTAATATACCCTCTGCAAGGGTATAATAATTAGTGAATGTTTTACTTTATACGAGATTTTAGCACAGTACTCGGCGCGCTTCGCACCGTTCAGTTTGGGCGCTGATTTTTGTGAGTCTTTTGCGAAATAGGTGGTGCATTCTCCAAAAATGTAAGAATGATTTTTGAATAAATTTCACCCATACAGCTTATGGCATTATGACACTTACTGGCTTATGAAAATGTATACAGATAAAAAGATAGATGAGAAGTGTGCAAAATTAACTTCAAGCAGTGAACTACACGGATTTATTGTGAACTGCTTGGAATACTAAACAAACTGCTTAGATTAATTGTGAACTGTGTGGAACTGCTTATGCCTCTATGACACGTGCTTAAAATGTAATTGACTGACTGGCTGACTGAAAGCACTGCTTGTACAAACGGTTGTTATAACAAACTCCATTTTACAGTAATTTTGCAATTTTACCTTAGCATCTATGCATCTATAAAATAAGCCGTTAGTAGTCTGTCAAGTCGAAAAATTGGGTTAAAAGAATGCAATTTTGCCCAAAACTTACAAGCAGTTGTAGGCAGATCACAATTTATCCAAGCAGTACACAATTGATCCAAGCAGTTCGCAATGAATCCTAGCAGTTTACTCCTTGAATTAAATTTTTGGCAGTTTTATCTCTCTTTTCAACTGTATGAATTTTTCTATTCCTGTACTCTTCTTACTTCCAGACAGTGAGCAAGTACCCAGCAAGCAAAGTTAGGAGCGCTTAAAACTATGTGTCTGAAAAGAGCCAAGCTTCAGAGCCTTTTTGGAGTAAACACATAAATTGGAGCGTTCTCGGAGCACATTCAGTGTTTTCTAAGCACGGGCTCATAAAAAGCTCTTATGTCTGAGCATATTCGGAATTATTGTAAGTAATAAGTGAATAAAAACGGCGCTTAAAAAAATAAGAACCTTTTATGAGGCGATGCCTAGAGATGAGAAGTGCCTAAAAAATCAACTTTTATGTGTTTTTTCTGAGGGTTTTCAATGCTTCATTGGGAGGGTGAAAGCACTTAGATCAGATCAGAAAAGAGTCAGATTGGACTCAGAAATCTTTCACATTATGTGCGACCGTTTTCATAGAAAAAAAACGCTCTTTCCGGACTCTTTTTTGGACACTATATGACTGTGAATGCTCATAAAAAAGTGTCAGAAAAGAGTCAGAAAACGTTCAAATTGCTTGCTGGGTAAGTACGTGTCACATGGGTATTAAACATTTCTAGAAATGTTTACAAATACAAACAGCTGATTTCATAGAAGAATGCTTGGCTGTTGCTAGGTGCAATTTGAAAAGTGTTGTAAAACGGATTAGTGCAGTGCTTCCAGTTATGCCTGTATGACTCTTACTTACTTGCTCACTGACAGTAAGTTAAAAGTTCAAAAATAGAAAAATTCATTTAGCTGATAAAAAAGGATAAGATGTGTCATAAATTAACTTCAAGCAGTGAACGGCTTGGATTAATTACTGCTTGGATAAATTGCGAACGGCCAAAAACGGCCTTTAGAAAAAAATTGCTATAACAAACGCTTCTACAAGCAGTGCTTTCAGTCAGCCAGTCAGTCAATTAAATTTAAAGCAAGTGCCATACAGGCATTATTCAGTCACTTAATTTAATTTTAAGCAAGTGTTGGAAAGGCATTAAAAACTTAATTCGTCATACATCAGAGTAAAATCAACAATGTTCCAATAACCTTGCCCCCCGGTTGATAAAAAGTTTAAAATCTTAAGCCTCCCATTTTTTTCCAGATTTTTGCAAATTGAAAATGGTTTTTAATTAATTAGTTGTAGTGAAAATGTGTGTTTTATAAATTTCTTGGCTCATAGAGCTTTTAAACCCAAACTCACATTCATCTTCTTTAAAATAAGGTTTGTCGTTTAGCCCTGAACTGTCCTCCAACCATTTTCCGATCTTGTGGATGGATTTTTTCAAGTTCAGAATTATTTTTGCATTTATTTTTTATACCCCAAATTTAATAAGATCGGCTTAAAAATATAGTTTGGCCTAGAACCCAACGCGGCACTCCATTTTCCGAGCTTTGGAAAACGAGCTGAATTTCATGCAGATCGATCTAAGAATAACGAGTGCCCTTGAACCTACCCCAGTATTCCATTTTCCGACTTTGGGGGTTGGTTCTAACTGTATGTGCCATATCGATGAACTCCCAAGCTTGGCTACAGCTTGGGCTAGTGGGAAAACATTAAATCTAGAATTTCTTTTAGTAAACAAAAAATTGAAACTGTCTTAAATAAAAGCCATGCATGATTTTCGAGGTGTTCCCTAAATACGGCACACACCTAAGCTTAGTCTTAGGAGATTTTGTTTTCAATTTCATAAATTCTGGCGGACAGGCAACTAACTGTTTATGTTTTTCTCTCTCTCGACGGATCGTAAAAAACTTTTATATTGACACTGAGACTCAAAGGCTACAAATGTCGCCATTTATAAATACCAGAATAAATTGGTTAAGGTCGAATCGATCATAAATCCATGTGGGTAACAAAAACTACTATAAATCTTAAAAATATACTTGGACACTTTACGACTTTTTGTGAAATTTGTTTTAGTGAATGAATTCAGGAATTGTGGAGTTTAGAAGCAGTTAGACATGTGGCAATGATGGGCGACGGCTAGATTAAATGATTCCCAATACAAATCCAACGCTGACGTCAGCTGGTTGTCTGCCAGCGGCAGGGCCATAAATTATATGGAAGAATCTTATTTATAAGAATTATGATTTACAGCTTTAGCCGCATGGCCGGGCACTATGTAAATATGCGCCCCTTTCTGGCTGGTGCTTACATATTTGCATGCCGACAAGTCAATCACCACTTGACGCTGATAAATTTAATCGCCAGCGGACATAAAAAATACTTGCCTCTGCCTCATTATAGAATTTATAATTAAATGCAATTATTTACAACTGTGTCCACGATAATAAAGAACGTCCGCCAAATAACCGCAGTTGTAATTATGCCTACAAAACGCTCTCAACGCAGCTTGTTGATACGCTCTGTTTGAAATGAACAACGAAAACAGATGATTAGATGCAGCCAATGTTGTTGTGGGTAAACAACACACATTCCTACTTACATGTGTATGTGTATGTACTGGTACATGCGTCTGTCCGTCCGTGTGCTGGTCTGTTTGTCT
This sequence comes from Lordiphosa mommai, assembly GCA_018904225.1. Lineage (NCBI taxonomy): Eukaryota > Metazoa > Arthropoda > Insecta > Diptera > Drosophilidae > Lordiphosa > Lordiphosa mommai. Next base: position 1,569,778 of record JAEIFT010000013.1, on the reverse strand, counting down.
GTCAGTATCCGCATTTACTGCGGACAGTCTAACAAACGCGTTTGCTGATAGACGAGGCAGTGGCCGCCTGACTGACCATTACAAATGTTCACTTAGCCGGGGCACAGATATGGGGGATATGACTAAAACCGCAGCGAGTGAAAGAGAAAGGTAGATGATCGTCGGAGGCTAGCAGTTTGCAGTTTGCAGTTTTTTTTTTTTTGTATTTTGTTATTTGTTGTTTTCTTTTTGGTGTCGTTGCTGATTATTTCTACAAAAGCCACTAATGGATTTTGATATGCACAACACAGCAGCTCACACACACACACACGCTCGCACACGCATATTTCTATTAAGATGATGGGACTTACCACTCCAAGCTCCAACCACTCTCCACTTAAAGCTCTGGCTACTTTATATGCCTGGCTTGCCGCATGCCAGATAAAGTTCTTTGCGCTTTTCGGGAAAGTGCAATCGTTAGAATGTGAGTGAGTGGAACGAAGCGACGGCTCGCTTAATTATCAAAGACATTTTTCTGAACGGGCTTGGTCAGCTGGCTTTAACCTCTCGGATAATGGGAGTGCCCGTATGGACGGTTTTAAGGTGAGGTCAACACGCACACAATTGGCTGATCGCCTGTCTGTCGCGACGAATGATCTAATGTGCCACATATCCAGGAAGTGCAGTCAGTGGCAGATGCTTGCCAAAAAAAATTAATATAATATACACATATAAATATAAAAACCGCAAAGAGGTACGAGAGCTGGCTTATGTATTTATTCTAAGCATATTCAAAATATTATATTTTTTTAATTTGTGTTTGTACTTCAATCTTTTGTGATATCTGCAAATCAGTTTTTACCGAATCAACCCTTATTTTGGCTTTGTTTACTCGACCTTCTAAGTAAATGATCTTACTTTACTTTACTTTTGGACCAAGGTATGAAAATTACTTGAGATTACTTGATTAGAAGATTTTACCATTTTATAGAATTAAATTTATTCTTATTTAAACTGGCGAAGACGACGATGCGTATTAAGAGTCTCGACCACTTCGAGATTGGTAAAAATGCAGTAGAATCATTTTGCAATTTTAAACAAGTTTTTGGTAATAAAATATTCAGTTCATTTAAGATCAAAATCTCATCGGGTAGCCATTCAGCTATAAGCTCGAGGCTATACTGTAAAATAAGCCAACGCATTGAGGCGTCTTTTGGGGACAATTCTAAGAAAATTCGAAAGATGACGAAATTTCCTTTCAATTTACTCACCATTTACGAACCTCAAGCAAAATAGCAGCCCACCACCCGCCCAACCGACCAAGGGGCTCCACGATGTAGTGTGCGAAAGTAGCAGGAATAGGATTTATGCTAGTAAATAAATAAGAAATAAATAAAATTAGTAAAATAAAAGTTCACTTCGGGGTAAAAATGTGAAAAGAGAAATTTTAAAAGCTGGTAAGAACGACATCGAACTAGAGATGAGCGTGAGATGAGAGATGTCGAATATTTTCAAAACGACACGAACACCAACAGCATATTTCAAATACACGCACGGCCAACAATTTCTAAAACACGACACATACGACTTTATTGAAAGTACAAAAATAGCTTAAGAAGTTTATTTATATCCATATATTTATACATGGAACATATTCTTAATTATATTTATATTTTAGTATTTGATTTTTAATTTTTACATGTTTTTGTTTAGAAAATCAGTTTATGAAGATTTGCGCTTAGCAATCTAGTACGCCGCTCGCTTAAGATTAGGCCCGAAGTGGAAAAGACTCTCTCACTAGTGGCAGGGTTAGTCGGAATATTTAAAATAAGCTTAAAATGCTTTTGCCGCCTTCTTAAATTATTTGCATTTTTCGAAAACAGTAAAACATTATTCTTATGCTCATTTGAGCTTCTATAGTCATTTTTAATTTCAACGTCAACTGCGCTTTGATCCAACCTAGTTTTGTCGATATAAATATATTATATTTTATTCTGTTAGGTCCAATTGTCCAATTGACTGAGTACTTTTTCAGAGTGTTGAGTCAAGCAGTGTTCTATTCGTCGTGATTTGTCGTGTTCATCGCGTTTTGTAGTATTCAGTGTCGTATTCGTTGTGTTTTGTCGTGTTCATTGCGTTTTGCCGTGTTAAGTCGTGTTAAATCGTGTTCGTGTTTTACGGGCTTAAAACTGGCACGCACGTGCACGAACGAAACCTGATGTTGTAACACGAACAGGTCGTGATAAGTCGTACGTGTTAGTGTCTCGAAAACAAACACGACACGCGCCCAACTCTTTTTCGAACTAAACACTCGGGAAAGTTTACAAAATAAGATCGGACAAAAAACACGGAAGTTATGAACTAATTGTTTCGTTGCTATTCAGCATGGTCGAGCGTGCGGAACAGCTGGACTACTGTTAAAAAAGTTCTAACATTAGCAATATAGACTTGTTCTTGGTTATCCTGTACAACATGACTGTTCTCTGACTCTACTGTCAGGGAATCACCAAGAGTAGCCCTCGCGAAGAAAAAAAGGGCGAGGGCGCCACGTTTGTGGCCTGGTAGCGTAACCAACTCTAAACTAATGGCAATGCCCAGCTATGGCGGTGTAGCACGGTTCAATGAATTACTTCATTAGTGCAGGCGTGTACCGTGTGGCATGCGTTGGTCGATGTTGTATCTCACAGATGGAACAGCAGCAGCACCAGCCAGCTAGAGCCAGCGCCTGTCAGACAAACGTAGCGAGTGGCAAGTTCTTGTTGCCTTTGCCTTTGCCTGGGCCAGGCCCTGACTCTGGCACTTTGAAGTGCTCACTGCGCGTCAACTGTGCGTTGAAATTAGCTGCTGGCCGGTAGGACTCCGCCAGCCTTAATTGCGGAAGTTATGAGCATGGAATTTTAATTATTTCACTCGATGTTGCTGCTGTTGCTGCTGCATTGTTGGCCAGTTTACAGTTAGATCGGTGTCTGGGCAAACATCCGCCTAACCTTTTCGTCTGTTTGCATTCTTCATCGGTGGCTTAGAAAGTGTCAACTCGAATGATTGCCAGGCACGAATGGGCATACGAGTGTGTGTTGTTGTTGCTGTTGTTGTTGCTGTGCCCAATTTTCACCATATTTAGTTGTTCTACACTTTCAAATGCTTTCAAATGTTGACGGGCGTGACAATTTGTGTGATGTCTGATCTTGGCATTTTCTGGTTCTTATTCTTCTCTGTGCCAAGCTTATTTTGTGTGTGTGTGTGTGTGTGTGTGTGAGCTGTTTACCAACCAAACTTGCGTTGGAGTGAGCAGTTGCCTTCAAAAGGCCAAGTGGCTGCAGTGAGAGAGTCAGTTACTTAACGCTCATCAATTCGTCAGTCAACTTCCTTGCTGCTTTTCAAATGCAGGCAAACACACACACACACACACATGCCACAGCAACCAACCTGGCTAAGAGCAGCTGATGACGATGGCAATGTCGATGCCGCTCTGGCTGCTGCCTTCTGAGATGGATGGAGACGTCGTTTAAGATTAAGACGACTTCTTTTTACAGCTGCGAAGACGAGACGACTCTGTGGTAGAAGTTGTTGCTGCAGTGAGTGCAGTGTGCGTGTTGCTGCTGCTGTTGTACGAACGGCTGCTGCTGCGGTGAGTGATGAAGATGAATGTGTTACAACGAAGGTTAACGACTTTCAGCTTTATAAACAACCAGCAGCAGCCAGCCAACAGCTGATACTGCGAGAGCTCTCCTCTATTGTGTGTATCTCTTAAGAAGTTGTCGAAAGACGGCCACTGGCCACAAATGTATTTTAGCTAATTAAGCCGCCAACAAGCTAATTATAAGTTGTCTCGCACACTCTAATTGCAATTTAAATAAATGTGGCAGGCAGTTGGACAGCTTGCCAATGACCAGTTTAGCATTGCTCCAAAAGGGGAAGCGTTTTAAATTTCAATTTGTAGAAGTCAGCGTGTTGTCAATGAAGCAGCAGTTAGTGGCAAGAATTCTGCGACAACTCCTTCTCTCTCCTTCTCTCTTAACAACTAAATTACACTTGTCTGCATGTTTACAATTTACTCAAACACACACACACACACACACACACACAGAGAGAGACACAGCAAGTGATATCTGACCAAACCAGCGGCCAGCCTGCAACTGCAGTCAGTTAGTCACTTTGGCCGCCAGTCAGTTTGTCTGTGGCTTAGGCCAAGATTGCAATGAGGTTAGCAGCGCAATCTGCTCAAATATAGATAGCTAGTTAGATCCATGGCAAACACACCAACCAACCAACCAGCCAGCAACATATGTAGCCATGTAGCAACAGTAACATCAGCAACAACAACAGCAACAACAACCGGCCTGCTGGCCACGGCCTGGCTATTCTAATTGCGCACAAGCTTAGCAGCTTTTAGTTACTTTGTAGACTTTTAGTTGCCATCAAAAACTTGCCAGTTTACGGCTTTTGCATACAGCTGCATAATTCGATACATTCATTCACAGATGCTTACACTCCCGGTCACTTCAATGGGGAATGAAGAAAAGCTTTAGCTTAAATTAATATAGCAATCCGTTTGTAAACTAATTCTGTTGAGTTTGTAACAGCCAGAAGGAAGAATGATCAACAGCCGAGATGATATAGCCATGTCCGTACGAACAAAGATATTTCAGAGATGGCAAAAGTAAGAGGTTTAAAGTGTATGGAACATAAACTCCTTATACTTGCAGGCAGATCCAGTTTATTTTGGATTTTTGGCACGCCTCCTGCCTCCCCAGGAATTCGATAAAAATATCATATCTCCCACAATTTTGAAGATAGGTTGTTCGGACCTTCTAGTCATACATCTGAAACATCTTTATTTATCGGTCCTCCATACAACATTTTCCGATCAGATGAACGATAGTCGAGTAATGAACAAAACAAAAAATTAAGATAGGCAGCACCGGTCACGACCTTGATGGGCAGCACTGGCACAGTTTGTATTGACTAGGGATGTCGGATATTTGAAAAATATTTATATCGATATTTTTTTCGATACTGAAAAAGTATAATTTCGATATGGATATTATGTGGACAAAATAATCGATATTTTAGATATTTAAAAAAAAAAACACATTTATTAAGAATAAACAGGTCTTTTGAGGTGTCATTTGAAGCGTATTAGAAACTAAATTCTGTCTGCGTTTAAAATTTACAGATCAGAGAACCCAAACCAAACCAAAACGAGAAGGCAAAGCTAACTTCGACTGTGCCGAAGTTTTAATACACTTGAAAAACTTTACTCCAACTGATTTAACCGGTAAAATATATATAGGATATAGATATCAGATATTTAGAATTTTAATATCATTGATAATAAAAATTTGATACCATAAAAAAAACTTTTCTTAGTAAAACACATTTTCCGACCGATCGGTCCTATGGCAGCTATATGCTATATTCATCCGATTTTGATAAATTTTTCCACAAATATGTAGAATCATCTAAAACTAATATATACCAAGATTGGTGACGCTACGATGGAAAATAAAAAAGTTTTTCTCACTAAGACTTATTTTCGACCGATCGTTCCTATGGCAGCTATAAGATATAGTCATCCGATCCAGCCGGTTCCGACATATTAGTTGCGTGCAGTAAAAAGAAGACTCTGTGCAAAATTTCAGCTCGATAGCTTTAAAACTGAGAGACTAGTTCGCGTAGAAACAGACAGACAGACAGACAGACAGACAGACGGACAGACAGACAGACGGACGGACGGACAAGCGGAAATGAACTCGGCTCGTCATCCTGATCAAGAATATATATAGTTTATGGGGTCGGAAATGAATATTTCTATGCGTTACAAACTTCTGGGCAAAATTAATATACACTTTTCAAGTGTATAAAAATATAGATAAAATGTATTCATATTAGATTGAAAAAGATATGTATTTCATTTCAATTATTACAGAAGATGTTGTGGAAACTTATTCAAGAATTCATAGTAAAAGAAGACGCTAAAGTTGAAAATTAAACACATCAACAACAAAGAAAACATAAGAAGATACATAAGCAATCCAAGAAATGTCGGAACTTTTTTTTTTACCAATAATTGTTAGACCAAGATTTTTGAAAGTCGCTTTGAGTTATGTGCTTAGCAGTTATTCGGCTTCTGTTGTCGGAAACCACACTTTTATAGTCGAAGACAAACTTTTTATGGTTTTATCCTATTAAACCTAGCGCTCCGATTCTGGTAAAATAGCATATTCCAATGCCAAGTCGGAAAGCTTTGGCAACTAGTCTTTCTCTTCCAACCAGAACTTAAAAATATCGACAAAAAATATCCCAAAAAAAATTCGATATACTATATACCGCGTTAGTAAAATATTCGATATTGATATATAATTTTTCGACAAAAATATCGATATTCGATATATCGATATTAGTATTACCTAGTATTAAACTACGCTAAAAATTTATCAGTTATATACAAACTGTGGCAGTTACAGAGTCTATTACAGTTGGGTTTGACCGACTTCCTTACCTGCTTCTGGATGAACTTTAAAATTCTAAAGGCTTTATTCAAATGACGCGTAGTGTAACTTCGTTTAGCCGCTCAGCTGGCTGTTAATTTATGCAATTGACTAAACTTGAACGTTGGCTGTAGGAGTCGTTACAATAAATTGCTGGCCAAGTGTTGCCAAATAAATGTTCTATTGATTTTGGCAACACCTTGTCTTCGCTGGCTAAATGACTAACTGTTCTGTCAAAATGTTGGGTCTGCCCACGTTGGCCGCGGAGTGGAAACTTCCAGCCTTGCATGTGGCATGAAATTCAGTTGAAATAATGACACACCCGTTTCAATTTATATCTCTCCGAGTGTGTGTGTGTGTGGAGATACACATCTCTCCCGCTCATAGATTTTTTTCACTTGAAAATGAAAATGAAAATTACTGAACTGTAACCATATGTGGTTGCTGACTTCATGCTGCTTTATGACTGTGGCTGCTAATACGCTGCCACAAACGGGTTGTTTTCGCTATTGCAAGGCATTAAAATCTCATTATTAGGTCTTATAAATTTTATTTAATTATACACATAAAAATACGCAAATACTTTGGGCATTAAATTAATAGCTCGGATTCTGTTTCTCTCTGCTTTAAGGGCTTTCCAATGAGCTTTTTTGAACAAATAGGAAAACAAAAAGGTTAATTACTATTTATTGCCAGCTTTTGAAAAGCCATCAAATGGCTGTGGCTTTGGTCGTTACGCTCACTTGGTCTCGGTGGGTAAATGCTGTGTCCCAAGATCGCACAATGTGGATTAGGATGAAAACAAAAGACAGGCAACGTCAACAATTTAATTGCATATTTGCAGACTCGTGGCCGGGGCTTGTCATCAGCGGCTGCCCCTGCTGCTCCTGGTGAGCGGTTGCCAATACAATTGCCTGGCGCAGGCCACATTTGATTTCTTAATTGTCGCTAAATGCGGGACTATTGCCAGACATTGTCTTGAACCAACTGTCTCGGGGTCCGCCGCGCATTATCGTCGATCATTTTGTTTGCAATGAGTTTTTGTGGTTGTTGCGCGCACACGAAATGAATGTTCGACGAGTACTCCACACAGCTGTAAAGGAATTGTCGAACGACAACGATCATGGTGGTAATTTCAAACGGGAACCCTATGGGACATATCTGCTGGTTGCTGGAGTGAAGGAAGGAGGGGGTAGTTGTATTTTAATTGCTTTACTTTTAATTTATTTTTATTTTCACTCATCTGATAGCTAGGCAACCCTCGTCTCGATACCTGCATATCTATGCCATAAGTAAGGATCAAGGGTCATCGTGTATGCTGATAGTTAGACGGATTGACTGAGCAACGCCCACATCCGGGCAGGGCCCAATTATCTCACAAACTTTGCTCCAATTATGCACGCATCGCTTAGGCTTGCGTCATCTCTTTGCACCCACTCGAGAGTTGGGTTTCCCATTTCTCCCCCTTCCGCGAACAGCACTTTCACTACTTAAAACACCTAAATAACTTATATTTAGTAATTTACATTTAAATATCATCTCGGAGTTGGTTTTTATTTTCTGTCAGTTTTCGGGTCTTTGCTCTATCAACAGTTCCTAATCTCTGTGCCGTTGCTCGTCGTCTCAGAGACTCGGTTTTCCATGCATTTTTTAATCGCTAGACTGTCACATAAACTGTACATTTTATTTGACAAGCGAGTTTGGCATACGAAAAATTAAAAACGTAGAAAAAAAAACCAAATGATCAACGAATTTCTTTTCGATAACACGCACAAAACTCAGGCACATTAGTTGAAATTATGACAATAACTCAAATTTATTTCGTGCTCGCCAGGCAGGCTTTAGGCTTATTTTATTTTTATTATTAATTCAATTTGCTTTCGATTATCAGCAGCTAAGCCATAGATTTCCCATTTGGTTAGCCGATTTCATTCGTCGCATTCAAATGGTGATGCGCATTTTGGTGAGCTAATCTCTGTGATTTGTGACTTGTGACTTGGTCGGCAATGGACTTTTGTTTATTATTGTACAATAATTATCATAATTTTTATGCAAATTACCAAATGCGTTTTTACGCAAGCCCAAAAGTGTGTTTGACAAGGAGCGGGCCATGAGTTTAATTACGTATCTGAACAGGAAACGACCGAGCAAAAAGTTAAAAAAAAAAAAAAAAACTGGGCCGGGTTTAAAAACCTTTGAGCAAATTTAGACAGCGGATATGAAACGATATAAATCAAGTGGCGGCAACAAAAAATAAAAACAACAATTTGATATCAAAGAACCATGTCGGCAAGATCGTTCGAATTACACTAAGCTGCAAACAAAACAACAAATTTAAAAAAACTTAAAGCTACAAAAAAATATTTAATTTTCGCACAAGAAAAGGAGACCTATAGTTTAACCCCGAATCGAAACGGAAAAGTTTGTGAGACTGGCGCCATTAGCTGCTAAAGGTGATCGGATGTGTAATAGTCAGGGATTAATTCCGAAACGAATATCGGTTCTGGTATGTTCCAAAATGAGAATTTCGGTTGAAGGTTCCATTTCGGTTTTCAGTTTATTTGATTTAAAGGTTCCGATGCGGTACTCAGATTTTTATTTCGGTATTCCGGTACAAGTATAACTTTTTGTATGTTACAAAATTTTATTTATTTCTGGATATCCAAAATACCAATGGATGTATTAGAACTAAAATATGGTGTTTTATAAATCTGCCACATAAAAACGTTTTTTTTTAATAAATCGATTTTTAGCCTTTTGTATTTTTACACCAACAATTTCGCTAAAAGCTTCTGTCCGCGCTTCAAGCGGTATCCGTACACTCAAGAAAAATTAATCAAGAATTGAGGAATTTTCTATTCTTATGTCTACCAGACAAACTCGCCTTAGGTCTATTTCTCATAAAGCTGACAAATATTTCTTAATAATGTATCTCTGCCAAAAATAGAGATCTTCAGCGATTTGGATAGATTGGAAAGCATACTATAAGTCTACGATTCTATATAGCTCATAATACGCTGGTTGAATACTCAATACTCAGCTCTAAAAAACACAAAAATAGATTGAAACATAAAATCTGCCTAAGTTTTTCCTTACAGTACATTTTCCGAAATATTAAAACCAGAATTTTTTATAGAAAACTTAATTTCTAAAACTAATATCATTTTTCGAAGATTCCTATATTTAAGGAAGGATTTTTCTAAGTCTTGGAAGTCCTTACCTTCTTATTAGACGGTTTATATTTATCTAAGAAAAGTTTTTCCGCTTTTAAGAATTTTTTTCCTAAAGCCTAGTACGCAGAACGACAAAAAGCTAATATCATAGAAATAAGAACACTTTCATACAGTTCATGAACATCAAAGCAAATCCAAAGGTTTCTTTTTTTTATGAAGATTGTGGCAAAGTTAATGTTTTGTTGTTCTACGTACTAGGCTTAAATCTGATATATCTTAAAAAGAAAATTTGATTATGGTTATTCTTTAAGGGCGATTTTCTAAAATGTAACATTTTGTTCGAGTATTTATAATGCTATTTTACCAGTTGAAATATATATATTTAAAATAATCATAAATCAATAAAATAGATAATAAGAAGCCGAAACAATACCGGTATTAGCAATACGGTATGGTTTCGGGTTTTTTGGTTCCTATTATAAACGGTTAAAGGGTTCGGTTCTCAAAAAAAAATGTAATATCGGTTCCGGTTTGGATACCGGTACCTGGTAGCAGTACCTGGCTTTAAACAATTTATTGCGGTTACGGTTCCGGTTCCGATTATGGTATAATTCCCTGGTAAAAGTTTTGAAGAACAATTTTTGTATTAAATGTTCCAAGGCGGGATCGAACTCAGATCTCCCACACAGCAGGCGCATAAATTATCCATTTAATCACTTGCAAAACTCGCTCGATTTCGATAAATTAAAAATAATAATAAATAACAATAACTTTAAAAATGGGAGATTTAATTTAAGAGAGACGTAACCATGTTTGATGAGAGTGACATTATATTTAGGAATTTCTCAATCGATTTTTGTTTTCATTAAAAAAATTCAATTCTTCACATGTATTTGAGTCTTCTCTTTGATATACTTTCAATGGGCATCCCTGATATTGTACTTCGACAAGCGATCTCGCAGATAAAATATGCGATATTATCATCTGGTAAATTGGGTCGATTTGTAGAACACTTAGAACAGGGTAAAAAAATTTACAAAATTTTAATTGCAACATTTAAACATTTTTTTTTTCAGAAAATTTATTATTCCAATTTTTGCAGCATAGTGTGTTGAGTGCAGACCCATACGAGAGCTAAGGTGTTAGAATATACAATAAATATTTTTTTTTGGTTTTAAAGAATTTATGGTGCTTTAAGCGGACAGATAAATTTGGTGCCATTGTTGATTTATGGTGGGATATCATTTGATGGGATTTTCAATCGAGCATCTTTCTCTCTCTCTCTCTCTCTTTCTCTTTCAACTTTGGCCTGACATTGAATTCAAAACAAAAAATAAAGCCAAGCGCCGTTGAAAATGGCGTTGTTGTTGTTGTCTTTGGTGTTGCTGCTGCCGTGTGAATTCTGTTTTCGTTGCAACTTTCAAAGTATAGAAAAAAAGAGTCGCTGGAAATGAAGTCAAGGTTGTGGCATCGCATTGCTCATGAACTGAGGCAGACGTATTGAATTACAGTTGGTGAGTGCATTAAATTGCACACGATTGTGGGTGAATGTTTGCCGTATAGGATTTCCAGGCAGATGTTGTTCAGTTGCTTCTTTGTTACTGAATAGTCAAATAATCATTAAGACCGAAAGCGAAACGATAACGCCGCCTGCTGACGTAAGTACTAATCGAGCAGCCGGAATTTTGCTGATAAGTATAGAGAGAGAGAGAAAGAGAGAGAGATTGCCAGTTTTTATGTACTATGAATGAAAGTTCTTTCACAAGCATAAAAACTGCAAAGCGATAAGATAACAATTTAATATAATATTTTGATCAATATTTTTTATACTCTTAAGTCAATTTCCGAGAAGAAATCCCTTTCGGTTTGATACAACTCGAAATCATTGCTTACACTAATATCATCATTGTCAGTCGCAGGCTTATGGTAAGGGTTACGAATCTTACTGTTCCAAGTGTCAACTACTTCTTTTGCCTTTAGATCTGAGCTCATTTGAAAGAGCAGAGCGTAATCATTCATTTGCTTGGCTTGAATCAGTTGGTCAACTAGGTGATCCAGTTGTAGCTTACGTAACAATGAACGCGCGATGTATATGGCAGATTCATTGAACATTTCAGCACCAGACTTCTTTTTGTATATCACACGAGGACTCAACTGACTTTGAACGGCGTCCCAGATAGTATAATTGTCTGTGAGAATATCAGAATATCAGAGTAGGATTTCTGTCTATTTGGCTTTATGTGGTTATACTTACCCTGAGTGTGGACCCAATCAGGGCAAGTACACAACAGCAAAACCAGAGGTAGTGTCCAAATAAAAATAGTACGCATTTTTCTTTATTTTTAAAGCGTCTGATCACGCCAGCTACTGGAAAGAAACTAATGTCAAATATTGGATGATAAGCTGAGCTTATCGCAATAACCTAAGAGATCTAGCATTTAATAGACATGCAAATCAAATGCAGCAGTACATAAGACTGGCTCTTAAAAATAGATTTAAGACTCCGGCCAAAAAAAAAAATCAAATTGGATAATAGGATTCTTATAGCAGAAATCATTGTATTAATAAAACAATTCTCTGATGGCTTTCAAAAATTCATCGTTTTCTCACTAAGTAGACGGATCAAGTTTTAGTAAATTTCTTGGCCATTTTAAAATAAGGCATTTGATTTATACAATGTGTTATAAAGTCGATATTTATGTTATATGCAGTCAACATTTTCTGGTTCGAATTGGCAACATTAACTCGTTGGATTGTTAATGGATATTCCTTTTCTTGGGTCATTTAAGTCTTCTGAAAAACAAAGAAATATTGTATTCATATTTTTATTGTAGACTTTGTCTGGGAATCGAACGCACTGAAAACAATTGGATTGGCAATTTATCGCACTCCACAATCGCAAGCTCTTGTTGCTATACGTCTAAGATGCTACTTATAGTTTTCTGTAATCTATAGTTAAATTGTCGTAATTCTCAGCGCTTTTAGAACATTTTAACTTAAAATTAGAGAGTTTCGTCAACAATTTTTTCATCATTTCATAATTACTCATTATCAACCGCGTGATATTTCCAAAAAAGCGAATAAATAATTCAAGCTGCGTCCTAAAATATGCATGACTTTTTAAAAACATTCCTCTTCTGTGACGCCACGTATTGTTGTATGACTGCGTTAGTTGATTCATTTTTTTTAATCGACATTCTTCCAAAACTGCATTCTAATCGGTTAGACAGAAGTACACTCAGAAAAAAATTCGAGAGTTCCGTACTTAAACAGGGGAAATTCAAGTGCACACGATCTCAAAAGCTCACTAAGCTCGGAATTTCCAAATCTGAGAACAAAGTTCCCATTTTAAGTTCGTCGCGGTATTAAAAATTCACTTAAACTTGAAATAACATCTTTCCAGATACTTTAATTTGATTACTCTTACTCTTGTGTTATTTAATTTATAACTAATTTATTCATGATGTAATAAAAAAAGACCAAAATGACGTTAAACTTTTAGTAACATAAAGATGTGATTTGCCTGATTTGACTCCGTGAGATTAATACCATTTCGAAAAACTAAATTTGCCCTTAAAAGGATAGCGCTGTTAGAAGGTCAAAGCCATACAAAACGCTTGTTCCACCATTTTAAAGTATATGTCGACCGACGAAATGATTCTTGATCCTGGAAAACGTTGCATTAAGTCGGAAGGTGATTATTATACCCTTGCAGAGGGTATATTAAAATTGTCACGATGTTTGTACCGCAGTGAAGGAAGCATTTCCGACCACATACAGTATATATATTCTAGATCAGCATGACGAGCTGAGTTCATTTCCGTTTGTCCGTCTGTCCGTCCGTCCGTCTGTCCATCTGTCCGTCTGTTTCTATGCTATCTCCTCCCTCAGTTTTGAAGCTATCTTGACCAAACTTTGCAAAAAGTCTTCAAATACAAATACGCTGCACATTTGTCGGAATCGGCCGGATCGGATGACTATATCATATAGCTGTCATAGGATCGATCGGTCCAAAAACTAGTTCTAATGAAAAAAACTTTTTTGTTTTCTATCGTAGCGTCACCAATCGTTGTTTATATAAGTTTTCTATGCTTCCACACAATTCTGGAAAAATTTATAAAAATCGGACGACTATAGCATATAGCTGCCATATAAACGGTCGGTCCAAAAACTAGTTCTAGTGGGAAAAACTTTTTTGTTTTCCATCGTAGCGTAAACAATCGTAGTTTATATTAATTTTATATGATTCCACACAATTCTGGAAAAATTGATCAAAATCGGATGACTATAGCATAAAGCTGCCATAAAAACGGTCGGTCCAAAAACTAGTTCTAGTGGGAAAAACTTTTTTGTTATTTTTATACTCTGTACCTAAGGTACGCAGAGTATATTGGGTTTGTGCAAATGTATGTAACAGCCAGAAGGAGGCATCTCCGACCCTTTAAAGTATATATATTCTTGATCAGCATCAACAGCCGAGTCGATATAGCCATGTCCGTCTGTCCGTCTGTCTGTCCGTCTGTCCGTATGAACGAAGAGATCTCAGAGATGGTAAGAGATAGAGGTTTGAGGTGTATGGAACATATATTTCTTATACTTGCAGGCAGATCAAGTTTAGTTTTAATTTTTGCCACGCCCCCTGCCTCCCCCGCAAATTAAACAAAACGAAATAACTCCCACAATTTTCAAGACAGATAGTTCGAACATTCTAGACATATATTCTACTACGTATTTTGAATCGACCCGTCATACATCGTTTTTCGATCAGATGAACGATATTAGAGCTATACGTAAAAGAAAATACAAACCAACAACAACAACACTTTAGCGATTGGTAGAACTTACGAGAAAGAGAGAGCGAGAAGGCAATAGCTAACTGGTAATTTCCCAATTAGACCTTGCTATGAGAGGAGCGATGTAATTGAGATGGCCAGCGGTCAGAAATCACGCGTGGTTCCCGCGTGACTAATATAGATACGTTTATGTTAAAAGGAAATTATATACAAATTTTATAATTTTTGAGTTATGTTAGTACATAGTGGGTAATTCTACTCATCATTACTTATCAAGCCCCCATACATCGTTTTTCAACCAGATGAACGATAGTCGAAAGAGTTGCCACCCCCAGATTTTGAAAAAAAATCACACTTTAAAGTTATTAGTTTCGTACAAACAGGTACAGAGTATATTACAGTCGGGCTTGACCGACTTTCTTACTTGTTTTTCTTAAACCCCTTAAAAAGGTTTCACATCAAAAATAAAATACTTGGTGAGATATGACAAATAAGATCAGTGACATGCCAATTACATATCTTAAAATGGTATATAGCCAGTCGCTTTTGTAGAAACAATGGGTCATATAACCGATTTTAATTTAAATACTTATCTTATCGGTCATACACAATTTCCATTTTGTTTTCGTAACCGCTTGACATAGAAGGAATAATGCAAATAATTGGAGTCTGAATATTCATGTAATTTATCACAAAGCCTGTGAAAGAAAGGATAGGAAAAGAATGCTTCCTCTGGAAGGGAATAGCTTTATTTTAGAATGCTGTGTAACATTTTTGTAAAACTCCTCTGTGAATTGGTCTAGTTTTACTATTCTGTGACTTGACAACATATGATTAAAAGATGTTTTCTATATTGCCAAAAATGTGTCGAATTAGCTCTAGCAATTAAACCAAAATTAATTTCTGAAGAATTAAAATAACTTTTAAATTTTTGTGGGAATTTTAAAAATATTGCAAAAATATTTTTATTATTTTATAATTTTTTTTGGAAAAAATGCAGCTCATTAACTTGCAATAATTTATGAGCCATTTACTTGGGAGAAATTTTTATAGAGAATTTTGCTTAATTTTAATTGTATAGATGGACGAGCTATTAAAAATCAGCGCATGGTCCAAATGCATATGAATATTCCGTGTGGATTGGTGCGTTCAACAAAACAGTTGGAAAACCAAAAACTGAAATCTTTAAATTTTTTTTTGGTTTTGCCCATTTCAAGACGCCGACGCCGCGCCGATCCCGCGGATGGTGTTGTGTTGTGTAAACAAACTTAGAAGTTTCCAGCTGTGCGCGTTGATTGCCATACGACACGATGCGTTTTCAAATACGAACAACAGCAGCAGCAGCAGCAGCAACATGGAGCGAGGGAAAAGCTACTCAGATTGCGCATACGCCGTGTATGCACTCAATGTTGTTGTTGTTGCTTTGTTTTGAACAAAAATAGCAAATGTTGTAAACATTTTCGAGGCACGCAATCAATGCTGGGACTGCCCAAAGCCAACTACATAGAGACTTAGAGACTTACATACTTTCATACATAAAACACATTGAATTTACAATTAATTTCTCGATGTTGTTTGTTGTTGTTTCATTACAGATTCCAAGCGTTTTTCTTCCCTGGATTAAGTTGAATTTCATATTACGACAGACGGCGATTTAGTGGATTTTTTTTTATATTATTAGTTTCTCAAGCATACGCAACGTGGTACACAGCCAACAATTCAAACCGAAGGTGAGTTTGCATATATTTAGTTTTTCATTTAAGGAAAGTGAAAAGTAATAAGCAACAAAATTTTAATTTATGTTTTTCGCTATTTATCTCTCCCTCCCTCCGCTTATCTCGCACTTTAATTAGCCATTTTTAGCTGAGTTTTTTTTTTTGTTATTTGCGATTTGCCTCCGCTCGGTGGCTGTCAATTTGGCTAAAAATAAATTATTACTGCTTATAGTATACACAATGTGATATCATGCCGCCTCGTTTTTGCCAATTAAAACAAACTTGAAAGTGACTGAAATCTTGTTTTGGTAAATTATGACTAGCGATAATCACACAACGAGGTACGTTTTTTTTCCAGAATCGTTTGCCAGCTCTCAGTTTGGTCTAGTAATTAGCTGATTTCGCACCGGACCCGCCCGGCTTTGTCAACGACCAGAGCCAATGTTGCATGCGTAGCTCAAATTTCAAAACTACATGCACTTTGCACAGATACAAAAGCCGGACGAGCAGGCAGCATCTTTTCAGAGAGTCGCTGGGTGTGAAAAGATTTATGTGCCGGGCTGCGGCTGCTGCTGCTGGCGGCGGTAGTTATCAATGCGTTGGCCCACAGGCAGCCATTCACCCGAGCAATTCCAGTTTCTGGCTCTGCGATGGCTGTTGGTGGCATCTTGATCTTGAGACATTTCATTGTGCCTGGGGCCTTTTATTTATGATCTGCTCAGCTTTTTATAACTCTTCGATTTATATTGATTTGTAATGCACATAAAAAAAAAGCCACAGTCAGAGATTTCATATGCATTTGACCTTGTCTGTGGCCAGGATAGTCAGCTGATTGCCATGTAAATTATCATAAGGTGTGTCTGCTATAAAAATGACACTTACATATTTGTTTGAATTATTTCGAATAATAAAATTGTGTTGATGAGCGTAGCCTGAAGCCGTGGCAAGAGCAGGAGAAACTCAATGTGCATCCTGCTAAATAGTTGTTTCAGTTTGCACACTGTGACTTAATGACAAAAGTCTGCCATATATTGATTTTGAAATATGTTCTATAAAGCTAGTGACTTATATGACCCTGAGTCGGCTAACACTTGCGAGATTAAAGTTAATAAATATCTTTGAAAAAGGCTGAGACATGATAATCTAGTTGTATTGTTTTGAATGTCAAATGACAAGCTATTCAGGGCCTATTAGATTGTCATGTCTCATGTCTGGCATAGATTTGAATAAGCGGATAAGAATAAAATACAAATTTGGGAGGTTCGATGGGGTTAAAACTGAAAAAAGATTGAGTTCTGAACGAAGTGCAAACGGTGTCAAGAGCATGGAAAACATAACAAAACATGTTCCAAGCAAAACATTTTTATTAATCCGTTTCGAGATATATTTGAAACGTGAAACATTTTTGATCGGAATAGTCTGGAACAGTATAAATTGTTCTTCAATTTACTCACATTACATTCTCTTAAAACAACTTAGGAAACATCTTCTAGGTTTAAGCATTTAAAATTCTTAAAATAAACCCGAATTATTTTCTATTCTATGTTTTCTAACGTCACTTCAAAGGCCTATCGATAAATCCAAAAATCGTGTTAGAACAATTGACATTTTACATGGCTTGAAATAAATTGGCTTAATATCGTAAGCCTGATTCGTACTCAATGAAGATTATTTTGTGCTTGAACTTAGAACGCCATTTTAATACATTCATGACCTAATTAAAGTACACAGAGGGAATAAAACTGAGTCAGGATGAGCGCGAACTGTGCAATAACAGTGTAAGAAGGGCTTTTCACATTTTGAGTTGAAAGTTCCAAAGCTCAACTGGCAACAAGATTTGCTTGATTGGGTATAATCAGATGTGTAATAAGGGATCGATTGTGCACTTTGGGCAGTGACGGATGGACACTGATATTCTGTTGATCGTCCCATGTATCGTTGGGTCAATGATCCATCACCATTTTTGTTTCATTTAATTTATTCTGAAAACAACAAATTTGTATTGTCAACTGTGCTTAGTCTGCCCAGCGAAACGAACTTGTGACCTTCAAATTGCGTCTCATCGCACTGCACCATCCCACACGCTTGTTGCAACATCTCTAAAATGCTATTTTTATTTTTTAGTCTTGTTGGGTTTAGGTTTTTTGTGCTCTTTTCAAGCACTTTTAGAACATTTTAAAGAAAATTTAGTTTTCATTTAGAGTTTAGGGCAACTTATTTTCTGAGCAGGTTTTTTCATCTGTGTAAAATAAATACTTAATTTAATAAATTTGATAAGCTTATTTTAGTTATATTAGGAATCGCTTTTGAATTTAAGAATGATTCATACTTAATTTAAGAACGAAACACAATTCCGTTTCGAGAACTGACTCGAAGACCTAGATCAACCTTTCCTAGTTAAGAATATATATGCTTTAAGTGGTTGAAAATGCACCCTAAGTACTTGGCAAGGGTACAAAATCATCGGCTTGTTATGTTTTTGAAGTGCAACTTAGTTCTGGATCGTCGAAGGTCAGTGGCCGCAGTTTCAAAAAATGCCACAAAAAAAAACTCAAAACAAGTGCACTTCGGCCATAACACTCCGACCAGGTGACATAACTCGAACTCAAACACCAATTCGGCTGGGTTACCTGCCATACGCCACCTTCAGGTGAGCCACAGCTGAGCATGGCCTAGTTATCTCTCCACCTTGGTCCAAACACACACTTGTGCATGCAAATATTTTACAAATTTGTTAGAAATGTGCAACATGCAATGAGCAGCTGAATGCGACAAAAGACCTGCGCATGCTTCTGACAATGTTTGAATTTATGACGGTTGTTGCATAAGTTTGCTTGGCTTTTATGCACAACTGCAAATAGCAAAGGCAAAGGCAAAATATTTGTATTTGCTTTATTAATTAAGCTTCGGCTGGGACTGCAAATGCAGCAGAGTGTTGATCAATAATATTTGTTTATATGATGAATTTTTCTCCATAATATTTGGCAATGCTTTTGGAGCTGTTTATACTATGTTTAATGGGTTCGACGGAAGCTGGTCAAAGGAATGCCCGCCGACAATGGAAAAGCCCAAATATTTCCCTCAATGCGGAGGCGATCGGATCTACATGTTTGTCTTCTAAATGGGTCACAGTTAGTTATTAGCGTTCGGCCCGGGCCATGACGGTGCACTTTGTGGTATTTTTCATTCATTTCATTTCAAAATCAAGGCAAAGTCCCGCGCGGTGGCTGATTAAAGGCGCTTTAGTCTATGCGCCGAGGCTTTCACCGCATATGGGTCACAGTCACCTTTCGCCAGCCCCCGGAATGGGGATATATGGCCGCACCGCTCCACCTCCGCTTCGATCTCCTAATGAACTTGTTTGAATGGGCAAAGGTAACAGAGTTCTGTGTAGGTGTTTGACCCTCAACAAACGATTTTGGTTGTTTCTTTATGTAAATTTTTGTCGGCTTCGAAATTCTTATACAATTAGTTAGACTCAGTTGTTTTTTTTTTTTGGGGAGGCTTTGTTTTTGTTTCGCTCAATCAATTTAAATACATTAATCAATTTCCAAGCCAGGCTTTTTTTTTTGGTTTTCGGTGAACATTTAAGCTTGCGAAAAAAACAACGACAACAACAATTTAATTATAACAAATAACAGCAACAACACAAGGGGTATATCTGAAATTGATATCGTGACTTTGTGTAATTTGTAATTTACGATGAGATCACTTCCTCCAACAATGTATCAAGTCAGCCCCAGCCTCATCGGTCGCCGTCGCATTGTGCTATTTTCTTTTTGTCCCATGAGCATGAGCTCCGTACATACCCACAAACATACGTCAATTCATCGCCCGAGCAGGTGGTGGGGCAGGGGCAGGGGCAAGGGCAGAAGCGAAGCGAAGCTGTGACAAGATAAGCGTCATCGTCGTCGCAACACGAAATCCTATAGCACCAACTAGCAGCTTTCATGTGCAGAAGAGTGCACTATTTCAATTGATGTTTTTGGCTGGCGACTGACAGACTGGCTGACTGACAACAGTTGGAGAGGCAAATTTGCATTTGCATCCCCCAATCCCCAATCCCCATGGCATTGGCTTTTGTTTTGGGCGCATAAATTAGATTTGGCATTCAGAGTTTCAAATGCAATTCGAAATGAAAGCAAAAGGCACAGAAAATGTAAATCAAATGATTTGTTGTGTAAACTCAAATCAGAATCTACTATATGCAAGTGGTGATTCGATTTGAAAGCGAATCAGCAATTGTCTGGGCAATTAACTTGGCAAAGTCAATTACTCCATGCTTTCTTTTTAATTCATTTAGCATTAATCAAAACTTGGTATGAAACAAAACTTTTTTGGTTAAGGTTAGAGAGCAAGCCAAGTTCGGTTATCTGTCATTCAAAAGTCATTCTATTTTGATTCAATTCTTTATTGTCGGCTTTTCTAAATTTATATAAGCTGCGTATTTTAAAACAATTATCAAGTCCTTGACCTTTTCGCTTATTTTGTTGGCATTTTGTGGCCACCGCTTACAAAATTTATTACATTTTGTTATAGTTTTCATGAGGTTTTTGCGGTTGCCTTTGAGGTTTATGTCACTTATTTTTTATGGCGGGTTTTGGGCAACTCATCAAAGTTGAGAAATGACAGCCAAGTCGTTTAATTAGTTGCGAATACCCACGCTGGAGCAGAGATTCTCGATCATGTTGCAACATCAACTGGGCTGATATGCTTTATGGCTTATTACAGCTGCAGCGGACAGTGTGACAGATTTTAAAGTGTCAGCAGCAGCATATTTAATGCCTACACTTGGATGCCGCCTGGTTGGCGCAATTGTCGGCCTACGTTTCGTTGTGGCTATTGATTTGTCAGTGGATGCCACTGACTGGCCGGCTTGGACAGTCCAGCAAAGCTGGCCAATGTGTGCAGTGGGGCGTGTGGGCAATGTCTGACAGCCAAGTTCTTGGCCTGACAGCCAAGAATGCTGCATAATTCTCCAAATCTGGAGCGTAGGATGCTAATCAGATTTGCAGCAGAAACAGTTCCACATCTACGGATGCTCTGCAATGGTGAACATTGAATGGGGGCGGGGCCAAATGGCAATTAAACTTTGGGTGGCCCACTGACCAGCATTAAAATTCGTCATAAAATTCAATTGGGAAGCAACGAGAGGCGGTCAGACTCGCTTTTCATATGTGCCGCGGGGGCAAAACGATTGCATAATGCACACACACACACTGAAGAGAGTTAATTTTCAGTAAAGGCAAACAAACCCAAAGCGGCAAACGCAATGCACCTCCATTTCCATCTCTGTCTCGGCATTGGCTGTGTGGTCCACAGACAGACCAAGCCCAGGCAATGGCTGCTCTGTCGGCTTTTGCGTGCATTCCGACTTACTAGAGAAACAGAGAAAAAAAAAAACTAAAATTACCGCCGCCAATTTAATAGTCACACTTGTAGCACCCAAGCAGATTCAAAGCTGAAATTACGTGAACGCTTCCAGCAGCTGCAACAGCAACACGCAACGCGAGGGCCTTAAATGCTTCTTAGAAATGTAAAGATACATTTTGTATACCCTAGCAGGGGGTATTATAGAATTTATCTTCAGTGTGTAAAGCATATAGAATAGAATAGAATATATAATCTCTGATCAGCATGCCGAGCTAAGTTGATATAGCCATGTCTTCAAATACGTATAGGTTTTGACAAATGTATTAGATCATAGCATAGGATCGATCGGTCCTAAATTATTTATAATTCTAAGGATCCCAATAAGGTTCCAATAAGGAACCAACTATTAGCAACGCGTTTTCCAATTATTGAAAATCCGTCTGCATAGCCGGAAAATTTTCGAAAAACTGATGTATGCGACTTTTTTGTTCTTCTCTCGGACCTACATACCAGAATAATATCAACGATATCTTTCAATTTGGAAAATCACTCTGCGATTTCGAAAAACGAGTTCTTATCATAAACATGATAACAAATTAAAGTTTTTCTAATTTCAGCAATTTTTTAAATTTTTCAAATCCCGTTGGTAATATTTTCTTATAAGAAATCAATTTGTATTTGATCGGATGAATGTCAAAAGATTTTTATGCAACAGTTTCCCGCCCATTTTTCGACTTTCGTGAAATTTTTTTTCAAAATTCCATATTTTTGTATGATCAGATTGAAATATGAGTTTTAAGCAAATCGGACAATAATTGAAAATCGACGCAACATTTCAAAGCGACTGGGTGGATTTTCCATCAAAAGTGAATAACATTTTTATAAAATTTCCATGAAGCGCTTGCGATTTTCCAAAATAAGTTTGGAGCTGATCGGATGAAAAACTAAAGATTCTCATACAACAGTTTTTCGACGTTTCTTCCATTTTTGGGGGAAGATTATCCAAAATTTAAAAGCAGGGTGTCAAACCGGAACCCGAAACGAAACCCGAACCGGAACCGTATACTGAAAAGAACCGACTGAAACTCAAAACCAGAACCGTAACCGTTATTATTTATTTTTTGAGAACCGGTATTTCGGAACCGAATCATTGTACCGGTACTGTTTCGGTTCTGAGGTTTTTTTTATGTAATTTTAGTTTTATTGCTTCAATCAGGGATTCCCTCAATGTAAACGTTAGCAAAAACTTACAAATGTTAGGTTAAGGGTTTCAATAAAAATAACAATTTTATCTATTTTCTTTGCATCAATTTTGGTTCAATAATTTTCAAATTTATTTTTGCATTACAAAGGAAAATAAATAATTGGACCAAATGGGCCTAACATAACAGCAGGGTTAAATTGTGATCAGAAACAGTGAACAGTGAAAACAGTGTATTTAACATTCCATTAGATATCAAAAGTTCTTCTTGCTCTTTCAGTTACACAAGTATTATTAGGACATTTGTTTTCTGGGATAAAGTTTATTATGTTTAATTTTCCACATTTCCCGGCGGAATTTTCCAAAACTCTGTTTTAGTATTCACTTTCAGTATGAGATGCAACTACTGTTAAAAATTTAGCTTCCTATCTCCAACGGTTTGGGCTGTGCGACGGTCACCAATCAGTCAGTCAGTCAGTCTAGTCAGGTTGAACTCTTTTGTATGTATAGACATACTACCATACTCTTCTTAGTTTAATCAAAATCGGATGACTTTACCGATTAGCTAACATAGGAACGATTTGTCAAATAATTTGTGTTATTAAAAAAACCTTTTAGATTTTCAATGGTCTTCAAAATTGGCATTTATTACTTTTCTAAGCATCCCCAATATTTTAATAAATTTTGATCAAAATCATAAGGGTATATTAACTTCGCCAGAGTCGAATTCAGCTTGCCTCTAGTTTTTGTTGTTTTAGTGCTGCTGCTGCTGCTGCTGGTTTGTGGGTGGCTGGCAGGCAGGCGGAGCATCATTCCTTGGGGTCACACTTCTTCATACACAGATTGTATAATTTTGTTTAGTTGCTGTAATAGTTCTTGAGAAAATGTGCAGCCTCATCGTAATGATGTTGGTAAATACTCGTAAACCAACAAACGAACGAAGGTTTCTCACATGGAGCAGGCGGCCTAAAAGGTTTTTGGAGCAGGCGTTAATGGGTTTTTGATTGTTTGTGGTTTCAAGGTTGTGCCATGGTGCCACGGTCAGGGGTGTTGCCGCTGGAAAAGGTTAAGGGTTACATGGGGCAGCTGCATTCCACTCTCGCTCTCTGTCAACACAGAAAAAATAATAATGAGGTAATTGAGACTATTTTTCGATCAAAACGAACCGATGGCAGAGAGTATCGTATGTCAACTGAATCAAACAGACAGACAGACAGACACACTGCCAGACCAGAGTGAGCGCCGCCATATGCGTGCGTGCCTGCATGTCTCCCCCCGCTGCACAGAGATGAATGTGCCATAGAAAACTCAAACTCCAACATAAAACTACCGTTTGATCGATCGTTTTGATTAAAAATGCAACACATTTCTATATGATCTGTCACTGGCATCGGCATCGCCATCAACCGCAAAGTCTGTGCTGCGGTCTGGTGGAAGACAAGCAAAATGTTTGTTAAAGTGAAATTAACGTCGCCAGCTAACCGGGCTACCAATCAACAATCAACAATGCGAGAGCTCTGTGCCGTGCATGCCCATGCGACAGTGCGTTCATCCAGACGCCGTGGTCGCCGTTGCACATTTTCCGCGTGGTTGTTGTTGTCTATGCGCTTCCTTAAGACATAAACCAAGCCGAACCCAAACCCAAACCCAATCCCACACACACACACACACACACGCACAACCGAACCCGAAGTTGCCTCGTCTGCGTTTTGGTTTCGGGTTTATTTTACAATTAATGAAATTCGATCGTTTTATTAACTGTATATTTTGCATGATGTATGTACTCCTCCGTTTGCCCCTTCCACCCCTACTCCCACTCTTATATTCCAGTTTGACAGTTTTTCAGCTGCACTTGGTTCATTTCATGTGTCCATTAACCTTCATTAGGCTTAGGAGCACTCTGTTGACAATTTCCATCATTGGATTGCACAATTACAGTTTATTTAACGAACTGTGTGAAACAATTTTCCACAGCCACCACCAAAAACACCCACCCACCCGATATAAAAAAGCCAAAAAGCAGCGCCGCAACTTGTCTCTGGGATTTTTCTTTTGTTGGCCAGTTTCAGGCGCATTTTTGTGCAGCGCAAATTGTTATTGCACAATTTTCGTTGTTGTTGTTTTTTTTGGGAGGGGGGAAATTTAATGCAATAGCCACAGCTGACAGTTGACTGGACCGAGAAACAACAACAAAAACACAAAAGAAACTGGAAAAGCGACAACAAAATGCGCCTAATTGTCGCACATAACACTTTGTTTTTTGCTAATTTTGTGACGCCAGTTGTGCTTTAATGAATTTGTATTTGTTATGTACAATTGTCGGACGGCTGATTTGGATTTTGTTTGCCAGAATGCAGAATCGATTAAGTTTTGCAATTTTGGGTTGAGAGGATGATTTCAGGGTGTTATTGGTGTAGTGGATGGTCCAATGACTGATTATTGATATAAGAACTAAAATTTTTAACATTTAAATCGTTTTTATTATCGATATAAAATTCTTAAATCAAGAAAACAAGTTCTTAATTCAGGTACAAAATTGCAAAAAAAAAACTTACAATTACTGAGAGGAAGAATAATTTAATTGACTTTACTGTTATCAATTAACATTGCATTTACTTCATAATGTTATTATTAGAGTTAACATTTATGTTAATTAACATTAAGTTAGCAGTCTGGACATCAAATTTATTATAAATTTTGAACTCTTTATATCTTCGCTATATATAATCCGATTGCAAACTCTATTTGATTATCAATAATGGCCATACACAAATAGTTGTAAAACTAGAGCACGATACCTGTAAAATTGCAAGCGTTATTGAAAATTCTTTAACTGCGGGAGCTTATAATTTCGATTTGCGATTTGTGTTTTATGATTGCCGATTTTATCTGCTGAATGCAGTGATTGTCGATTGCGATTGTTATAATTTGCAAAAACTACGATTTAGATAAGGAATCGAACAAAAATTATGATGGGTAAGAGCGATAACCGATTAAGGGGTCATCCTTGAGGCAAGCATTCATTTTAAAATTTTCAGTGTGGCCGATTAATTTTTAAGTAAATATTGCAATTTTTTGTATTATTAGATATTACAGATATTTCAGACACAATAATCTACTATATGTATAAAATATTTTACTTGCACAAGAAAGGCTGGTCGACTATACAGCTGAATTAGGAACCTCCCGATTTTCCGGGCGCTCCGTCACTATTGTAAGGTTTTAGAACTTTTTTAAGGATCTGAGAAATTCCTCAACAAATATTAAATTATTTCATGTAACTTTGAAACGGAATGTAATTTTGTTAACGGTGACGTGAATTCGGAACAACATCAAATTTTTTGCTGCGCTAATATATTCCTAAGATAATCCTCTACTCACAATTGTCCAATAACCTGCCTTTAACCTCTTAAGTAATTTTGAGTGGTTTATTAAATTAGTTGCGACTTCCAAACAGGCTTTCAAAAAACAAGACAAGTGAATTCTATTTACCTGGTACGTTAACAAATTGTATGAGAAACAGCACTAACGCATGGAGTGCAATTTCTCAAATATTGTTTGGTTGTTAGAGTACGTCTTAGCTAATCAATATCATATCGAATGTTCGATTTTCTTGGAAAAAACAAATGAAGGTAGCAAAACTTCCTCATGATTGCCAAATGTCTAATTTTACTTGCAGAGCAGATTGCACAAATTTAGCAATTCAATCAGCTGACATTGGCTCCTGCTGCTGCTGCTGTTGTGCTAGTCTAAGTGTCTCTCCTTGCCCAGTCAACGGAACCAGACGTCATTTGAAACACAAATCGCTTGATGTGGCACATCAGGTTTCGCCATGGCCAGAGTCACTCATTTAGTCAGTCACTCACAGCGAAACCAGTAGAATTTCTAAACTGGTTGAGCGACACAAAAGGCCAGGCCACAATGCGCCTCTCGAATGCCCGTACTCGCACTACGAAATGTATAACAAATTCCGGTAGGTGCGGAGTTTGTTTTTACTTTCAAATGCCAGGCATATTTCACAGCCGCCAGCTCTGGCTAATTTGCGTGTGTTAATTGAGACTAAATGGCAGCCGATGTCGGCCCTAGTGCTTTGATTAATTATGGACGGGCTGTCATAATTTACATATCGTACATATCGTGCACACAGTGCAGCGAGTCCCAAGAATTCAATCAAATTGGAGCTTGGGAAAATGTTGCACAATGCCAGAAAATGAAAGCGTCGCGGGTTTTGTTGTGTTAACCTACAAACAAAACGAAAATATAGCTGCCACTTGAGCAAACAACACAGCAACAGTTGACAAATCATCATTATCATCAACAACAACATCGCCATAAGATTTACTTTTCAAGAATTAATCCGCAAATGTTGGAAAAAATACTGCAAACTCATGGCCTAATCAAAAGTAAGAGTGAAGAAATTGTAAATAAAGCTGTGGCCCAGCTAGGAGAAGGCGGCCCGCAATCAACAATGAAAATAAAACAATAATCGTTGGCGGCAGCGCATTAACCCACAAAAACGAAGTGAAGTGCTTTGCGTGCCTGAAGCTTATTGATCAGAGCCACGTGATGGGGAAGGAGCAGCCGAAACGGCGGCAGTTGCAACCGCTGACACACCTTTTGCCAAAAAAAAAACAAAAAACTGCAAGCTGCAGACTCGCAACTGTGGCAATAATGAGCAACTGCCACAAACGAGAGATAAGACTGGGCCGACTGTCGGTGTGGGAGAGCCACCACCTGCACCTACAATTTGAAAGCCTGCCAATCAGCTGGAGACACAGCATGCGACTGCCAAAATATTGTGTGCACACGATTTCGTTATGCATTTCAAATGCAAATTGGTTTTGAAAGGTAATTGATCCCGGGGCCACGACAGAATAATTCTCTGTGACTTTCAAATGCGCTGCAGGAAATAAAACAAAATATCAACAATTTGTGAACTGATTTCGTATGCCGCCAACGAACACAAATCGAAATAAAATAAACTCTGCACGCGCCCCGACACATTTATAACTTTGAACTTGACAGGGGCTGGACTAGACAGCGTTAATTGAATTTCGTTTTCGTTTACCTTTGGAAAACCAAAGAACTTTTCACAGACTGCTTTCCCCGTGGCCAATCGGGTTGAAAATGCCATGCCTCATTACGCATGCATCGGAGCGTTACAAATTAACCCAGTTATTGATGATTATTTACTTTGAGTTTTGGGTATTAAAAATGATTTGTGAATGCTGCCCCACAATTGGGAGCAGGCGAAGAACAACAATAGTTGGTAAATTGCATAATCACCCCCCAGCTGGACTCTAATGCATATTCTCTAGCCTTTGCTGTTACGTTGCCCCATTTTTTGCCCACAACGGTAATTGCCCAGGCCAATTGCAATTTGCAATTGTGTGGCTGCTGCTCGGACCGATTGATGCCTCAGTATGATAATGGCCAATGCCCAGGCATGCAATTTTAACGGTTGCGGTGTCAGAGATTCCAATTGAGATGAGGCGAGAGAAAGATTCTTACTAAAGTGTTGAGCATAATTCTAGGCAGTTGGATACCAAAAAAAAAGTGCACCTAACTGAAGTTTTTACTAGGCCATGAGTCACACGATGATCCCAGGCTCCCAGGCATTGAGAAGATTCGATCTGGGGGGGATTATAAGATTTTGTACTTGTTTCGCAGAGCTTTTATTATTGTTTACTTTAATCGAATTCAGCAGAACAGGAATTGCTTAAATGTTTATATTTCCATAAAACTTACTACTATTTTTATACACTTATTAATTATGCCCAGAAGTTTGTAACGGACCCCATAAGCTATATATATTCTTTATCAGGACGACGAGCTGAGTTCAATTCCGTCTGTCCGTCCGTTCTTCTGTCCGTCTGTCTGTCTGTTTCCACGCGAACTAGTCCCTTAGTTTTAAAGATATCCGGCTAAAATTTTGCACACAGTCTTCTTTTTACTGCACGCAACTAATATGTCGGAACGGGCCGGATCGGATGACTATATCATATAGCTGCCATAGGAACAATCGGTTCAAAAACTTGTTCTTGTTTGAAAAACTTTTTTGTTTTTCATCGTAACGTCACCAATCTTGGTATATATAAATTTTATATGCTTCCACATAATACATGACAAATTTATCAAAATCGGATGACTATATCATATAGCTGCCATAGAAACGGTCGGTCAAAAAACTAGTTCTAGTGAAAAAAACTTTTATTTTTCTATCGTATCGTCACCAAACTTAGTATATATCAGGGATAGGCATTAATATTACTTTTCGTAATAATTACGAGTAAAATTACAAATTACTCAAGTAATTTGTAATAAAATTTTTCGAAATACAAATTACTCAAGTAATTTGTAATAAAATTTTTCGAAATACAAATTACTCAAGTAATTTGTAATACAATTTTTCGAAATACAAATTACTCAAGTAATTTGTAATACAATTTTTCGAAATACAAATTACTATATAAATTTGTAATAATTAAAATAAAATTACAAATTACTATATTAATTTGTAATGAATTTTTTTCGAAATACAAATTACTCAAGTAATTTGTAATAAAATTTTTCGAAATACAAATTACTCACGTAATTGGTAATAAAATTTCTCGAAATACAAATTACTATTTTAATTTGTAATAATTAAAATAAAATTACAAATTACTATATTAAAAAACACCGAATTACGGTGCAATAAGTACGGCATTGGGTAGTGGAGGGATAGTATACTACCCCCTCATACCCCTGTGAAATTTCGTTATTTTTGCCGTATCTTTTACCGTTCGCGAGATATCGCGAATTTTTGTTTAAATATTGAAATGACAAAAAACACTGAATTACGGTGCAATGAGTATGGTATTAGGTAGTAGAGCCATCTACCTTACCACTGTATTCTCTATGTCATTTGTAATTTGTGTTTCGAAAAATTTTATTTCAAATTAATATAGTAATTTGTATTTCGAAAAATTTTATTACAAATTACTTGAGTAATTTGTATTTCGAAAAATTTAATTACAAATTAATATAGTAATTTGTAGTTTTATTTTAATTATTACAAATTAATATAGTAATTTGCAGTTTTATTTTAATTATTACAAATTAATATAGTAATTTGTAATTTTATTTTAATTATTATAAAATGAGCAAGTAATTCGGTAATGGTTAATTATAATTCCCATTTTGCCGATCTCTGGTATATATTAGTTTCATATGCTTCCACATAATTCTGAAAAATTTGATGAAAATTGGTTGACTACAGCATATAGCTGCCTTAGGACAGATCGATCGGAAAAAGTGTTTTACTAAGAAAATATTTTTTTTATGGTAGCGCGATCAAATTTTGATTCTCAATGACTTAATAAAATTGGTTTTGAATGGCTCCATAACACAAATGCGTATCGTGGAAGGACTATCGAAAAGCGTTATGAATCTATTGGAATTGGAATTAAAGGCAGCTGTCTTTGCCAACTTATAATTCACATGTTCATGAAACTGCAAAATATGAAGTGGAATTGGGCAATTAGATTCTCGTCTCAAACGGACTCTTGGACAACGATCGTGCATGGAATGCGCCTTGTCATTTCTAATTTGATCCTCTGGATCGAATCTTCTGCAATATTTCTAAGCTTTTCAACCTTTACTCAAAGTAACATAAACTTTTGGTTAGTTTGTATAAGTAAATGAATTCCACATTACTCCATTCACTTAATTTTCAACTCTTCTCTGAATCACTCTCTAATGTATGCCGCATATTGCCTTATCAATTTGTGTTTGGTTTATGGTTAACAATATGCAAACAAAACTGGCCTAACAACCTACCACCATGACTGTACCTGGTTTTATCTTCTTCACATACAATATATTTTAAGCATTTACTTAACCCTAATTTATGCTTTAAGTTAAACATTTTTAATGCTATATACACAATGGCATTAGCATATAATCAAATGCGTGCCAATATGTCATTGTATAACAAAAGCGAAAAAAAACTGCTGATTAGTTGACAACTTTACTAAGAAATATTTTGGCTTTCTCTTTGCAGTTTCGGAGCTGGACGCTTTGCATGAAAATTGCAACCAAAAAAGGTAAGTAACACATTTCTTAATTAACTCACAAACAACTTTCGCAAGTGGCGAGGACAGAAAGAAAGAAATCGCAAAAGATGAACAAATATGCCAATTAAATCAATAAATATTTGCCAGCTGCTGTTGTCGCATTTTGACACCAAATATCCATAAAGATTTCCAAAAACTTTACAATTTACAAATGGCAGAAGAGCAGCAACAACGAAATCATTTATGTTAATCAACACATGTTTCTCGAAGTCATTGGCCAGGCCGGACCAGACGCGAGACCTGGCTAATGTAATGCCAGCCTCTCGGGGACTTTTTGATTTTCTGTCTATATATTAAAATGGCCAAAAAACCAAAACAAAATAAATATATACGACAAACGTGTTTCCCCAACCCCCGCCGAGTGTTGTGTGTCGCACAAAAAATTCAAATTCAAATTTGCGCTAATGTTGCTGTTTGTTTTTGTTTTTTTGGCTGCTGCTGGCGGCGTCGATGGGCCAGTTTGGAGCTGTGGCCGTGGTTCGTGTCGCCGTTGTCGTTGTTGTTTGTTGTAGAAGAAGGTGTATGCTCTGAGTTATTTTTGGTATGCCCCCCGACTTTATATGGCCGCCCCATGCTAAACAAGATTTCTGCGCGCCTTTGGCCGCGACACGCTGCGAGTTTTCTAATTCTTATGCAAAATATGTAAGCAGCGCGCTGGCCGTGTCTTCGTGTAGCTTCTGTTGCTGCTCCCCAACTGTTTGCATTTGCAATATGCCCACACGATTCGGTTTTGGGGAATTGCACTGGAGCTTGGAGGTTCTTGCGAAATTTCTATGACTCAAATCGTCAAACTCGCTCAAAATCGAATTCGCATTAATTTCTAAACGAGTTGAGCGCAAAAGGTGAAAACAACTTCCAGTGCAGCAACAACAACAACAACGACAACAACCACAATGATAGCTAACACTTTTAAATAACCATAAATGACAGAGCAGATAAAGACGGGGCCATAAAGTGGCACGGCCAGCCATGTGATGCGAATATACAAGGCTTTTGGCCAGAGTAGAATGAGCAATCTGTGCAGGGGAAAGGAGGGGAGAAAGAGTGTAACTGCAAAAAGTCAACAAAAAGCGTACATAAATATTACGCATACGCCATGTGTGTCTGTGTGTGACTCATGTGAGAGATGACAATAAAGAGGGCGAGTCAGCGAAACTGGTCCGAAATCAAAACAGAATTCAACTGGCGGCAATGTATATATGATTTTTCTACATTTTAGAACGCTAAAATGAATAAATGAAATGTACCAACACTATTTTGATCGTTGTGAGCTAATGCTCTCCCCTGCACTAAATCTAGCTTAATCTGCTTACTATGTCTTCTTCATTTCCGCACGGTCGGCCCAACTGGACCTTGTCAAGTTTAAAAATTTCCACCATTTCCCATTAGTCAGCAGTATACTAATTACTATACAAAATATTTTATAAAATAAATGATTTGGAAAAAAATTCTTCAATGAAGAACCCAACATTTTACTCTAAGAGAATAATTATTAAATATTTTTTAATTGAAAACAAGTAAGAAAGTCGTTCAAGCCCGACTGTATCTGTACCTGTTTGTATATAACTGGTAACTTCAAAGTGTGAGGGTCACACAAACTGTTCAATTGCTGCCCATCACGATTACGACCAGTGCTGCCCAGCGTAATTATTTGATTTGCTTATCACTTCAATATCGTTCTTCTGATCTGGGATCAGATCGATAAATATGTGCCCAGAAGGTTCGAATAATCTCTCTTTAAAATTGTGGAAGATATCAGATTTTTTCAAATTGTGGGGGTGGCAACTCTTCTATAGTTCATCTGATTGGAAAACGATTTTTGAAGGCTGGATAAGTAGTGATGAGTAGAATATATGTCTAGAAGGTTTGATCAACCTAACTCCAAGATTGTGAAATATTTGGGGAGTTTTTCAAATTGTGGGGGTGGCAACTCTACTATCGTTCATCTGAACAGAAAACGATGAATTTGGGTTTGAAAGGTAATGATGAGTAGAATACATGTCTAGAAAGTTGGAATAACCTAACTTCAAAATTGTGGAAGATTTCAGGTGTTTTTCAATTTATGGGGGTGGCAACTCTACCATCGTTAATCTGATCGAAAAACGATCTGATCGAAAAACGAAAAACGAAGAGATAGGGGTTTGAGGTGTATGGAACATATATTTCTTATACTTGCAGACAGATCAAGTTTAGTTTTGATTTTTGCCACGCCCCCTGCCTCCCCCGCAAATTGAAAAAACCTCATATCTTCCACAATTTTGGAGTTAGGTTGTTCGAACCTTCTAGACAAATATTCTACTCATCATTACTTATCGAGCCTCCATACATCGTTCTCCGATCAGATGAACGATAGTAGAGTTGCCACCCCCGCAATTTGAAAAACACCTCAAATTTTCCGCAATTTTGGAGTTAGGTTATTTGAACCTTCTAGACATATATTTTACTCATCATTACTTATCGAACCCCCTCACATTGTTTTCCGATCAGATGAGCGATGTTAGAGTTGCCACCCCCACAATTTAAAAAAATCTAATATCTTCTACAATTTTAAAGACAGATTGTTTGAACCTTTTAGGCATATATTTTAATCGTCATTACTTATCGATCCACCATACACCGTTCCAGAACGATATTCGAGTTATAAGCAAATCAAATAATTACGCTGGGCATCACTGCCCGTAATCGTGATGGGCAGCACTTGCACAGTTTGTGTGACCCCACACTTTATAGTTATTAGTTATATACCAACAGGTACAGAGTATATTACAGTCGGGCTTGACCGACTTTCTTAATTGTTTTATTTTCTGAGTGTACCTCGTTTGATACACGTTTATCAAAATATGGCTTGAACAAGATGGCCCGGAAGCAAAAAAAGGACAATCGATTTGAATTCAGCGCCTAAAAATAATTGAGGAAAGTTTGCTACACGTGGGTTACTATTTTTATTACTAGCCTAGGTCAATTTTAAAAAGTTTGGTCTTTTCTAACAAAAACATAAAATTATAAAAAATTGTTTAAATTTGACCCAGCTACAGGCAGGTCTTACTTCAAGTCGCTGAACTTTAAATTTTGTATATTAAAAGTTCAATATCGTGGAAGAAGACTGTCTGCCGCCCATTCCTCCCTTGATATGCTTTAATCTCTACCTATGTGTCCAAGTATGCGTCTGATTTGGATGCTTTTCATGGCCAGGCACAGCAGGGTTTCTCCTTCCTCTGTCATTTACCCTCTAGTGCGTGTTAATTGTGTACGCTGCTTATGAAGTTGACATGCAGAACGAATCTCCCCTCGAAATCCCCTTCCCCCTTTCGGGATCAGACACAACATAAACTCACACTTTAAATCAATAAACGTAAACTGGGCAACGCCTGCCCACCTACGAATTGCATTTGGACATGTGTAAGCTATAAAACTATAAAATAGCACAAACTTATGCCCACAATAAACATAAACAACCCAGTCCAGCTTCGGACGGGCCCTAAAAATTATGCCCAAAAAACCACAGCCAAAAGCCAATGTGCTACAGTTGCTGCCTTCTCTATATAGAGTTGTTGCTACATGCGTAAACATGTATTTTTATGGCCGGGCATAAAAGGATGCCCATTGGCTATGGACCAGGACCTGGCCATAAAGACACTTAATTGCCATTTTATTACGGCAGCTAATAGGTCCACCGTATGTTTCTCATTAGAACGCACTCACGTCTTGCGCTTCATATTCGCATGCCAAATGAACTGGCTTGGGTGCTATATGCCACCACCAGCGGAGTTGCATGCAAAGTGGACTCGGCCTCGGCCTGGTGAGCCCTTCAACGATTGCAGTTGCCAGTTGGTGGAGTCGTCGCGATATCTTTAATGAAATCTGCATGTTCTGCGCTTTAACAAGCCTTTTGCTTGTCTACTCATGTCTCCCCCGGTCTCGTTCTCGATCTCTCCTTCCTGCTGAGTGGCACATTGCGATCCTTTTGTGTGGGGTTGGCCTGTGGGCAACGGCTAGATCGGCAACTTAGTTGCCTTCTCTTTTTTTTTTTGCCAGGCAAATCTTGTTAGCGTAAATATTAACTTGTAAATATGATGATGCCCCATGGAAATTGTCTGAATCGCTGATAAATATCATTACGTCGCAAGTCTGGATGGGCTCGAATGCATTTATTTGTATTCGCATTCGTATTTGTATTGCATTTCGCCTTGCAATTCTATTAAGATTTTTATCTAAAGTGCTTGTACAGCCTATTTGTTGTATTGCCGGAGCGCGAGTGTACTCGTAATTGTTTAGCAAATCAGTTGAGAGCTGCGAGGTTGCCGTCTGCTGCCGCCTCTTGGCCATGGCCAGGGATTGTTGTTGTTATTGTTGCTGTTGTTGGGCCTGATTGCACAGTAGTAACTGACAATTTGCCATCGATTTTCATTTGCTTTGGCAGCGAGTTTTCAGAATAAAACGGTTTGCACCTCTCACAAGTGATTGGATCTAATCATCGCCCCCAGTTGGCCATCCAAATAATAATTCCACTCGGCACTCGGAAGAACCAGCCCAGCTGAACAACAAAGACGTGACAAATGCCCTAAACGAGCTACTTTATAGCGTGGGAGTTGCATTTGTTGCAAGTTCATGGGAATGCATGGCAATGGCGCCACCAAAAGAGACACTCTGCCCCTGATAAAGTCGCTCATATTTCAATAAAACGTGCACATAAACTTCCTACTCATATATGCCTAGGCCTGGTGCGCTTGGATGGGCCCACTAATCACAGCCGCCCTACGGGGGGGGGAGTACCATTTGGTGGTAGTAATTTCGAGCACTCAACGCGGACAGCGGGCTGGCCGAGCGACACAGTTGGACATTGTCTGGCAAAACGTCTGCTCCAGTTTACCACAAAAACGAAAAATGAAAGAAAAATGCGTAAACATTGCTGCTGGTTCGGCTGGCCGGCGCACGCTGCGTATGCGCATTATTCCCAAACGGGTTCAATAAACGATTAGCCCCGCTCCGAGTGCACAGTTCTAAGCGTCTTCGACCCAGTCAGCCCAGCCAGCCCGTTGCCGTTGCCGTTGCGTGTGCGTCTGCCAAAGTTATCGCGGCTTTTTACACTAAGACGAAGGCTAATATGTCATTTGGTCATTGATACGCACAACGGCGGAAGGAGAAAGAGTGTGATAGAGTGGGGGGGAGGGGGTGCGGACGGTACGGTGCGAGCAAAGCAAAACGCTTACTGTCAGTGTGAGGCGCGTATAATTAATTGCGCCTATCAATATCGCCGCTTGTGCGTTGTGTTTTTGTGCCTCGTTTTTGTTGTTGTTGTGGTTTGGCTGCACGCATATGACCAAAACTCAATGCCCATGCCTGTCCAATCCGCCACGGCCATTGGCAGCACCTCATTGAGATAAGCCTGTCCGTTTATGCGATTTTTTGTTGGATTTAACATAAATCATTTGTATGCGAAAATGTTATGTCAGCATCTTTTATAGGGTTAAGACGAAAATGCTTTTCTATGGCTGTGAGAGAATGGATGGAGGCAAACGAGTTATGCTGTGACAAGATCAATCCCTATTAAAATAAGCAACTATTGCTTAAACCTTTTAGAATTCAAATTTTTGATTTGTTTCAAGTTGCAAGTAAATCAATAAAATATGTTTGTATTTTACTTGAAGGAAAGGGACAGAGGGGACATGTAAACTAGTTCGATAGCCTCCTTGAAAAAAAAGAATATATTAGAAATAAATGTATTACTTGCAAGGAATCAAATCGAAGCGTATTTCAGTTCCGGTTATGGTACGTTAAAGGTTTTTTTTTAAACGTTTTAGGATATTTCGGAATTCTGTTACGTATTGGTACTTTTTTTTTAATTTAGGCAAACCTACCGGTAACTTTATGTATGTAAGTTAAACAGAAGGTAAATTTAACATAATAAAGTTTACACTCTGAAAAATAAACGTTCTAAGCTTATCTGTACAGCCGAAACTGCATAAATTACATTTAATATTTTATGGAATATAATATGCAGCTCTGGAAACTTTAGGCACATTTAATTAATTTTAAAGCGTTTTTAATATAAGCAAAAACTTAACTGATGCAATAAAACGAAAAATGCTTAGTGCCGAAACTGTACAGGTACGATGTTTCGGTTCTTTTCGATCATTTCGGTTTCAAAAATATCGGTTCTCAAAGAATGCAAAATATTGGTTCCGATTAGGGTTCTAGCTCTAAGGTTTAAATCGGTTCTTTTCGGTTTTCGGTTTCGGTTCGCATTCCCCCCATTCTAAAATCATTACGAAATGTTCTTGATTTTGTGCTTTTTTCGTTCTTAAAATATGAACTCCATTCAACCACCGTACAATAAATATAAGCCGGATCATAGCGGATGAGATGTATTTCCATTTCGTGTTCAGCGCAAGGTTCCAAATTCGATTTACCACAGAAAGCATAGCTGACATTGTATTCCATAAAGAAATAAATGAACCAAAACTGGTTTTGGTTCTAAAAGTGTAAAGAAATGTCCGAATCCTAGGGATTAAGGTGGATTCAGCACATGTTAGAATATCCCTTCGTATTCCAATGTTCATAGTTCGAGAACAAGCGTGATTAATAGACTTGCGGTAACGAATGGTTAATGAATAATGGTTAGGAACCGTTTTCACGCCAAAACTATACTTTAAAAACACAACAACTTTAGCCAAAGCTAGAAATGGAGATGTGGGACTGCACACCAAATAGAATCTATACAAGGCCGTAAGCCGAGCGATAGAAAGCTATAGGGTACAAGTATGAGGATTGGCCAAGTTCAAAGAAGTTGATAAAATGCAAAATTCCTTCATCAAGCTTACAAACGCCTTCGCTAAAACAGAAGAACGCTTTTCGAACCGATTCTCAAACATGCTGTTAAGGAAAAGGATCTTCATTATGAAGTGTAAATTTTAACTTAAGAACTAGAATTTTAACTTAGAAAACGAGAGCGTAAGTTAAAGTCGGATACACCCGTTACTCAGAAAAAGGCTCAATTTAAAATCATTTATTAAGTCATTAAACTTTAGTGCTAACATATAACATTTACTTTTTAGATTAAAATAAAAATTCTCTGTTACTAAAGATTTTCATAAAGTTTAACAGAAAGTTGGCTGACAGAGCGCACAGTGGGATCACTGTTTGAAAAAAGTTAAAAAGCTTATATCTCCGCCAAGTATTATCCAATCTTTCTGAAAATGTCACAGATTGTAGATATTGAGCATATACATATAAATGCAAAAGAAGAGCTTGATATCTGTAAAGTTGTAGGAGTTATTCAACATTTTCTATTGCAGTGACGGGAGGGACAAATTTTAAACAAACTTGATCTGCGTGGAGACAAAACAAGTCTTCGCCATAAGTTCCCTAATCCTACACCAATTTGAAAATGTATACTTAAGGTTAATCGTTTTCGAGATATTTAGTTTAAAACTTACTACTTTTCACACAATGTTGACTTAAACAATTCTTTCGTGTGTTAAAATCTGTTAATAAAGGGCGAAGATACACCCATCTGAGCAAGCCTGCCTTCGGGCAGCTAAGCTACTGTTATGCTACTGTTAAAAAAGGCTACATTACAGAGCCTGCGACTGGTTGAAGTAAAAAGCACCTTCTTGTGAAGTTTTCGGAAATCAAGACTCTTTCAAAAAGCGTTTACCGAACCCCAATCGAGAAGTACACAATAAAGAAATGATTATTTGGGATGCCGATACTCTGAACCCATTCAGTAATTAGATTAATTAGTTTTGGAAGTCAGTTGCATGAAAAGCAACTGCAAGAACTGTGTTTTGTTGTTTTCACAACATTCTGGTATTAAACATCTTCAAACCAATAGCTAGACAGTGTGCTCCGGTCATTTCTTAGTTTTTCCCTTTAATTTGCAGCAATAGGTTTAAGTTTTGTATGCTTAGTTTGAAGAAGTAGTTCGACGAACTCTTTCCTTTCCTACCCAGCCTGATTTATACTGCTTGAAAAACAATAAAATCACAGAATGAAATTCGTCTTTTTTTTATCATCTTTAGTGCGAATCTCTTGGAAACAATTTCCACTGCTCTTTTGCATGTCGAGCACTCGTCTCGATGCAAACAATGCATATTTGTATACAAAACGTTTCCTTTGTTTCGTTCTCCAACTTAGACCTTGAACTTAGTTGAAACATTTTACAAAAGCAAATGTTAAATGCAAATTTTTGCCACAGCTCTCAACTGTCCGGCACCAGCTTAAACTTATGATGACTCACTGGCGAGCGGATGTGGCCAATAGGGGTTTTGCATGGACTTGCCCATAAAATGCTGCCTGTGTGTGTGTGTGTGTGGGTGAGTGGGAAACACCTTTAAGGCAAAAGCAGCGCAGTGAAGTCTCCAGCCAAATAGCCAATTATGACGAGCGGAAAATGACAATGCCTCAACGGTATCGCTTCATATCGTTTCGTATGAACTGAGCTCGGCTTGGTCGTGAGTCATGCTGGCAGCAGCGTCTTGTGTTGGTAATAAAATACGCGACTTGCTGCTGAAATGATGTGCAACGCGGTAGAAGCGGTAGCGAAAGTGTCTTAAATGTGCACTGAGGCGTTTAGAATGCAACGGGATGGCAGTGCCCAATAGATTTTATGGCAATGGCTTCAAGGAAGCAGGCATTACTTTTACTCAGCATGAAGCTAAACAGACCACGAACTGGCACAGAGCGAGAGCAAGTGCAAAATGAAAACTTAACACAAAGCCTCCAGCTAATTTATGCCATTCCCACTGTAGTTGCTGTTGTTGTTGTTGTTGCTGGGCTACTGTCTGTGGCATGCAAATGCAAAATGATTGATGTTGCCACGCTTGGCTTTTGTTGCGAAAATTCTCTGTTGTGCAGAAATGTTGGCATTTTGAAGTGCGAGTAATTGCAGCTGCAATAGTTTTTCATGTTTTGCTCTGGTCAAGTTGCTCGGCATTTTGGCATTTTGGCAACTTCCTTTCACAAGGCAGGCAGAAGAAAAATGGGTCTGCCGGGCACTTGAATGTTGGAAAATTATAGACTAGTCTGTCGTCGTATACATTTGGCAGATGTGCAAAATGGAAAAGTCAACTTTAAATGCCAAGACGTTTGAACTTAGAAACTTTACATTCATCTAGACGGGCAGAAATCTGGTTTCACAAACTTCACTCAAAAAAAACGATGCAAACCGTGTCAATAGTTTACTTAGTATACAAATACTTGACATAAGTAGGAAATTCTTATTTTAAGTACAATATTTTAATACCGCAATACTTGATGTAAGATCTTGTTGACCTTAATCATAGGTTGAAATCTTGACACAAGAATTTGCATACTAAAAATAAGTTCAAAATATTCTAAGTTTATTCTTAAGTCTTAAAATAAAATGTTCTTAAAATTCTTAAATCAATCCCAATTATTCATTCATTCTTGAAACACAAATTTTTAACCTTTAATAAGAATAATGTTCTTCTTCATACAATTTGTAGCCAAAAACTCAGAGGGCACAACCTATGGTCCGAAATCTACCATTATTCCATAAGCACAGTGCTAAAACCAGTTGGGAATTGTTTGCGTCAGAAAATTGTGCTTCTGTGCTTGTCTGCTTCAAATTTAATCACAGAGCAAGACTATTAAATAGAAAGATTCAGACGTCACTCAATTTGTGGCGCTGTTAAGAGATATTACGCTTGTTGATACTTTTGAAATGTTCCCAGCGAGTTCACAATGTTGCTAAGGTCTTATCACACATATAGGAAAACACGCTGGTTAGAGCGAGATGGATATTGTCTTGACTGTACGCAGAAAGCGACAATAACAAAGCACAGCTGATTATTTCTCTGTTAAGTTTGTGGCTACCGAGCAATCGTTCTCTCTAATAACAATGCTCTGTGATTTAATCCAAGAATCTTTGTACTTGAACGCGTTATCTAGAATTCGGTACTTTTAGAATGGATTGCATAATTTCAAGAATTATATTTTTTGTATTATTAAAAGACATTTTTCAATTTAAGACTGATCAACGCTTAAATTCAGTACACAAATGAAAAAAGTGTACTTGAAATGTTAAGTAAAAAACGATAAACATTCACATTTTTGCTGAGTGTACATAAATCTCCACGCGGTTAGGCAAAACAATTTTTAATAAAACGACCTGGGGCTAAGGGCCTTCAGTGCAAACAACAAAAATGCGGCTAATTACGACACACACACACACACACTCGTTTGAGTCTGACATACGCGTGTACTCATAGGTAATTACTGGCCCAGCACATGCCACATTATTCTTTTGTGCAATGAGCACGACGCCGTTCCTGAACCCTGGCCCTGGCCCCCCGCTCCCGCTTAGCGGGCAACGACGACACTTGTGCGCATGTGCAGCGCCTCCAACACACGCACACACTCGCATACATAAAGGCTAAAAACTGCCGCTAGCGCAAAAACAAGCCAACATAAACGTCAGTCAGGCTCGCCAAAAAAGAAACCGGTTGAGTTATGAAAAATTATGATTGTCACCGGTGGCTTGGACGCCGCTGCAGCCGCAACAATAACAACAAAAATGTGTAACAATTTCAAGTTAAACATGAGCTTTGTTTGCTGCTGTTGTTTTGTTTTTGCATTTACGCTAAAAGCCAACACCAAATAGACAACAATTACAGTACCAGCAGCCAGCACCACACACCAATGGCAAGTGGGTCTGTATGTATGTACGTATGTATAATTATTTGCCCACGTTTCGCATGTCTTGCCAGACTGACTGACGTCGCCACAGATCGCTGTTAGGTGTGCACACAAATTGCTGGCATTTTTGCTCGTATTCATAATTTTTGGCTAACGCAATGTGTCCAACATGTGTTGCTAGCAACAGCTGCTGGCAACATGTTGCCAATGCCTCATTTGCTAGTCGCCATCATCAATTTGTATGCCATGAAGCTAATTTAAATTGCATTTCTATTCGAATGCAGAGCTGGTCGCGTCTGCCTCCTTTGAAGTGCAGCTGAAGTTTGTTTTTTATGTTTTTATTTGCAATTACGCGTGCAACATTTCAATTGAACAAATGCAGGCAGGCGACATTTATTATAGAAGGAATTCTTGGGGAGAAACTCGGCTGGAGAGCTAAGCTCTCCCCTTTGCAGCAGCAGCTGCGTAAATTGTCATCAGCTGTCAGTGTCATTTTTAATTAGTTTGTTTACAACAACAGTAACAACAACAACAGCGCCAGCAGACAAAGGGAACACGCACTGCGGTCTGCGGATCGACTTCAAGCCTCCAATCATATCAATTTGGTTTTGAGTTCGCTTACTTAGTTGACTGCTCCGTTGTCTTTCGCTGCATTTAAATAACTTGAAATTGTGTGGAACATGCCACAGAGGAGCGGTCAATAATGCACTGGGTTAATTACCAAGTCAGCAGTTTTCATTCGAGCAATGATTGAGTGCTGATTAGAAGAACACTCCAATCTCTTGGGTCTTATCAGTGGGGGCGAAGGCTGGCAATGCAACTAAGCTGAACTTTAGTCTACGTATATAAGCGAGGGTAGTTTTTGATTTGAAGTCTACATATGAAAATTGCGGTGAAAGTTAACATTGGAGTGCGCTAAAGTAACCATAACGGTCTAGCATATAACGGTTCTGAAGAACTAATCAACGCAAAGTCCAGGCTACGCATAGAAACAGGGGAAATTCAAGTTCGGAATCTCCAAATATGAGAACAATATTCTTATTTAAAGTTAGATTTTTGATTATTAAGTCCTTTTAACCTGACATCAAATGTTTTCTATGACATTATTATTCTTCTAACTCTTATGTTTTTAAATGGAAGACTGATTTCAAGGGTTAAAAAATAAAAATGTTTTTAAATTTTAAAAACAAAAAAGTGAACATTTAATCATGGACATACTTAAATTTAGAATACAATTTTTTCACCAGCTATTTAGTAAGTTTATCTGTAGTTCCTTTTCTTTTGTACTAAAATTAACGAGAAGGCAAAGCTAACTTCGACTGTGCCGAAGTTTTAATACACATTAAAAACTTTACTCCAACTGATTTAACCGGTAAAATATATATAGGATATAGATATCAGA
Source organism: Lordiphosa mommai (assembly GCA_018904225.1). Taxonomy (NCBI): domain Eukaryota; kingdom Metazoa; phylum Arthropoda; class Insecta; order Diptera; family Drosophilidae; genus Lordiphosa; species Lordiphosa mommai. The sequence continues at coordinate 1,526,875 of JAEIFT010000013.1, read as the reverse complement.
TTTTTAAAATTTTTAGATCATTGATAATAAAAATTTCATACCCTAAAAACTTTTCTTAGTAAAACACATTTTTCGACCGGCAGCTATGGCAGCTATATGCTATAGTCATCCGATTTTAATAAAATCTTCCAGAATTGTGTTGACGCATATAAAACTAATTTATACCAAGATTGGTGACGCTACGATGGAAAATAAAAAAGTTTTTCCCACTAGAACTAGTTTTTTAACAGACCGTTTCTATGGCAGCTATACGCTATAGTCATCCGATTTTAATACATTTTTCCAGAATTATGTGGAAACATATAAAACTAACATATACCAAGATTAGTGACGCTACGATGGAAAACAAAAAAGTTTTTCTAACTGGAACTAGTTCTTAGACCGAGCGTTCCTATGGCAGCTATATGATATATTAGTTGCGTGCAGTAAAAAGAAGGCTCTGTGCAAAATTTCAGCTCGATAGCTTTAAAACTGAGGGACTATTTGCGTAGAAACAGACAGACAGACGGACAGACAGACGGAAAGACGGTCTGAGGTCTGTGCATTCATACGGACGGACATACTCAGCTGTTGAAGAATCTATCAAGAATCTATATACTTTATAGGGTGGGATATGTTTCCTTCTGGCTACTACTTAGTACCTTTGGCACAGAGAATAGACATAAAACTGATTTAAATTTATTTTTTTTTGCAAATGGCATATCTTAATAAAAAGCTTAAACAGATATTCTTTTATTTTTATCGCCTACTCGCTTACTTTTGGTTAATTTAAAAATATTTATAACCTAGCTTTGGTGGCTCTTAAAAATAAAACATCACCCACGACTTCGAGTTCCCATTTCGAAAAGCAAACGCCAAAGGCTTTCATAAAATTTTATGGCCAGCAAATTGAATGCGGTTTTATGGTGGGACCCCATTGTTATATTTGTGGCTATTTTTTTTTTGCCATGGTATCAGCAAACAATAAATGTTAATTAACAACATTTATGTGCGGCGGCCTATTGACACTTTTGTCACAAATATTTGTTTTTGCTTAATTTATAGAGGGATTTTTTGTGTACCACAATGACAAATACAAATGTCATTTAGGCTTTTTTTGAACCTGTCGGAATGAGATGACATTTTGGGAACAAAGAAACACTGCAGTGCGAGTGCAAAGAATCGCTAAATTATGTAATTTATTTAAATTTAAGTGGAACTGCAATTCCCCTGAATGGTCCTTTGATTAAGCCCAAACTGAAAGTCAACATTAATTCGGGCCTGACGACGGCGACGGCGTCGATGTCTTCAATTTAAGCAAACTGATGGCAAAAACTCTGCAAGTGGAGCTTACGAGTGCAAACAAAAACGCGCACATTTTTCATTACAAATTGAGTCATTAAATTTATTTATACCCGCTGAAAGGCAACAGTAAAGCGCAGTAAGGCAACACTTCCGCGTTACAGTCCGAGCTGCATTTCTGGGTCAAATTTGGAGGAGTCTGGTTAAGCGCCCGGGTCACATGCATGCAGCAGCTGCGGCCCCTCTCGTATGGGTATCAGTTTTTATGGCTTTTCATTATGGTCTCATATATATATAATTCTTACAAAGAAAGTTGCAAAATAAATTCTTGCTGCATTTGCGGTTTGTGGGTCGCCTGAACTTTTCATTTCAATCCGTTGATTGGCGCGAAAAACAACTCAACTATCGCAGCATCAGGAGCCTGGCATCTCTATGATTTAGTGTGCCGGGGCCACTTGACAATAATTTACGCAAATAGCATAATTCGCTTTATGGGCGCAACACGATGATGATGATAGTCATGCTCCTGCAATGACTATAACTATGTAGTTAAAGAGGAGTGCTAGTGCGCTCGACGCGCTTTCAACGCCAACGCTGAAATTGAAACGAGTGCAGACGGAGCAGGGCCCCAGACCAAGATCAAGAGCCCCAACAACAGCAACTACGTGGGGCAGACGACGCCTAATGAGGCTTTTGTCTGTGGGCTGTGTGAGTCACCATGATTCTCACTTGCTCTTGGTCCCGGTCTGGGCGTGCGCTTTGGTTATTTGCGTGCCGGTTGGCCCATCGATTCTGCATCTTCAACTGCGGACTGATAAGACAGACAGACTATTTTTTTTCAAGCGCCGCTAACATGCACAAAAGCCATGCTCCATGATTCCTTTTAATTGCCATCGCACAAATATACAATTTCACGCACATACCCAATCAGAAGATTGGCTCCATATAGCCTCATGCCATATCAAATGTCGAAATCTCGGTGAGCCGCCAACCACTTGGAATATCATCGGAGCTCAAGCCTTAGAATTTATTGGCGCTAGACATGCAAATCCATGCGGCACGGGCCCGTGAACGTTTAGGACTCCAATCGAAATCGACTTGGATCGTCCATTAGCCCGTGGCTGCTGCAACATTCTAACGAGTTTTGTAATCATTCAGGGAGCATAAATCATAATAGCTTTATTTATGCCGCGACAGTTGTTACAATTCTATCAGCGGACTGCGCCTTTGCCCAAAAAACAACAAGCAACAACAACTGAAATTGGAATCGGAATAATAAACAAATTGAAGATGGAGACCATTGAGGCGTTCTCAATTCCCAGTCAGACCAAATGGTTTTTCTATCGCATGTTTATTGAAAATTGTTGCTTGTAATTTTTTTGGGGCCAACGAGTTCAGCAGCTGTCTTTCGGTTGGCCTCAACCATTTAGGAATGCCTTCATCAAATATCAGAGAAATTAAGTTACGAGGGCAGTGCCAGAGGTAGCTTAACCAATAAAAATTTTGAAATAATTATCCTTAAGTTTCACTCGACTGCAGCGCTCCTTCTTGTTTTAAATTTGGAAAATTCAAAATTGTCCATTTCTTCGGGTTTTTTGATAGTTCGAATTTCGTACCCGGGATGAATAAACCTAGAATTAAGCTGTGATTGCATTAGAATGCATTTGATCTGTGAGATATGATCTTTACTTAAGCTTGCTTTGTTGACAAGATCCTTAAACTTCAAATAGCCGCAGAAACCACTCAACACTTTATCTTTTTGAACCGAATTTCAGTCAAAGCAGTTACAAGCAGTTCATGTCCGACAATGAATGAATTAAGGGATTTCATTGGCATAGAGTCCAGAATTCGAAGAGTACTAAGCACATTCTGTTGAGAACATGATTCGAGTACTAGGCTGCATTCTTTTTACTGTTTTGACGGTTTAAATGTGGTCAATCAATAACTGCCATCTATACTTTTAATGCCTACTCCCTCGTATATGGGGAAGGCCTTCGACTCAGCTTTTCAAGCTGAGTTTGTGAAACTCATTAAGGCTTCTCCAAGAGTACTCAAATTTCTAGTCGAGTCGACAACAAAAATAGATTAACCGTTCCTAAAGAAAACCTAATTACCCAAAATCTCATTAAAGAACTTCAGCATTTGTCGCTGTCAGCGGATGAAGAGGAAAAAAAGAAGTGCTCATATTTACCTTTGGCACCTCATTATGACAACGACAACAACAACAACAGCAACGTCGTCCCAAAAGCCACATGGCGTAACCGCAGACCCAGACCCCACGACAAGCCCTCGTCGCCACTCGCCCAATAATTTAGAGAACAATTACGTGCAAGCTCTTCAAACAGCTCTCGTGGCGGGGCAGCAGCCGCTTGCGGTATGCCATTGTGGCATTCATTAGTAAACAAAATAGACTAAGTGCATTCACCTGCATCCCATATATCTAAGGAGAGTCAACTGGGTCAACTGGCAGATTAGCGCTTCATCAGCTTCCATCGATCACGGGGAACGGCGACTGATTGATTGCGGGCAATTATAGCCGGAGCCGACCATTTGATGATTATATCATAAACTTACATGCGACTTTGATCAGCGCACAAAGCGCATTACAAAAAGTAAACAAAATCGTTACAAGTTAGTTGCATGGAAAATCGATTTCCATTTGGATTTTGATTTGGATTTTGGCTGTTGTTTATTTTATTGTAAACATCCGGACATGCCACAAAATGTTGCATATCGTGTGCCCGGCTCGTTATAGGGCGTGCATTTTAGAGGAAGCGATTTTCCAGTTTATTTATCAATGAAATTGCCGGCAGTTCAGACGTCTTCGTTCCCAAAAAGTCGATTTCGTTGCATTTAATCGTAAAAAGCTTAATTCATTTTTTAGTGCATTTAATTATTATGTGTGTGGTTGGCAGCAGCAGCAATATAATGTACACAATTTATTGCAAAAGGTGTGGTCTACGTTTTTAAATATTATTGCCATAAGTTTTCGCAAAAATAAAAAAAACATCAATAATTTATTTTGCCATTTTTATTTTTATTTTTTTACAGGTAAATTATGCAAATATTTTGAGCTGTTTTTTCGCCTTTTTTGCCGAGCAGATCGCGTGCTTAGATACGTGTGTGAATGCCAGTCCATCGATGTGAGTATGTATACAAATGGGGAATCAAGTTGTGAACGTGCCGAAATGTTGATATTTATGTGGATTCTAACCATGGGGAAAATTACGTATACGCCAGGTTGGCCTTACTGCAGGGACTTGTACATATTTTCTATAATTTACCTGTTAATTTAATGTCGAACTATATACTTACATACTCAATCCCTGTCACCATTTGTATAGAACTGATAACTGTTAAGTGACTAAGGATCGATTTTTCATCTTCTATGTAGCTGCAATGTGTCAGATAAACTCGCAATTTACTCTGTTATTTATAAGTTTATGTGACACATAGTGATATGTAGTAGCTGAGAAATTGGGCCTTAGGCAGCTACAGACTATATTACAGTCGGACTTGAGCAACCTTCTTTCTTATTTTTCCATGAAATTCAAATTTAATCCATGTGTTGCATAATGGCGGTTCTCTTTAATCATTGTTATGATTTTATTGTGGTAGGCTTCTATGTAGAACGTCTTTAATCTCGAAATCCCCAGAACGGAATGCCACAAAAATGTTATCGAATGACGATAATCCGTTTATCGATTTGGTTGCTTCCCCTGTTCGATACATCATGTATGACGATAAAAAAAATGATCGCTTCAAAGTAGACTTATGAAAATACCGTTGACATAGGAGAGTCCGACTGAGAACTGAAAAAAAGTACTCAATGATAGACCTCTTCATGCTTTATACGCTGTTTACACCAGCCGCATCATTGATTTTTTCCGTTAAATGGAAATTGAGGAATTATTGCCCATAAGAAACCTGTGGATAGAAGAAGAGCCGCATGTTTAATGATATGGAAAGAGTAACCGAATCTTGAGCAGTATCGAGTATTTTTTCGGGGCACCGATAGCGACCAGCTGATTTTGATATCAATTTTCGATAAGCAACTACATCATAATTATACCGCATAATTAAAAAAAACAAATGAATCGCAAAAGAAAGCTCCTATTGCATTTGGGTAAACGCATTACCGTTACCAAATATACCGTGTGCCACTTTTTCAATTAATTTCTTTTGTTTTCTTCTTCTTACTACTTCGATTTGTATACATTTGGAAGGCCAAACATCTGCTTTTATGATGCGGCTGCGGTCTAATCACTTGCATCATTTTTTCGCATCTTCGACAATGATGCGCTGTGTAACTCCTGTATTTACACCAACAGTATAGTTCGACATTTCACTATATTTCCACCATGCTTAACGAACTATTTACAATGAAAATATGACAAAATGCACACTATGGATGTCGTGTATTTGAAAAATATCTGTATCGATATTTTTCTCGATATTGAAAAAGTATCATTGATAAAAGTATATATTGATATTTTGTTGACAAAATAATTGATATTATCGATATTATTTTATCAAAAAAAAAGCTTTTTCGTAAGAATAATTAGGTCTTTTGGGGTAATTGAGATGTCATTTGAAGCGCATTAAAAACTAAATTCTGTCAGCGGTCCAAGTCTACAAAGCAGAGATCCCAAACCCAAAAAATAAAATGTATTTTTAAATGTTTGAAATTGCATTTTATTTATTACCTAAGATGTTGTAAAAACTTATTCAAGAATTCCTAGTGAAAGAAGACGCTGAATTTCAAAAGTAAACATATCAACAAGAAACGTGAGATCTTTTTTTTACCAATTATCGTTAGATATAGATTTTTGGAAGTCGCGTTGAGTTATGTGCTTATCGGTTATTTGGCTTCCGTTGACGGAAACGACACTTTTATAGCCGAGATCAAACTAATTATGGTCGAAGTCAAGCGCTCCGATAGCACCAAGCTTCCTGGTGACATAATCCATGTCAGTAAGCACAGACAATTTGTCTTTCTCTTTCATACAGAACTTAAGAATATTGCCGAAAATATCACAATAAAATATTCGATATTATTATATCGTTTTTCGACAAAAATATCGATATTTGATATATCGATAATATAACGAATTTGAGCTCTCTCATATTTCCAGACTTCTGTAGCTTCCTTTGATTTTCCACTTTTGGGTTGCTTGGCATGCTTTTCATTGGCCAGCATATGAGCATAATAATACCTTCAGGTAACAACAGTGTGAAACAATTTAAAATTCATTTGATGTCGCAAGTCCTTGACACCTTTTCTGCATTATTTTAATTACCATTTTCAACGTTTTGCGGGCGCTAACGAAATACCAACTGCCCCACCCCGACCCCCGGTCCGTTTCAGTCGTGCCGGCAATTTGTCATCCTGCCAGTGGCCAAAAGACCAAGTTGGTACGATGTTTACATTAGCCCAAATCAACGAAGCTTTGTTTTCTTTTCTCTCTCTCTCTATCTCTCTCTCTCTTAATATTTATGCTATTTTGTGCATGTGCGCGCATGCTTAATTACGAATTCACTAAAACTGTCACAATCACTGAGCGCTGAGCATTTGTCAATTTGACAGCCGAGCGCTGCTTGCTCGGCTGCTCAAAGATTGCGTACTTCTGCGCTTAATCTTGACACTGGCGGAGAGGCGAAGGAGGAGGAGGAGGGACCCACAACTTGGAGAAGCATTTGACGCTGACGCGCACGCGCAGCGTCGCTTGAGTAATGCCCGCTTAGCACGCACCTCGCCAAAGCTCGGAGCTCCGAGAGCCGTACACACCCTAAGAAGTGCTCATATTTCATGTGTCAATAAACTGAGTGAGACACGCGCACTTCGGCTAGCCAAGCCTTGCCCAGCCAGCTCCATATTTATTTGTGCGCTCTGGGCTAAACTGTAATGATATTTTCATTAACTTGGCCTTTGCCAAAAGACCCCGACCACGCATGGCTAAACAATTGAGTTGGAATTGAAATTGAAGCACTCTTCCGGCCGGTAATCGCTGGCCATTGAGTGGCTATCGAATGGCGTGAAAAAAGCCGCCAATTAAAGCGCAAGTATTTGCACTAGACGTCCTTGTCCTTGTCCCTGAGTAGTCGTATGTGCGGCCGAAATTGACTAATTGGTTGATATGAAGATTTGTGCTTATCCCCTCGACTGGGCTTATGAATTTCAATAATAAAAAGCCTTCACTTTGGCTTGTCAGTCCGTCAGTCAGTCTCCGTTTGGAGGAAAAGCCGCCCAAAAAGCCAACGCATGTTAATGTTACCATTGGCCCATTGGCTAGCGCTTGACGCTGACGCCGGCGCATGACGCTGTCATTTAAGCCATTCGCCCTGTCAGTTGGCTAACCATATATGTGCGAATGCGCAAAGGATTTTGTCTGCGTGCCAAAGGCGCTTTGATTAATTGCCGACTTAGACGGAGCCTTTTTGGCCACGGCCTGCTCTGACGTCGCGGCGCGGCGCGGCGTTGGCGTGAATCACTCGAGCCAAAAGGTCAGGCCACAAGGTTGAAGAAATGCAAACTGCACAATTAATTGCCAACTTTGGTGTCTGGGAAATGCGGAAATTAATTGGACGACTACCAAAAAAGAGGCGACAGACAGCCAAGTTGTTTGTGGCGCAACAAATTGGCAGCAAATTCGACTGGAGTATATCCCCCAATAATAAATGGCCAAATGGCAGGCCGCAAAAGCGTTTAGCTTCTGCGCATTTTTGCGTGGTGCCGCAGCCAGAGCGGGACGAAGAGAAAGACGGTCGGAGAGTGGGGGTCAAAAGGTTAATGGGCAACATTAATAGACGACGTACGAGGCGATTCGGGGCTGACCGGTTGATGCCGCTGGCAGAGCGCGTTAATGTCGCCTTGATTGCATGGCCCCAGGGCCACAAAAACTTTCCTCCAAATGCGTATATAAAAAGCGAAACTTTTCACCATAATGCACTCATAAAGCGGGAGAGAGAGGGGAGCGAGGAGAATCGTAGACAATTGCTGCAATTTGTATGCGCTTTGTTGATTGCTCATGCATATGATTGACTTATTGATTGCCTGATTGATCGATGGCCCCGCTAAACTGACAGACCGGCTGACATTAAGCGGCAGCGGCCAAAGTAGTTGAGGTGGCTTGATCGCCGCAATTAGCCGCGAGGTTCATAGAACTCTGCTACCGTTACTTCACTTACATATTATAAATATGCTAATTATATAGATGCCAAATCGGTCGTCTAGACTTCATAAATAAGCCCGAACGAACAAGCTATATGCACATACATACGTGCCACGCATGCTCATAAGCATATATACTTACATATATATATATATATTTATATGGCCAACTTAATGCATTGACAAATATTTACGATGTCAAATGCATTGAAATGCACTGAAAATGTGCAAAAATGTTTCTTAGCTGTCGATGCCATAAATCACGGGTTAAACATGCGAGAAAAACAGTCGGCGCAGTCGCCGCCGCCGCTGAAAATGCTGAGAAATGTTTGTCGTTTTGTTTTCGCATTTTTATTGTGCATAAAAATAGTATAGCAATCCAAAGTTGCGGCTCTGCCTACCTACTTAACTTTTAATTTATGCGTAAGCCTGGATTTAGTAGCTTTTCAATATTAATTTCGTACAACAACACATGTGCATGCCCATAAATCACCGGACGAAACACAAATATCATACATATATGAGCGTATATATATTGCACTCGGATTTATTACTTATTTGGGGACTCGGGCAAAGTCGCTGCGTTTTTTAATTTATGTTTTCTTAAGCGTTTTTTATGCTCTTCTTTTAGTTGAATATTTTTTCGCTGCAGAGTAGAAGGGGCATATTAGCTTTAAGTCAGTTTGTGTGACAGGTACACTGAAAGCAAACATGGATTGGGTTAGCTTAGTGGCTTTGTTTTTATTAATAATCTCCCCCATATGTCATGGAATATTAAAGAGGGGAGAAGGACCTATTTTTATACACGACAACAAATATGTTTTTTCGAAATCTTAATATAAGTTTGTGCATCAAAGAGGTATTATTATATCAATATAAAGGTTTGAAAATGTATCTTCACACGAAAGACCAATGTGTTTTCATTGTTTGGGCATAAATAAAATTAAATTATAATTATTATAGTTGTCTAGAGAATTATGTGTTGCTCAACACTCTGGGAATTCTTTAACAAATCGTTCATTAATTTTTAATTACAAGATATGGAATTAAATTGTAAGTAGGAAGACTGATAAGTAATGATTCTATGTAAGAATATGAATTAATCAGGCATGTTCCCGCCCGAATATCGCCTATATCCAAATGGGACATGAGAAGAGCGCGATTAAGATGCCTTTGGCTACTTTTAATTTAACAGAAAGACCGAAACTTTATGTCTTGCTATGGATCAGTGAAAAACCTTTCCTCCTGTGCGGTAGCGAAACTTACGTGGCCCATGTTCAACTTAAAACGTATACATATCGCAACTGGTAGGGACCCTGACGGGCCACTAAGGTCCTTATCAAAATTATAAGACACTTTGTTATTTTTTTTAAACTATTTTTCAAGGTGAAGTATTTAGAAGCATACAAATTTTATTCATAATTTTGGCATCAAAATAGTAAAATTTATTAACATTAAAAATATATAAAAATATGAATGTTTATGAGTTTTTTTAACAAAGTAACAAAAATTGATATTTTCGATCTTATCAAAATTATAAGACACTTCTGGTTTTGGTACTCAAAAGGAAATTAAGTCTGAAGATAATTACTATAACTATTAATATAATGTAATTTGGATGTTTTTTGTAGATCCTTATAGAGGTCGAGAACTATCGATGACACTATCGGCACTATTGATGGTTGGGCGCTATCGAGTCGCCATCGATAGTAGCCCTGCACTATCGATAGTTTTAGATAGCTTTTTTTACAAGCTTTACACAAACACTAAATAGGTAGCTCTTAAAAATAAAAAAATTTATTTGCACTTGAAAACGTTATTTCCCAAATCTAAACTCATCAGAGTTAATTTGTCAAATTAATCTTAGAACTCCCTTTAAAACGACTCGTAGCGTTATCCCGTAATCTCTAAATCGTTGTACTACTAACTATGCTTTTTACGGACTACAATAACCTCTACCGAGCTTAGAAAAATCTCCTCCTGGTATCAAAGATTCTTTTTTTAACGTATTTTGACCGTAGTTTGCCAAAATTTAGTTTTTTCCCTCGCGTTTTCGTGTCACACGTCTGTGACTGAGCCCCACGGTCGGTTGGGCGGGAGATGGGCTGCTATTTTGCCTGGGGCTTGCGCGTATCATGTTTCGGCGATTACACGATGAAGCAAACTTCAGGATGTTTTTTAAAAAGCTCTTGCTTGTGAGAAAGAGGCGTAGAGGGGCAAGCCACCCCACCACACCTCTTTCCCACAAGCAAAAGCTTTTTGAGAAACTTCATGAAGTTTGCTTCATCGTGTAAATGCGGTCTAAGATCGTGTGTGTGTGGTGTGGTGGGGAAGCTTGCCCCTCTACACCTCTTTCCTAAAAGCAAGAGCTTTTTATAAAACTTCATGAAGTTTGCTTCACCGTGTAAATCCCGTGTAAATGCGGTCTAATTTACACGATGAAGTAAACTTCATGATGTTTTTGAAAAGCTCTTGCTTGTAGGAAAGAGGCGTAGAGGGGAAAGCCACAAATGTGAAACTAAACTTCATCTATCTACCATTGAATTGCACTAAGAACTGAGCAACGCATCATTGTAGTGCATTAAACTACTAATCACTCTAGCTTGAGCACGGTTATTTGTTGGCTCAAGCTCTAAAGACAAAAATCCGATATTATTGAACATTGAATTAGGGTATTCACGGAAACTTGTATACGGTGTATTTGCGTGAATTAAAAATGTTTCTTTTTTATGCAAAGCAAATTCTTGGCTAAAATAAAAAAATAATTAAAAACACATAATATGCAACTCAAACTGTTGCTTGAAGCAAACTCTGTAAAGAGTATTTCCCATTCGAGTGAGATCTTCTGAAGTTAATCATTCTCTCACCTGATTATAATCAGTTTTGGGTTTCATTCCAAAAACCATAAAATGAAGCATCCCACAGCTTCGAGGCATAAACGTGTTGATAAATCGTTGGTAGCATTGCTTTTGGCAGTTTTTCTTGTAAATTCCCCAACTTAAACCAGCGTCTGATTAGTGTAATGTGATCCCCGATGGCGACAAATAGGGCGACACCAAAGCCATTCAGCAGGGGCTTAAGGCTTTTTTCTGTATGTGTTGTATGCCGCCTGCCATCAACAGCTCAACACTGAGTCCCGGCAAAGCCTCTTAGGGGCAAACCAACGCTAAAAGCCTTGGCGAAAATTTATTAAATAAAATAGAAAATAACAAATACAAAGAGCGAGCGCAGCTGTGCCAAGCTGCCAAAATAGCCGCCAGTTAGTGGCAAAGATCGCCAGATGGACGCGACCCGGCTCTGAGGCTCTCCCAGTCTCAGGCGGCACACATCGCAGGCTGTGCTTGCGCCTGCGCTTGCGTGGGCGTGTATAATTTGACATCTTCATGAAATAATTATAATTATTTATTGTTAATTTATTTTCGTTATGGCCGAACAATAGATAAAGTGAAAGATAAGCCGGGTGGGTATGAGACAATTGAAATTAATTTGTCAAACGCTTGACAAGGGGCGTGGCCACAACGGTGCGTCGTTGGTGAAAGGAATGTTGTGCACGTACTTTCACGGAAAAGCTCGCCAAAAGGTTACTTAGTCGGGTTTTGAACCTCTTTAGGCAAATGCCAGGCGGCCAGGCAGCTTCTGCCGTGCCAAAAGGAATTAATCAACAAGTGGCTGGCCAGTGGGCGGTGGTGGTGCAACTGCGACTACCTGCTGTCCAGTGCCCTGCGGCCACTGGCATTTCGCTGTGGCGAATGCAATTAAATGCAGGCAGCTTCAGCGCTGCAGTTAATCATGGTTCGACATGTGGCCGGCCGGGCGGCTGCAGTTTTGGCGGTCACTTCTAAGCTGGTCGGGAAAGTGTTGCGGCAAAGAGCGGTGGGCAATTAAAACATGTTGCCGGCTTGCAGCCACCATGACACACAGATGGCGCTGTGAAGTCCGCAACGAATTGGCTTTCAGCGGAGCTGCCGCAGCCACTGCGCCGGCGCAGGAATGAGGAAGTGTTGGTGAAAAGCTGAATCGCGTTGGGCAATATGGTTAATTGATTTTTGTTGGCCCCCGCCCCTGCCCCCAGCAACCCTGACTTTTGTGTGTGTAATTAATTTATGTTTTTCCTTTTCAATTCACATTTGCAGAATCACACTCCATGGCTATACGACAATGTCCAATGCTCGCGAGCTGGCATTGATCGAGAAATGGGCTGACATCGCCAAGCCGCCAACGCCGACGCGGCCAACGCTATCGCCGACATCGCCCCGCGCCATTGTCAAGTTTTGCTGTTGCCCGCAGCGCAGGCGCTACAATCTGAAGCAGCCCAAGAGCAAGTCGTCGGTGAATACGCTGCATGCCAGAAATATATTCGCTGATAACGCCGAGCTTACATATATTGATGATGTGCCACGAGCCGCCAAGCGACGCCAAGATTGCCACAGCGATTTCGACTGCGACTACGATGATGCCGATGATAATGACAATGGCGATGATGATGATATCGTCGATGGGATCTCTGGCCGCAAAAACGACGGAAATGTGGCGCTGATATTAATGAATCAACGAAATGTGCCCGAACAATGGCGGCAGGACAACAAAGGCAGCGAACTAGCAGCAGCAGCAACAGCAACAGCAACAAACAAAACTTGCGCTGTCACAAACAGCCCGCAGAGTGGCAATGAGCAACAGCAACAGCCGACCCAAAGACTTAGCAATAGCTTGCAACAGCAACAACATAGCAATAAGGAAAATACACTAAGCTACGACAACAACAACAAGCCGCGCTGTAATTATTGTAAATTACCCGACACCGCCGAGCCCCAAACGAACACCAAGAGCAACTGCAACAACAACCACTCGGAAATTGATTCACCGAAGTCGTCGCAGAATAAAATGACAATTACGACAGCAACAGCAACGAATGTTGCGGCCACAGCCGCATCAAACGAGTGTGGGTTGACGGCACCGGCAGCAGAAGAGTTTGAGTTTGTGGGTGCTGCCACAGAAGTAACAACGACAACAGCAACACCACCACCTAAACCCCGCATTGCAGCGCGCCCCACCACGCCCAGCCGCCTTAAGACTGTGATCAAAACGACAATGGTGAAGCGTAGTCCTAGCCATGACTCAACGCAGCAGGCAACGCCAGCAACACATGTGTTGCAGGCGAACATCTGCCACGGCAGCAACGACGAGCCCAGACGTTCGGTTAGGGAGCGCATCGCCGCCTTTGCGGCAGGAAATGGTAAGTTTTAAGAGCTCTCGCTTAATCAGCTTTGGCAACTAAGTCGCATTGTCGCGTTTCCCCCCGCCCCCCAAAAACGGAAATGTTGCCCTGGGTTACATTGTGGGAAATTTTTGATCTGAGCGCGACACACAGTCATTAGGCTAGTTAAACGAGGCAGTTATTGTTATTAATTGATGGAAGGATGGCTTTGGGAAAAGCCAGCTTATGGTCAGCTCATGTCTACGACATTTCCTGCTACTGAATGCTCCTCAATTTAGCACAAAAAAAAAAACCAGCTAGATAATCGTAATTAAATATCTCAGATGGAATTTGGTATGTGAATCATTTGCCCGTCTCATTTAGAGACAATTAAAGGCATTGACAATTCGTTATTTAATCCATGTTCTGTACCCACTTAAAATGAGTAAAAGGGCATTATGCAGTTGTAAAAATTAAACATTTCTGACCCTTTAAAGCAGGGGTCGGCAATGTGAGCAGAGACGTCAGCTGCAGCAGTGGTATTTTAAGAAAGCACAAAAAAGTTGTCAATGTTTTGAGCACATTTATTGCTAACATTGCTGATACCTTCTTGAGTGAGAGCTACACATTTTTGCAAATTTCACAAGCTTTACCCAATCTCCTCCCGAACCCACTAAGATATACTTGGAAATTAAATTAACTTACTTAGGCCTAATATCTTTTTATATTAAACAATTAGATCGGACAAAAAACACGGATGTCACCTAAGATTTGAATTTGCGTGCTCTTTCTGACATGTTTTATATGTAGGTTTATAAATGTATCTAGAAAATCCAGGTAACAGGCTATTTCGTAGTCGGGTCGCTCGACTGCAGCGCTCTTACTTGTTATTTTTTATTTTTTAAGAAAAAGGATTTGTAATTTTTCCTTCTCGGACTGCAGAACTTGCTGGTCTTTTTAGTTGTTTACGTTGTGAGCAATCATAACATTATGGCCACGAGCTGGCAAAACTCGTCAAGTTGAAGAAAAAGTTTATAAAAATTACGTCCAGCTGCAAAAGCAAAGGGCGTAAAATTTTCATAAACTTTTTTTTTGTTTTTGCTTCCCCCACCAGAATGCAATTTGTTATGAATTATGCATGACAACGAGCCTGGGATTTCCGTTAACATGAGACACTCACATAAACACACCTATCGCACACACACACACACACACACACACATACACACACACACGAACACTCACACAACGACACTCGAATCTATTACAAATCAATTAAATGCCGCAATGTTTAATAAAAAGCCACTTAAGGCGGCATAAATACTTCTCCAGAAAAATATTTAATAATAGAAAACTATTTTTTTTTATTAATATGTCTGCATTGGTCGGGCAATTGGAAAAGTTGTCGTAAAAGTGCCGCCAAGTGAACCGAGTTGCATACAAAAATGATTGCCTGGGTGCAGCCAAAAAAACAAAAACACTCCTCGGACTGCCAGCCTGCCGCTTTGTCACCAACTGTAAAGTGCACTTCATCTGATCAGCGCCACGCCCCACTGGCCATAACCATAACCACCAGCAGCACCACCCGCAGTCAGTTTTGCACAAACAGGAAACACGCACGCACACAGAGCCCCATCGACGTCATGAGTGCGTATTATATCATTTTGATAGGCAAATGAGGCTTGAAAGCTGCCCAGATCCCCAACCCAGCAAAGCCCAGCCATGCCAACTCAAGCCCTGACGTGAGGCGGCTTAGGGCGCCGATCTGTGTTGATCAGCATGACGAAGATGTTGTCCTGAGCCGACAGCTCCAGAGCATGAGCGGCTTTCATTTGGGGCTTGCTCATCGGTAATCGTCATCGTGATGGGCGTGTGTGGTGTCCGTCGTGTCTGTTGTTCGCCTTAACAGCCTGCAATTGCATTTGCCGGCCTGACAGCTACTGCTATGCCCACTTTGCCTTATTTAGTTATGTATGTATTACCCACTCTGTGGGTTTTTGTGTTGTTCTTACTTTGGCAATTTCGCTTTGTGCTGATGTTGATTTAACAAACAGCCAGAGCCGGAAAACAGTTGTCCAGCTGGGTCCGATGCGATGCTTCAAAATGTATTGAGGTAGGCCCACTTAGCGTGAAGAACGTATTCGAACTACTTCCTCAATTGCAATCTCTAGGCGTCTCAGATGGAGAATAAATTTGTATAGCTATTTTTAAACAAAATTTTTAACTCAACAACAAAAAGTGTTAAGTCAAGAATCTGATTCGTGCATGTTCGTGAGCGCGACACACAAAACACGATAGTTTTTGTAGCACTCTTATGAGCTGAAGACATGACAAAAGAAAATATGCAGAAATGCAAGACGCTAGGTTGAGTCACGATACAGTCAGTAAAAATCAACGGAATAGGAATACAATTTCCCAAATTGCGAATGCTCGAGGGATTGAGCAACGTATGACGAATAATGTTCCTTTGGTAGTTATAGCTTTCAAATTTGGCGTATATTTTACATGACGTGATTAAATGGACTTGTAATATTTAATTTTTAGGCAGATCAGTTTCCATTGTGGCATTAAGTCAACGACTAAATCGTCGAGGTGTTTGATTTATGAATGAATGATTTGATAATGAATGAATGTGTAAAAACAGTTTGAATATAAACTGAAAACCGATTGGATATAATAGTTACTGGTAACAGTTAAAATATAAATGAACAGTTATATTGCAATTTTTATGTAATAGTTTTGAATTCAGAATTAATTCTTCGAATTAATTCAAAAACTCAAAAAATACCAATTATTTTAAGATTTTTATTTTAATAACAGTTATTTTTGATTTTTATAAAAACAATTTACTTAATAACGGTTATCGATGACTTTTATTTATAAAAGTCATTTGCATATATCGCATTAAAAAAGCCATTGAGGACCAGAAGGTAAACATAATAATTTTTATTGATGACTTCTATTTATAAAAGTCATCAATAACCGTTATAATGTGGAAATAAAACTGGTATAAAAAATAAAAATCATAAAATAATTGGTATTTTCGGAGTTTTAAAATAAATATCATAAAATAATTGTTATTTCCCGAGTTTTAATATAAAACACTCAATTTAACTGGTAAATAATGAAGGATAAAACTTATAACAATTACGGTCCCCGTTTCAAACTTCTGTCCAGGAAATTTGATATTTTTCGATCCCCTCAACAAGGAATTATTGTGCTGCTGTTGTTTTGCTTAATGACGTCCGAAAATGTTGTCCATATATCCTTTAATTTTTCTGGCCGTTACTACTAAAAAAAGGAAAAAATGCATATTTGCTTCAAATCGTATATCGATTTGAAACTCCCAAAATGCTACAGCAATACGGACATAAAAATGCCACTGATTCTCAATAGAGAAAAGTCTTCAATAGTTCCGCGAGCAGCTGACTTTGGTGTTTGTTGGTGTTTTTTTTTTGCGACTTAGAACTTCCTTTTTCTCACGCATTTGCTAAATTTCCCCTGGCATTTCGCCAACTATCTCGAACAACTCTCGCAGGCATAAGGTACAATCATCTTGGATTGCTTTCAATTAGGCATTTCGCCTTTGCGACACCTCTCCTCTACTCAGGCAAGCGCGCAATGAACAATTAATCACGTTCAAGTGACCTCAGTCAGCGAATCAATCAGCAGCAGCAGCAGCAGCAACCACAAACTCACGCCCAATCAATGGAACAAAGCAATGTCCGACGACTCTGACGGACAGTGGCCATTTAGTGAACACACCCAGCAAACAGATTTATTTAAAGTAAATAAGCAAATACGTACAAATGTTTTGTTTTCTCGCATCGCTTTGCTTTTTGTGTGAATTTGTAGGGTCGCAAATGTAAAAAAAAACCATCAAATAGAACAAAGGGGCGATAGAGTTGGGTATGTCTTTTCAATTTTTCGATTTGTTGTTGTGCTAATTAAATGGCAAACTGCGCATTGGCCAAAACACACATGTCGCCAAATTGGAATTCCAATTGGAATTGGGGAAGACCTCCCATGAGCGCGCCTACTTCACACACACACACAAGCCTGGAGTCCCTATGGCCACATGTACCGTTAGCGCTGCACAATTTGAAATGCAGTCAAAATGGCAGAAGAAAACTGCAACCGAGTGTGGGCCAATGTCTGGTCCTGGGTCTGGCCTGGCGGCCTGCCAATCGCCACAAAACGATCAATTGGCAGAGACTCTCCAATTCTCCAGCTCCAGCTCCGACTCTGACTCTGGCTGTTGCCAGCCCCCATAAAATGTGGCCAACTGTCTCCGTCTGACTGACTCGTTTACGTTGCTGATTTATGAGCTTGCCACGGGTCGTTGTGTAACGCATGCGATTCAGAATTCTTAAATGCCAAACGCTGACCAGCAGCAGCAGCAGCAGCCGCTGCCACAGCCAAAGCCCAGACCCCTCGCTGTCGTTGCTGTCGCCAAAACCAAGTCGCTACAACCGCGACGGTGGCGGCGACATTTTAATCAAAAAACTCAATCGAACGCACGCATGCGCAATAAAAACAAAAAAAAAATAAAATCAAAGCAATAAAATCAACAAGAGAAAGAAAAACTCTTTAAAACCGTTTTCGAGTAGATATGTAGACACAAGCCGAACGGTTTGCCGCAGTTCTGTTTTTCGTTTTTCGTTTTTGTTTTGCAAAGTTCAACCGAACTTCCGACACTTTAGCCCCTATGCGATTTGCTGAGAATTTATGCAGTAAAGTCATGTGGGTTACCAGCAGTGTTTTGCCAACTATCGATCAACAAAAAAAACAAAATTTGCAGAATTCTCTTTGCTTAAAGTAAACTCTGCATAATCTTATCCTTATGCACTGTTGATAGCACTAGGCATCAGCCAAACTTGCTTCTGGTTTTCTTTTTTCGATAGATATGAGCTCACAATAGCCGAAAAATTTTATTCCCATTTTTCAGTGGAGAAAATTATTTTTTAAAATTCTCCAATCTTTCCATTTTTATTTCGGCCGTTTTTTATCTGTTGTTTTACATATTTTGTCATAGCTTCCGTTAACCTACACCGATTTGAAAATGTTATACGTATACAATATCATTGTCAATTAAAAGGCCTACAAATAAGTCAATGGCAATTAATACTTAAAGTTAAAACTTCGAGAATATTTTTTTTTTTGCACTTCTTTCACAAAATGTTGACTTAAAAAAAACCCACGAAAATTCGAAAAAAATTAAAAGTGCTTTATTTTTTTCTTTGATCGTATTAAAACATCAAATAGGTGTCAAACAAAAATAAAAATTGTCCCAAAACAATAATGTCGCTCGAGTAATAATCGATTAAGTTCTCTTGATCTTATTGCTTAACTAGTGATCTCGCGCTCTCTGCATTAACTCTGCAATCTACTCGCTTACTGAGCAAAAGTAAAACCAATTGTGCTATCACTTCTTTACTCTCCTTGCATACATTGTACTAGAGTTGGAAGGGTGTCGTGATTTTTCTTGTGTCACAAACACGCTGATTCAACAAGACGTGCTTGTACGTTCAAGTGCGTGTCTGCTTTAAGCCCTTAAGCCTTACACGACAAACACGAAAAAAGCCGGTACTACTTGAATCTAAGTCAATAAATCAACTGGAAAAAATATATATATCACTTCTTTACTTATCCATAAAACAAACGATTTTAAGGACTTTACTGGACCAAACCTTCTTTTAAAAATCAGAGGTATGTAACATTGACGTAATCTCCTGAAATTTTAGTTCGCGGGCAGTCCAACAACAACAGCAGCCGTCTGTCTGGCCTACTGGCACACCGACTGTACTTTGTTTTTGCTGCCGACAACTCGTGTGTGCTGGCACCGAAATCGTGTTTTTTTTTTATAACGACGCAATTCCCACTGAGCTTCATCAAATTAAAGAAATAATGGTTTAATAATAATAATGGTTTTTTGATGGTGAGTCAAGAGGGCTATGGGCTGCCCACCGCTGAACTATACAATCGCACTCACACAGATGTAAGCATGTTTTAATATGCCATTCGTGTTAGAGTCGTGTCCTGTTGAAATTATTTGACACGTGTCCATCTCTACTCTGAACCAAAGATACAAAAAGTATAGTGAGTTTACTCGCAATCTATTCGCCGTGTTTTTGTCCACTTATTTTGTTAGTTGGTCCTCTTTTTCGATAGGCTAATTGTTTTGTTGGTCAAAGACTAATTATTTATACCACAATCTTTGAAAAAAACTCAGAAGATTATCACAAATAGCATTTCGATAATGATGGTTGCACCTTCAAAACCTTTCATATATACCCAATGCCAATCACAAAACAGTGATATGGGAATCGGTTCGATTCGAGAATACGTTGTACAAAATAAAATACAAAGCACAATTCAAGCTGTAGTTTTTAAGAAAAGGCTGCAGCCATAAAAACTGACAGACCTCATCTTTATATATGCAGCTTACCGCTATTTTTAATTTTTTAAGGCGTCTTCTTAAATACCTGACTGTTTATTTTGAAAGGAAAATGAGTCTCAAATCTGAACTTGAGACGAGAGAGTTAAGTACGTCTTGAGTTTTTGGGGAATATTTTTATAATTATTGTTTTTATAAACCAAAGAGCTCCGATACATCTGAAGTATTTTCCAATAAGAGCGTTTTGAAAAAAAGGTTGATATTTTAACCTTAATAGAAGGTCTAATAAGTAGCAGCAAAACGAGATAGATTTTAGAAAAAACTTTGTCACTTTTATTAATTTTAGAAATTGAAAATGTTTTAAAGGGCTCTTAAAATGCAAAAAGAGTCAGTCAGTTGTGGGGGTGGGCGTGGCAAAAAGTGAAATATAGCAGCAATAATAATGTGTGTGCCATAAATCTAAATATGTAAATAATTGCTTGCCACTTTTTGTTGGCCAGCCAAAAATAATTAAATCATTGCCCGATGCCAAATACTTAAAAAAAACACACACATACTTGGCCTCACACATGTGCAAGACATATTGCAAAATTTATGACAATTTAAATGGCACACATTTGGTGGACAATTTGAGGCGATTAGCGCAGAAATTTTCGCGGATTTGGTTTAAGCAGTCGTTCGTTGGTTCGTTTGACTGCCTTGCCACATGTGGCAGACCCAAAGTTTTCAGTGCAATTTTTCATTTCCAGACGACAAAGCCGCAAAAAACATTATGAAAATGTGTTTTATTTGGGTGCGCCTTTGGGTGCGAAAAGAGCAACAATTATGTATGCGTGACAGTGACAACTTTATGAGACTGGCTTTCTCACTTCTCTCTCTCTCTCTCTCTCTCTCCCTCTCCCTCTATTGCAGAGCAACAACAACAAAGTGGAGCCACGCCGGCGCGGCATCATGACAAAGTCAAGAAATTAACTCAAATGCAGTGCAATAGCAATACAAATCAAAACAACATGACAGGCGATGTGAAAAGTGCAATTAGTTGTGGCAGCCACAGCCAGGAACAACAACCAATGCTTATCAACGGCCAGGCAACGCCAGCGCCGCCGGCAACATCAACAGGAGCAGCAGCAGCCACCACGTCAGCTATCGCCGCTGACACGACGCGCTACAAATCGGGATTAAGTGATGTGGCGGCCGACGAGGACGTTGATGGCCAACAGACGGCCCCAGTTGCCCCCAGCATTTTTAGCACCGGTTGTGCAACCATGCCTCGTACTCGCCAATACGGAAGCAATGCCGCCACAGCATCCACAGCAGCAACAGCAGCAACGCCAGCCAACACCATGACAGCTGATAAGAAATTCTTAAGCCAGGCGGCGCCCGTTGCTGCCAACACTTCACCTTCACATCAGGGGCTGCATCATAAGCTGCAATTTGTCGATAAGGCCGAATCCAAATTGGCCGCATTGGACAATCTGGATTTGGCGCACAGTCTCGACCTAATGGATGAGGATGGCGAAGATCCGTATGGTGCTCTGCAAGATTATTTGGAACGCGTCAAGGTGAGTGGCCAGCTATTCAATTTCTTAAATTTCAACTTGATGGATAAGCCAGAGATTCTGTACTCGCCCGACTGTCAGCATGGCGTGATTTTGCAAATGATTATTTTGCGTGACAGAAAAATGTGTTAAAGCAAACAACAGGAGGGGGAACGGCCGAGCTGTTATATGTAACGCATACGCCGCGTTGCACGCCCGACTTTCTGTTGCCCCTCATGTTGTTGCTGTCGTTAGAGTTGTCGTCAACGTCGTGGACATAAAATTTTATGTTTCTGTACCGGAAAGCGCAATATTACACACACACACATCAACAATGACGAGCGCGTCAATGGCCGCAACTTTAGTTGCTTTTAGTTTTTATAACTGTTTCGCATGAATTTTCCTCGCAGCTCGGTCATAGCGGAAGCAGCGCACGCACGCGTGGTTCATTAGCATTGCGTAAATGGTTCTGTACGGGTCTAGGCGAAGATGCTCTTTTGACTGACCACCCGATGACAGCTGCTATTTCATTTATTTAAAAGATTATGGGTACCAAATAACATTCTGATTCCCCAATTGCAATAAACTTCAAAGTGAATATTCAAATTGATCGAGGTACATTCAACTGAGATTGTCAGTGAATAATATTGTGCAAGTTGATTATATAGACAAGTTCTTTTTATACCCTGTTCACATTCATTTTATGATAAATGCTGGATTTAAGACATTTCGCATTTTATACAGAGCTTTTGTGAAAACGTGGCAACTCGATGCAAAAGCTTTAGAGCGAGTTGCCAATGCGAAAAAATGTCGGAAATGTTGCCAGCTTAAGCAGAAACAAATAAACTAGGATTTTGGTTGCTAGATTATTTATTCGGTTGTGTTGCAATGGACAGCATATTTGCCTTCAGTGCGGTCGGCCTGAGTTCGACTCCACTATGAAACTTCAAATAAAATGTTTTTTCTTTAGTTTTAAAAACGTAAAAATTTAACTTGATGTCAACATTTTAAAGTCAAGATGATGATCTGCTCTTTAAGTTAGCAACCCAGCCACAAGCTAAAGTTGACATAGCCTTCAATGTTAAAGGCAAGATATAAAATCGGTCCTAAGAATACGCTTTATTGCCTTCAAATTTTGATCAAAAACCGAAAAGTTTTCTCAGTAAAAGACCCATTTTCCGACCCATCTTAGGGCAGCTGTACGATATCTATTGATCCGATTTTGACCAACTTTTGCAGAAAGTTAATTGCTAGGTTATGTTTACTTGTTCTTCCTTTTAGTCCACTTCTGTCTCGTGGTAAATTTGGAAAGAAAGATAAAAGCCACATGACGGCCCAGCTTAGAACTAGTGGTGGGTAAATTATACAATTCCAATATCGATCAAGAGCCATTACATTATCGATTACAACTACTAGTATCTAACCCTTAGCACCAACTACTGAACTAGTTCCTACGATCTATCGCAACAGATATTATGAAGTTGGAAACAATATATGTTTATAATCTTGATCAGCATCCTCTGTCAATTCGATATAGCCATGCTGTCTGTCTGTATCGATCTCAAAAACTCGACTGCAGCGCTCTTACTTGTTTTCATCCATTTGAAATTAAATAATGTTGAGTTATTCTTAGATTTGCATCCAATGGAGTTGAAATAATAAGCAAAGCATATGAAATCGGATTATTTAATTAGCACAAAAATGAGCATATTATAATATCCCATCGAAATGGATCTTAATGCGTTGATGTATCAAGCAATAAACTTTTTTATGAAGTATATGAATCAATTTTGTATATTTTGTTTAAATCATTCTGTAAATAGCAAACAAATCTCTGTTTTTCACACTCTTCTATTGTTTTTTGCTTACAATTGCATCTAATTGCATTTCAAAGCCAAAGTTTTGCAACACAAATGGATCTCCAACGTCAGAGAACCCAATTAGAAGAGCAACCGTGTTGTCGTCACATTTTACTTGTGTTTAGCACTTGGCTAAACACGTAAATTCCACTTCAGAAAATTTTACTTACCCGTTGCTAGTCGATAAGTCTAAGGATTCTTAAAATGTTTGATTTAGTTTTTTATGTTTTACGTATAAAAATATTAAGTGCAGCTAAAAATAATGGTGCCTTTTCGCGACGCACTTTTCTGCCATATTTATGGGCGAGAGAAGCACAGGCTGTACTTAAAACGCAATCGGTGCTAAATCAGAACAACGCATTATTGAGGCCAACTAACGTGTATTTTTTATGACATTTGACATTAGGCCGCAATGGACCTCTTGCACTCGCTGTGGGCACATTTTCTAATCAGTGTCATCACCTCCACAACCATGGAAAATTGTCGAGCAGTCGTCGCCGTCGTTTGGTGTGGGCTGTCAGCTTATGACTTAGACTTCAGCTCGCTGGCCTTACTACCCAGTTATTAACGTCTTTTACAACTAATACATAAACGTATTTTTTTTTTTTTTTTGGCTAAATTGAAATTATTAGCCGGCAACTGTGGCTAATGATGACAAAATGTGTCACAGCGCTGCCCACGCGGGTGCAGGCCGCTTTCTTTGGTACTTTTTGTGCGCATTTATTATGACAAATAGTGCAGCACTTTTGGCTGGAAATTGCCGTTAGTCCGCTCAGACCGCTAAGACGCTTGTGTTGTCGGCGTTGCCTCGGGCTTAATTTGCCTAGTTATGAAATGCGTTCGTGGAGGCGGCGATGGTGTCGTGTAATCACGGGGCTGCCTGACCCATTTCGGACGCACCAACTCGTTTGGCTTCGCGCTTCCTGCATCAATTAGCGCTTGGCTTTGCGTTTGCACAGATTTTCCATACATTTACATGGGACTCACTCACAGAGTTTTCCCGTTTAAGCAGCCATTAATTGGCGCTCGTCAATGGCTCGGCGATTGGCTGCGGCTTAATGCATCAATCAAGCTTTCAACGACTCAAAATGATGTTTTCCTCTTTTTTGCCATTCAAAGATCTGATAACAAGCGAGGCAAGCCCAGGCTTGCGTGTGTTCTCAAAATGATTTTAATTATAGATATGGACAGAGTGGCGATGGGAAATTGAGACGTAAGGCTGGTGCTGCGCCCAGGGATTGGCTGGTTCACTGAACCTACGAAATATCGGCTTTGGCCAATTATGCGAATGCTGTTAATGAATGTGGGCGACGACGACGACTTACCTTTTGTTTATCTATATGGCTTTATGCAATGACTGCGGCAACTCCTAGCCAGGCAATTGGCTGTTGCGCAGCTGCCTAGAGAAAGTTGTCTTTGCCCAATTTGCAAATGACGTTTTTTTGTCAACGTCAACGGGCAAAAACAAACGGCAATAAAAGGCAGCGCCTGCCGGCACGTTACTATTTTTGTCAAGCAGGAGTCGACACACCAAATGAAGACAGTCGCATGTGGCCACAAATCAAACGAAAGTGAAGCGACTCCTTCTACAATTTCACCGGGCTAAAAACAATCATAATTGCAGACAGCAATTAAGCTGCCGTCACTGGCTGTCAGCTACCCATGCTGATCGCGTTACAGTTGCAGTTGCAGTTGCATGTTGTCAACAGCAGCAGCAGCAGATCATTGCTGACCGCTGACAATGCGTTGATATTTTCCGACAAGCAAATCAGCTGCACAAAAATCGAGCCAATTTGTTGACCAGGAGTCGGACTCGGAATGGGGACTTTCTTTTTCGACTGCCGTTCGCCTGGCCAAATGTCAAGCCAAAGTGACACAAAGTAGCCATCTGTGAGCTTGGCTCGGTGTTGACGGCAAAACCCATTTGAAAGTCCAAGACTTGCACTTCAAAGTTTGATTTTTTTCTGTGTTAAAGCGCATACAACACAAAAGCCAATGAAATTTAATTTGTACAATCTTCACTTTTGACACATTTGGTTCAACATATACACAAAATGTTTGCCATTAGTTTTTGTACGCGAAGATGGTTTTTCACTTTTATTGCCAAGTGAGAGTTTTGCTACTTTTTTTTTGCACAGATGAGACGGAAGTGTACGAAAGATTGTGTAATACAACGGACAGGGTGATTATGTCTAACACTTTTTGTAGCTATTCTAATCCTGTCACAATATATCAATTCATTGGCAATAGTAAATTGAGTATTTTTTAAATAAAACATAAGTGGTTAAGCTTAAAAGAGAAGAATAATAGGTCAGAAAATTACAAATTTTGTAGTTGGTCTCAATTAGTGGTGTCCTAAAATTCTCTAGAGATTTTTTTTTAAAAGGATTGCACTTCGAACTAGACTTAAATCACTTTATATGACAAGTGACATTAATCAGTACGATTAGAAAAAGGTTAAAGCAATAGGTTTCAAATCGCTGATCGAGCATAATTCTGTCACCTGACATAAAATAAAACAATTTAAGTTCTAAATGCAAACGTTATACGAAATTAGTTTTCCCGGACACCCCTCAAACAGATATTGATATAAAATGGCAGACATTTCCGATTTTATTCCGATATGATTAATTGATATGTTCGAAAATGTCAATACGGAATTTTGAAGAATATCATTTAGTTATTTTTAGGATCATCCTAATCTTTTAGCCGTATAAGTTGTGTCGTATCGATGTTACATTTTATAATATCGTCTGACTATAACAAAAATATCATTATTATTTTTTGATAATATTTCGAAATAAAACTAAGATATTTTTAAGATCCTTATGACTTTTTTATAAAAATCAAATCTTATGTGAAACGGCAGGTAAGGCAAATACCATCTTCCTTCACTCAGAATTGTTTAGCTAACCATTGCCGTCCATTCAGAAAAACAAAGAACTACAAATATTTCTTTAGTTAACAACATTACATAACCATTTCTGGGGCTCGAACTCGGGACCTTGGACTTAACACAAATATTTAGAATGACGTTTCAATGCAGCGAACAAACGCAAGTGGGCAAACGTCTTAGAAACTACTTTTAGTGCTGTTTGTTATACACTTGAAAAGTGTATATTAATTTTGCCCAGAAGTTTGTAACGCATAGAAATATTCATTTCCGACCCCATAAACTATATATATTCTTGATCAGGACGACGAGCTGAGTTCATTTCCGCTTTTCCGTCCGTCCGTCTGTCTGTCCGTCTGTTTCTACGCGAACTAGTCTCTCAGTTTTAAAGCTATCGAGCTGAAATTTTGCACAGAGTCTTCTTTTTACTGCACGCAACTAATATGTCGGAACCGGCCGGATCGGGAGACTATATCTTATAGCTGCCATAGGAACGATCGGTCGAAAACTAAGTCTTTGTGAGAAAAACTTTTTTGATTTCTATTGTAGCGTAGTATATATTAGTTTTATATGTTTCCACACAATTCCGAAAAAATTTATCAAAATCGGATGACTATAGCATATAGCTGCCATATAAACGGTCGGTCCAAAAACTACTTCTAGTGATAAAAACTTTTTTGTTTTCCATCACAGCGTCACTAATCTTGGAATATGCTAGTAATATATGCTTCCCCATATTTCTGGAAAAATTTATCGAAATCGGATCATTTTAGCATATAGCTGCCATATAAACGGTCGGTCAAAAAACTAGTTCTAGTGAGAAAAACTTTTTTGTTTTTCATCGTAGCGTCACTAATCTTGGTATATGTTAGTCTTATATGCTTTTACATAATACACGAAAAATTTATCAAAATCGGATGACTATAGCATATAGCTGCCATAGGACCGATCGGTCGGAAAATGTGTTTACTAAGAAAAGTTTTTTTTTTTGGGTATCAAATTTTAATTATCAAAGATTTAAAAATTTGTAATATCTGATATCTATAGCCTATATATATTTTACCGGTTAAATCAGTTGGAGTAAACTGTTTCAAGTGTATTAAAACTTCGCCACAGTCGAAGTTAGCTTTGCCTTCTCGTTTTTACTAATTTCGATGTTTGACGCAGTCTATCTCGTTCTCAGTTTGGATATACTTGCCATCTCTTTCTATTTGTAGAATTTCAAATTCTAATTAATATAAAAGTCATATTATTATTACATTTTTAGTATCAATCGGAATTTTTATAACACCAATTCGAGTAAATTATAATATTTTGGATCGGAAAGATATGTGTTTGTACCCAAATTTGTATTTTTTTAACAGATAATTATAACCAGCAAAGAATAAATGAACTTGATCTTTTTCTCAGTATTTAACCTTGTATTCTTTTGAATATTTTTATTTGACTATTTTTATAGCGTTTAAAAAAAGTATTCTGAGATATGAAGAATTTGGTGTTTATTTTTAATGCTGAAACGCGCACATTGCAATTCGTATTTTTATACTTAGAGTAAAAAATAACACCAACGCCTGCAACTCTTTTAGGTGTTAGCATGCTTATTGAACTTACGTGGGAATAATTGAAAGCGATTGCTGCTCTCTAAAGTTTACAATGCTCCCTCATAGCTTCACACCAGAATCCAAACAGATAGGCTTAAAAACATTCACAAAAACAAAATATGTTTGCTCGGCGATATGAAAAGGTTTGCTGCAGCATGATGTTGTTGTTGTCAATTATTGCATTGATGGCCTGAGACTCTGCTTGCTGGTAAAAGAAAATAGAACTGGAAGTAAGCTTCATTGGGGGTGACTCCAATTAAAAATTGTTTACAGATGATGCGAATCAATAGAAGTCGTCATATTTCCAACTTCGATGGTGTACATACTAGAGTTGAGTTATACATTTAGCTTCATACTAAATCATATATTGCAATTGTTATGTTTAGGTACACTCAGAAAAAAATCCTTCCTAATTTTAGGCATGGTCGTAATAGAATTTAGATCGCTTTGAACTTAACATTTTTTGATTACTTTTTTTCTGTTTTTGTTGCATGATATATGAATCAATTTTAAGTTTAAAATCAAAAGAGTAAGAATAAATAACAATACGTATCCGCAAAGATTTTATTTCAAGATTAAGTGATTTTTTTATATATATTTTTTTTTAACTACTTATGTACTTACTTATTCGTGTATAAGATCAAGTAAAAATCAATTAGATCGATTTGATATGCGATGATTTGAATGAAAACAGAAAGCAATAACATTATTTGGTATCAATATAACATTATGTCATCATTAATTTGATGATGAATTGTATCATTTTGATTCTTACCTTATCAATTTGAAATCAAAAATTAAAACTTCAAGAATTAAGGACAAACTAATACTCGAACAATAGAAATTGATGACTTACTTGTAGCATTTTGATAATTGTTTTTTTTTTAGTAAAGTCCTTGTCATTTTAATTCCTTTCAAAATTACATAAACAACATTTTTCACATCCAAGCCTCATTAGTGTTAACCACACTCACATAATTTTGTATACCCTATACCCATAAAAATGGGTAAAAAGGGTATCACGAAGTTGCGCAATATTTGTAATAGAAAGAACAAAACATTTGCATCTCTTTAAGATATATTAATTCTTAATCAGCATCAATAGCCAACTCACAGATAAACTAAGGCCCAATATCTATTTAAACTGATTTATTGGTCGAAATCGGTTAAAAAACACAGAAGTTTCGGAAGTAAAATGCTTTTCAGCCATCCAACAGGCAGTTGGGGGGGCAGGGTTGCACGACTGCAGCGTCGTGTGTGTATGTGTTTGTATGTTTATATACCCAGCAAGCAAAGTTGGGAGCGCTCAAAACAATGTGTCTGAAAAGAGCCGAGCTTCAGAGCGTTTTTGGAGTAAACACATAAATTGGAGCGTTTTCAGCACGGGCTTATAAAAAGCTCTTATGTCTGAGCATATTCGGAATTATTGTAAGTAATAAGTGAGTAAAAATGGCGCTTAACAAAAATAAGAACCTTTTATGAGACGATTCAAGTGCCTAAAAAATCAACTTTTATGTGCCTTTTCTGAGGGTTTTCAATGCTTCATAGGGAGGGTGAAAGCACTTAGATCAGAGTCAGAAATGAGTCAGATTGGACTCAGAAATCTTCCACATAAAGTGCGACCGTTTTCATAGAAAAAAACGCTCTTTCCGGACTCTTTTTTGGACACATTATGACGGTGAATGCTCATAAAAAAGTGTCAGAAAAGAGTCCGAAATCGCTCAAAATGCTTGCTGGATATTCGTATAAAAACACTCAAAATCAAGGTTACTGTGTATTTCGTAGTCGGTGCACTCGACTGCAACTCTCTTACATGCTTTTAACTGTTATTGTCAAAAAGTGAAGTGAAGTTGATATGGTTGATATATTTTATGTGTACTCAAAAATAAAACCAAGATAAATATACTAAAATCAAGTAGTAAAAAGCTTGTGTCGTGCTTTGAACATACAGTAATTGGTAAATTGCCTCTCTTAAATTTGCTCTCATTGGTGTTTTCTTAAATCTCTTTCTCTATTGATATTTTGTTTTAACATTAAATCGACACTGGCCAAGTGTAATTTTGTCTTACGTCATGATTTGGAACTATTGGCACTTATTAATTGTTTTCATTTAAGTTTCAGTTGATCTTATTTCAATTTGCTTGGTGCTCCTGCAGCGCAGCAGTGGCCACACTACACCACAGACGCCACTATTTAGGCTTATGTTGAAAAAACTTTAAGTAAATCGAAAGTTTATTACCCGTTTTAATGTTTAAGTATAAAGAAATATATTATTGTATTAGGGGAGTGTGCTATTCAAATGACTGGCGGTGTGCCTCTCTCTTGCCTAACCACTTTGGACTGACCACTCCAAATGTCATTGCCCAGCCGAAAGTTGACTTGCTGCATTCATTTTTCCTAGATGTGGTTGAAGTGCCATTGAAATTACAATGATCTTCATACACACATGAGCATAAGTTTTTTTTGGACCGATCGCAACCGTCAAGCTACCAAAAACCCGAAACGATGACGCGCATCTGCTTAACATTTTGTCAGTGTGCTGGCTGAGTATTATTTAACCAATTTGTTGTGGCCCGCTTGGCTGGTATGACCTTCAATGGTCATTTGTACAAAGCCAAAGAGCTGGCTGCCTTGCCTGGCCTGGCCTGGCCCGCAGACTTTGCGTCTCTCCACAAATATTTGGACGTCGTTGTCGATTTGGTCAATGTCAATGTCAGAAATCGGTTGAAGTGGAAAATTTCAGTGGCAGCTTAAAAAAAATGGTTGTTTATTGTTTCCCTTGCCCTGATCTTTAATAAGCTAAACACGCATGATTGATGGGTGTTTGGGGGATTACAGGTACCGTGACCTTTGCAATCCCTGGGCCCAGCTTTTGTCAGGGTTGTTCTATCCGCCTGCATATCGGAGTTGTGGCATCAACTGCGTGCCACGCCCGCCAGCTGTGTGCAGTTGGATTGCCAGCACAATGCTGATTGCATTTAGCGATAAATTAACCAATGAATACAATTAAAAAACCAAGTCGTCCCCAAGGGCAGATGCCTGCACAGCGTCCCAGCATCAGCACAGTTCTGGAAAGGCCCCAAGGGCAGTAACTAGACGGTCGGTCGTGTGACCTTCGATTGTTCGATCTTTTCAAAAATCAATTGCAGGCTCTAGTTTATTTTGTGCTATAGTTTATACATGGTTATGCGGTGACCCAGCGCCGATTCACACTACTTTTTAGTTTCCAAATTGGCATATTCAGTGTCGTTGGGGTCAGAGTCAGTGTCAGGGTAACGACTCGCATCGTTAGGCCAGCGCTGGGAGCGCACCTGCTGGCGCATAGCTGGACTCACAATGAAGCGGACATGCTGCTGCTCCGGCAGCAATTGCTGTTGTTGTAAATTTGCTGACATTGATCTTGTCGAGTGCAATCTATTAGCCGGCAGTCGCCAGCTTGCGCCCTCAGCAGCATCCTCCTGCTCCTCCTCTCGTGACATTGATGGCTTGACTGATTGATCGTAACCATTAAGTTTATGTGTTGACATTCTTTGCGGCCAGTTGTTGCTGTTGGCTCCTGCTGCCCCTCTCAAGTGTCGCTTGCCGCGATTCGGAAAGAATGGATCGTCCACATTGTAAAGATCGCGCAGTTGAAACTTTTTGCCGCGATTGGGGAAGAAGGGGTCGTCTACTTGGAAAATGCTGCGATGTTTCTTGCCGCGATTCGGAAAAAATAGATCGTCATACTTGAACAGATCTTTGATTTGGTCGCGCTTG
Organism: Lordiphosa mommai; assembly: GCA_018904225.1. NCBI lineage: Eukaryota > Metazoa > Arthropoda > Insecta > Diptera > Drosophilidae > Lordiphosa > Lordiphosa mommai. The sequence goes on along the minus strand of JAEIFT010000013.1, from coordinate 1,495,185 downwards.
CCGCGATTCGGTACAAAAGTCTCATAGCGATTGAACAGGGCATCCAGATCGGGTGAGTTGTGTTTGCGTCCCCGCGGTGGTATGAAGGGATCGTCCTCCTGGCTGAGCACTTCGCCTGCCAAGCATACAAGAACAAGAGGAGACAGAAGCAATGGCACGTGAGACTATGTAGTCTGGGCAAGTTCTAAATTAAACGAAGCTGGCAATTTCAACACCACAGCCACTTGAAACGCCCCCTTGGAAAACGATATTTATGTATGCAAACTTACCGCCCAGATGATAACCATCCAGCATCTTCTCACGCCGCACCAGAACATAATGCGGCTCGTCCACAATCAGTGGCGGTTCCATATGTCCCGATAAATTCAGCTTCTTCCAAATGAACATGCTGGGATGATAGAAGTCTGCTGCATTCCCACTCAGCTTGGATGTTGGGCTCTGATAGGGATAAAGCAGTTGCATGGCCCAGTGTAGAAATTTAATCAATTCCTGTTCGCCGGTAAGCAGCATGTACACCTCATTGCTGTTGTCCTCATTATCATCATTGGCCGATTCTGGAGACGATTCCTCATTGGCCGAATCAGAATCCTGCATGGAACTTAGCTGCATGTGTAGACGGCGCAGAGCATCTCTGTTTCTGTGCGTAGAGAGAAACAAATAGGGAGATCAGCATTATTTAAATCGCGAAATTTAGCATAGAAGAAGACTCTCTTTCAAATTGTCGTTTTGAAGAATCAGTGATCCTAAATTAGGGAGATTACACCAACGGTAAATCAAACGAAGGAGCTCGGTTTCGTTTTCTATGAACCCTGCGTACAAATGCTGCTGAGCTGCTGCTGCCTCGTTTAGACTTATGGCAATTTCATAATGTTTTCACTTTTATTTTGCAGAATTTTATTAATTAATTGCTGTTTGCTTTTGTATTTATCAGATTGATTGAAGAAGTGTTACTTTTCAAACAATTTGCCATCAAGAATCAAACGTATGTATTTTTACCAGTGAATAATACCGTAACCAGAACCGTTAAGCGAAAAAAACCGTTTCAAGCCACGTACCGATACCGGAACCGATATTACATTTTTTTTTGGGAACCGAAAACCGTTTACCGTTATAATAGGAACCGAAAAAATAACGGAACAATACCGAAACGCTAATACCGGTACTGTTTCGGTTTCATAATTTTTATCTCAAATTTAGAAAATATATTTCCTATTTTAAGAAAGTTTGTGTTAATGTTTAAAAAAATGTAGTGCTAGTAAAAGCTCATTTAGATTTTAAGTTTCCAAATGTTTTAAAGCGTTTTTAGAGCTGTTATACCCTTTTGAGTAAGTTAACAGCTTATTATGGGCTATATTGGACCGTAGTCTTATAATATGGGTTCAAATCTATCCAGACAGATTTATGCGCTGATTATATCGAACCACAACTTAGAATTATTTTTCTGCTCTTTAGAAAGATTTTACAATACAATTTTATACTAAACTTACAATTTACTCAGATATTTTTAAGTTTACATGATAGAAGAAGATGAGAAATAGGTCCTAATGCGAACTTGTCTGGGCGACAAAATATGACAGAATTTTCTAATTCTTGTTTGTTTTCTAAGTTTAGGGATACCGCAGGAAGCGCGAACAGAAGCGTTTAGCAATATTGTTAGACTTAAAATAAAAAAGGCTAGAAATCGGTATATTTTAAAAAAGTTGATTAAGTGTCATATGCTTAGAACACAATTTTTAGTTCTATTATTTTTTTGGATATCTTGAAACAATTTAAATTTTGAAATGTTCAACAAAATTATACTTGTACCGGAAACCAAAACCGAAATCAACTTAAAACCGATTAAGAACCTTTTACCGAAATTCTCATAACGGTACGTACCGGAACCGGGATTAATCCCTGATTTTTACTTTTGCTAAAGAATTTCGAATAAAAATAAGAAAAGTTGATGCGTAGTTTAAAATTTTAATTGTTCTCTTCAATACTTAGTTTTCACTTATTTTAAACTTAATCGCCACACTTTTTTAAGCGTCTCGCAAAATCCCACATAATCATTACGATATCACAAACTCTCCGGATGGATGTTAGACCTTCTTCACCTTCCGCCTGTACAAAAAAAATTTAACATTTTCCCGCGCACCGCCTGCCGAGATTAATGGCTTCTCATTTGTTCACCCAATGACAGTTTAAGGATCGTCTGGGGCTGCATTTTGTTTCGTACATTTCTCTTTAAAGTGCGTGGGCTCTGTCGGGTTTTCCATTACACGCGCCTCTTCTCTGTTACATCGCTTTGTCCCACAAAATTGATGAATATATCTGCCGTCAATACGTGGGACGGTTGACCCAGAAAAGCACTCACAACTGCCATGCAGAATTAGCGCCTAAACTCTTTGGCTGGCTTATCGGGGCCTGTCATGGCTGATCAACCAATCAAAAGTCAATTTGAGGCAATTCCCAGTGAAAACGTTGCTGTGTAAAATTACAAATTAAGCGGACAAAACAACTGAAACCCATGCGGGCTTAAGGCCAATTAATCAAACATTTAACAAATCAACAACAAAATAAAGGCCCAGAAAGAAAACACCACAAATGATTAATTGTAAATTAATAGCAGAAAAATTTAAACACACAAATTACGAGTTCAGAAATATTTCTCACTTCTGGAGCGGCTTTTAAGCCGAATGAAAAGTGAAACTCGAAATGCAGTTTTGGCGTCGTTTCGCTTCGTTTTCGTTGGCGGGGCAATGAATTTGCTGACAGTTGTTATTTTATAAAATAAATCAACATACGAAGTCGCAGAGGCTGGGCTGGGCCCAACTTGCAATCGTTGTACTGACTTTTTTTCACGCCCATTAATTGGATTTGCGTGTTTCTGGCCGACAGCCAAATTGTCGACGATTTGTGGCCAGAGCCTGGCGCCTGGACGCGATCACAAGGGGGGATATTCAAAGGGTTCACTTGAGGGCCGCGAGAAAGTTTTCGAGCACTTTTACCCGGAACGCAACCTTGAACTCGCCGCACTCACAAGATTCAGATGGCCACCCACATTTGGGGCTGCTCACCTGGCTGCCAGCATGGCGCGATAATATTCCCGCGGACATGAGGTAGACGCAGCCTGACCCTGGCACCGTCTGTCCCAGTACCTGTGGGGCGTGGCATACTTGGACCCATGCGGCTGCTCTGCAATTTCCTGCCGAGCCTGTGCCTCGCTTAGAGCTTTTTGATTTAAATCCGCGGTCTGCGGTTGCTGCTCCACATCCACTTCCAGCTCTTCGGGCTGCTCCCCGCTATTGCTAAATTTGCCAGCCGCTGTGGCGGCCGTCTTGCTGTGCAGCAGCATATCGCGCGGAGCATCGTTGCCGCTGTCAAACAGGACGCGTGCATCCTTTTTCCAGCGCTGCTGTTGCTGCCTCAAGGCCGCCGCCTCCGTGGCCGTGGCGATAAGCGATGGTGGCAAAGATAAGACCCCATTGCCTTGGCCGCCGCAATAAATCGCCAGGCAGACGCAAAGCCAGGCGAGCGTGAGCCTCATGGAGTCTCGTGGAGTCTCTGTCTTGCGATCGGAACGGCGGCTGTTCCAATTTTTTTGTGTGTTGCTGTTGCTGTTGCGGCTGCTCCTGCTTGTCGGGCACTTTGAAGCGGCAACCGCTGCGTTTGGCTCTTAGAAACTGAAACTGAAAGTTGCTGGCCAGCAGCTCAGCTTTTTATATCCAAGATGCTGGTAGAAGTTGCATGCGGAGTTTTGGGAATACGCCTGCTGGATGCTGGACCCTTGAGAAACCATATGTGTGTGAGTGGTGGCTATGGCCATTGTTTGCCCTGCGCGTCGTAGCATGAAATTAAAAAAATATTATAGTACCGGCGTATGACGGGGCTTGGCGAACTGGGAAATATGAATGCCACATAGGAGATGTCCTCAAGCATTGGTCAGCTAGGTGTACACAATGTCGTTTTTTTCTTTTTGTGGTACAGAAAATTGTGGTTACGCTTACGGCCGAACCGATTGCAATGCTCTACAATTCATTCCCACTAATATCAAAATTGCTTTAGAATTTGTTAATGTATAAACTGAGCGACTGGGTTATCTTTCATTTACATAAGATGAATATAAAGAACTCTTTTAACACTTAAGTTGGATTTAAGACAATTAAACTTAACATTGTATTTGGAATATTGGTGAAAATATCTGTACACAGAAAAAAAAAGGATATTTTTTGATGATCCATTGGATATTTTTCATATCCATTTGGACTGGATATGTCCATATCCATTTTTATCATCCATTTGAGATTAAATAATGTTAAATTGATCTTAGTTTTTCATCCAATGGAGCTGAAAAATATCCAAAGGATGTGAAAATGGAGCTGAAAAATATCAAAAGGATGTGTAAATTTGAAAAGGATATGCATTTCAATATCCAAAAAAAGGATATGTCCATATCCATTCCAAATGGATCTTTTTTTTTCTGTGTAGAGTTCCATCTTTTATCCATTAGCAACCACAATGTATTGCTTTCGAATTTTTGATTTCCATAAGGCCTGTAGTCAGATGAGATAAAAATCTGTTTCGGCACAATACTTTATACAAATAGAAACAGCTTTGAAAGCTAAATGCTTTTGAAAAGGATCTTTATTTATATGAAATATTGTGCCGAACTAAATTTTTATCTCATCTGAATTCTGACCTGCAAAAGTTTGATAAAAAATCTACGAACTACTCGTGATTGAAATGTATGTGATAGTTATGTTTTATGATAAATATCTGATGATTGTTTTGTGATATGGGCATTTCCACCGAAAGGTCCACCGTGACGAAAAATTAAAAATTTTTACAAAGCCTTTGCTTTATGATATTTTCGTAGGAAAACAGTAAAATTTTTACTAATATAAACTAATTTTACATTTATTTATAACCCACTTCGTGATAATCAAAAACAAAGTCGCGCAACTTTTTTCATTTTGATATTTCCCTGTTTGTTTTGATAAAAGTTCTTAAATGTCTCTCTTTATTCATTGAGTTTCGCTTTCTGAAATCTTTCCAAGGGTACAAAGAGTCAAAAAATGCATAAGAGACTATGCGATTGCAAAAAACGTGAAAATTTTGATTTGCATTATCGCATATTTCAATGTCCCATGCTACTTTAAAACACAACATTTGTTATCTGTGCGTCGAAAGTACATGCAGAAAGCTAATTAAATATTGAGTACATTTAGAGAATTTAAATAAAATTCGAATAAAAAACAATAATGCTAAAAATTAGGAATTTTTGTGATCTTAGTACTTATATCAAGTTGGTCCCGAGCGACATCGTAAGTTAAAAAACTCTTCTTACATGATTAATTTTTTTTAGTAAATCAAACTTTTTATTTTTTTTATCTAAGTGAGAAAAATTGGAGGTGAAAAAAATAAGACAGCTGCGTACGATGGAGAAAAAAGTTGAAATAAAATTTAATATTTGTTAAAAAATTTGTTAATTTTTGTTATTATGTGAAATTAAATACATGAAGTCTTCTGTTGACTTAAAAGCATTAAAACTTCGCTTATTTATATAAAATTTCCTTAAAAGAGTAACTGAAATAACAGAATTATTATAATGAAAACAAGTAAGAAAGTCGGTCAAGACCGACTGTAATATACTCTGTACCTGTTTGTATGTAACTGATAACTTTAAAGTGTGAGGTTTTTTCAAAATCTGAGGGTGGCAACTCTTTCGACTATCGTTCATCTGATTGAAAAACGATGTAATGATGAGTAGAATTACCGTAGTACATATCTCGTAAAATAATAAAATTTGTATATTATATATTAGTCACGCGGGAATCAACCGTGATTTCTGACCGCAGTCCATCTCAATTGCATCGCTCCTCTTATACGTGGTCCTTGCCTTCTTACACAAATATCTATGGGAAAGATGGTAGGGGGAAACTGAGAGCGGCGCAGTCCAATTAGATACTGCCGTCAAGAAAAGTCCAGTTGGGAAATTACCAGTTAGCTTTTGCCCTCTCGCTCTCTCTTTCTCGTAGGTTCTACCAATCGCTGCTGTGTTGTTGTTGCTTTGAATTTTCTTTTACGTATAGCTCTTATATCGTTTATCTGATCGAAAAACGTTGTATGGCGGATCGATTAATAATGAGTAGTAGAATATATGTCTAGAATGTTCGAACTATATATCCTCAAAATTGTGGGAGTTATTACGTTTTTTTGAATTTGCGGGGGAGGCAGGGGGCGTAGCAAAAATTAAAAATAAACTTGATCTGCCTGCAGGTATAAGAATTATATGTTCCATACACTTCAAACCTCTAGCTCTTACCATCTCAGAGATCTCTTCGTTCATACGGACAGACAGACGGACAGACAGACAGACGGACAGACGGGCATGGCTATATCGACTCGGCTGTTGATGCTGATCAATAATATATATAGTTTATAGGGTCGGAGATGATTCCTTCATGCTGTTACATACATTTGCACAAACCCAATATACTCTTTGTGCCTTCGGTACAGAGTATAACGAGAGCGTAAGTTGAAGTCGGACCTGCTCGACTTCGATATACCCGTTACTCAGGGTAAGGTTTTTTTTAAGAATATTTTATTAGATCACAAATTGTGGAAGATATGAGTTTTTTTACAAATTGCGGGGGCGGCAACTCTACTATCGTTCGTCTGATCGGAAAATGATGTACGGCAGATCGATAAGTAATGATGATTAAAATATATGTCTAGCAGGTTTTAACAATGAATTTTCAAAATTGTGGGAGATATGAGGTTTTTTTCAAATTGCGGAGGCGCGAACTTTTCTATCGTTCATCTGATCAAGAAATGATGTATGGCGGATCGGTAGGTAATGATGATTAAAATATATGTCTAGAAGGTTTTAACAATGTATTTTCAAAATTGTGGGAGATATGAGGTATTTTTCAAATTGCGGGGGCGGTAACTCTACTATGGATCATCTGATCGAAAAATGATGTATGGCGGATCGATAGGTAATGATGATTAAAGTATATGTCTAGAAGGTTCCAACAATCTATTTTTAAAATTGAGGGACATATGAGGTTTTTTTCATATTGCGGTGGCGGGAGGGGGCGTGGCAAAAGTTTGAAACAAACTTGATCTGCCTGCGGACAATAAAAGTCTACACTGAAAATTTGGTAGCTCTAGCTCTTATAGTCTCTGAGATCTAGGTGTTCATACGGACAGACGGACAGACAGACAGTCGGACAGACGGACATGTCTATATCGACTCGGCTATTGATGCTGATCAAGAATATATATGGGGTCGGAAATGTTTCCTTCTGCCTGTTACATACATTTGCACGAACTTAGTATACCCTTTTTACACTACGAGTAACGGGTATAAAAATGTCACATGCGACATGTCCCGTGCGAAAGTGCTTAATATTGAATTAAAAAAAAAACGTATAAGAGGAGGGTGAAATCAAAACCGTTTTTAAGTGACATCAATGTACAACATTCTAAAATTTAACAGATTGCAATATTGCCTCAGGATTCGCTGAAATCGGCTTGTCAATTGTTGGTCGCGAAAATCATTTCTGTTATTGTCCTGTGCGAATGCCTTGGTTTTTTGTAATTATCTTAAAAAGTAAAAAATCAAACTTAGCTCTATTGATAGGGCCAATTAAGAGCTATTAGTTAAGGGCCTATTTCTCATAATGTATATAGCCGTTATGTGTCAGATTTAACTAAATTTTCCTCTTGTATTTGTTAGTTTATATGACAGATAGTGCTATGTAGGAGATGAGAAATCGGCCCTTAAACTTGTTTAAAGTGTTTATCGACCTTCCTATTGTATGAAGAAGTATGAGGTAAAACTTTTGTCAAAACAAAAATCCGTTTGATTTTGACTTTTTTTCACCTCATTTTCGAGAACAATGTTTCCAATTCTTTTTTTATTACCCAAAATAATTATTATAAGTTTCGAATTTTTCCTCAATAAAAATTACTGGCCTTCTTTATTTTGATTAAATTATGTTGGAAAATAATTGGTCCCAAAAAAATTAAGAAATCGAGGAGAACGCCAGGCAAGGCTTTCACGAACTTTGTGGTGCCAATTTCATTATATAATTACGAATTTGACAAAATTTAATTGAACAAATTTGTTAATAGCTAAAAATCATAGCAATGTCTGCTAAAGTGTGGGAGGAAGGTGACCTACAAACAAACTCCTTGATAAATAAAATCATTAAGTGCTATCAAATAGAAAATAAACCATTTTGTATCAATGAAGTTGGGAAAATAAGTTTGAAAATAATTTTTAAGTTGGTTATAAAATTTACAGAATTCATAGTTCAACAAATTTAGCACCTATTATATTTAGAGGCTTACTTAAATTCATATTAAGTACTTCAATATCCTCGCTATTTCTTTTAAGCTTCGGTTCGAAACTTCTGTAAAATGTTAACGGATTTGCAACTCCATACCCAAAAAAAAGTAATCATCAAATAACACAATTTTGTCTTCAATTTGAAACTATTTAGTATGGAATTATCCTTAATACTCAAAGTATCAAGTTGATAATTCGATAGTATCGAAATAATATTTTTGATGTTATCAAAATGATACTTATATCATCATCATGATATTTATATCATCAATGAGCTGAATAACAACTTAAGAATTACAAATGTCAGCATTTATGCGACTTGCTTGGTAAAAAGTATCGAGTATGACAGTTGGAATTTTCGAACTAGCATTCGATAACATCGAAAATGTGTAAGTTTCGAATTGATACTTTTACGTAACAATTAAACAAGCATAGGTAACAAATAACACCTCTAATATTATTTTGATACGTTCTTGAATTATATTGATAAAAAAAAAAAGATACTGGGTGTAGTTTCAATTTGAGACACCGCTTATCAAATTGATATTGATACAAATCTTTTTGGGTGCACTAATAAAATATAAACTAAAATACCTTAGTCTTCAGTGTAAAGATTTTAAGCCCAAGCCCCAATTACAAGCACTTAGCTAAATGGGATTGAAATTCTAATTGCACCAAAACAGTAATATTTTTCGATCAAATAACAATGTAATCGCAAAATTCGATCAGTGACCTCAGCTATTACAGTGTATATTACCGTCGGGGCTCGACGTCCCTTTTTAAGTTGTTTCGATTTGACTAGAGAGGACTGTTTATCTTACTAATGACGTACATAGGAGCAGGCTCTCACAAATTAGTCAGCGGCCTTCTCACACCAGAGGACAAATAAGCCAAAACATTTCCAGCGATACAATCACAGCAATAGCAATTGGCCAAAAGCAGAGGCAGTGGCTGCGGCGGCGGCGGCGCTTTCTTTCATGCCCCTTGGACCAATAGATGAGGGCTACCTTTTCAGAATTTATTGCCTGCTAATGTTCGATCGCATTTATCTGTGGCAAGGGCTGCCCTTCTGGCCAGAAAGCCGCGCTGCAAACACAATTGTTGAGTAATGAGCACTGCACGTTATTAATGTCACTGGGCCCGGGCCGGAGTCTGGGCCAGTTCTGGTTCGGGGGCATCTCTGGGCCACGAATTTTAATTAAGTAATTCGCTGACTTTGCCGTGGCCCTGTGGGCTCCGCTGTCTGATCTTCTTTAGAGACTGCACTCTGCACTCTTCGCTGATGCTGCTGCTGCTGCTGCTTTTTTGTTTAATCTGGCTAACAAATTGCTTCATTTCAATTTATTTGCATTTGCTGTTGTTGCTGCTCGTCGTGGCAGCTTGTTGTAGTTGCAGTTGTCTTGGAATTCGTGGCAGCAGTTTTTTCATGCCTTTGCGGTCGTGTTCTAATTTATTTGTCTTTGATTGTGCCCATGTCTGTGCCCTGTTCCTGTGTGTGAGAAGTGCCTGGTCGTGTCTTTGGCTTTCTTTTTCTATTTCTGTCGCTGTTTGCTGGGCAAATTAAGCAAACATACATCATAGTCTCTGGCCCATTAGAAGCTGGCGCTCTGGGCCTTGATATATGTGTGCAATTAGGTTGCTAATCAAAACCTAATCGCAGGAAATTTATGTGCCACCGCAACTAACAACTTCAATTCTAATTGCAGCTGGAAATTAACGAGGTCTTCGAGCTGCGCAAGGCCCAGCGGCTGCAGCAGCAACTGAGGGAGCAACTGGAGGCCATTCGGCAGAGCACGCAGCTTGATGAATTGTCTCGTTCCACGGAATCAGATAGTGGCTTTGACAGCAGCAGCGCAAGCAAACCAGTGACAACTAAACTAAGGGCCCTGCCGCCACCGCCTCTAAGTCCAAGCTCATCGTGGGCATCCTCACCTGCTGATGCCGCAGTCGCTGCTGCTGCGGCTGCAGATGATGTGAACATTTGGGCTTGTAAATTTCTAAGAGATTTGGACAATATGATGTCTGGCGATAAGCTGCCACCACATCTGGCTGCTTTGGCAAGTTCCGCTACCAGATCCACATCGGCCAGCAGCTCGCCCACATCCAGGACAGCACCCATGTTACTCTCGGCAGCGGCCACCGCGGCCATACAGAGTCGCTACGGCAAGAGCTCGGCCAGCGGCGAACAACACCAGCAGCAACAGAGCGGTCTTGTCCTGAAACCGGAGAAGCATGTAAGTACACTCATAAAAATTTAAAAAAATCGTATTCGTAATATTGGGGCAATTCCCGTAGAAACGAGTATTTTTCGAAATATAACTGAAAAAGTATAAAAATAATCTTAAGTATCTTTATTTAAAAACTGTATGCAATAACGTTGCATGAAGTATCCTCACACCATATTTTTCATATTGAAAAACCAGTCAGTGGAGTCCAAACTAAGAAAGTAACCGATTAATCATACAGAAGAACAAAAGCTATTACTTAGTTTTTGGTAGCAGCATTCATTAGCCACCCTAAATGAGAAGTGACAAATCTGAAACAAACTTGAACTGAGACACTTACATTGTACGACTATAAGCATAAGTCCTTGAAAATTCCGCTGCTGTTGAATAACAGAAGAAATTCCAGCAGACTCACATTCATGTACTCATCCAAACCCAACCGAAATCCTGGTTTGTTAATTAACAAGAATTGTCTTGTGAATCAACCCATTGGGCCATCCCCAACTTTGACTTCACTTTGAGTGCAAATGCCTAAATTTAAGGGCGTGTAGTTATAAAATCTCTGGCCAAGATTTCCCAATGTCAAATCGCTAAAGTTCCCTTGTAATCGCTGTGGCATGATTTCGACATGCGAGTAAACAGCAAAGCATGAATTTATGAATTTAGGTTAGATAAAATAAGCTTAAAACAAAAGGCATTTAATCTGAAGCACAACAATGTTGTCAACGCACACACACAACCCAGAATGCCGGGCCCACACGCAACACCGCCCCTCCCCACTCCCCACTCCCCGCAGAAGCAATGCCGAAAGAGACAAGCCACTAGGCAGGAATGTTCCCTCAAGAACTGCCATGCCATCTGTTCCATATGCTGCTGCTATACCGGATGCGCAACTGAAGCGCGTGAAATTTATGAACAAGAGTAAAGGGGCAAAAGGAGGATGGGGCAGGGCCCAAAAGTCGCTGCCACTTGAATGAGTTAAACTTTGAACTGTTGCCTAGATACACGCATAGAAGAGCAGCCAAAGTTTTACGACTACCAGTTGCATTTTGCTTGATTTGCAGCGCCATAAAATGTGTAATAAAATAGTCTAATTAGTGCAGTTCTTGAGTGGGCTATTGAAAGACAATTGTTGGATTGATTGCTGCCCATTAGGCATAAATGAAGTTGGCTTTCACTCTTACAAAATCCTGATCTCCAACGCCCCCCATCCCCACCCGTTTTGTAATAAAGTTTATTAGTAACACAGTTTCCATCCTCGACTCGACTCAGTGACCCACTTAAGCCAGCCAAAAACCAACTTGTTAGCTGTCACTAGCTTATCAAACCAAATAGATCTAATTAAAACATTTATAAAACCAAAACAGCTCATAAACGGCACCGATTTTGTGGTCTCTGTTGCATATGCTTAGCGATAATCTGTGGAAAAACCTACAAAAAAAAAACCACAAAAAAAATATTAATTTTCCAAGCGCGTGCCAGGCCCATGCACCATGGTCCAAAAGTCAAATTTATTTGGCTTAGACTCGAAAAATACAACCAAACACTTGAGAGATGACTTTGCCAAACACTTCCAATCAATCAAATAGACTCAACAAGTTTTGTCGTTTACACTAAGATTTTAATTTTTATGCTGCAACTTTTGTTGTTTTTTTAAGTGCAGAACCTTAGACCAATTTAAGACAGAAATTGTACACTTATAAACTATTTGTATGTTGCTATGCCTAAGTAATGAAAATGTGTGTTTTTTTGGCGATCACCAGAATAGACTCAGGAACTGTACTATTAGTTATCGATTAGCTGTGCAAAATGAAAGTTGTATTTGGTGATCTCTCGGAATATTTGATTAAGTAAACACAAAATGGGTTGAAAAGCAGCTCTATTATCGGTGAAAAAAGGCAAAATATTGGACTATCATGATACCAAATAAATAAATTTCTAAAAGCCATACTATGGGAATACGGAGTGTTAACAAATCGTACATTCTGCATAAACCATATGAGATCAGAATGGAAGAACACTTTTGAACCCCTTGCTATAGCTATGAGGGGCTCACAATGCGTTCATAATTATGGGGCATTAACCTAACCTAACCTAAGATAAATGCGAAAAGCTACTTGGAGCTGCTTCAAAAGCGCTTCCTCAATTTTCCTACGTTTTCGTGCCATTACAATACATACCTTTTGAGTGGTAAAAATGTGAATTATGGATGGAAATGTACCCTTAATGGAGTAGCTCCCCAGACCACAATATCAACTTCGGACAAGGTCCATTTATCTGGCAGACAATGCCAATACCATGAAGAGCACCTGGAGCGAACTATTATGGAATCTTGTAAATCCTAAAGTTCTTTCGAATAAAGTTATTAATCAAGCCAAAAACATTATAAAAACAAAAATAAGCTTAAGTTTTTGGAAGATTTTATCATTTAAATAAGATTTAAGTAGTTCAGTCAATTTAATTAATCGATAAAAAATGTTTAAAAAAGAACCTAAGAAAAGAACTTATTAAGGAATAATAAAAAGTATATTTTTGACGATTGGTTAGCTTTTTGATTTCCAAAAATATAATTTTCTACTAAAAAACCTTGAGTCTATTTGACTGATTGGGATTGAATGTAAACAAAGGCCACATTTTTATTTATTATTTTAAGCATATGTTTAAATTTTATTCATTTTCTTCTAAACCAAAATTCGGTATGCTGCTGACTTTACTAGCTAAATCCGATCATTAACCTGAAATTATTTCGAATAGGGGCAAAAACGCGCACAAGAAATTGAATACACAGTAATCTAAATACTTTAATACATTACAAAACACAATTACATCGATTGGATCTACGTAAAAATAGTAAACAATAGAGCAGAAACAATAAAGCACACAAATTCGTCAAAAAATGTATACAACATAAATTTGCAAAATCTTCACGAAAGTTTTCCATATTTGCACTAGGGTTTTCTTCAAAATTAAGGACACAGCTTAAGTGCAATCAAGTTTTGTTTAAAAGTTAGGATAAGTAAAATTTGCACTTGATGAATAAACTTTAAAAAATATACCATTGATCAAAACATTTTTCGGAATTAACTTTTCATAAAATCATTTTAATTATAAATTCCAAAAACTAAAAAAAAATTGAACTTAAGCCAAACAAAAAAAAATAAGGCGTTTGGCCCACAGTGCAACAGAAAAACACGACATCGACACCGCAAACCCAAATGCAGGCGGAGGTGGCATTGTTGTTGGGCATAAACCAAAAAGTTTTCCCCGAATCGATGCTCAGAAATCTCTAAATTTCATATATATTTCGACAGCAGCAAAAGGGGAAGGCGACAGTTATCACATGGCTCAGTCGCTGTCAAATTTTGGCAATAATCGCTCGAGTAAAAGTTTCAATTAAATACGCTTAAGCTGGAGGAGCTGTGCAGTGCCCCACTAATTAGGGCCAAGAATGTGACTGTCTCTCTCACTTTACTCATTCCATCAGTCAGTCAATCAGTCAGTCAGTGTGCCAGCATGATGGCATAAATCAAAGACAACATCAACCTTATCGAGGACACAAGTGCGTGCCTTGTTTGCCAAAACGGCCCCCAAACCAACGGCTGGACAAAACTGTCAACGAAAGTAAAGCAGAAACAGATGTTTTTCCTCGCTGGTCCAAGAGCGAATTGGGTCATTATGCCGCCCTGCAGCAACGATCGAGACCATAACCGAAACCCAGTTCCCCCCGATCCAGACCAGGACAGAGTACTTCAGCTGTCAACACACAGAGTTGTGGCAGGGAACTGCAGTCCCAATTTAGGTGCATGGAGTTGGCCCTGCGAAAGTGAATCTTTCCCTGTGCGTTCGCTTAATGATGATGAACCATGCAGAACGGGGCAGACAAAAGATCGCGGCACAAAAAGCTTTTCACGCAGCTCAACGAGCTGCTGCTGCCACGGACACTTTTGACTTAAGTAGAACTTGCAAATCACTGCAAGGCAAACAAACACGACCCAACCAGGTAGGAGGAGTGGAGGGAGCATCCTCGCTGCATGGGCTGGGCAGGCGTTTAAGTGTTTTGATTTGATAATTATTATCAGTGCGCATGCGTGACCGCAGGCAGGAAGACAGTCGGTGGGGCGCGGTGCGGGGAGGGCATATCCAATCGATTGGCGATACTTGTATGTGCATTTTTCTGGGTCACACATCAATAAAACTGGCACGCTGGGGCGTTGTCATTCAGTTATTTTGATATCGAAACTCTATCCGGAATATGTATAAATATTTTTATGATCAATTAGAAGTATTTACAGTTTCCCCTCCCCCCCGAAAACTGAAATCTTTTTTATGTGTCAGTTTGTGGTTCAGTTTATTGCATTTTTCATTAACTAACCGAGGAAAACATTCCATTTATTTCCATTCCAATTCATTTTCGGGTTTTTATTTGTGAGAAATCATTTTCTTTTTTATGACATTTAAATTAGCTTTTGGCATCGTTTCGGATATCAAGTTCTATGGCAGCAAATAAAATTGACTTTGTTTTTGTCCCGTATGTAAAACAAGTCGTTTGCTTGCATTGATAAAATCGCTAAATTAATCGAGAGATTCGATAGATGCGCCAAGTTCGTAAAATGTAACTGTCGATCTACATGGGGCTGGACCCTGGCGCCCGCCTGGCTATAAATAGCCATAAGTAGATGCCCATAAAAGACGATATCTGGCTGACCAATTAATGCGTCGCCGGCGAGAGTTGGCGGCTCATTAACACGCAGTTGGCTGGGATCGAAATCGGAATCGAGCATCAATAATTCATAGAGACTGCCGTATCGGGCATGAGGCATGGGCATCATTCAGACAGCTGTTCCATAATGCATAACAAATTTGATTGCAACCGCAACAGTTGTCGCTGTTGTTTGCCTTTTTGTGCATAGTCCCAAAGGACCTACTGTCTGGCTGGCAGACATCCGCATCCTGTGTGTAAAATAATTACATGATATCTTGACCATATTTGCCGAGGCGTCTCTCTCACACCCATGTGTGTGCTAATTCATACAAGCATGTAATTTAGACCCAGTTTCAGTTTCAATTTGAGATATCATTTAACAAACCGATATTATTGATATTTCAAAAGATTTTTGGGCAACCATTTTACAGTGTGCGTAAAGTGACAAATGAGAATGGGTGAGTAAATCTTCTCTTCTCGTTTGAGACCGACAAATCAATCAAAAGCAACAACTTTAAAGCGAACAGCTTTACATAAATGTTTAAGACCCGTCGCAGTTATTGCCGCTGGAGTGCCCATCACTAAGCTGGATTATTTAAGTTTTGTTTCTATAAAGTTGTCCGCTTTATTTATCGATCCTCCGAGTTGAATAATGATCCAACTAATATTACTATCTGATATTATCGTCTTTTATTAATATTTGATTTCTTTCCAACCCACACTTACAATCCCGTCTAGTTCCGAAATTTTAAGACAAAATTAATAGACTTCCCCAAGCAATTAGAAAAAGCAAGAGAGTAAGGAGCGGCGAGGCAGAAAAAGAAGAAGAAAAAATAGATTTTATCTATTTGAATCTTTCCTTTAGTTTAGTATGTACCGCAAATATGTTGTCGAAATGTTTAAATGAGAAATGTTTAGTTTAAAAAATAGAAGGCTTGCATCGGCTATGCCGATGTGTTAAATACCCTTGCAGTTTTTGAAAGACGCTACCATTGATAGCAAAAAAGTTTTTCTCACTAGAACTAGTTTTTTGACCGACCGTTTATAAGGCAGCTATATGCTATAGTCATCCGGTTTTGAACAATTTTTTCGGAATTGTGTAAAAGCATAAAAAACAAAAATATACCAAGATTGGTTTTTTGACCGATCGTTTATATTGCAGCTTTATGCTATAGTCATCTGATTTTAATAAATCCAGTATTGTCTGAAAGTATATAAAATTAATAAATACCAAGATTAGTGACTCTACAATAGAAAACAAATGTGCAGCCTATGTGTATTTAAAGAGTTTTTGCAAAGTTTGGTCAAGATAGCTTTAAAACTGAGGGGGGAGATAGCATTGAAATAGGCGGATGGACAGACGGACCGACGGCCAGACGGACGGACAGACGGAAATGAACTCAGCTCGACATGCTGATCAAGAATATATATACTTTATGTGGTCGGCAATGCTTCCTTCTATGCGTTACAAACATCACAAACCTCTGCAAGGGTATAAAAAATAATAAAATAAAAAAATTAAATATAAAAAAATTGGCCGGCAATATATTAGTTTTATTATTTAATATTGTATATATATGAATTATACCGCTCAGAGTTTTAATGTTTTTTAGCCAAGCCATTTTGGAAAGCAAAGAAATTTAAACATTTTTCTAGTTAACAACTACATTACCGTGTCTGGGGATCGAACCCGGGACCTCGCACTTTACAGGAATGGAATGAGGTCTCAACGCAGTGAGCCACCGCACACGCGTGCGGGCAAACGTCTAAGGGACTATTTATATTTTGTTCTATGCTGCTTGAGTTTTCGATAAGAAGCGTTTTGTGTGTATTTCCTTTTTCTCATTTTATTTATTATGCTATTAATTTGATATTAGTACGATTAATTAAATATTATTTATCATCAGAATAATATGATAAAATTGATATTTGATAAAATATCAAATTAATCAGCCTAGATTAAATTAATATTTGATCTTTTTTTCTGTGCAAATTTTGTATCCGCCATAATTCAAAAATGGTTTTCTATGGTTGTATGTGATACATAAAAATTCTTGGCAATCTTACGTATTGAATAATCATTGTTTCATTAATTATAATTATTGTTATGATGTTATTGTCATCAGCCTCCAATGGTCGGTCACCAAGTGGTACGTCTATAATCCCCATAACATTCCCATAAAAAATGCATATTTTTTCCCGAGATTGTATCGAATTTTTTTTCAATAGGAAAATAGCAAAATATGCGGAATATGCTCACTTCGGTTAGCAGGCCTAATTTGCTGTGGCTGACACGAATTGTATAGAATGACAATCAGCTGTTTATCGATAGATAGTTGAGACATTAAGCTTTCAATCGATTCCAATATGTTCAACCCTCTGGCACGATTTCCAGTTTAAGATTGAGCCGCACGCCGAAATAGAAGGATAGTTGCATTCACATTATAATTGTGTATTCTTCTAAAAATGTTTATGTATTTCGCATTGATTAGTGCCGAATGACTCAGTTTGGCTGATAAAACCTGTCACTTTAATTTTAAATAGTTCATACTACATCGGGATGAGATTTTCCGCAGCGAATCGACTGGTTTTGGCAAATATGAACAGTCAACTTTAATTATAAAAATCAAAGTTTGAAAAAAATTGGTTCGTCGCAAATACTATCCCCTCGCTTCATATTCCCTGATTCACTTTTGCCAAGCTCGTTGGCAATTTCGCTGGCAGTTTCCAAATGCCCCCAAGGAATTGCGTACTCGCGTCAACAGAATCAGAGCAACCAGAGCCACAACCTGCTGCAGCAGCAGCAGTCCCAGTCCACAGCTGGAACGGCTGGCTAACCCAATCACACATACACACGCACACACATTTTGCGCCAATAAATCATTTAAATCAATTTCCGCCTGTTGCCGTTTTTTTTTAAATGAATTTTCGCTGCAGCAAAACAGCAAATTGTCAATCGCTTGCCAAAGGCTTGTAAATCGAATTGACATAACAAACTTATCCCATTGCAAGGCTCGGCCATGTGACATGGAAATGGACATGACCATGGGCACCTTAATGGCACTGTGGCAGTTGATTCTAAGAAGGTTGCTACTATGCATATTCATAAATCATAAGCCACAAGAAAAGCGAAAAAAAATACAAGTAATCGTGTGTCCCGACTATAAAATACCCTGTACCCTTTATATTCATTTGCTTGCATACGAATATTTAAGTATGTATGTAATGTATAGCCCAAGCTGGTTGCTGTCCCCTTCCGCTTCACCATGCTAAAAAGGGCTTCGTTTTGAGCCTAGCTTCCATGTTTTTTGTACGATCTTAATGGGTTTAGACCTAAGTAAATTTTTTAAAATCTGAAACAAGCTTGATCTGCGTATGGAATACCCCTATATTGTCTCGGCTGTTGAAGCTGATCATATATAGATACTATATATTATTTGCTTCTCTCTGTTACATTAATTTGCACAACTTAAGAATACCCATTTTTACCCATTTTAAATGGCTACAGGGCATTCAAAAACGTTGCTTTGATTTGGATGCGTGGCCGGCCACTTTGAATGTCTTGGTGGGGTTCCACAGAATCGGCTGCTTGAGATTTGCATAAAATACAAATTCTTCTGATGCCGCTTCAATTGCTTCGGCCACTTGACAATGTCTAAAAATTCCGCATTGTTTTTGTGCGCCTCCCAGCCAGGTGAATAGCAGCCTGGTCCCCAGCGCTCCCCAGCGCTCTCAGGCTCATTATGCATTCAAGGTCCTTCATGTTAAGGTTGAATCTGTCAGCGGCACTCTGTGTCGAGTTTTCTTTATTAAACCTGACTGACTATATTTTAATACGTTTTGGTCTCTGTTGCAGGCAACCATTCCACTGCAGTCGTTTAACCTTGAAGCAAGTCCCAAATCGAATGTTGCCTACATGCGCACGCTGTCGGCACCGCAAGGCGGAGGATCGGCAGCAGCACCAGCCCCGCCAGCTCTGTACCAACGCAAAAGCCTGGCTCTAACCGGCACATCGCCAACTCATAAGCTGACAAATTTCCAAAGCGCATTGAAAATCGAAGAGCTGGCAGCGGCAACAGGTGAACCGGCGGCGACCACCCTGGATGATTTGAAGTCTAGGCGACAGCGTCAACTGAACCACGACATGGAGACAATGCTGGCATCCATGTCGATGCCAAAACGGGTGGGCATTAATCAGGCAATGGTCGCGACCAGCAGAAATTCTACCACCCCGCCACCGGCAGCCGCTGGCAAAGGCGCCACTACGCCTGGCTATCTGGTGGATGTGACCAAAAAAGGCTCCACCTCGACCATTTGGACATCGGAGGAGTCCATTCTGCGTAGTGTTGGCGCCGTCGATGAGGACAATAAGTGAGTATGCGACTGGGCCGAATGAAGCCATTAATGTGTCAACTTTAATCTCTGCTTGCAGCTCCACCTCATCTTCGTCGGCCTGCGAGGAGGCAGCCGGCGTGCTGAGTTCGGGCAAGTCGGGAATCTCACTGGACTCTTCGGGGCTGGACAATGATAACAATGAGAGCGGCATAGGCACAGCCACTCCGCCCAAAGACATGTCCCACTGGAAGAGTCATCATCTGCAGCATCACCACCATCATCATCATCATCATCACAGGCCCGGCGGCGGCAGTGCCCCCGATAATGAATCCGTGAGCAGCCTGGAAGCTCTGCGTAAAATGAAGTTCCAAAAGAGCGGCTCCGTGGCCTCCTCCGATGATCCCGATCTGCTAGAGGTTTTAAGTCAGTGTGGCAGTGGTGGTGAGGCGGCCACTGAGTCTCAAGATGACATGCTGTTGGATGAAGAGGCCGTCAAGCAGAATGAGTGCGCGGATGAGTTTTGTGACTGCGATTGCACCGATGGTGATGCGAGCAGTGCCAGTGGCGGAGGCACTGCCTCCATGGCCACACCGGTGGTGCTGCGTCGCAAGTACAGTGCGGCTCCACCCATACTGGTGCCCTGTGTGGCACGTCGCAACCAACGCAGCCACTCGCTGGACCATCAGCATCAGCTACATCTGATGCAACCGCGCAAGCTGCTGCCGCGCAACAACAAAAACAACAGCCATAGCAGCAAGGAGCGGGCCCAGCTGTCGCTGGCTCTGCGCCAGGAACCCTTCCAGTCGCTGCTCTCGCCCACGGCCACAACAGTCACGCAACTGCATCACTTTGTGGAGCTGCCCTCACCCAGCAGTGCCTCACTGCACAGCGGCCTAGGCGACTCGGGTGGCATACAGGAGCTGACCACCAAGTCCAACTCGGCCCCTTTGCTGCTTAAGGAGCGTGAGCGCAGTCGACGCTGCGATGACTTTGCTGCACAGCATTTGGTAGGTAGAGTCCCAAAGAGGAGAAACTATTTAGTTTTATTGGGCTGCCTTTTATATTTCCGGAATAGGCCAATTTAAGTGTGACCAGGTGCGATTTGACATTCCGTACCTTAATCACAAAGTTCTATCGCTTTCTTCTCGCACATGCATACAAAATTTGTGTGCGGCGTCGAGCAATGAAATCTTGTTACCAGCGATTCAAATTTACTTCCTTCCGAAATTATGTAGCCAAACTTACGAATGGAAATGTCAAATCAAAACTGGTCACACTTAAAACTTTAGAATATTCCCTAAATATTAAAGCCAGTTGGACACAACTAAACGAGTCACCCTCGCATAAACTTGATTACCATCCGACCTTAATGTGCATTCTCTTCCTGTTCTTCTCTCTCCCCCACACACACACAGACCTTGCGCTATTCTCGTTCGCAGAGTGATCGCTATTTAGCAGGTGAGTGAATGGTGGTGGCCAACGAGTTTTTCATTCCTTCCTAGTTCCAGCTAAATGAGTTATTTAAATGGCCTGGTCCGAGGCATAGGCATCGGCAACGGCATCAAGGCTGCTGCCTGATTTGATGTGCTGGTGGTCCTGCCAGCCAATTAGTGGCCTGTTATTAAGCCTGAGTGGTTTATAATAACAGTGTGCGGCCGAGGAGTCTCATAATTTCTATAATTCTGCCAAAGGCCTGCTTTGCTTGCACCACCAGCAACTTTTGCTTTCATTCGGCCTGGCCATGAGGCGATTGCGCCCCCAAAAACAAAACAATTGCAGCCAATCAAGGGCCGGCCGCCTCACGTCATTTAAATTGATTTTCTGTTCTCGGGGACCAGCCAACAAGAATATCAACAAACCAGAGCAACCGACAGCCGCAGCTCTTTTGCAAATTTCCAACACTTCCGTCAACACTTCAATACAAATGGCCTGGCCAAAACCGAAATGGCTGTCAATCTGTCAATGTGCACGCCACAATCTATTCACATGTGCTCCTCCAGGATGGGGGCGCGGGGCTTTGGAGGCGGAATGATGCTACTCTTTGTGCTAAAAATGGCGTATAAATGAACAGAGAAATTGAATCAGGAGCTGCACCAAGTGGCTCGCTGGCAACCATTGGTGCGGCGACTCATGGTGACTGCTGGACAAGAGTCCATTCAATTTCACTTTTGCTGCCTGACTGCTTCATCGAAATCAGCTTCAGCCACGGACAATGACGTCAGCAAATGCTGGTCATGACGATTAACTGTGTTTGTGTGCTTGTGGCCATTTCCTTGACTGACGTCATTACAATGATGTCTGAATCCAAATCTGCCCTTTGAAAAGGTCAGGCACATTTATGTTCTTATCGCAAGTCCCCCCAGCAAATTATATGTTTAATACGTGAATTTATATAGACAATGTTGTGCGATTGCTATTGCATTCCCACAGGCCAATGGGATTGGGTTGGGGCTGTTCCATAACGGAAGCTAGCCTCACAAGTAGGTGGATCTGCGCTGTTGTTTATTTTATTGAACAAATTAACACGCAGTATATTTCATGATTTATATCTCATATTGCACAAATACAAATTACCAGCATTTTGTGTTGTATTTATTATTTATCTTACGCATCGTCCGAACAAATATATGACTATGGCTCAAGATAATATATATTTATATATATTTTGTAGATATGTCCGAGCGTATGTGTGTGTATGTTCATATAAAGCGTTGATGTGCGAGCATGTGTCCCTGTCGTGTTGTCTTCCGCACCATGTCACATCGCTCCCATAAGAGTCGATTAATGAGAAAAAATTATAAATGTGACTTGCCATGATTTTAGGCAGAATTTTGGTGTTTACACAATTGAGACAATTCCCACGAAATAAACGATCGAAGAGAAAGAATTACTCAAGTTTAATTTAACGAACTTAAATTAATTTTTAAAATTATGCATATTTATTTAAAGAAATCTTATCAACCCGATTACAATTGGTTGGCAGTTTAGTGATCCCTAAAGTCGTTAGATTTAACGTGAACTGTTCAAATTACTGCCAAGACCGCACCGAACCCTTCAGAATAGATTTGATCCAGGTTCTTGTGATGCCCGAACCGAACTCCGTATGAAATGATCACCAGAACTCTAACCGAACCCATTTTTCTTATTGAAAAATAATAACTAGATCAGCTCTTACATTTTTTACGAATTGAATTCAATCGGCAGATAGCAATCGGTTTCAAATTGAAACTTTCAATTGCTTCAGCAATTTTGACTTTACTCAAATCCAAATAGTATCCGTAGATATCTTTGTCACCTTTTATATAAAGTTTATATTCTGAACAGGTCCGAAGTTTTATAATCGAAGGTAAATAGAAATGCCGTCAAAATATGCCTCACACACTATTCCATTCAAAGTTATAAATGGTATTTCTGAAAGTGATTTGCTTTCGATTTTGATTGGATTTTCATTGGATTTTATTTCGTAAGACAGCTGTTCACAGCTGCTCCATACAAAATGTGCAGAGTGCCCAGAAAAAGTAAGGGAATTAGAGTCATACTAAAAGATTTAACGAAATCAGCTTCGAGGCTGATTTGCAATTGATTTTTGTTTGCTGTCTAGTGTGACCGTACTCGTTGAAGAAAATACCACTATTATTTGGTTCATAAAGCACGGACCTGCGAAGTAACGCAAAATTTCATACAAAATTTGTGGAAACAAGAAGCAGAAGTAATGAATCATTCATTGCTACATTGCTAATCGAGTAGTGTAACTATTGCTATGGTAATTGAAAAATACCACTAAAATAGTAATTTCTTAATAAATCTGGTCACACTAGACTTAAGTTCCACATTGACGTAATATATATTGTTAAGTAAGCTAAATTACTTACTTCGCAGGTCCGTAGGCAGGCTTAAGACTCTTGGAATTTTGCTATGCACGTTCACACTTTGCAGTGGAGATGAATCTGTGATTGACATATACCAAAATACACTGTGACTGGTTAAAGAAATAGGAACTGATATTCCTAATAAATTTCTAAATATTGTTATCTCAAAGTTCGATTTATCGAAGTCACAAACGCTGGCATTCGAGTATTTAAATTGTAACAGTTAGCAGTATCACTCAACTATCTATGCATACATACAATGGGCTAGTTCAGCAGAGACACTTGTTCGCTGATCAGCTTCATAAAACTACTCTTATTATAAAGCATACTTTTAGGAGGTATTGTTTAGTTGAAATTTTGGAAATCTTCATGTTAATATTATATTAAATACAAGACGAAAAGTAGGCTATGTAAATTACCAAGAAATATCGACCAGGGAGCAAGCTCTTCTGCTGAACACGGCCAATGTCTGTCAGTAACCATGCGAACCGTTCTGGGCAGATCATTTAAGTGCTTGATTTCGGAAAACTACAGCTGACTTTAAGGCTTTTTATGTGTTCGAATTCAATCAAAAAATGCGGAATAGAGAACTGTCATTAAGTCAGTCTCTCATCATTTCCAAAGTGAATTTATGTTGTATATTTTATAACTGTGAAAACTAAAATATTTTATTTCAATTTTAAATGGACCTGTCGCACAGTCCTTAATTACTCATACGACTCGTACACCTGATCAAAATTTTTATAACGAAATTATAAGATTATTTCAATTATTTTCATTATTTGTAATTCACGATTTCAGTCAATTAAAAACCGTACACTGTATTTTTTATGTCACTGTGGTCGAAGTTTTGTATTAGCATAGCCACTTAAGTTCAAAACAATATCCTCTAGACTTTTATACAGTTTTCCCCAAAAAAAAATGGTACTTTCGTACCCAGTGCGCAGCGCTTCGGTTTAAAATATAGTTTTTGGACCAGTGTTTCACACATTAAGTTTTTAATATGAATAATTCGTCTCTTCGCATTTGTTTTCCAAATTGAATTCTTAGAAAACATTTAAATAAAGGCAGTTGTGCAGGCGTCGGCCTTAAGAAGGACGAGCGTAGATGCAACAGATACCTTAACACCTCGACGGTGTGTATCTATTGTGCTTTCAGCCACTAGAGCATCTGCTGAAACAATTTATAGATAACGCATGGCAACAAAATTCAACTTTTTATAGTTTATTGAATCAGTAGTGGTTATTCTAAAAGATTTTCGAGTGCTTAACATGGAATGCTCTATCATGTCTGGATTTTTTTGTAATTTGAGCCTATCGTTTGTAAAAGTGCCTATTTTGATAATTTTAATTCATGTTACTTGTACAACCAATACTGCCTGTTTTGAATCTCCATGATTTTATCGTAAAGTACTATTCCCTAGCTTTAAAATAAATTATCCCAGATAGTTTTTGTTTTTTTTTTAAACGAAGATATACCATTGAATGCATGCGTTAGAATTTACAGAATGTCTGACTTAGTTTTGCTGTCTAAAAGTATGCTAAGCTAAAATACTGTTAATAAAATAAATAAAATACTTAGTAATTTTTTAAAATTTTAAATGAAAGTTCTTAAAGACAACCATAGTATACTTGAGGGCAAGGGAACATTAAATCGGTTTGAATACTTGTATTGATGCAACAATGGGGGTAAACAGTACATGGAAAAGCTTCATGGGAAAAAAAGGTATTGGAAATTCTATCAAATATCAGCTTTTTGAGGCTACGGCAAGAGCGATAATGTTGTACGCGGCAGAGGTATGGGGATATCAAAGACACGATGATGTTGAAAAATTGATGAGGAACTTGCTGAAAAAGTTATTTCGTCTGCCAATAAATACCCCAAACTATGCACTGTTTCTCGAAACAGGTCTACCAGCTATGTATCTCACCACGCTGCGAACGCACTTTAGATACATAAATAAAGTCATGGGACTGCCGCAACATCGCCTGCCCAATATAGATGCTCGAGAAATGCTCAGGAACAAATCGCATTGCTTCAGCAATTGGCAGCAGCTCTTCATAACAAACAATGTAGAGTGTGATGTCTTAAATACGGCAGAATGGGATGCAGCGCAAGAGGCTGTACTAGTGGCGATAGACAAGAAGCATAGATTGGAGTGCGAAGCTCAAGCTAGAAAAAGCGAATCGAGAGTGTGGTATAGAGCGCTTAATTACAACCTCGGCAGCAATAATTATTTTAGTGACCAATACAGCACTGAAACTATAGGAATTATTTTCAAAACCAGATGCGAACTGCTTCAATTGGGATACCGACCTCACTATAGCGACAGAATTTGCACATTGTGTAACACGCAATCAAGAGACGACATATTTCATATCATTGCCAAGTGCCCTATCTTGGCAGAATATAGGATAGCCTATTTTAATCAAAGCCGTTTAACTGATAATGATATACTTGAACTACTCAATGGAAAAAGTTGGTTTGAATTTGCAAAATTTATGAAATCTATAATTAGTTATAGGAAAAATATTATGCTAGAAAACTTCTAAAACATATTTGTAAAAAGACAAGAAATCAAATTTGTGAATTATATTTAAGTAAAACCTATATATTTGTAAATTTAATGAATTATGAAGGCTAACGATAAATTAACCAAGCCGAAAATGGAATAATAAAAATTACCACTACTACTACTACTACTACTTGTATAGGCTTATACCATGACAAATCTTAGGATTCATAAAGGCCTCAGGATAGACCTAGCCCCATAATATGTTCCTACAGCAAAGGAACTAAATAAGTTAAACAATTTAGGCCCCACAAATAGGAGGAATGGACACGGAGATAGTCCGCAAGTGGCATCACAACGGGCCAACTTATTGGCCTAAGTGTGTTGAAGGGTCTCCCCCTTCAGCAACCGTCCTAACCTAACCTATCCTTGATCATGGGGTATCCGCTTTAGTTCATCAATCAAGTACTACAAAAAGTGTTGGTAGTGAATTGGTATATGTATGGATATTTAAGCGGTCCTTCCATCAGCAGACTTTGTTTTCGACTTTTGATACTTCAATTGCTTTTATTCACAATCATAGCTGGAAATTTCGAACTTACGAATTTTGAGATGCTCGAAATCATGGTATAATAATAAAAGGTAGAGTCATCACAAATTCACCATGCGGACGGGGTACCAATGAACACTAACATTATCAGCCGATGCTTTTCACCACTCAGACTGACTGCTTTTCACCACTCCATTGGTACCCGAAAAAGAGTCAGCCTACTTTGCTGACTGCATCTTATATAATAATTCCACCATGCTCGAAATGAATGGGACGTAGACTCCTTGTACTTGCAGGTAGATGAAGTTTATTATCAATTTTTCTGTTTCTCCCGCCGTTTGATAAAAATCTCATATCACCCACAATTTTGCGTGTAGATTGTTCGGACCATCTAGATATACATATATAGTAATCATTATTGCTTATTGACTAACCAAATATCGTTTCCCGATCGCCATAGCTATAATAAAGTTTCTTAAAAAAAACAAATTTCTAAGCTTCAACAAAAAAAGTTGTAGCGTCACACACACTTACGCTTAGCGGCACTTTACCGAGTTTGAGTGGCGCCATATTTAAAAGTGGTCAGTTATCTACAAATTTGGCCTGCCTAGAGTCGGGCTTGACCGACCTTCTGACTTAATCTGATATAAGGAGACGGGATTCTTAATAATAAATATTTTTATATACTTTTGTTAGCCTCGAATACTTCCCGAGGGGAACAAGTTTTATAGTCTCCCGTGGAATTCTTTCAAGTTCGCCAATTTAAACTTCTCCAAAAAAATGACATGATGTTTATAATGATTGAGCTTAGTTATTAGAGTTCAAATTTTTGTAGGTGGTTGTCTAATATCTGCTTAGTATGCCAAATGAAAACTCAAATAAATCATAAATATCAAGTTAAACTGAAACTTTGAAACGGACAACTGTGCCAACAACCGCATTGTCTCCGCCCAGTCATCATACTGCCACCTCCGCCACGCTCAATGAGCAACAGGTGCGGCTGTCCGGTTCAAGGCAATATCTGGAAGCTTTTACAACTCAAACGAACAAATGTAAGAGTTTTAATGAATGCCCATGAAAACACAACGAGACCATAGGCTCTGGCTGAGTGTGTGTGTGTGTGAGTGTGTGTGTGAGGGTCCTTTTTGTTGACATGAAAATGAAATAAGCATCATCAACGGCGAACAACATGCCAGTTATTCATTTATTTATTTATTTGTTCGCCTGTCCTGGGCCTGCAGCTTTGGCCCTGGCCAACTAACTAACTACAGAAAATAATAAGCGATTGTGGCGCCGATAAATCTAACATGGACAAGAACCCAAGGTGCCACCTGCCCCGTCTCTTGAACGATAACAGCAGCCGCAGACAACATAAGCAGCCGCATTGCTTATACGACCCGTTGTCGCTGCCACCGCCCAGTGGGTGGGCACAAGCACAACAACGATGCTTCGTTTGATGCCTCGTGCTTGGCTCGTGTCGGCGGCCCTGCCTCGCCATTTTGCCTGCACCGAACGCGTTGGCAAATTCATTAGTGCTCTTACAGGCGCCGTGCACGGTCGTGGTTTTCTTGGTCGCAGCGGTTTAATCGGGCAGCCAATGGAAGCGCGTCGACTCCGCCGACTCATTTTCGATCTCACTGCAGTGCGTGAATAATTCAACACGCAGCCAGTGCTGCCAACTCTTTTGGCTGACGCCTTGGGCTAACTTGTGATCAACACAACGGCGCTGCCAACTTTAGCCAGAATGCAACGTCGCATGTCCATAACCATACGCGAGTACAAGTTCTTTAGGAGCTTCTCGCAAAAATTCGAGAACTGGCCCAAACGCAAGGCCGAGGCGATATGGCGGAAAATGCGCGAACGGAAAATTGCAGGTAAGCCTCAAGGGCAACAAATTATTAAATTTGTATCGGAGTGTAAACAAAAGCACTCACAAATACGCGCGACTAGGAAGGTGCGCGCGCGCCGCTGGCTGTTTATTGTGCTTTCGCACCCCACGATGAGGGCCTCCCACCAACTATTTTTGGGATTGGGAATGCGTAGCGTGGCTATTTCCAGCTGGAGCAGTGCACAGCTTGTACTTATCAGTCGACGCTTGGCATTTAAATGGGGGAATAGGAATGGCAACAAGTGTGGCAAGTGGCTAGTGGCCTGGCCATGTCCGTCAGTCAGTTGGCTGACAGTGTGTCTCAGTGTTACGTCTACCGTCATCATCAACAATTTCGCTGTTTTATTTAATTTTTTTGAATTTTGTTTACACCCAAGTGAAATTGCGCGCCAGTCAAGCAGCGCCATTTATTTAAATGAAAAGAAAATTGTTTTGGTGTCTGCAATAAATGGGAAAATATTATTATACAATTAATATTGCATATACATGTTGTATGAGTGAAAAAAATGTACCTGCCTCCACGGTTCGTGCCTCCCAAATGTTGTATATTACCTTTACTTGGCGTGTAATGGGGGAATGAACAAGCGGGAAAGATTTCACAGTTCACCTTATTTGGACTGTTTCGGGGGTATACAACTCGAAAGCGAAAGCCTTTGATTGCAGTTTCCCGGATTAGTTTAAGATCATCCATTTGAAATGCAATCGATCGCTACCCTCATCAGGATTAGTGACATTTCTTTGCTGGATCTTGAGTCTCGAAATACTCTAAGGAAAGTACTAAGCTAAGAGCAAAACGAACGCTGTCCAAAAAAAACTTCGAAAATGAGAGAGATAATGACTGATCACAGCTGACTACTTTCTGTGTGAAATTGTGCATTTTTCGCAGGCTACAGCAACCGACAATAACCTGGCTTTAATTATCTCTGTTCTGCGGTTGTTGTTGTTTGACACATGAATATTGGTGTTTGCACAGCCATAAACCTTGTGTGTGAACCAAGGTTTAAAATGCAAAACTGAGTCGTTATCTTTTTATCCTAGTGCTGTGAGCAAAAACATCTATATTTTATTAAGATAAAATGTGATATTTTCCCATATTTCTTATCTATGATTTCCCAAGAAATCGCATTTATATGAAGCATTCTTTTGTCCAGAGATGTAAACCAAACGGAAATTAGAACTGGTTCGGTTCTGTGGTTCACGTGGATTTTAAACCGCCGGTTCGGTTCAAAATATGGTTTTTGTCGCAATCCGAACCGCGGTTTTGAGTCGTGAGCTGGTCTTATTATAAATGTACCTATTATAAAAAAGACAGATGTGACGATCGAAAATGCAATATATACCATAATATTTCGAAAACGATGCATATCAATTGGATTCCCAACTATAATGGCACTCGCGAAAACAAAATGTCGGATGGCCTACCAAAGGTAATCGTTAGTAAATGAAAATACTAGTCTCTGTATAAACGGTAAATAGAGAACTTGAAGGTACTGCAAAGGCTAAATTTTTATAAACGAGCATACACTACCGCTACCTTTGGAAAAATTTATAAATTTACTAGTACAATATCGTATTCTTTAAATCATTCAACCCATCGGTTTATCATTTTCGATTCCTGGTTCGGTTCTTGGTTCGGTTTAAGAGCACATATTAGCGGTTCGGTACGGTTTGGTTCGGTTCGGTTCAGAACCGGTTTGCATCGCTGCTTTTGTCAACATAAGCGCGTAGTTCTTAAAAATTTTGTTTTACCTTCCTTTAGAGCGATATTAACAAAAATGAAATGAGCAATTTTCGAAAACTGATCACTATGCGGAACTTGGACAATTAAAACCCTTTTTAAAAAGCGTGACTTTACCTTATATTAAGACACTGTAGCTTCATGCGTATAAAAACGTGCACATTAACACACATTGTTCTTGTTGTTGCTATCGCCTTTTGCAAGTTACCCTGATCCTCTGAATTTGCATCCAAATTGGGGCCGCTTTTGTCTGCCGTTTGGCTCACAGTGATATTCGAATATTTTATACTAATAACCGAACGTCTAACTAAACAAAAGAAAAGTTTAATAACCCCTTAACAGTTACAAAACCCAAAATCCATTACCTCAAACCAATTACCGAATCCGGAACCATTGGGTTCAGACTCGATACGTTCTCGAAACAAAGAATTGAGTATATTCATCAAAAACAAACTGTTCTTGGCTAAATTAGTTTTTTTAGTTCATGATTTGAAATAAGGCTGAATAGATCTAGATTCAATACTTTTAGGTATCTTATCAGTAGTATAAACGGTCACATTTGAATTTTAAAATGATTCATACCTATTTGAAAAGCTGTCCGTTTATACCATCGGCCGCCGTTTTGAAAGTAATTCCTCTTTCTTCTTCTAGAAAAGTAATAGAAACCCCATCGAAACTGTGAAAACCATTGAAGTTTTTAATTAGCTGTATTGATAGTTTCGCCTTATTGTGTTTTTTAGAAAACCCTGATCCTTAGTGAAATTACAAGTCCACCCGCAACTTCCCATTGCATCCTGCTGTTTGCTTTTGTCAATGTTCTGTACAATGTATTGTACAAAACTCCTGTTTTTGTGCCCCACCTTTCATGATATCCCCATTCAGCCTGTGTACGCCTTTGTTGTTGTTGAATTTAAATTAATTTTCCACAGCCATTTTCGGGTTATAACAATAAAACACATAAATTTTCCGTCTTGCTTTTTGCATAATGATTTTTGTTTTTGTGCGCTCTTCTCTTTTTCTTTAATTGTTTTGTTTTGTTTTCTTTTCAAATGTAATTGTTTTTGTATGCGAATTTAATTTTTTGCGTTTTTCTTTTCGCTGCGGGGGCAAGCGGGGAGGACGACATTAAAAACGCATTAAAAGCTCAATGATCTGTATTATACAAGATGGAAACATTTCAAACAAGTTGCGGCCGAGTCGCCTCTGATTACATGGCAGTTAGGCATAGGGAACTAGCCCGAATGCTCCCAGCACTTCCCTGGCAAGCAGCCAACTGGGTTCACAGTGAATTAAACTGTACTGACGACCTGCCTGCCACTTGTTGCACCCAGCATTTACACAGCGGCCAAAAAGGGGGAGGTTCGCAGTACACACACACAAACACACACAAACACACATTTTATAAATAGCTTGATCCTTTGGCTGCCAGGGCTTACTGTGTGCTCAGTGAAGAGGAAATGCGTGTAAAGGCTCCAGCAGAAGCTATTAATAGGCCAAGCTTTAAAATATACCCCGAAACAATTCAAGGAATAGTAAATTTGTATTTATAGCTTTTTACTTTTTACATTTTTGTTCCTGAATACAATAATAAATTATACTTTAATTCACCTAACATTTCCTTTGATGACACAACAAGAGGTTGTCAGCTGTGAATAAAATTTATGTTGCAAATGACATTTAAGTCCAACAACAAAGGCAACAGAAAACAATTAATTAATGGCAGACACCCGCACTTTTATTTACAATGCGAAGTCCCAACTAGATACATCATTTTCGTATTTCTAATTTTTCATTATGATGGTCACGAGATAGCGAATTGTGGTTCCTCTAAATCTATTAATCCAGTAACTGATTTAATTTTGTAAAGCTTATGCCTCTCAGTTCTACCTGCGCATTCGCTAGTCATGTTCTGCCACTGTACAGTACACTGTGAAAATTAGAGATCTCGTGACACAAACTTGCACGAATCCATACGATATGTTAGTTTTCCATGTAATTTTGCATGATGAAAACATGCTCCTACACTTTCCAAATTCCAAAAATCTCAAGAAAAACTTCCCTAAAAGAATTAAAAATACATAAAACGACGGACTTTTGCTGGAAAAAAGTATCAACGATCGCTTAAGAGGACTTACAGCTAGAGTTAGGCATTCTTGTTCAAAGACCAAGTGCACTAGTTCGTGCTTTGTAGATGAAGTAATCGTTCTAGTTCTAAGTTCGTTTAGTTATTAGTTCAGTCGTGTATTATCGCAGATATGCTTATAACCTTTAAAATGAACTAATACAAATAAAATTCCAAATTTACGAAAATAATGATTAGTTTCTTAGCCTTGCTTCAATTTTCACTTTCGCAAAAGTCTTACGATTTCGAGATAAAACCTGGTCTGAAAGACAATACAAATGAAATGGGATACAGCTAGTAATCTCCTTTTACCTATGACACTATAAATGAGACTTCGAGGTTTGAAGAAACAATTTATAATTAAAACTTGAAAGTTTTATTCGGCTGGTGGTCATATGAGTTGTGTTTACACATAACTATCAAAACGGTAGACATACAGCTTTTTCAAATGGTTCCCACCTTATTCTTTAGAAGTCTTTGCCTAAAGCTAAACTTGCTAGTTTGAATATTTTAAAAGTTGATGGGACAGTCAAAATTTATTATTCCTATATTTAGCCTTCTTAAGCTTAAAACATGCGATCTGCAAGCTACTCGAACCACTCTCTTTTCCTCCTTTACTGAGACTTTTTTGTGCCGCTTTTGCACTGCGCGATACGATTCTACAGCCGAAGTAGACAAAGCTACAAAAATCATTTAAGTTTTTTTGTATCTAAAAGATAGTTATAAAACCGCTGTTCACATTGGTTTGACTAATATCTCTCTCTGCTTCCATCTTAAGCACAAAATTTAAAAAAAAAAACTGCTGATATTTATTTTACACCTTGTCCTTTCTAAGAATATTTACCATAAACTTAACCAACCAAAAAAGTTTTTGTGTGCAACTTTCAGTTGGAATTCTGTTGAAAGAGACTTCCGTGACACCTCTCCATAATTCCATCTTAGTCGCTCTCTGTCATTTACATATTTTTCATAGCCATAATGCAATTATGATGCCCCCTCCCACTTTTGCCTCTTGTCCTGCCCCTTTATTAAAAACTTGGTGTAAGCCATAGCTTTAGTTTGCCTGACTCCAGGGTTGATGCTGTCAACGCGCTGTTCTGTCGTTGTTGTTGTTGAAAATTTCAATTAAAATTTGCATTGATTTCTACATCCCACATAGCCGCAATGATGAGCTCTTTGCCGGGAAAGTGTCAATGAAAGCAAAGTTCCGAATACAATTGCCAGAGTCTTCTTCTGCCAGCCTCCTGTTGCCTGAGTTATGCGCGTGTTAGTGACACTATTTCTATGTATGTGTGTGTGCTCTATAAAAAGTTAAGTGAAGGGTATGTAAAGGGTTGTCTTGTCAGGGCAATACAAAAACTTGCATGTTGCATCCATCCAACGTATGCGTAACGCACTTTATTTTGTTTCAGCATTATTATGTGAAAACTTTTTGGGCTTAATATTATTAAAATGGCTTTTAGTTTCAATTAATTTTGACCTTTTCCAAATTTCGTGTGTGTTAAATTGATTTTCGCTATACTCTGACACTAATTGCTAGGTTATTTAGTTAAACTTCAACGGCTATTGCAGTTGGCCAAAGGCGAGTGGTTCTGGTTATTGTTGTTTGACTCTTACATTATACAGCAATTTAGTTAATTTTTGCACTAAGTAAACGCTGTTTACAGTTGACTTCCATTTACCAATTATGCTGCCATATAAAGGTTGATTGCATAGCCGCAGGAACAAAAACAATGCCATTTATGTCAATTTATAATTGAAAAGTGTTTTGTTGCTTTCGGCTGGCATGCAGGACTTGCATAAATAAACTGCACAATATGAAATATGCAAGTTAAACACAAACTTTTATATTGTGATATTCAGATAAAGAGGTATTTAGATATGATATTTAGAATAGCAATTTATTGAAATAGCAACGCAATCCAGCCCTAAAATGTCACAA
Source organism: Lordiphosa mommai (assembly GCA_018904225.1). Classification (NCBI taxonomy): domain Eukaryota; kingdom Metazoa; phylum Arthropoda; class Insecta; order Diptera; family Drosophilidae; genus Lordiphosa; species Lordiphosa mommai. The sequence goes on along the minus strand of JAEIFT010000013.1, from coordinate 1,460,961 downwards.
AAAACACAAAAACAAACGCAGCAAATGAAAAAAGTGTAATCAAAGTTACTAAATACTTCTTGGGAATTTTAAAGCTTTAGAATAGCAAACCTTACTTTACTTTGTAGCTAAAAAATAGGAGCTGAAAATTGCATCTTCTATTGTATTTATAAGATATATCTAAGCTCCCTAGATTAACTGCAAAAAAATGGCAGTTCATCTTTGACAACAAGAGTTAGAGACTTGGCAGCTACTTATAATGAATTGCTGGACTTGGACATGGAGACCCTAAAAAAATATAAGTATCATAAAAATAGATGCATTATCCAAGCTTAATTATAAAGAGCTGAACCATGACCTTAAAGTAACCGTTGATCAGATTAGCTTGATCTCTATGTGCCGAATTGAGCTGTTGGGGGATATACGCGTGCCGAATTATTTGCCAAGCCACCATATGTACACGATCAAGATCTTCAATCCATCAAAGAACAACGCACAGTGGCGCCATTTTTTGTTGCAAAAATCATATCTTTTGAACCAAATAAGATAATCGGATAGTTTAAATTGCAAATGATAGATAATTAATTATCATATGAAATAAGAGTTTTTGAAAAAGGCGCTGCACCATCTAGATGCTTATTATCCATTATATGGTAACGAAAAATATTCTTTTTATCAGCTTTAGATTTATTTTTGTTTATTCTTTTAGGTTTTAATCTTTTAAAATTATTATAAATTCGAAAAGCAATCAGTAAATTGTTCTGTTCTTCTGAATCTGTTTTACATCTAGGAGAATATCTTACTTCATATAACCGTAGGTTTCAAGTCATCAGTTATGGCTCCGAAGCACTTTTGAAATGATTACAAACCTACACAGCAAATTTTCTGTTCCTAGCCAATTTGCTTCCAACTGGCCAACTGTTTTTATACACTTGAAAAGTGTATATTTATTTTGCCCCAGATGTTGTAACGCATAGAAATATTCATTTCCGACCCCATAAACTATATATATTCTTGATCAGGACGACGAGCTGAGTTCATTTCCGCCTGTCCGTCCGTCCGTCTGTCCGTCTGTTTGTCCGTCTGTTTGTCCGTCTGTCCGTCTGTCTGTCTGTTTCTACGCGAACTAGTTCCTCAGTTTTAAAGCTATCGAGCTGAAATTTTGCACAGAGTCTTTTTTTTACTGCACGCAACTAATATGTCGGAACCGGCCAGATCGGATGACTATATCATATAGCTGCCATAGGAACGATCGGTCTAAAAAACTTTTTTGTTATCCATCGTAGCATCACTAATCTAGGTATATGTTAGTTTTATATGCTTCCACATAATATAGGAAAAATTCATCAAAATCGGATGAATATATTATATAGCTCCCATAGAAACGGTCGGTCAAAAAACTACTTCTAGTAAGAAAAACGTTTTTGTTTTCTATCGTAGCGTCCCCAATCTTGGTATATATTAATTTTATATGCTTTCACATAGTTTCGAAAAAATGTATCAAAATCGGATGACTATAGCATATAGCTGCCATAGGACCGATCGGTCGGAAAATGTGTTTTACTAAGAAAAGTTTTTTTTTATGGTATCAAATTTTTATTATCAATGATTTAAAAATTTTAAATATCTGATATCTACACAGAAAAAAAAAGGATATTTTTTGATGATCCATTGGATATTTTTCATATCCATTTGGACTGGATATGTCCATATCCATTTTTATCATCCATTTGAGTTTAAATAATGTTAAATTGATCTTAGTTATTCATCCAATGGAGCTGAAAAATATCAAAATGATGTGTAAATTTGAAAAGGATATGCATTTCAATATCAAAAAAAAAAGAATATGTCCATATCCATTCCAAATGGATCTTTTTTTTCTGTGTATATCTTATATATATTTTACCGGTTAAATCAGTTGGAGTAAAGTTTTTCAAGTGTATTAAAACTTCTGCACAGTCGAAGATAGCTTTGCCTTCTCGTTTTTTTTGCAATTGGGATATATCTTACTCCATATAACCAACCCACCTAATTTCTGAAATATGGCTCTGAACATGCGAGCTTGAACTACGCACTCCGAACGAGTACAATCAGGTTTGGAACCGATAAAATATCTCACTCCATTTTACTAACCTTTACACCAAATGTAAAGTTAATAATTTTAAATCATTTCTGAGATAGAGCTTTTAACCACTTTTGAATCGGATTGGTCTGGTTTTGGAACCGGTCTTGAACCAAATGTCAATCTTCATATAACTAACCTACACACCCAATTTCAAGTTAATAGCTTCAATAATTTCTGAGATATGGCTCTGAACCACTTTAGTCCGGGTTTGGAACCGGTCTTATACCAGTGAAATATTTATCTTTTGAGAAATCAAAAAGGTAGGAAATGTACTTATTTATGGAGACAGTCAAGCTGCATTAATACTATCAATGCTTACACGCATATTCTGTGCTGCAAATCTCTGATGACTTAGTAGTTTAGATTTTGGAAGCTGGAGGCCTGCAACATTGATTGACTCCCTAGACTTGGCAATAGCGCCCAACTTCCAGCGGATAAATTTACCTATTGCGACATGTTAACTAATATCAAAGGAAACTACCTACAGAATTTGCATTCATACTTGGGAAATCTCTAGGCTAACTTGGCCCACTCTCAATTTTAAAAGAATATTGGCGCTACCACGTCCAGGAAGGTAGAATGCCTCTCTCGTAGGAATTATTCCAGCACTCTGTCTTATAGAAAGGCATGCCGCGAGGCTTGGTATGAACCACAATAATTATTCTAGAAGCTGTTGCTCAGCTGTTGAAGCGCTCCGTAGGAGTATCTAATACAAAGATTGCTTTGTTGCTTAAGTTTGGGTTACTGACAAAGGTTACTTGTACATAATTGAAGAATCTTCACTATTCCTACCATTGCAACCTAATCCATTCTACTTTGTTCCATTTCTCTTCGGTTTAATGAAGCCCTAAAACCATGAACCGTTAATAGCCCAATTAAAGTCCAATCATTTGTTTCGGTAGTCGACATCATACCCGAGATGTATATAAAAAGCACACATATATTAAATAATCCTAACAAACGATTTAATTCACTTTAATGTACGATAAAAGAATAAGTATTTGTTTTCAAATAGTTTATGCCCTTTTATATTTTTAATTAGCAGCATAACAGCGGCATGCCTTTAAGTGTAAAGTTTTGATCACCTTCCTCACTTGTTGGTCCGCCTCACACCCAGTTGTGCTAAAGCGTGTACACTGTACAGTGTACACACACGCTCACTCATGTATACACTCCCACATGTCTACATCAGAATAATAATTATCCTGTGAACAGGGAACTTCATGAATTTGCGAGTCGCTTGTTGGAAAATGTTTTAACAGCGTCCACAAGGGCGACAGCGATGAGGAGGAGAAGCACCAAAAGGGACAAGATGTGGGCGGTGGCATTGTGTGACAAACAAACAACAAATATTGACCCTGACGCAATAAGCATCAACAGAGTCGTACAACAATTGTGTGTTCGCATTAAATGGCTTTTAGATGAGAGCGACCTGCTACAATGAATACGCGGCGTATGCGCAATTTTAATAATGCTCAAGTGGCATTCACAAATATTGCTGTCGTCTGTTGTTGTCGTTGGCAGGATAATTAATGTCCTGATGTTGTTATATTTTTAGCTACCTGCGTTATATTTTTAGAATAGGTCAGAGTTTTAATTATTGCATTTGGCTCCTTTGTAACAGCTGTTCCTGCTGTGGCCTTTGACCAACAGCATAAATCGATTGCCAATGCAAGCGACCGGGATGGCTGTTATTTAAAAAAAAGAAGGAAACTAAAGACACCCCACTCTATCCACAGGAAACGGGAAAAGGGTTGACTGACGGCCTGGCAGGACCAAGGCAGGTGCCTGCACCTGTACGCCTCAGTGGCCTCTTCCGCCTGTCGTGCAAGTTAATCGCTTGCGAAATTCAATAATAATTCACCACCCAGAAACAGGCCACCGCCAACCGCCTGGCTAAGTTCTGCTGACAGTAAGCAGCCGGAAACTGTTCCATGTTGTCGTTCTATGTGTGTTGATTAAAAATCAATAGCCATAGCCAGCAACAGAGTCATCTCCTGAGCTGTGGGCTCAAATTGGGTTTATTTTGAAATCCAGTGAACGATGTGAAACACCGCACAGATTAGCATTTAAAATAGCAGCCCAAGTGGCAGGCATTGGCTAGCCCCAAATCGGTTGCCATTCTCGTTTGTTTGTCTGGCGGAAAATTGAATACAATTTGAATTCATTACCATCGAAGTTGGGCTTTAATTCGGAAACAAGCTATTCTTGACTTAAGAATCAGGATTTAAAGTTGCACGCAGGTTCTAACTTAACAATTCTGAAGCATTTTACCCTCAAATCCCTCATGATTCTTTTGAACGAATCTGTAGTAAATTTTTTTAATTTAACATTCAGTTTACCTAGCACAATTTAAAATACCTTCTCCGTCTTTAGGCGGAATTTAGCATTCTACGAAATGAAACTTATATTTTTTATTGGTAAAAAAAGGTAGGCAAATTAAACAACTTTTAGGTGCTTAAATTACAAAGATGTTAATTCTGTCAGATCACACAAAAATCTTTCATAAAATTCCAGTTTAAGTTCAATTCAGTTTAAGTTAATCAATGAAAAAAGTATTAAGATATTTGGAAAACCATTATCTCTGCTCTATATCGATCAACCTGGTCAAAATGTATGTTAAATTAGACAACCTGTAAACGTTTGTAAATAACTGATCTGTTTTAAGTGTGGTGCAACACGAACTGTGTTCAGTGCTGCCCATCTCGGTTGTGGCTGGTGCTGCCAAGAGTATTTGTTTGCTTTGCTTATAACTCAAGTATCGTGCTTCTGATAATTAGCAAGTTTGGAGAATCGAAAAATAATACTAATTACTATATTTCCAAAAGATCTAAACAATCTATCTTCAAAATTGTGGGAGATATTAGGTTTATTTTGAAATTTCAGGGAAGGCAGGGGAGTGACAAAAATCTAAAATTAATTTTATCTGCATAAAATTCCAAGTTTGGTAACTCAATCTGGTTATTTCTCGGAGATCTGTTTGTTTATGCAGATCAAAAATATATATACTTTATAGGGTCGAAGATTTTTCTTTCTGGCTCTGCTCTGATTCCGGATGTCTCCACGAGAAGGTGCGATTCTAGCAACGCCCATATGCCAGTTGTAAAATAAATTTCGATCATATATGAAAATTTTTAATTTTTTTTGTTTGCTCATCTTTCTTTATAGATGAAATTTCTCCACAATTTCCTAAAACTATAAATCGGAAGCAGCTTTTCTTTTACGTCTACTTGGTAACCACATTTCAAGCAGTTCTTAATGATCAAACTCAAAGTGGTCTGAAAAGAGTCGTGAAACAACTATTTAGACTATCGTATAAAGGACACATTTTTATGAACTTATCCACCGAACTTTTTCTCCACGAAACAGAATTACTTTGAGGTTAAGCTTGCCTAAAACAACGCACAACAAACTCACATAAAACACAGACAAAACACATATTTACAACAAACCCAAACGAAATTGTATTAAACATACCTTGGACATTATTTTCTATATTTACCTTCAATTGTTTTAATTAACTTTCGTTTATTTTCAAGCCAATAAACTTAGACAAAATTTTGCCACAACAAAAACGTGCTGAGTTAAATTAATGGCTGACTTTCAGGGCTTCCCAAAACTTTAAGTGCTGCATTTCATAATAAACTTTTTTCGATTCTATGACCCCTGGGTTATACTATTTTAGAAAATGAAACGTTTTTTCCACAAATAAAAATTTTTTTTCTTTGTGCAATGATTTGAATTCACTTTAAGGTTATGCTCCTAAACAAATTTTTAATTTTTGTATATAATTTAAACAGTTGGCCCCTCCAAATCAGTTGGAATCTGCCTCCACTTGCCATTTACTTAATCACTTCACTTCCAAGCTTCGCAAAAATTCTTCGAAACTTTTACTTTTATGTCATCAACATCAACAGAAACCCAAAAAAAAAAAAAACTGTTTTTAAATCAACAACCGCCACCAGGCAAAAGGCAAAACACAATTTAAAACGCCGTCAGTCAGCGGTAAAGTTCGCGACTGACCGCAGCTACATAATTTTTAACGTCGACATCATTTGGACAGTTTACAACATAATCCATCAAATGACCATGAAACGACGAACACAATGGACAAAGGCTGACCGACCCACCCAGCGTACACTTGGCTGAGAATGTTGCATGCCGGAGACTTTAATTGGGTTTTAACCAAGCGGATAGAGTGGGGCGTAAAGGATTGACTTAATTAATTTCATTGACTGCTTGCGCTGCATTTATGGCATATTACAACTCTACTACAACTATCTTTACCTTTGTTTCATTTTTTTTCGTTGCAGAAATCGAAGCCGTGGAAGCCTGCAAATGGCTAAGGGCCGCAGGTTTTCCGCAATATGCACAGATGTACGAAGGTAAGTTGAGGTCCCAAATATACACGCACTTCCGTCTCCCTATGTCGTGTTAACCTGCTAGCCCTGGGGGCGTAACAAGGGGTTTAACTTGCGGATAATTGAGGGTCTCTCTCTCTCACTCGCCTGAACGTTGACGACTTGCCCGCCATTTAGTTTTATTTTTAACGCTTCCCCAAGTGGCGTTTTATTAATTTTATGACACGAACTTTCACTTTCGCTTGGCGTTAAAATAAATAGCAATGCGATTGCCCCATTAAGTTTGCCAACATTTATGACGTGGCAACTTTGAGAACATTTTAAGTGCCGCATCACGCTCAGCAGAGTCTAAGGGTTTCCACACCAAAAGCAATACCCGAAATATGTATGATAGGGAACCTGATATCCGCCGCACGCTGACGCGAACAACAATTAGGGCCCAAAATCCTTTCAAGCGAAATTGAAAGCAAAGCAAACGCCTCTACAAGATCGTGGCAAGCGCAAAGAATTCAACCCAAAAAAAAATATATATTAAAAATATTTAGGAAAAAACAAGTAGAAATCCGAATATGGTACACACTTGCGATTAAATAGTTATCTTATTAAAAAATACACAGTTCTCTTTACATAACTTTGTTTTTCAAAAGCGCAAAATAGGGAGAGTCGAAAGTACCTTAATTAGCAGTTAAAGTTGGATTTCTATTGGAACATGTTTAGCTTAAAGCTAAACATATGCTTGAGCTATGTCAATTGTATTGCATTTATTAATGTTAATTTGGCAAAGTTACAGCCAGATAATAATTTATATGTAATGATAATGTATTACTAATAGAGGTGCCACGGAACCCTCTTTCAAGCGAATTACATTCGAAAACAAACTCTTCGTTTTCTTAGAAATATTATTCGATGGGTTTAAAAAACTGTTTAATGACAAGAAACCTTAGCCAAAATCACTAGCGATTTTTGCGAAACCCTTTTTGCCCGGTTATAATTTGTCTCGTACGTTTACGTCTGTGCTTAGAAATTTTGGTTTTGTACCATGACCGTTTCTAGTACAAACCAGTTGCAAAAAGTATGAATCGTTTGGCTGACCAGTTCTTGAAAGCATTTATCCCAAAATTGTGTCTTTAAATTAAATAAATGCTCTAAATCAGTGGTGGGCAAATAATATAATCGCATTTTAGCTATTCAAAATAGACAGCAGCGCAACGTGCTTATGCTGTCGGTGTGCTGACGGCGCTGCTGCAGCGGCTTTTGCAATCCACACGCAGCACTGCTCTTAAGCATTGGGCCGATACTTACTTATTTAGAATTTTTTCAGGTCAATTTCCTGAGATGACAAACATTAGCGAAATTTTATTTTTTAAACTCAATTTTAGCTATGTTAATTGTTCTACTTCAATAAACTTAATTTAGATTGTGAATTGATTGATTTTCACAAAATAATTTTACAAGTTATTTTACATGTTGATCTAACAAACCAAATATAATTTAGATCGGTTTAAAAATTACGTTTGTCCTTAAAGCCACTCATTTTCCGCCCTTGGGTGTGGATTTCCCCAAACTGACAGTTTATTTTGTTAACCATTTGGCGTTTAGAACTTTTAAATTGCATACAGATCTGCTAAAAATTAACGTTTATCCTTGAATACCAACTCCCACCCACGACTTTCTCAATCCAGAAATACTTGATTCCAGACCGTTTCTTTATATATTGGTAGTATTAAGATCATTTTGATCATACTATTAGGTCGTAAAAGTCTTATAATAATCGCGATTAACTCTTAAAACAAGAATTTGCGTATTTAAAATAGTAACAAAATATTTTTCCTTAAAGTTGAATAAATTCAAAATTATTCCCCCAAATAATAATATAAAATAAGTACAAAATGTTCTCGGTCTTGGCCCATTAAATTCTTAAGCTGTTTGCCTCAGTATCGAATCAAATATGGCTCCAAAGATCTTATTGCCTTGAGTTAATAAAAGTCCAAGAAGGTATTACTGTGGGTCAGAAATCTACCATCCCTCCATAAGTAAAGTGATAGAACCAATTGGGAATTTTAAAGTAAAATTCGTGTTAAAATATATTGCATTTTCCATTGCATACTTTTTTGGCTTGGTATTTTAAGATTATTTCGTACTTAATCTAAAAAGTTTCGTACTAGAATCAAGAATGCGTTTTCGAAAAACTTTCGGCTAAGTGTTGGTAGGAAAAATTCTTGACTCAAGAATGTTTGTTCTCATTTTAATTAAATTAACAGTAGTTATTTAACTGAAAATACACCCAAGAATAAAAAAAAATTTAAATTTAAAGTACAAAACGGAATAATTCCTATACCGATCGTACTAAAATTCTGCCAGTCTTTTTTTTTTTTAGTTTATATATGTGAAAATTTTACCCATTTTACCCGACACAGACGGAAAAAACCTGTTCAGAAATTAAGTTGCCGGCAACTCAAAACAATAACAGATTTTTCTCAAATTTTTTGAGAACAAATTTTCAGAATGTTCTTGAAATGAGCAAAATTCAACTCAATCGGAGTATAATTGCCTTTTTGACTTTGAATTCCGTGAGCGCGTGCCACATTGGCTTTGGGTTATGGTATTTCGCAACTATACGGGGGTTGAAAAACAGAGGGAGCGAGCGAGAGAGAGAAATTTAGCTCTCTTTGATCTGCTCAAAGTGAGAACGAAATTACTTAAAATGAGTATTGTTTGTTCTCATATAAAGTAAAAAGTGTTCTTAAAAACGGAACAAAAACAACTCAATTCAAGTTTTTGCGTTCTCTAAAAAATGTTCTTGAAGTGAGAACATTCTACTACATATGAGATTTCCCGTTCTTACACTGTTTTTGGTAACGATTGTGCTCATCTGGAGTCCAATGTTCTCGGTTTTTTCCCTCTGTGGATATACCCGTTTTTAGTAAGCGTATATGAAACCATCAAGCCCAGATAAAATATAATAAAAGGCTAAAGGACACGCACCGCACAAATTTATGAGGACCACCTTCGTATAAAAGAAGAGAATATCCACAAAACTGAAATTAAAATGGTTTCGTTTTTTGTTGTTTTTTTTTTTTTGTGTTATATCTCATTTCTCTTAAGAAAGGGCAAAGTCCCCGTTGGTAGCTGCAGTTCATTGAACTCGGCCGAGCTGCGAATTTATTTGAATTCCTTAATCGTCATTGGCCGAAAACTGAGACCCTTGTTGGGGGCATTTGTCGCTTTGCATTAAACGCCCGAAGGCTGCGCTGATTGATGAGCTACGCAAATCTGCAAAATCCAAATCGAATAAGCCCCAAAGTTTGCCGACTTCATTTGAATTATGAGCCCCGAAAGGAGGAGGCCCGAAAAAAAGTGAATCTGAAATGGAGAGCCTGCAATTTGGGCTCCCCGGCTGTCGCCGACCTTGAAATATGCCCATTGTATTGCATAAATTCAAGCAGAAGAATCCAAAACCAAATTTTTTAACTGAAAGAGCCCCACCCATTCCTGCAGCTCCATGATAAATGCGTATTTTAATGAGTTTCGTGTAAACAAGGCAGCGGCGCAGGCGCAGAGAGCGCCCCAAGTGCCCCAAGCAGGATTTTTGGATTCTTTGGGTTTGGTCTGCAAATTAAAATGCCGTAGGTGTTTAACTCTGGTTTGCTCTGTCATTTGGGACCGCTGAAAGGAGGTGTAGCAGCTGTAAGCGACTGTTAATTTGCTTAAGGCAGGAACCTTAAAAAAGAAAAAGAGAGCAATGTGATTTCTGTTTGTTTTGTGTTGTGTTTTTTTTGCCCATTTCTTACGCACATTACTCACTAAAAGTGGCAGCCTTAATTCGTGGGTGTGTCTTTCCAGCCAATCGATTCGTTGGTAAAAACAACTGCAGTCGTTTCCTAGATTCCTTCTATGTTTTGAAATTCCCATAAATTTCGTTGCACTACAGCAACATTTGGGGCAATCTGCGTCATTGGCTCTCTGGACAAAAAGATTAATCATATAATTGGCCAAACAAAATTCAATTATTTCGGCACAATGCCCTATAAACTGCTATTGTAAACTGTTGAGAGAGCCTCAAAATTATGCTCGCTTCCAAATAATTACATTCTGACGTCAACGATGGCTTCTTCGCAGGCCTCGGGGGCCTCCCATTGGGATGTGGCATTAAGTGGCACACACACTCACCAATTTGGGTCTCCATGGCGCGCACCCGCGTTACTTTGTTTATTTCAGCAGCATCAAAGTGCATTCAATTAGAAACTAAACATACAACATTTAGTGAAACATTAAATAACATTAAGCGCTGGACCCAGCGTAAACAAAAAACTATAAAAAGCTTCCTCCAGGTGGTGGGGCCCGGCCGGAGGAAGCCCAACAACTAAGTTCAACAAACCATGAATGACTCTTTAAGCAGACACATTATTGTGGTTGCAGTGACAACAATATTTTGTGCAGCGGGCCGCTTTTCCAGGCTTACATCCTACGGATCTGTGATCTGTAACTCGATTGCCTACGTGCGAATTGGTCAGGCAAATATGTGGAAAAGCGCTGTGAAAATATACCCGTTTAATGGGCGCCTCATTTGCTGGCGCCGCTGGGAGTTCGATATTTCTGGTTTCTCAGTTAGAATTTCAGGCGTCGTCGAGACGTGCGGACGTTGCCACGGCTGAGCATAAGTAAACCCAAAAAAACCACAGCGTTGTCTCAAATCAGCAGCTTTTTTGGTATCAACATAATTCAAGCGAGTTTTAGGATCTTTTCAAACTTAAATCGATAAACTATTGTTTTGATACGCAAAGAAATCAATTTGAAAACGAAAAGAAGGATACTCTAAAGTTGGAAATTGATGACTAAATAGCTTTGTTTTGATAATTGGTTTATTTCATTTTGTTGAGTGTAATAGTGTGGTGAAATTTGGTTCCTTTTGAGGAATAAGTGCTTTAGTTCAGTGATGAGCATTCCAGTGGCTAGCAAGCCGAAATGCAACAGCTGCAATACCGGCCTCTGTTCGCAATTTTGCGTAAAGTTGCGTATGTGCAAAGTAGAATTGGGCGAGAGTTTTGTTTATTCGATCTGATTTCGTGCCTGCTCGTTCATGTTAGTTTAAAGCTTTAAAAACATGACTTTACAAATAAATAAGTCAACTTGACTCAAAAGAACAAAACTAGCAAACCTTTCTGCAAGGCAACAGTTTGCATAGCAAGTTTATTCTACTTTTTAATTTTATCCTAATAGAAATCGAGATGTAAAAACTCATTGAATAAACTAGAGAAGCGCGCTCGAGCGATTTTTCTTACACGTAACGCAAGATTCTCGAAACTAAAATCTCTTGACGCACGATTTACGCACACAATTTTTTAAGGATTTTGCTTCACTCACGATTCATGCACGATAGAGAAGAGGTCTCGAATGATCACATACGATCAAACGCCCCGAGCTTTTGATCGGAGAGACATTACTTCTATTTCATGGCCACACTGCTCCTTTTGTATGGAGCAGCTGCGAGCACGAAATCAAAAGCAAATCAGTTTTAGGAATAATTTTATTAATCAAATGCAATAGAAAAAAAGTTCGTGAATACAGCATGACTTTTGTTCACGAGGTATATTTTAAACGAGCACGAATCACGAATGCACACGCACGAAAGTATGTGTTTTCTCACGATCATGTCGTGAAACGTTTTGGTTTTCCTGTATTAGTAAGAGAGATTTTCTAAAACTAGTTTGCTAGTTCGAATTTTATAAATGCCGTTTGGATGGTGTGCCGTGTTTGGTGCATTTCAAACCATGCGTGATGCATGCGTTTTTAAAAAATGCCGTTCGTGACAGTGTCGTGTCGTTTTGAAAGTATCCTAAGTATCCGAACAGAATCACTCATTCTGATTTACATCACGCACAGTATTAAAGGAGTGCCCATCACTGCTTTTATTCCACTAGACCCGTGGATTAAGCCTCGAATATAGACCCGTGAATTATTCCTTAAAAATAATTGCCGAGCTTTTTTTCGGCTCGCTCGTTCCCCTTTTCCCCAGAGTTAGTTCCAACTCAAGTGTCTCGAATATTGTATGGATCAAAACCTTACAACTTTAAAACCACATCCTCTATTTTCAGATCATCAGTTTCCGATCGATCTGACCAATGTAGCCAAAGATCACACAAATCTCGAGAACGATCAGCTGCAGTCGCTCTACAGGCGGCTCTGTGTTCTCAATCGCTGTGCCACTATGCGACTGGATCAGTCGCACAAGCCGCAAACGCCACAGGTGAGCCCCAAATCTTCTTTGGAACCTTAACTTTTCTCAACTTTTAATTTCCATTACTTTCCATAGAAGGAGGAATCGGATGATGAGAACTTTGCATTGAGCGAAAACTGGACATTCCAACCCCATATACGACGCTGGTCGCGCATAGGCGAAATGGGCCTGGAGCTGCCACCGCCGGGCCTGCTGAATGCGGCGGAGAAAACCGAAAGCTCGTCCAAGGAGTCTAGCCCCGATCGCTTTGACGATGACGGCTATGATGTAAACGGTGCTGGCATCACACTCATGATACCTGGCTGCAGCAAAGCAGCTGCCACAGATGATGGCTCCGATGGTGCAGCAGCACGGCTAAGACGTACCGGCAGCGAGCGCTTCAAGGATGGGGCCAAGGCCTTTCTGCGACGAGTGGAGTCCATTAAGTCGCGTCGACGCAAGCGACAAAATCGCGAGAACGTCGTGATTAGTGGACCGCAGGTGCTGGACTTTACGCAGCTGGGTCAACGTAGCAGCCAGCGTAAGCCGGATGCCATCTACTCCACTCCGCCCTCGCCCTCAGCTTTGAGTCCCATGCACACATTCCCCAAGGCGCCGTTCTTTGGCAACGAACTGAAGGTGCCCAGTCACAGCGAGAACTTCCTCAGCCCGAACCGGTCCAGTCCCAAGCGCACGCCAACCACGCCCAGGTCGATGCGCACTAGTCCGCTGCACTTCTTCACCAGTCCCATGACACAGCTAAAGGAGGGTAAGTCGGACGACTCCTCCTCCTACTACAGTGACAGCCAAGAGTCCTCGACGGGCGGAAAGCTAACGTTGCGCAAACCATCCAAGGCGCGTCGCTTCCTTCAGCGCTCCGGTAAGGTGGACGATATTGGTACCCACTCGGACTCGGAGTGTCATCAGGGCCGCAAATTGCTCATCAAGGATGCCAACTCCAATACCACCGAGGTCAAGGTGAAGAAGCTCACGCGTGGAGGCTCGCTCAACCTGGGCAAGGATGCCAAGAAACGAGATGGTTTCCGTTCTTCCTCGTTCCGTTCGAGAAGTACCACGCGTAAGGAGCCCAAAAACGAGGACGAGCATGGCGGTGGCAGCTCCAAGCGACAGCCGGTGGTGCGCTGGCATAGCTTCCAGATGGAGGAGCGCCCCAACATGATCTTCCGCAAGTGTTTCTCCAAGAAAATCGAACCGCAGGAGGATGAAGGCATTCCGTTTGCGGCCATGTCCGCGGGTCAACTGCAAATCATTCGCAAGCTGGCGCTAGTCACGCTCACCGGTCACATGGAACGCTACTGTCCCTCTCATCGCTCTGGCTGGAACTGGGAGCTGCCCAAGTTCATCAAGAAGATCAAGATGCCTGACTATAAGGATAAAAAGGTATTTGGAGTGCCCCTACTGTTGGTCCTGCAGCGAAGTGGCCAAACCTTGCCACTAGCCCTGAGGGCCGCACTACGCTGGCTACAGCTGAATGCACTCGATCAGGTAGGCATCTTCCGCAAGAGCGGCGGCAAGTCTAGGATCATCAAATTGCGTGAGCAGATCGAGGTGAGCGAATCCACAGCCGAGTGCATGGATGTGTTTGATCTGCAGCAGGCCTACGATGTGGCCGACATGTTGAAGCAGTATTTCCGCGAGTTGCCCGAATCGCTGCTGACCACCAAGATGTCTGAGACCTTTGTGGCCATATTTCAGCGTAAGTGTATAGACACCAGGTTTTTCTATGACAATCTCTTATGACAACGTCTCATCCACGCAGATCTCCCGCCCGAAGTGCGTCTGGATGCGGTACAGTGTGCCGTGCTGTTGCTGCCCGATGAGAATCGGGAAATCCTTTATGTGTTACTTGAATTCCTCACCATAGTGGCTGCCAACTCGCAGCTGAACCAAATGACCAGCAACAATTTGGGCGTCTGTCTGGCTCAGTCCATTTTCCACTCCTCCATTTCTACGGGCTCTGCCTCGGTCTCAGCCTCGCCCCGACGCAAGGGTAAGGGCTCTGGCATGCCCGACATGAAGGAGCTCGCCGAGGCCAAGGCCTCGCATGAGTGTCTGTCCTTTATGATCGAGCATTATAAGTCCATTTATACGGCTGCCAAAGAGAAGCTGGGCAAATGCAACTTTGGTTACATGGAGGAGTCGAAGCCAGTACCGCTAGAGGCGCTCGGTGAAGGCATGCAGTTCCACAATTGGCGTGGCTATCTTTATGAATGCACCAGCGCCACCATTAAGGAAGGACGTGAAAAGTAAGTGAACCACTCCCCCCTCTCAGGTTAGATACAGTTGGTAAACATTGCCTTATACCCAATAGAACTCGCGGCTGGTTTACCATTACTTCGCTGAACGATAGCAATGTGGACATTGCCTACAAAAAGGTGGGCGATGGTCATCCCCTGCGTTTATGGCGATGTTCTACTGAAATTGAGGGTCCGCCGAGGGAAGTCTTGGAGTACATTATCAAGCAGCGTGCCTCCTGGGATGCGAATCTGCTGCAGTTTCAAACAGTCAAGAAGCTAGACGATCGCACTGAGATCTATCAGTACGCTTTGGATGGACAACTCACCACGGACTTCTGTGTGCTGCGGTTAGTATGAAATGAAGTCTTGATTATTCGGCCAGCTTAATGAACCTGCTATTTTAGATCCTGGCAAACGGACTTACCACGTGGCGCCTGTGTCATTGTGGAGACTTCCATAGATCATGCCAAGGCCAAGTCGCTGTATGGAGCAGTGCGTGGCGTTATTCTGGCCTCGCGCTATCTCATTGAGCCCTGCGGCAGTGGAAAATCTCGTGTAATGCATTTGGCCAGAGTTGATGTCAAGTAAGTTTTGCTTTTACTTATTCGCTTAACAAAACAAGGCAGCAGCAATTCAAATGCAATCAATAAATTAACTAAACTAAACTATACTTTTACCTACTTTCAGGGGCAAGACACCGGAATGGTACAACAAAAACTATGGGCACATCTGCTCGCACTATTTATCGCGCATTCGGCAGGCCTTTAAGCATGTGGCCGATGGGCCCGAAAGCAAGGTCTAAGCCGACCCACTATATAAGCCACAATATATATCAAATATATAAATACATATATATGGAGTATTACTCAAATCAATGTTGAATATTCGTTGTACTCGTTGCCTGTCGCAAAATGGACGCATTTACATACAAATAAAGAACAACCAACCCCCCCGATGTACCCAACGACTACACAAATCCAAAAACCTTGGACCACAATGAGCTTAAAACACACTTCCCAATCCGGTGAAGTCTTGTAAATACTTAGTTATCCTAGAACACCCGCCCCTTTTATACCAGCTTCAATATGTCTTCGGTTTAACTTTTACACTAATTTACTGTATTATATTTATACGTGGTCCTAACTTATGCATATTTTTACGAAACAAAATCTAACATTCAAAATACTCAACACATAAATATCACAAAATATATTTTACGATTTCGTTGCTAATGTCTCTAATGTTAATTAGTTCGTAGTCCTTGCAGTGGCAGAAACAAGAAGAAACAACCTTAAAGTGTGTAAAGCAAATTCAACTAGTCAAATTCCCTAAGCTTAAGTTAAAGTACTAACCCACATACACTCACCCGAATGGTTTACCACACGCAAGACCCATGTGTGTCAAAAGTTGGAATAATTTTGCAAATATGATTTGATGGTTTGATTGAGTTTAGTTTTAGATATATTAGAAACCTGTGTATGTTTCGATTAAGCCAATAAACTACAGATATATGATATATGAATCGGAATTTTTTCAGTTTTAGTTTTAGCTACTGCATATATGTATGTATGTATGTTTGTATGAACAACCTTACGATCCTTGATCAATTTATTTTACATGCCAATTTTGGCATCCTAGTTTTATATGTATGTATGTGTCTATCTACTAAATATAAATGTACACTTGAATCTACCAGTTATCCAAAACAACTATTAAAGGCGGCAATGAATAACCAATGTCGCAAGCATTATATAAAACCTAATTACAATAGATCAAGCATAATGGGATACACAATAAAAATTCATAAATATTATGGAATGGAAAATACAGCAAGTGACTCTTAATTCATTTTACAGATTGGAAAGATAGTTGGGTGCAAGTAAAAAACGAACGGGAACTCTTCTTTTGATTCTGCACTATGCATTTCTATAGCTGATTAAAAAGCCTGTTGCATGTGTCTGTTGTTGCCATATCGACGAAAAATCTTTGCACTTGCTACTCGTCGCTAGATGGCGTGCACTGGTTGACGCTTTCTCACCATTCCAATGGATGGCGGCACAAAAAGCTTAACGTATGTGCTCAGAGCTTTAAGCTTCATGGCAATGCTTCGAGTTATTGAGCAGAATAACAAAATTTGTGGATGTGGATTTTATTTTATTGTTGAATGGGAAATAAAAAGATATTGCCATACTGGATATATTTTACACAATTAGCAGGGCTCGCTCTACCGAAGTTATTAAACCCTTTTAGGTTTCTGAATATTATTACATGTACCATGTACCCAATGTACAAAGAGTATATTGAGTTTGTGCAAATGTGTGTACCAGCCAGAAAGAAACATTTTCGACCCCATATCTTCTTGATCAGCATCAACAGCCGAGTCGATATAGCCATGTCCATCCCCCAGTCTGTATTTCCGTATGTCCATATGAAGGAAAAAATCTCAGTGATGGTATGAGCTAGAGGTTTAAAGTGTAAGGAACATTAACCAATTATACTAACAGGCAGACCAAGTTTAATTCCAATTTTTGCTATTCCCCCTACCCACCCAGCAATTTGAAAAAAAAAACCTAAAATCTCTTACAATTTAAAAGAAAGGTTATTCGGACCTTAAAGACATATATCATCATTATTTATCGACCCACCGTCCATCATTTCCCGATTAGATGAACTATAGTAGAGTTGTTACCCATGCAATTTGGAAAAAGCCTCATATCTCCCACAATTTTGAAGATAGATTGTTTGAACCTTCTAGACGTATATTTTATTTATCGTTCCCTTTCGATCCACATCACATACATCATTTACCGATTAGATGAACAATGGTAGAGTTGCCACCCACGGAATTTGGAATCTAGACATATTTTTATAATCATTACTTATCGACCCACCGTACATCATTTCCCGAACAGATGAACGATAGTAGAGAGTTACCGGGCCACGCAATTTGAAAAAACCTTATATATATCTCTCCGATAATTTTGAAACCCCCAACCCACAAACCTTACAAACAAAGTCGGCCCTTTCCCCGATGCTGGGAACTTGGATTGGTTTTGTTTTTAGAGTTTCCGAAATTATTTTCTGGGACTCGAGAACACACGACCTCTGAGGACAACACACTACTTACTTGAAAAAACAAACAAACGCCTGCACCTCAACTCATTCGGCTACTGTACGCTCGCGAAGGAATTTAGCGCAGAGCACATGTTAAGCTGGTGGTGGTCGCCGACCAGGGTTTTTTTTTGTTTCTGTTCTATTTTTAGCATATCGACTCGACAAAAATCGCACATAATTGATCAAAATTGCCAACATTTTGATTCTAAATGGAAATCAAAAAGCTGAACTTGTAATTTAAAGGCAAAAGTGTCTGCTCTTTAAAATCAAACAATTACGCAGTTGATTAAAATATCGTTTTTACGTGTAAATTGGTAAAATCAAAATTTTTTTAATTTCAATACTTTTTAGCCAAAGTTGAAAAATGTGATCTTTAAAATTTTTGTTTTTATTTTTGTGTGTATGGCGTAAAAACGGAATTGCAGACATTTTTTTCCATCAAGTGGTTTATCTGTCCCATTCAACAGTGCAGAAGCAATTGTCATTATTTCCCTCTAAAGACAGACCATTCTCGAATTATGGCAATTTTTACAAAATAAATTGACCCCTTTCATAGCGCGGATGTTGGATATCTATTTTATCTATTTCAGCATATACTCTAATTATGTACATTTTATCGCATTTTAACCAGTTTATTTGGCTTAAAAAAATTAAAATATTACATTTTATGGGAGTAAAACTATTGATTACTAATTAGCCTGACTCAAATTTCCTTGCAATATCCTTAAAGAACAGCACAATTCTAAAGAAAAACGTTCAAACAGGTCCAACTAAACTACGATTTACTTGGAGCAATTAACGCCATATAAACAAATGCCAACCGGTTTTTGGTTCAACCATTTAACTACAATTTATGCGCTGCTTTCAGCACTGGCGCCTCGTTGCTCTCTAATTGACTGCCGCCCCAATCGCCTCATAATAAATTGACAGTGCGCGAAAAGCAGGAAAAACCCACCGCTCTCTAGATGGCTTACACATGTTTAGTGCAAACGGCCGCTAATTGTGTCCAAGCTACTAACAAAGTGACCCCAAAAAAAAGCTCGGGCGACACACGCACATATCGCCCAGACGGCAATGTATGGGACAAAACATTAAAAGTCCATTAAAAATTACGAGTATGTTCGCTATATGGCGTGCTGGGCTCCTTGGCGTGGCCAGACCAGAGTCCAGACCGGAGCGACCTTAGCGGTCGCGTTAGCGGCCTAGTTGGGGCTCTGGCTATATTTAGAGTGCAAGAAATGGCTGCCAGCAGTCGGGGCAATGCATAATTGTAATTGCAAATTGCAATGTGGCCCACATGCTGGGTGGGGTGGGGGTAGACGGCGGGCGGCATCAACGCAATGCAAATGTCCAACGTATTGATTGCATTAATTAATTAATTTGTGACTTAATTTCATGGGCTTGCGGCAATCAGTGCTCGGCGAGCGGGCACGCTCGACTGCCAAAATGTATTAATATTGCAGCAGCAGTCGTCGCGACACAAATGCAACAACTACAAATGCAACAACAACTCACCGCGGCTGCACGTGCGTGTGTTTGTGTTGTTATTAATTGAAATTTAATGGTACAAAATATTTTTATTTATTTATTTGACTGCAACTGCAACTGCATTTATGCGCACTTCCGCCGCCCCCACATTGCGACGCTGCTGGCATTTCAACATCAAAAGCCCTGCCAGCCCCACGAAATGATGACTCCCGTGGCCCTGTGGCCATAGCCAACGAGCCTGTAATTGATTTCACTTAAAAATTAAATAATGCATGCGGTTTTTACTGCAAAATGGATTTTACAAATGCCTTTCTGTGTTCGGTCTGTCCTCCGCTGCGTAACCAGATTTAACCGTACGCGTTTGTCCTGCTCTGTTCGCGTTCAATTAAATATGAAAATTAATCTCAACATAATTGCAATGACAGGGCAGACAGCGCCCAGCGCGTAATTGATGAAATTATTTAAGAATTATTTCACAAATGCGGCGTGACAATTATGCGGGCCTATAGCCAGATCATGGGATAGAGCAACTCGAATTGGTAATTAAAAGCGTATGCCCGTTTGTACTCCGATATTCTTGCAGTGTAAACTGCTGTCAGATGAAAGTTGTGAAATAATAATGCAAATATGCTACTTAAATGCTGCCGGCCATTAATTATGCGCCATGATGCCGGCCCACTTAACCCGCTCTATGTGGATCACATGCCAAACAGTTTCAACAATAAATTAATGAACCGAAAAATAATTATCATAAATGGCCACGTTTGGATTGGCATGTTGCATGTGACACACAGAATTTGCAACAAGTGTGCACTGAACTGATTTACAGAATATACAAAATAACGCACAATTAATTCATAAAATGTTAAAAAATGGTAAATGCAGGCGAAAATTCATGGCCCTTTTATTATTCAACGGCTGCTTCTACACATCTGAATTTATTTTCACACAATAAGAACTGAATACCGAAATCAGAGATCGGTATAATCAAGAAAGTTGTTAAGGGGGTATTCTACCTTTGAACAGCGTTTTATGAGTGTTTTTTAAAAAATTTCTGGAAAGAAAACTATAAGAGCCTTTTCAATTTGGTTTTTTGTTTTGTGTTGTTTTTTAATTAGATTAAAAAATACAAAAAAAAAGTTTGGAGTTCGAGGGCTGTTCAAAAGGTTATCGGCCTGACAACTAAGGTCTAAAAAAAAAAGGTGTAGTGGTGGTAGCCATGATTCCGGGACTCCAGGTTATCAAAATTAAAAACGGTAAATGAGGTTATGATCAGAATTGATGTAATTCTGGCCCGTACCTCAATCATAATTTTTAATATTTTTTTGAAAAACTGGCGGCCATTTAAAAAAAATATTTCGATTTTTCAAGTTTTTCTTTTATAGTTTAGTGTAAAAAAAATAGTAAAAAAATGTTTTTCCTCATGATTGAGGTACGGGCCAGAATTACATCAATTCTGCGTCGATTGCAACATGGCTGATCAAAATCGGTTTAGTAGAACTGGCCCAATCATGGCTACCAGTTCAAAAAACGTGGTTTCGAGAAAAACGCGGTTAAAGTTTTGAGCAACGTTAAAAATACTCACGTTAGCAAGAACATTGCTACGCTTAAATGGATATATCTGCTAGACTATTTCGAATATTTGAAAATGGTTTAAAGGGGATGAAAGGGGAATGTCCAAGTTCTAATAATAAGGCAAAATAAAAAAATTTGAAAAAAAAAATTTTAAAGGTAGAAGCTTTCCATCAAGGGGGGGGCCAAAAATTCCAAAAAAAATTTTTGTGGGAATATCCTGTCGTATACGCAATATTACATTCTTTTACTTATATAACTTAATTTTTGTTTAGCGCTTGGTGATTTCTTTCAAATCAGTGAAAATCGTTTTGGCCAGCATGGTTTAGCAAAGAAATAATGGTTGTTTAAGGTGTCGTTCCTTTGTTTCACTAAAGGAAAGTCTTTCTCGAAATCAACAAACATTTTCATAATTTTAACCTATTTTTCAGTAACCTACAAAATTGATAATGAAAAAAGAATAGAAGAGGGAGATTATTCTAACTATCCTATCGTTTGATAACATTTTTCTTACTTGCCTTACTCATGGTACATAAGTTACCTTTTAAAAAAGTTTTTAAATACATTTTTACATTTTGTTATATGAATAGAATCATTTTTGAACAGCTCTTGAGTATCAAAGCAATGTCAAAGTATTTCTATTTGTATAATGTATTGTGACAAAATAAATATTGTTATTGATCTGAGCAGTAGGCTTATAGGGTTACATGGGTTTTGAGATATTATACAACAATACATATGTTTAAAATATTTTCCCTAAGTCAATTGGAATAAAACTCTGAAAGATATCGGTTTTTTTAAAGTCTGGCTTTTCTCAAAAAATGCTTTTTGAGGACTTTGGACACGTTTTCGTAAAAACATGTCAACCGATTTTTCTTAAAATTTGATCCCTCCTTCAATATAGAATATGCTAATGATTAAACGAAGCATTCTTTTTCACAAGGTAACTTCTGGCAATTTATATTCACATTTATCCCATGTGTTCTGCAAATCGGTTTCAATCCAAAAACGACCCAAATAGTATGAAAATTAGGTCGAAAGCGATTTGTACATAGAACATGGGTATTATTTTTTTTTAAATAATTTAAATTTCTTTTATTTTTAATCTCTTCGTTTTATCACGAGCTATGCTCACCTACTAACAGAAATAAATTGTGTTATTGATTAATCTATTAACAGTTATCGTGTCCACCGCGTGGAGACTTTTTAGGTGTCTTCGGAAACCAGCTCTCAGTGGTTGAGTTTTCAATATTCTTAAATGAAACTTATGTCCAAATATATTTTGAATGTTGCTCTTTCTTTTGCAAAAAAGAGTGAATAAATTAATTCGTTGATTAAAATTAAAAAGAAAATGAAAGAAAATAGGCTTTTTCAGACCCTGAAAACAAATGTAACTCTTTAAAAACCATAAAATTTGTTAATATAAAAGTTGGTACACCTTAACTTAGTGTAAAGCTGTTTATGACCTTCTGAAATCGTTTTTATTATCAACAAATTTTTATTAATTATATGAACATTATAGCTCATTTTGGTACTGATGATGGTCGAAGATGGTACATATGGGCATTTCCACAGAAAGGTCTACCGAGACCGAATATTAATATATAAGAAATATATTAAAACTTTATGTTTTTAAAGAATTTACACCTTTACTTTACACATCTCATCTGAGTAAAGGCCCTACGACAAGATGTAGGGGGGGGGGGGGGGTCCAGCTGCCCCACCCTGTCCCCCCCTGACTACGCCCTTGTTAAGCACTTCAATTTTTGGGCCATTTTGAACTTCTAACAACTCTGATAAAATATCATGCTATTAATACTGATAAAAAATACTCATTGAAAACTATACCATCCCTATTTATCGAATATGCTCATGTATCATCATAGTTTATAATCTGCGAATTTGATATTAAAGTAAAGATGGAGGTTCCAGAGCTTAAGAACTGCAAGTCTTCACTGAACGCAAAGTTATATGATATTAAAGGACACGTTGGTATAAACAAGCAGAAGGGAAATGTTAGATCTCGCCTAAACAACAACAAATAAATAAACTACTGTTGCAACAACGACGTCACAGAAGGAGGCTTCCTTGTGTCTGTTTATAGCACAACATTGTGGAATTAGCCCTGTCGAGCACCTAACCAATGTGTGTGTACATCGGATTGGTCAAACCCATGGTATAATAATATAAGGTAGAGTCATCACAAATTCACCATTCGATCGGGATACCAATAAGCACTAGCACATGGACAGGCACTGCTTTCCACCATTTTCACCACAGCATTGGTACCCCAAAAAGAGGCAGCGTGCTTTACTGACCTCACCGTATATATAATAACACCATGGTCAAAGCCAAATCAAACTTCATGGAACAAAATGTATAAACTTGATCAAAAATGTTAATTCACCTCATTTTCAAGAAGAACTCTAATTTTATGCTATGTTTAGCCTGTTACACTTGGCAGCAGCCAAACAGGCTTCTGGACGATTCCAGCATCTCCGATCCCATAAAGTATATATATTCTTGATCAGCGTCAATAGCCGAGTTGATATAGACATGTCCGTCTGTCCGTCCGTCCGTCTGTATGAACACCTAGATCTCAGAGACTATAAGAGCTAGAGCTACCATTTTTATACACTTGAAAAGGGTATATTAATTTTGCCCAGAAGTTTGTAACGCATAGAAATATTAATTTCCCACTCCATAAACTATATATATTCTTGATCAGGACGACAAGCCGAGTTCATTTCCGCCTGTCCGTCCGTCCGTCTGTCCGTCTGTCTGTTTCTACGGCCGGATCGGATGACTATATCATATAGCTGCCATAGGAACGATCGGTCTAAGAACTAGTTTTAGTTAGAAAAACTTTTTTGTTTTCCATCGTATCATCACTAATCTTGGTATATGTTAGTTTTATATGCTTCCACATAATTCTGGAAAAGTTTATCAAAATCAGATGACTATATCAAATAGCTGTCATATAAAGGGTCGGTCAAAAAACTAGTTCTAGTGAGAAAAACTTTTTAGTTCTTCATCGTAGCTTCACCAATCATGGTTTGTATTAGTTTTATATGCTTCCGCGTAATTCTGGAAAAATTTATCAAAATCGGAAGACTATAGCATATAGCTGCCATATAAACGGTCGGTCTAAAAACTAGTTCTAGTGAGGAAAACTTTTTTGTTTTCTATCGTAGCGTCCCTAATCTTGGAATATATTAGTTTTATATGCTTTTACACAATTTGGAAAATTTTTTATCAAAATCGGATGACTATAGCATATAGCTGCCATAGGAGCGATCGGTCGGAAAATGTGGTTTAAGCTAGGTACTGAGGGCGTTCGAATTTTCCTTGAAGGAATTTGCAAGATATTCCTTGTGTGGATTGTGAAACACAGCGTGACCAGTAAATTACGAAAAAAATTTATTTCTTAATATTTTTATACACTTAAAAAGTGTATAGTAACAAATTTTCCAAAATTTCATTTCCGACCCCATAAAAAATTTATAGAAACAAGCTAGTTATTTTGGTCGGCCGTGGCCGCGGTGTTCACGAACAGTCTGTTTAAAGCTAGAGCGAAATTTGCAAGTCTTTTACAACAAATGGAACCGCCGGATCGGATACATATCATATCGCCATAGGAACGATCGGACTAAGAACAAGTTCAGTAGAAAAACTTTTTGTTTTAAATCGTAGCATCAATCTGGTATATGTTAGTTTTATATGCTTACAAATCGAAAAATGTATCAAAATCGGATACTAAGCATCGCAAGGAACGATCGGTCGAAAAAAAGTCGTGAGAAAACTTTTTTGATTTTCACGAGCGTCCAATCGTAGTATGTATTAGTTTTATATGTTTCCAAAATTCGAAAAATTTATCAAAATCGGATGACCAAGCATCGCCAAAACGGTCGGTCAAAAAACCATTTAGTGAGAAAAACTTTTTTTTTTTATCGAGTTCAATCTTGGAATAGTTTTATATGCTTTCAAATTTGAAAAAATTACAAAATCGGATGACTATAGCAAAGCGCGGCGGAAAATGTGTTTTACTAAGAAAATTTTTTAGGGTTCAAATTTTTATTAAAGATCAATTTTAAATGATATCAATTATTTATTTTCCGGTTAAACAGTTGAAGTACAGTTTCAGTTTAATTTTTCAGTTAACTTGGGGCTGGTCATACTGCTCAAACACATGTGTTTGTTTTTGGCAACTTCTCGCCAAGCCTTGCTGGCCAACAACAAAATTTTGACAAAAGCTATGACTATGCTACAAGAGAGTGTTGAAAATGATTTTGATATGCTATACACAATATCAAATGCAATGTCGCCTATTAAATTTCAATACAATAAAACGCATAACTTGAATAACGAAAAACCTTTAATACTTTTAGTAAGCAATACAAGCCTGCTGGCCATTTGTGATGTCCCATAATCATTTTTGGGTTTAAATTTATCAATCAAAGCAACATTTTCCACGTAGCTTTTTTTCAGTCAATTTTGGCTTGGCGCTAAATTTAAAGTTGACAACAGACACAAGTAATAAATAGCTGCACAATAATTTCTCAAGAAATATCGCTTGATATGGCAACTCTGGAAATTGCTTGTGTGGATTACTTGGACTTCTGAGTACCCAACAAAGGAATGAGGCAAGGAATAATTCCTCAAGCAATTTTTTTTTATATGCGATTTGACAGCTCAAGGAAAATTCGAACGCCCTCAGTACCAAGCTTTACTAAGAAAAGTTTTTTTATGGTATCAAATCTTTCTTATCAATGATTTAAAATTTTTTAAATATTTTATATCTATATCCTTTATATATTTTACCGGTTAAATCAGTTGGAGTAAACGTTTTCAAGTGTATTAAAACTTCGGCACAGTCGAAGTTAGCTTTGCCTTCTCGTTTCAGTGTAGACTTGTTTTGTCTGCACGCAGATCCAGTTTGATTCAAATTTTTGCCACGCCAGTGTATGAAAAATAAGATTAATCAGATGAACTCATATCTCCCACAATTTTGAAGATAGATTATTCGAACCTTCTAGACATATATTTTAATCATTATTACCTATCGATCCGCCATACATTATTTCCCGATCGGATGAGCTATAGTAGAGTTGCCGCCCCCGCAATTTGAAAAATACCTCATATCTCCCACTATTTTGAAAATAGATTGTTCAGACCTTCTATACATATATTTTAAACATACATAATTTCCTATCGATCTGGCATACATCATTTTCTGATCAGATGAACGATACAAAAGTTCCCGCCCCAGCAATTTGAAATAGACCTCATATCTCCCACAATTTTGAAGATAGATTATTCGAACTCTCTAGATATATATTATGACCATCATTACTTATCGATCCGCCATACATCATTTCCCGATCAGAGCTACAGTATAGTTGCCGCCCCCGCAATTTGGAAAAAACCTCATATCTCCCACAATTTGAGCTTGTTGTGATCTAATAAAATATTCCTAAATAAACCCTGAGTAACGGGTATATCGAAGACGAGCAGGGCAGACTTCAACTTACGCTCTCGTTCTTCATAGATATGGGCTATAGACAGGGAAACAATTTTTTTCACTTTCTTTGGTTTGTTTCTTTGTTTACACTCCTCGCCACTTGTTTAGGACACCCACTTAAGTGTGTTTTTCATTGCCCAATGCTCCCAAACCAAGCATGCTACAGACCTTTTTTTTAATTAAAGATAATTTAATTGTTGTAATATTACCAGAAGATAAAACTTTAATATTATTAAAATACGAGTTAAGTATTAAATACTACTCAGAAGGTTTATTTAAAAATATGTTATAGATTTTCAAACGGGGGGCAACTCTAATAGCTCATAAAATGATCATGCGTCGATAAGAATGATGATTAAAATATATGGCTAGAAGGTTCGAACAATCTATTTCACAAATTGGGGAGATATGAGCGTTTTTTTTCAAATTGCGGGGCGGCAACTTTCTATCGATCATCTGATCGAAATGTGTATGGCTGATCGATGGTAATAATTATTAAAATATATGTCTAGAAGGTTCAAACAATCTATTTTCAAAAGGGAGATAGAGGAATTTTCAATTTGGGCGGCAACTTATATCGTTCTCTGATCGAAAAAGAGTATGCGGGACGATAGTATGATGATTAAGATATAGTCTGAGGTTTGAAAGTCTTTTCAAAATTGTGGGATATATAGTTTCAAATGGGGGCGGGAGGGCGTGGCAAAAAATTAAACAAATGATCTGCTGCAGAGATCAAGTCTACATGTGGTGTTCTTCTCTTAAGTCTCGAGACTAGGTGTCATACAGACAGCGGACAGACGGACAGACGGACGCGGACAGACGGACGGACGGACGGACGGACGGACGGAGGACGGACGGACGGACAGACGGAATCTAAACTTTATTTGGGTGATGCTTCTTCTGCCTGTTACACTTGAATAGAAATAGAACATGCATCTGGTTTGATCGTTATCCTTTGCACGTGGACTCATATTTTTCGTTGATATTGAATTGCGGTACATACATACTCCGTTTATACACACAATATGTAATATCAAATTTGGGCAATTGGAATCCAAACAGGATGTGTGGAGTTTTGGAGCATTCAATTTTTATACCCTTGCAGAGGGTATATTAAAATTGTCACGATGTTTGTAACGCATAGAAGGAAGCATCTCCGACCCCATAAACTATATATATTCTTGATCAGCATGACGAGCTGAGTCTATATAGCCATGTCCGTCTGTCCGTCCGTCTGTTTCTATGCTATCTCCTCCCTCAGTTTTGAAGCTATCTTGACCAAACCTTGCAAAAGTCTTTAAATACACATAGGCTGCACATTTGTCGGAATCGGCCGGATCGGATGACTATATCATATAGCTGCCATAGGAACGATCGGTCCATAAACTAGTTCTAGTGAGAAAAACTTTTTTGTTTTCTATTGAATCGTCACCAAACTTGGTATATATTAGTTTTATACCCCTTCACACAATTCTGGAAAAATTTATCAAAATCGGATGACTATAGCATATAGCTGCCATATAAACGGTCGGTCAAAAAACTAGTTGTAGTGAGAAAAACTTTTTTGTTATCAATGGTAGCGACTTTCAAAAACTGCAAGGGTATTTAAAACGGCGTAGCCGATGTTAGCCTTCTATTTTTTTTTTTCAATTTTAAAGTCTTAACCTGAACTTAAGCAATATTTGTGTTCAGATTTCTCTAAGATGGCTTTTTCTTTATAGCGTCCTATTCAAGTGGCGTTAAAGTAGCAGCCCGAATTTGTTCGGTTTTTGGGTAATAATTTTTTGGTTTTTTGGCGTAAAATCTTTCTTCTGGATATATTGCAACAATTAAATGAATTTTATATTAAAAACAAAATAAGTCTCTAGCATGCTTGATTTGGGAGCAGTGGGCAATATAAAACATACATATGGGAGTGTCCTATTCAAGTGGCGAGAAGTGTAGTTCGCCATATTTTCAGCGATTTTAAATTATTAATGTACGAAATCGCTGCCATTAAATAGGCCTAAAATAAGTGAAAGACACGTTATACTTAAAGTTAATCGTAAAGTTAATTTCATAACTTCGAAAAAATGATTTCTGTAAAAAATTATCAAAGTTTTGACTTAAAAGTAGGTAATTTTCTTTTTAGAACATTTTTGTGTTGTTGCTGTCGATTGTTAAAATCAATGAAAAAATCCAAGTTTTGGACTTTCAAGCGAGATGCCCAAAATCGCATTAACCGTCAAGCGTCATGCTTTCCTTGGAGCAGGTATTCTAATTCCCAGCACGCTTAATTTTCTGTCTAATGATGATGTATGATACTTGAAGTTCAATCGATCAATTGATATTTCTGCAAATTCCTTTTAGTACGGTGCGATAAATTAAAAACATACTCGTCGAAGGCAGCAATAAATATCATTGTACAATACATAATTGTTTTAAAATTCCTATTAATTTTGCATTTATTAATAATTTCAACATTTTGCTGACATTTGCTGCTGAATTCATGGGAACTACGACAATGACAATGCCAACTAAAGCAAAAACGGAGGCCATAAAAGAGGGTTGAACAAAGGGCCACAGTGAAACGAAGTCTTTGACTTAATTAATTAACAATTTATTTGCATTTTTTCAGTTTCTTTTTGCTGCTGTTGTATCATTTGACAATTACTTTGACAGCTTTGGGTTCGTGTTTTTATTATTCTCTTGCATTTAAGCATAAGCAAAAATGTCGCTGGTTTCCACGAAACTCTCGCGGTAGCAATTAAAAAATATATTTCCCAGACCTACTCCGGCTCTCGATTTGTGGCATTGTTTGTTTTGTAATTTGGCTTTAAAAAATATTTAGAGACCCTTCTCATATATCGGCAATCGTTTGAGAAACGCAAGCTAATCAGCAGCGGCACGTCAAACGCCTACGCAAATATGCGCTGCAATGGGAAAGGGGATACAACAAAGACGATGACATGGTGGGGCCACCAACTGGGCGCTGGGAGCCAGGAGATAGGAACAGGAAAAAAGTTGGCGTTGCGACAAATTTTTGCAATGTGCCCTCCGCCTTGGGCTGTGCACGCTTCATTTTGTTTGTCGTCGCCCGTTTTGCGTGCGCACTTTTAATTGCAATTGAATTTTAATTACTGCGTTGTCAGCAAAGAATGTTGCAGTCAGTCGCTTAAGTGCCGACAGGCAGCAGCAGCAGGAGCAGCAGCAACAGCCGCCGGCAACAGTTGCTGTCTGGCTGTTGCCTCCAGGAGTTGGGGACGATTGGTTCACTCTGCCACTCTGCTCTTTGACGTATTTACAACTTTGTCGCCGTCGCAGCAATTAAATGAGCAGCAAAGAAATGAACTTGCCTTCATTAATCAGCAGCAATAAATGTGATGAGCTGATAACATTTATCGCTTGCTGATGATTCTATTTACTGACCCAGGTAAGGGGCATGGATAGCCTAATGAGCCGCGCCAAGGTATGTGCTGTGCAATTAGGTACGTCTGAGTCTGATGGAGCGACCACCCCAACCTTAATAATCGTTTGATAATTATCTTTTTAGCTTTAATAGCGCACCAATCTCTAATTAATTAAAATTTAAGAGTTGGTTGGAGACACAAACTTTTGGCTACTGACCACTGGCAATTGCTTTAAAGTGCCCATAAAACCTAATCGCGATGATACTTGACCAAAGGTACACAAGTCTGTGGAGTACTCTGAGATTCTTAAGAGAATTTTCCCAACAAGAAGGAAGAGTGATGCTGTGTGGCAAAGACATAAGCAATGATTTAGTTTTTAAGTATTTTGCAAATTATTTTTGAGGTTGTCTGCAATAGGACAGTTGTTGGGCCATCGTAATAATTCTAAAAAGTAACGATGCAGTTCGATTCCCAAGACCCGTTATGAAACAATAGCATTTAATCAAGACAATTGATGGGTTTAAATGCGTCGGAAAAGAAAATACGACCCTAAGTCACGTTTATGCATTTGAGAACCGACAAAATGTTAGGGGCCCTCGGGAATTTCAGGTCTTTGAATTAGTATCGGTCTGTTTTGAATATTTTAAAATCTTCAGCCCCGCTCGGTCGTGCTGTTAGTTTTATTTATATCCCACGGGTAATAGAATCGAATCATTATACCCTTGCAGAGGATATATTAAAATTGTCACGATGTTTGTAACGCAGTGAAAGAAGAATTTCCGACCACATAAAGTTGATCTTGATCAGCATGACAAGCTGAGTTCATTTCCGTCTGTCCGTTTGTCCGTCCGTGCGTCTGTTTCTATGCTATCTCCTCCCTCAGTTTTAAAGCTATTTTGACCAAACTTTGCAAAAAGTCTTTAAATACAAATACGCTGCACATTTGTCGGAATCGGCCGGATCGGATGACTATATCATATAGCTGCCATAGGAACGATCGGTCCAAAAACTAGTTCTAATGAGAAAAACTTTTTTGTTTTCCATCGTAGCGTCACCAATCGTGGTATAAATAAGTTTTATATGCTTTCACACAATTCTGGAAAAATTTATAAAAATCGGATGACTATAGCATATAGCTGCCATATAAACGGTCGGTCCAAAAACTAGTTCTAATGGGAAAAACTTTTTTGTTTTCCAACGTAGCGTCAACAATCGTAGTTTATATTAATTTTATATGATTCCACACAATTCTGGAAAAATTTATCAAAATCGGATGACTATAGCATATAGCTATATAAACGGTAGGTCCAAAAACTAGTTTTAGTGGGAAAAACTTTTTTGTTTTCCATCGTAGCGTCACCAATCGTGGTATATATTAGTTTCATATGCTTCCACACAATTCTGGAAAAATTGATCGAAATCGGATGACTATAGCATATTGCAGCCATAGGAACGATCGGTCTAAAAACTAATTTCTCGTGAGGAGAAAACTTTTTGTTATCAATGGTAGCGCCTTTCGAAAACTGCAAGGGTATTTAGAAATCGGCGTAGCCGATGTTAGCCTTCTATTTTTATACTCTGTCCGAATACAAGAGTTATTGGGTTGTGCGATAATATGTAACGCCAGAAGGAAGCATTTTCGTGGGTATGTGTCCGTTGTCGTCGTCGTCTGTGTCCGTCTGTCCGTTGGTGACGGAGATAGAGATGGAGGGGGTGAAGTGTTGGACAATTTTCTATACTCGGCGACAAGTTGTTTTGCCTCCAAATTTAAAAACATTCTAGACTAAAAACGCACCAAAGTTGGTGCGGAGCGAGGCATATAATTCAATTGGTTGAGAGTTGCTCAGTTTTGAAAAATTTAAAGTTAGTCTGTTTTTTCCTAAATATGTTTGTCTCTACTTGCTCTTAAATTACAATGAACAAGCTTCAGTGTTGAAAATGCTCGTTTAAACGTTAACTTTGTTGCTGGAATAGGTAATATAAATAGTAAGCGCAATGTTTTTCGATCTTCGTTTTTAACGCCTTACCAAAATTTTAAAACATTTGTCGATGTACGTAGTCTTGGTCAATTTTCAAAGGAATTTATAATTGACAGATTGTGTATTTGTTCATTGTAGAGTTGTGTTGTTTCGGTGTGAGTGGACAAAAAAGTAGTTGTTCACTAAACGGAACAAGTTAACATGTTCCTCTTAAATTAATTTTTTTTGTTCCGTGACTTTTGTTCCGTGGCTCTTGTTCCGCGGCTAAAGCAATCTTAGCCACCTTCTCAAAAGCAAGCACCCAGCTGCAGAGAAACCTCTTATCTGGCAGATTAAAATTAACGAGAACTCTTCCTTTGCCGAAAATGTTGAGCAAATCAAATCGGTCCTAAACAACTGAGCAACCGAATAGAAGAACAACGGAACAGCGGAACCACGCACTATGTGCGAAACTCCCAAGCTAGCGGGTAATAAGTCGAATTATCAACTTTTAAATTGCGGCAAATTTTTTGTAAAAATTGATAGTTAATACTCCAACTAGTTTATCGATAATTATTTTATGTCAATAGTTATATGATCAGCTGTTGCTTTCGAAAGATCACATTTGTTTAAGTGTGCGCTCTCCAACCTTTTCCTTCGTATTTGTTGGCTGAGTTGATTTGCTGAAAAAATCAAATCATTAAAATTTTTTATAAAGTCTGTTGATTAGTTTTGTATCATAGAGTTATGTAATCAATAAAAAAATATATGTTGGCGTCCCGTGCTTATATGTTTAAATGGTTAGACCGTATATAATTAAAGCTCCCTAACCAGGCTTTTGTAGTTATTTTTGCATTAAACTATTTGGATTGAAAGTAGCTTTATTTACGTTTATTTAAGCCAACTTGTTTATTTTCTGTTAATATGAGTCCTTGTGAATGTGAAATGTCAAATATGATCTGCAGAAACCTGCGGTCTTACATAAAATCGTTTTTTCTAGATTACGTGTGGCTTTTTTCATATGTCTGAATAAAACTGTCGCATCAAATGAGTGTGTGGCTGTTCAAAATTATGTATTTGTCAATGTGAACGATAAAACCGATATAAGTGAAGCTGAGACCCTTGAGATTTGCAAAAAACTGAGCAATTTCATGAGCAGACTTTCCCAGAAATGGTCGAGTTGCACCGATTAAACCATTTAAACTGAATCATACGTTGAATAAATCTCGGGATCCAAGACTCAAGAATATTGTTTAACATTAGTTTAGTAAAGATTTTGATGAAAATTTAACATAAAAATCCAAGATTTTTTTCGGGAAGTAAAATATAAAGTGCTTCGATTTTGATCAAATTTGGCTAGTTTCTCATACTAAAATGTAGTTTTCGAACGATCGTTCCTATGGGAGCTATATGATATGGTAATCCGATTTTTTTGTTATGTAGCTATATAAAATAACGTTATGTTGCAAATTTCGTTCATATAACTTTAAATTTTCGCTTGCTGCGACTTGTTACCCGCTAGCTTGACCGATTCGCCCATATTGGGTCGGTCCAAAAAATAGTTCTAGTGACAAAAACTTTTTGTATTCCATCGTAGCGTCAACAATCGTAATATATATCAGTTTTATATGCTTCCACATAATTCTGGAAAAAGGGCATAGCAGAATAAGCATAGGAAAACTGCCCCCGCAGTTATCAGCACCAAATTGAAATGCTTGATTAACATCTATAAGAAACTCACTCTCCCAAAATTATAGTCTCCTAATCGCAATTGGACGGGAGTTACGAGGCTGGAAAGTTAAACAGAAAAACAGTTTTTTCTTAAGAACCGCTTGACCGATTTTGATGGGTTAAATATATGCTGTAAGTGTTCAAAATACAATTCTAAAAATATTTTTTGCAGATTTTTATTACCAAAACTTTGGTCCAAAAATGATGATAGAATTTTTCAAATAATTATTTCGCGGTGATAATCTTTTTCTACACCTCCAGTTTATTTCCTGTATTTTAGATTAGAGTATCCCTAATAACATATAATTTTTTCAATCAGATCGGAATTGGGCCTCATGGTGAAAAACAATTAAACATTTTTTGGTGTACCACAAAGTCGAATAGTGCTTCTATAATATGAATGGATAAATCTCACCCTGAACGAAAACCTAAAAATATACAAATTTTAATTTCGAGTCAAGTTCGTTGTAAATTTGAAATGTTATAAAAACCCAAAAATAATTTATATTAATTTTTTCACCTTTTGCCTTGGCAATTATAAACACTATCAAATGATTTTATTAATGCATTAGGAAATATTTTGGAGCCCTCCCTCATGCTTGCCCCTCTCAAACAAGATTAATGCATTGTGACTGCAAGCATTTATCTAAAATTAAACCCAAACCCTTAAAACAAAAGGCTGGGGGGGAAAACTCACTGGGCACAGGTGTACGTACTCAAGTGGGGGGCGCTAAAATACACAGCATACATAAATACATGCGTAGACGGAGTGGGCGACTGTGGACGGCAGCTTCACCAATCAAAAAACAAAACAAAAATAACAAAATGTCAAACAGAACGCATGCAACAATTTATTTAAATACCTCAACCTCATCAAATTTAAGTTAACACACCCCAAGCATTACGGCAGACGGCGAAAATGAAATGAAAATTCAATTTTCCACCTAAACTCAGACACCGCATCAATTTTGAGAATGCTCTTGCCGAGCACTGAAAACGATTTGTTGTGTTAGACACAAGGGGGGAACCCCAGACGGGCAGGGCAGCACTCAAAAATGGCAGCCAAGAAGTCAACAGAGCAACCGAGGAGCGACGCGTCGTTGTCGATGCTAAAGAGATGCAGGCGGAGTGCCAAAGTTTGGCTGCTGTCAACGACAAGCCCTGCAGCCGAGGAGCTGTGGAGCTGGAGTGGCAAATGCCCCGATTCCGAATGCAGACAATTAAAATACGCTTTTGTGGCGTGCGTGTGTGTGTGTGTGTGTGTGTGAGTCAGTTGCAAAAGGCGCCCACACACAAGTGGATACATTTGGGAATCTGTGCCTCCGGCACGATAATCTCTCTGACTTTGATTTACATCACAATTTTCCAATGTTTGATCGATCTATTCAACTCGTTGCCCACAAAACATTTAATTAGTTTTTATTGACCATTAAGATTCCAATCATGATTACCGCATACACACAGTAGCCGCCGGGTACACACCCACCGTCCTGCTGCGCCACCACTTTCTACATTTTATACTCCTCAGCTGGTTTATTACTTTTCCAACGAATTTTTATGGAGAGCAGCATCGAAATATTTATGATATTTACAACAAGCGGGAGCAAAACGAACCAAAAATTTTTACACAAATTCGAAATAAAACATACAAATTAATTAAAGCCAATAAACAAAAGTAAATGTGGCCAGGGCCAGAGTCGGACCAACGAATGGGGGCGCCCTGCTCGATGGTGGGTTTACGGTCGAGGCATCCGCCTGACGGTGCTGAGTGATCATGGTAGCTGCCGCTTGGCATGCACTTCGCTGCCAATTTAATGGCATTTTTACAACTTGAAAGATTCGTGCCTGCCACGCCGTTTTGAGCGATGATGTTTGGGGCCACTAAATGCATTCGAAATGCAGCGGAACGAATGTCATTAGAACATAAAAATCATATTAATTGCAGGCGAGAGTGCAGAGACCGGGAATGGAGGCTGCCTGTTGCATGCAACAGCAGCATGCACCACATTATGATTACGCCATGGAGTGGAGAGCGAGAGCTCGTCCGTGGCTCTTTGATGGTGACGTCTGCCAGCGATCGCATAGCGCAGATAAATAATAAAAAAAAATTATAAATAAATTAACACCTAGTAAAGTTGCTGCAGCCGCCTCTGTTCCCCCGGCATTACTTGCGCTCCGGTTTCGGATGTGTCCCGCAGACAGCTCAAAAATAGCGCAAAAGCAATTAAAAACGCAACAACACACACACACGCCCGTCCTCTTTTGCCATATAAAAATTATATATGTATGTCTTTACGCTCGCCTATATTGAATTTAACAAGCGCAACGCACAGATCAAAGGCTGAGTTGTACCCGGGAAGCGACAGTCCCAAAATGCTGCCCCGTTGATAATGATGATGCTAATGCAGTTGACATTTTATGTGACTAGAAGAATGCTGCAGCCTATGGGGCACTTAGCTATAGCCAGTGTCGCAACTAGGTGGCACTAGCCGCGGGCGCCTTCTTTAATCAGGGGGCGCCACAAAAGACAAACAATTTACAAAGTTTTACCATATGCTAGGATTATCAAAACCTACGAAAATCGATCATTTCGCAATGTCCGGTTAGTTAAACTCACTTAAAATGAGCTGAAATTGAGTGTTTTAGACTTTTTTGAACTTATTTTATGTACTTTTAAGGGGGTCTTCCATTTTTGAACAGCGTTTTAGGAGTGCTTTTTTTTAAATTCTGGAAAGAAAACCATAAGAGCTTTTTCAATTTGGTTTTTTGTTTTATGTTATTAATTAATTAAATAAATAAAAATAATAAAAATGTTGGATTTCGAGGGCGGTTCAAAAAGTTATCGGCCTGCCAATTAAGGTCTCAAAAACGAAGCTGTACACAGAAAAAAAAAACTGTGCCATTCGGGCTCAACTCAACACCAAACGGGCTCAATAATGGGTTGATCCCGGAATGGCTTAAACTGCGCCCTAGTCGGGATAGTTGCCCGATAAAAGTTCAAAAAAAATTTAGAACGCCCGAGGGAGATTTTTTTTTTTTTTCTTATAAATTTGCATATATATTTTATTTAATAATTTGTATATTTGGATTTAATTAAGACACATCTTTATTTTAAAGAAACATATATAAATAAATTAATTAGAACTTACTTTAACTTGCCTTGTCTGGGAATCGAACTCGGGACCTCGGGACTGAAGAACGTCTGCGTCTCAGCGCACTCGACCGCGCCGCGCTTGCCAGACTAGGCACCCAATGACATACAAGAGCGTTTGCTCCAGACGACAAAAGATAGAAGCCAAGAGAGCGAATTTGCTGTTGCTCTCAGATTGTTCGCTCTCACACTCGACATTTAAGCCCGAATCGGATTAAAAACAATCCCAAACGGGATCAATTACGGATAATCAATCCTAAACGGGCTTAAATTTTCAATCCTTCCGTCGGGATTAAATCAAGCTTTTTCGGCTTAAAAATATCCCGGCATTTTTTTTTCTGTGTAGAGGTGGTAGCCATGATTCCGGGACTCCAGGGTATCGGAATTGAAAAGGGTAAATGAGGTTATGATTAGAATTGATATAATTCTGGTCCGTACCTCAATCATATTTTTCAAAATGTTTTGAAAAATGGTCGGCCATTTAAAAAAAATTTAGATTTTTGAAGTTTTGTTTTTGTAGTTCATTTTAAAAAAATATAAAAAAAAATGTTTTTTTTCTTGATTGAGGTACGGGTCAGAATTACATCAATTCTGCGTCGATTGCAACATGGCTGATCAAAATCGGTTCAGTAGAATTGTCGCAATCATGGCTACCAGGTCAAAAAACCTGGTTTCGAGAAAAACGCGCTTAAAGTTTTGAGCAACATAAAAAATACTCACGTTAGCAAGACCATTGCTCCACTAAAATGGCTATATCTGCTAAACTATTTTGAATTTTGTAAAATAGTTTACAGGGGATGAAAGGGGAATGCCCAAGCTGTAATAATAAAGCAGAAAAAAAAAATTAAAAAAAAAAATTTAGGGTAGAAGACCCCCTTTATCGGTTTCAATAATGTTTTGAGGGGTAACTTAAGTGTTGACTAGGTTTCAAGAACATTTTGTCGTTCTTTTAAATTACAAAATTCTTGATTAGGGGGGTCTTTACCTTTGCACAGGGTTTATTTATTATTTTTTATACACTTGAAAAGTGTATATTAATTTTGCCCAGAAGTTTGTAACGCATAGAAATAATAATTTTCGACCATTCTTGATCAGTACGACGTGCTGAGTTCAATTCCTTTTGCCCGTCCGTCCGTCTGTCTGTCTGTCTGTTTATACGCTATCGAGCTGAAATTTTGCACAGAGTCTTCTTTTTACTGCACGCAACCAATATGTCGGAACCGGCCGGATCGGATGACTATATCATATAGCTGCCATAGGAACGATCGGTCTAAGAACTAGTTCTAGTGAGAAAAACTTTTTTGTTTTCTGTCATAGCGTCCCCAATCTTGGTATATGTATATTAGTTTTATATGCTTTCACATAATTTCGAAAAAATTTATCAAAATCGGAAGAATATAGCATATAGCTGCCATAGGACCGATCGGTCGGAAAATGTGTTTTACTAAGAAAAGTTTTTTTTTATGGTATCAAATTTTTATTATCAATGATTTAAAATTTTTAAATATCTGATATCTATTTCCTATAGTTATTTTACCGGTTAAATCAGTTGGAGTAAAGTTTTTCAAGTGTATTAAAACTTCGGCACAGTCGAAGTTAGCTTTTCCTTCTCGTTTTTGTTAAATTCTGGAAAGAAAACCATAGGAGCTTTTTATACCCTTGCAGAGGGTATATTAAAATTGTCACGATGTTTGTAACGCATAGAAGGAAGCATTTCCGACCACATAAAGTATATATATTCTTGATCAGCATGACGAGCTGAGTTCATTTCCGTTTGTCCGTCTGTCCGTCCGTCCGTCTGTCCGTCTGTTTCTATGCTATCTAATCCCTCAGTTTTAAAGCTATCTTGACCAAACTTTGCAAAAAGTCTTTAAATACAAATACGCTGCACATTTGTCAGAATCGGCCGGATCGGATGACTATATTATAAAGCTGCCATAGGAACGATCGGTCCAAAAACTAGTTCTAGTGAGAAAAACTTTTTAACCCTTCTGTTAGGTTATCAAAAACTTACAAATGTTAGGTTAAGGGACCATTTGATATATTCTAAAATTTAAAAAAAAAAAAAAAAAACACAATTTCATCATATTCATTGCATCTAATTTGCTTCGAAAATTTCCAAATGTTATTAATTTATCCTTTATTAAACCCAGTTAATGTGAAATATTAGTTGGATTTTTCTTTTTTTGCATTTACAAAGAAGTCGATTCAATAATTGGTCCAAATGGGCTTAACCTAACAGCAGGATTAGGCTGGGTTCACATTGTTCGACGCATGAGACATGATAATCTAGTAGGCCCTTGTGTTGTCTTGTTTTCATTCTAAATAGCTTGTCATTTCGCATTAAAAACAATACAACATGGAGACCTACTAGATTATCATGTCTCATGCGTCGAACAATGTGAACCCAGCCTTAAACCTAAACAGAACCTTTTACCGAAACATTAGTTTCGGTACGTACCAGAACCGGAACCAAAATTCGTTTCGGTTTGATTCCCTGCTTTATATTTTTAAGATTTTTTGTCTATAAAATACCAACCAAACATCTTTATATAGATTATATCGCTGAAATATTATAAAATATTTTGTAAAGTATTTATCCAAAAATCAACATTTTTATACACTTGAAAAGTGTATATTAATTGCCCAGAAGTTTGTAACGCATAGAATATTCATTTCCGACCCCATAAACTATATATTTCTTGATCAGGACGACGAGCGGTTCTGTCGTCCGTGTTGTGTGTCTGTCTGTTTTGTGTCGTGGGTTTTACGCGAATGTCCTGTTTTTAGCTACGGTGAAATTTAAGAATTTTTTTGACGCAACTTATATGTGAACCGGCGGTCGTGAATATCTATAGCGCATAGAACGACGGTGAAAGTCGTGAGAAAAACTTTTTTTTTCATGTAGCGTCAACGTATATGTTTAGTGTTAATTGGGAAATTACAAACGGTTGACTAACTAGCTGCAACGGGGTAAAAACTATCTAGTAGAAAAACTTTTTTTTTCATCGTAGCGTCACCAATCTTGGTATATATAGTTTATAGCGTACAAATTTGAAGATTTTATCAAAATCGGATGACTATCTATGCGCCATAGGACCGATCGGTCGGAAAATGTGTTTTACTAAGAAAAGTTTTTTTAGGTATCAAATTTTTATTATCAAGATTTAAAAATTTTAATATGATATATTTATATTTTCCGGTTAAATCAGTGGAGTAAAGTTTTCAAGTGTATTAAACTTCGGCACAGTCGAAGTTAGCTTTGCCTTCTCGTTTTTAGTTGCACCCGCTGAAAACAGCTTTTTTTATTGCTCAAAAGTTGGCAACACTGATATCGACCACCATTCAGATCAGCTTTTCTCCTTTATGTATAAAACTCTGGGCGCCATGTGATCTAACAGCGGCACTGCAAACGATTGATAGCACTTTGGTGAAATGTTTAATTACTATTTTATTATAATTTACTGACAGCTGCTAAATATTTGAGCATTCAAAAAGAGATTATTCCACAATGACAAGTAAGCAATGTCTCCAAACTGCAATACCGAATTCAACTTGATGTGACAATTTGTGAGAACTTATCTGCTTCAGGACATATGCATTTGATTAGCAGCATAATTCGATTTACAGGACAAATGAGCATTTTATAAACTTACACTCGCTCATTTCCTTAGACCAATTGCACACAGCTGCGGTGTCAATGCAATAAAGGATAACTAGAGCTTTTGCACGCTACTGAGCACACAGACA
Source organism: Lordiphosa mommai (assembly GCA_018904225.1). NCBI lineage: Eukaryota > Metazoa > Arthropoda > Insecta > Diptera > Drosophilidae > Lordiphosa > Lordiphosa mommai. The sequence continues at coordinate 1,420,347 of JAEIFT010000013.1, read as the reverse complement.
ATGTAGATATTTCATTGAATCAATTATCGCTGGACATGGCATAATAATTACCGTCTGCTGGCCACACAAGCACACACACACACAAGGTCGCTTGAAGCGACAGGGCATCAAGGGACATGTTCGTCTGTTCCATTGATAACGACATAGATGGGCTGCCTCCTTGTTGCTTAACCAGCTGAAACCCCCACCAACCAAACGAATGACAGAGTGAGTGGGCGAGGGAGGGAGAGAGCGGGAGAGCAAGAGAGCTAGAGCTTACGCAAAGCGAGGCATTCCACACAGCCATAAAACAAAATTTGCTCATATAAAAACAAAATAATGAAGTGAAAACGGCAACAATGTGATTACACACAGTGACAGGGCAAAGCCATAATGAATTGTTATCCGCGAGAGGCGAGACAAACCGTTGGCGAGCATCTGCGTCGGCGCCCTATTAAATGTTGCTGGCAACATGTTGCCAACAGATAACTTGTTGGATGCGGCGAATTGTTTGCCAATTACTCACCAAAAACACATTGATCAGTTAAGCCTGGCAAAACTGTGATTTGATTGGCAAACATTTCTCAAATCCTAATTAGACATTACCATAAGCGCAGGGCTCATTAATTGTGCAGCCCTAATTAACTTATTTACAGTTCATAATGTGCTCTCATTACAACTTTGGCAGCAGCTGTGGCGCACACTTCAGGGCAACATTACGACGAGTTAAATGGCTTGTAATGATGATGCCAACAACCAAGCACACACACAGACACAAAAAAAATTACATCTCCATTGGGTTAAATAGGGCTAAGTGTGCCCAATCACTCGAGCCGATTGTGTGTGTGTGTGTGTCTGATGGTGGTAGCGGGGGAAGGGGAGCCCAGCGAATGTCAGACAGCATTTATCCATTTGTAGCTGGACGTTGGGGAACAGACGTTGACTCGTCGCCGTTTTGGGTATGTATGTGTGTGTGCATTTAATGGATACTCAATTGTATCTTATCGCATATGAAATTGTTTTTATACCATGTACCCAAAGGTACACAGGGTATTATAAGTTTGTGTAAATGTTTGTTACAGGCTGATTCTTATGTAGGAATGCAAGCCGCTTCGGAACCGAACTGAATCAAATCGTAACAAAACGGTAAATGGTGCTCGTAAACCGAACTACAAACCGAACCCGCGTATGTTTCAAAATCCTGAATCGAACCGAACACCGCAAATAAAATCGATTTGGTTGGGTTAACCACCCTTAATTCATAATTGTTTGTTAATTTAAGAATTGTATTAGTTCAAGCGTAGTCGAGTTTGTTCTTCCTCTAGCTGACGGGTTCCAGTGATTCCGCAACATCTGATTTTGTCCATATTTTGGAATTGTTTTTTTTCTAAAAGAAAAAATGTCAGCATTCGGAAGTTGCAGATTGAATTGTGGGAATTTCACGAATTCTGTATATTCTTCAGTTGGTAGTGTTTCTTCAACTTAATCTAACTTAACTAGGTATGTATTTTTTACAGCACTATAAGGCGTTTGAAAATATATCGGTAAGATTTGCTAGGATATCCGGCATTTTGCCCTGGTGGCTGATAAACCAATAGATTCACCATGTTTTCAAGATGATAACGATACCTACTGCATTCCTGTTCTTCAAGATAATCCTGAAACTTATTTATTTGGCTTTATATAATTAAGTACATGAAAATATATATATTAAAGTTATTTAAATGATTAAGTTGACAACTTAACAGAAACAGGCGCCACGATCTTATACTATCGATGTGCTATCGTCAATGTAGAAACGCATTTTTCTATGCACACTAGATGCCGACGCGAGGAAGAGAGAGATGAAACTTGACACATTAGTGTCTAATACTGCATTTGAAGGAACCAGTTGGACCGGATGTCAATATATAGCTATATCAGCGAACGGTCGTTAGTGAGTTAAATAGAAAAGAGCAAAGAGCAAAGAGCAAATATTGAGTTCTGTATTCAACTCTGAAACGTTTAAATTAATGGTACAAGTTTATGGTGATATTTAATTAACTCGTCCACGAGTGGTCAACGCGATTCAAGAATAGAAAAAAAAATTACCGAGAATGGCCCAAAATTACCTTAAATTTTAGGGAACTTTACCTAAACTAACGTCCAAGGAATATTGGACTTAAATTTAAGAGCTACATTACCTAAAATCAGGGTGTCAAACCGGAACCCGAACCGGAACCGTATACCGAAAAGAACCGATTGAAACTCAGAAACAGAACCGGAACCGGACTATTAATTTTTTGAGAACCGGTATTTCGGAACCTTTATTTTTGGAACCGAAATGACCGAAAAGAACCGATACATTGTACCAGTACAGTTTCGGTTCTGAGTTCTTTTTTTGTTATTTCAGTTTTATTGCTTAAATCAGGGATTTCCTAAGGGTAAACGTTTGAAAAAACTTTCAAAGCTTAGGTTAAGGGATCATCTGGTATATTCTGAAATATTCAATAAAAATAACATTATATTATTTCTTTGCATCTATTTTGTTTTAATAATTTCCAAATATTATTAATTTATCCTTTATTTTTGCATTTAAAAAGGAAAAGAATTAATAATTGGACCAAATAGGCTTAACCTAACAGCAGGGTTAAATTGTGATCGGTAACGTTATTTGAAAACAGTGTATTAATATTCCATTAGATATCAAAAGTTCTCCTTGCTCTTTCAGTTACACAAGTATTATTAGGACATTTGTTTCCTGGGGTAAAGTTTATTATGTCTTCTTTCTGTTGTGTAGGTTGCTACCCGTTCGATTATATCTTCGGTTTAAGGGATTTTTAAATTATACCGGTACGTACCGGTATACCGAAATAAAAACCAAGGTACGTATACGGAACCGAATACCGAAATAAACTAGAACCCAAACAGAACCTTTTACCGAAACATTAGATTTGGTACGTACCAGAACCGGAACCGAAATTCGATTCGGTTTGATTCCCTGCCTAAAGTTATTCTTGTTGTTTTAGGTAATACGTGACCTATGTGATTTAGAGACCAAATTTGGTCCGAAAACCGGTTTGACACAACATTTTTGTGGAAATGGAATTCAGAACATGGCTGAATATGTGGACTGTTATTTAAGGCTATAATTTCCTTGGAAATAGTCCAAAATTTCCAATAATCTTCATCCAATTGTCTTGACGGCAAAATATATAACCAATATTGTCTAATTGTTTCTTGAAAATAAGACCCTTCACCAATTCCGATTGAACGAATTCGGAAACGAGAACAGACCAAATTAATCCTGTTTTTGGTCTTTGCAGTATCAGATGAAGCAGGATCTGATTGATTTAGTTTAGAAATAGTTCCTGCTCTTAACCTTTAATTCTTACAAACATAAAATCGTTTTGATTGAACCCGCACCTCTAAAGTCCCGTTGAATTTGCCATTCTGTAAAAATGTAAAAATTTTGTCCTCAAGCTTTTGGTTAGTGTGCCTAAGACCATAATTCTCATTAAAATTAATGTACCTTGTCCCTTACCTTTTAAGAAGGTATATGAAAATTTGGACCTACGTTATGTAAAAGGTATTCGAATTTTTAAATAGCTAGGTAAGGTAAAAGGTACACACAATTTGTATTTAGGTATGTATCTAGGTACAATTACCTAGGTACACCCTAACACTTGTGTTACTCAACCATATGAAAAATGTTCCGTGTCGATTTGGGTTTGAAAGCCTATATAATACAACTTCTGCAAGAATTGAAGCCGAATGGCCTACTACAACGTCAAATTTTTGGTGAATGGTCCTTAGAACAGCTCCATGAAAATCTTCTGTTTTATCGAAAAATGGCAAAGGCCAATTTATTGATTCCAATAAAAATATTGAATATATGATGCAAATTGACTTAAAAAGGCTTAAAAAATTACCCTTTATATGTGTTTTTACAAATACTCGTATATAATCACCACACCAATTTGACTCAGAAAAAATTCCAATTTGTACGTTTTTCATACCAATTATTTTTAGGATATTGGTCTATTATTAAGAACATAGATTCCAAAAACGTTTTTACCCAGAATTTAAAATTTAAGTTTAAATATACAATTTTTAAGGTAATAACTGCCTAAGAAGTAAATTTTAGGCAATACAAACCACATTCCAAAAAATGTAGAAATCACGTTTTTCTGAGTGTAATGAAAATGGAATTAAAAATATTTAAATCACCGATTCACGGCATTTTTACCGAACAATTGCGTCTGTGAAAGACTTAGTTAACATTTTAATTTCTGATGGCGCCTCATAGTGAAAGGTGATGATTGCGTTAGTTAGATACGTTTTTGCCTGATTAAGCTCCGTGTGACTATTATCTTTTGGAAATTTGCATTGGCGCCTGAAAGGAAATCGTAATAAGATCGTCAAAGTAATTCAAAATGCTTGTACCACCATTCGATCTTTATATAATTTTCACAGTATGTTCATTTCGATCAGGAAAGAGTCATAGGATATGTCCCAAATCATTGAACCAGTTCCAAAATGTGTTTTAAAGCCATATCTCAGAAATTATTTAAGTTATGAAATAAAAGACATTTTTATCCCGAACCAGAAAGTAAATAGTGGATTATTTGTCTATAATAATAATTAAGACCATTTAAAGGTAAAAAAAAATAAAAATAAATAATCAGATTAAACTGAATCAAAAGTGGTTTAGAGCCATATCTCAGAAAGTTAAATATGCTGTTTGCGTTTAAAATATGAAGTAAGATATTAAACTGGCCCAGGTCCGGCTTCGAATATTAAAATTGTAATATTCCGAGTTGCACCGAGTTTATATCTTGTTTTGATCAAATAAGCCAATTTTGCATAAAATATGGACTCGGTGCTCTAATTTTAAAAAAGTCCTGCACAGAGAAAAAAAAAGCTCAAGATCAATTTAATCTTTGCTGGTTAAACTGATCTTTTTAAAATATCAAATTTTTTCATACTTTACATAAATAGTCTCTTAGACGTTTGTTCATAAGCGTGTGCATTGGCTGACTGCGTTGAGGCGTCATTCCATTCGTGTTAAGTGCAAGGTCCTCGAGTTCGCCTCAGACCAGGCAATGTTTTTTTTTTTATATATATATAAAAGATCGTATTGATATTTTTATCATATAAAGTTAATCTTCGTCATATCGGAGTGAAATTGATATAAAAAAATCTGGAAATGACTGGCATTTATATCAATTTTTTTCTCTGTGTGTTAACTTTGCGACGCACCTTGTAGAAATGGTAAGAAAAGCTTTAAGGTTTTCCATGGTGGTGCCTCCACCTGTACAAGCTGATAGCAACTATAATGGTAATAAAGGCTTTGACAGTTACAGGGTATATAACAGTCGCGAATGAGCGACTTTTTAACTTGTTCTAATTTAATATTGTTTCTGGCCAAAAAGTTTTCGAGTCATTGGGGAAATCCGATGACTGCATAAGCGATTTTTCCTGTTCAATTGTGTGTAAAGTTTTGGCAGGCTGGGAGACCTATTTCAGTTCGGAGTCATTTATACAATTTTAGTTATACTTTCCAACTTGACCAGGCTAGACCCATATTATTATTTTAGCAGCAACTGCCGTATTCATTGTTGTTTTTGCCATCAGTTTGCTTACATAAAATGGAACGCGAGCAACTTCAGCTGCAGCTGCCGGAGGTGCATATTGTCAATGTGGACGAGGACGACGACGAGGAGGATATCATCGCTGGCGATGACTCAGAACTGGATGAAGTTCGGACCATGAGACTAGATAATCCGCAAGTGGCCATGCTCTTGGATGCTCCTCACGAGCCGCCGATTAATTTGCATCAATTGCTGGAGCACATCAATGTGCCACAGCGGCCACGCAAAAAGCGCAGCTTTCTAACCATCTCCAAGACGTTCCAAGTGCAGCCCGAGATGTGCGCCCTAATTGCCAACGGTTGGCAAGCCGTGCAGCAGGCGCAACCAGAGAAACGGGGCGAACACTTTGCCAATTATTTGATTGAGCACATGAATAGTCAGAACTATCCGAATGGTGTGGGGTTGCCGCACCGTTGGGGTCAGTTCTGACTGAGCAGGATGCCGTACATGTGGGAAAGGAATAAATTGCAGACAACAACCCCATAAAAAAACGTATTAAGTCAAGCACAAAATAAAAATATATAATAAAATGGGAGATTTCTGCTGGAAGCACGGATATAAAGAATAGTAAACTGTTGTAAATGTTAAACTGGCTGTTACAGCCCCAAACTGCCAAGCCGAGCTTCTTTCAATCTCTTACCAGTTGATCTAGCGAAAGTTGCACATTTAGTTTTATTTGGACAACCAAGCTTACATAATTTATTTTATGCATAGAAGGTATTAATATATCAGTGACTTTTTGAATTTCCCTCATAGAAATTATAAATGTAACAACTACCATTTGTTAAAAGCAGGGCATAATACCGTAACCGGAACCGTTAACCGAAATAAACCGTTTAAAGCCAGGTATCGGTATCGACAATTTTTTGAGAACCGAAAACCGTTAACCATTATATTAGAAACCGAAAAATTCGGAACCATACCGAAACGCTTATACCGGTATTGTTTCGGTTTCTTATTATTTATTTTGTCAACTGGTAAAATAGCAAAATATACACTCAGAAAAGAGTCTTACATTTTAGAAATTTGCCCTTAAAGAATATCCAGAATAATATTCTCTTTTAAAGATATTTAAGATATCAGGGCTGCGAACTTCTGAAATTTTGGAAGAGGTTCGGCTCGGAGGTTCAATCCAGTGAGGAATTTTTGTGTTCGGTTCTCGGAATGGTTCCTTGATCCTCTGAACCCCAGATTTTGATTCGAGCCTCGGGTTACTTCAAAAGAATAATATGAAGATTTTATTTACGATTAATTTATACGATTCAATTAGTTTGATCATCTATTATAATATAATATAAGTAATGGAGGCGACATTTCAAGCCCGAAATTCGGATTTAAATTTTAAGGAATTTCATAAAATCTGGAATCCATCATCAAATGTCATTTATTGCGATTGATTTTAGTCTGGATATTTTATTCGTCTTTGTAGGCATTATATCATTCTAGAACTGTTCATTTCTAAATTTTAAATTAGAAGAATCAGATTTAAGTATTGAAAATGTATGTACAACTAAGTTAGAAGAATATTTTTAAAGACCTTTCCAAATTTTTAAATTATTTTCGATGTGTGTAATCTTGGACAATTTTCGAAGGAATCCATAACATCATTGAAAGATTTTGTATTTGACATTCTAATAAACTTCCATTCTTTACAGTTAGTCGCAGAGTCATTTAAAGTTAAATTTTAAATAAACATATCGAGAATTTGTTCCGGCTAAAAAATTACTTTATATTGTGAACCGAGGGGTTCGGGGGGGGGGGGGGGGGGGGTGGCGGGCGGGGGGGGGGGGGCTGCTCTTGGGTCGGGGGGGCGCTCGGCGTTGGGCTCGGGGGGGGGGGGGGGCGGGGGGGCGGGGGCGGGGGGTAACATTTTTTTTGAATGAGGGAGGGTTCGAGGGATCAAAAATGTAGAAGGTTCGGTTCATGGTCCGGTTCGGGGAACCCAAAAATCCCGAACCGGAACGGTTCTTAGGGGTTCGGTTCCGATATATTCAATATAGAAAAAAAAATTCAAAAAATCGGAACAACTTTTCTTTGGTATGTAGGTTGCTATACATATTTCTGGCCAAATAATGAAAACGCAAATATTTAGGATCAAAACTGGTTTTATTGTTTTCCTTAGTTTTCTCCAGCAAGATTTATACACTTTTGCAAGCGCTCAAACCAATTGTCGAAGCACTTGTTCCACTCCGATTGAGTCACCTCCAAAACATGGATTTGAACTCTTCAACAGCATCTTCTGGCGACGAAAATCGTTGACCACGCATTTTCCCTTGATTTGCGGGAATAAAAAGAAGTCCTTGGGTGCCAAGTCAGGGCTGTACGACGGATGACCCATCAATTCGACGTTTTGGGCGGTCAAAAAGGCGCTGGTGTGAGCTGATGTGTGAGAGCTCGCAATGTCTTGTTCGTTTTTCGAATTTCTCCGAAGACTTCAGGCAAACAAATTGTGGTGTACCGCTCTGAATTGACCGTCCTGCGTTGCTCAAGCGGAACAGTCGCCATATGACCAGTTTAACCGAAGAAACAGGCGATCATTTGTTTCGAAGTGCTTCTTCCACGAACGACTTTCGTTGGATTTGGCTCGTCTTCGAAGACCTGTTTTGTTTCGGGCTCATAAGCATAGATCCCTGTTTCGTCACCTGTAACGATCTTATAAACGTCTTTTGAAACACAGCGATTATATTTTTTCAAAATTTCTTTGCATCAATTTGAGCGATTGTCAAATTGTGCGGGATCCAACGAGAACAAACCTTTTTTACGCCAAGGTGTTCATGCAATATCGAATGTATGCTGGTGGAAGAAATGCCCAAGGATGCCTCTATCTCACGGTATGTCACATGACGATCTTGATCTATCAGTTCACGCACGGCATCAATATTTTCTGGCACAACGACTGTTTTTGGACGACCTTCACGACCTTCGTCTTCAAGCGAGCGTCGCCCGCGATTGAATTCGTTAAACCAATTTTTCACAGTGCTATAGGATGGTGCTTCATCTCCTTACAAAGATTTAAGTTCATCGTTGCACTCTTGTAATAATCCACGTCGAAAGTTGTGAAAAATTATTGCACGAAAATTTTCACGAGTTAATTCCATTTTTCTGCCGAGGTAAGTTTTCAATTGATCGTTAATCGATATAAAACGTGGTCACACATGAAAGAGTTGTATGGAGCTTTTATCGATTAAAGTCCAAACTTTTTTTTGGGAAAAGGCCAATTGGTCCTAAAATGGCTAGAATTGACCAAGGCCAAAAACTTAAATAGCAACCCACGTAAATATTAACCCTCTAACTAGGGATACGGATTTTAGATTTCAGAGCAGATCGAACTATTTTTAACAAATATTTATTAGCTTTATGATAATGGACCTAAGTCGAGTTTGTCTGGGCGACATATGAATACAGAATTCTTTAATTCTAGGTTTTTGTATATCTTATTATATTATTTCTAAAATAAACATTTTTGGATATCTTGAAGTAATTTAAACTTTTTAATATTAACAAAAATATACTTGTACCCGGTACGTACCGGTATACTGTTCCCTTCTCTTCTGACATTTTTATGTTAATAGGTAAAAGGATAGTCTAAAGCTAGCAGAGTGTCCAGACTTAATCAAAGATTTTTGTACAATTACTCCGGCTAGTGGTCAGTCAGATGAACTGCAAGGCTTAATATTAATTATAAATCAAAAATGTCGTTTCATTTTCGCAAAACAAAAGAGCCTCCTGGCCAGATCAAACATATCCATGACAACTCTTCCGAACAGACTATGCCTTGAGGCCCACAAATAAAGTTGCATGAAATTGACAATTATTAAACTTTTTTTGGGGAAAATTGAAAACTGATGAGCTTTATACGAACACAAACACAAAGGTCCACTGACGGTCTTTTCTATGCAACAATTGCTGTTTATTTGCCCATATGGCAACAAATGACAATTGCAATGGGCCAAGCTACGAACAATTGGGCAAGTGTAGCAAATAAATACAAAATGCAAAAGATAATTGCAGTAGGAGCCACAAACTGTAGCCAAAAGGCTTATGAATTGTGGGCGTGTGGCGGCTGAGAGGCAACAGCCGCAAGGGATGCCAGAGCAGAAGGTAACCGCATTTAATTTCGTAAATGTGCACCACACATAGATACAGTTGCAGTTGCAGTTGCAGATGCAACAACAAAGGCTTAAGTGACATTTGCAACCGGCCCCCACAACAACATGGACAACAACAACGACAGCCACATAAAGCGCTGGCATTTACGACCATTATTGCAACAGACAGGCAGCTTTATTATGTGCCACCGCCACACCACTTACATGCACCACCCGCCAGGTGGGTAGGTGGGTGGTTGGTTGGTTGTTGCTGCCTTGATTTTTCGTGTCTGCTTTTAGGCTGAGCTTCTGCTTTTTCGTAAATGTTTGCCACATGCAACAGCATGTAGCCGGCGATTCTCTAATTGAATTGAATTGATTTTCGGTTGACTACGTCTGCCTAATTGTTACATTCGGTGCGGGGAAATGGCCATTTAAATGCATTGTGCATAAAACAAAACGCAAAATGGTCAGCAGCATTTAAAACGTAATTATGGCTTGTTGCCCCCAGACATGCCCCACACCCGTTGGGCCCAATGTAAGGGTTGATTTATTTACCAAATGCTGCCGCTGCCGCTGCTGCTGCACACCTCCATTACACATCATGCAACAATCGGACAGTGGCAATAACCATGGCAACGGCATCGCACTTTCCCTTCCTGTTTGCACTGCCAAATGAAGTATTTGTGGGGGTTGATATGAGCAGCTCGGCAGCAATGAATGCCCGAAATGTGATTGATGCTCATTCGCAATGGCACCCAATGCCGGACGATATTGTTGCTGCATGTCTTTGATCTATGACCAAAACCCAACCTCTCACAAATTCCGCCTGAATTTGGTTGAGTAATTGATTTTGCCCCAGCCCCCGTGCGGATCAATTCAGCACTGTGGAGCTCTTAATATGCAGCTAGACTAATGGATTATTGCAGAATTTCTTATCTGTACATCAAAAACTGGCCTATGCGAGGTCTATGTTGGTCAAGTCCAAAAATATATATGTCTAAGCGAGGGGCGGCTCATAAATTATTGGCCTGAGTAGAGAGGGTAAGTTTAAGTCGGCCTGCCCGACTTAAATATACCCGTTACTTAGAAAAGGAAAGTTTAAAATCTTTATAATATCACAATATGTTAGCACTAACAATAAATGTTAGTATTAATATTAAATGTTAGTATTAACATTAAATGTAAGCATTAACATTTAGTTAAAAGACTGAGCGCACAGTGTCCCCAAATATACGAGAAATTAGTCAAAAAGACGGTCAAGGGCAACTTTATTATACTTTGTACCTACCAAAGTTTGTATACACAGAGAAAAACGAGAGCGTAAGTTAAAGTCGGCCCTGCTCGACTTCGATATACCCGTTACACTGGAAAAGGTTTATTTAAGAATATATTAATAAATCACAAAATGTCCAGCGCAAATATTTGATTATCTAAGAACTCGACGATAGTTCATCTGATCGTAAAACGGTGTATGGCGGATCGATAAGTAATGATGATTATAATATGTGACTAGAAGGTTCACATAATCTATCTTTAAAATTGTTGGAGATATAAGGTATTTTCCGAATTGCGAGGATGCCAACTCTACTATCGTATAACTGATCGGGAAATGATACATGGCGGATCGATAGGTAATGATGATTAAGAAGGTTTGAACAGTCTATTTTTAAAATTTTGGGAGATATGAGTTTTTTTTCAAATTGCGGGGGCGGGAAGAGGCGTGGCAAAAATTTGAAACAATCTTGATCTGCGTGCAGACAATACAAGTCTACACCGAAAATTTAGTAGCTCTAGCTCTTATAGTCTCTGAGATCTAGGTGTTCATACAGACGGACGGACGGACGGACAAACGGACAGACGGACATGTCTATATCGACTCGGCTATTGATGCTGATCAAGAATATATATACTTTATGTTACATACATTTGCACGAACTCAGTATACCCTTTTCACTCTACGAGTAACTGGTATAAAAAGGGAAAGAGACCAGTTTTAAAAAAAAAAATTATATTAAGCTTGTAATTTAATAGTACTCTATTTAGAAAAACAATTACAAGAATCGGCCCAGAGGATTCAAAGATATCAGTAAAAATATGCCCTGACGTGACGGTAGTGGGTTTTGAGTCGGATTACAAAATTGCAAAACTCTGCGAATTGAGAAACTCTTTTTGTATAAAACTTTTTTCAGTAGTTTTTAGAATAATATAAGATCATTTTCCAATTTACCAAATATAAAAATCATTTCTTGTTCTTTTTTATTAGCTTTTTTTATATCTGTCGTGACGTTACTAAAATTTCATTTGGCAATTTTATATATAATATAAATATATTATATATATAATATAATTTTTCTAAAATTTTTCAACGTAACAAAAAAATCCATTTTAATTGTAGCTAAAGATTTGCGAAAGGAGTGGAAGTTCTTAATGACTCTTAAGGCTGTAAATCGAAAAGAGAAAATACACTGAAAAACTGGCCAAAACGAAAATTTGTACTTTCTAACCCGATATATCGCTATCTGTACTAAGGAAAGCTTTAAACTCTTTAAATAAAATTATTTTGCATATTTACCTCTTCTAAATCAAGAAAGACTTTTCTGCGGAAATGCCAATATTTTGTTAAGATTGTTTTGTTTTTTTGTTGATCGCTTATATCTGAAGAAAATTATTAAAACTTAAAAAATAATTTGGTTATTTTACCTATTTACTTTGTCTGGGACTCGAACTCACGACCGCGCGAGACTATTCGGCGAATCACTTATAAGAACCCAGGCAAATGATATGTTCAAAATATATATATATAAAATTTTTTAAAAAGATTGAGATGAAAGCTTTGTATGAAATCGAATGAATTTGCATGAATTTGTATGAATTTCATTAGAATATTTTTATTTCGGGCGTAAATAACTTCTCCTAGTGTTATAAAAACCTCAAAAAGTTACATAAAGCCCGGCGGTCGTCAAGTAACCTGACGTTATAACATGCCCCCAAATAAACATTGTCGAAAAGTAATTTTAGTTTCTTAATGTAGCAACGTTCTTCAGCCACTTGATTAGATATTATAAGTGGTAGTAAGTATATCAGGCACACCACTGTGCACTAATTTCCATTTCATAAAAACTGCTCACAGCTCAAGCACAGTCTTTCAGCTTCGCTATTGGGATTCCATTTTCATTGTTTTTTCTAGCATTTATGGGGAAATGTGTGCAGAAAGTTTTCCACTTACAAACGATTCACAAGTGAAATACCTTGACTTTTGTAGCCGCCCATGGAGAATGGGTACCGGGGTATGTGGCAAAGTTCAAGTTTGTAACTGCCATTAACGAGACTTTCTATGTGCCCCATGCAGCATATTGCGCACTCAAACAGACACGCACGCACACACACACGCACACACATTTACAAACACACAGTTTCGCATTCGCCTGATCACATGTAAGTAGCAAAATTGTTGGAAAATGAAGTAAGCAGCAGATACGTACAGCAAATGGCAAACGAGGCAGCAAGTTTAAAGATGCTTTTCGCCATAAGTAAGTCTGCAGCGTGGGTGGGCGACCGACCACAAGGCACGACTAGTTGGCAACCAGCTTAGCCATCGCATCCGTTGCTCTGATTTTTGCCTGGGTGTTGGGTTAAGCTATCTAATTTCTTCGCATCTGTTGAAAAAAAGGCGAGATCTGATGCACATTTAGCCATGACAACTGTGCTCTTAGTTTTTAATCATTTATTCTCGCAGTGTATTAGGCTAATGCTGTGGCACTATATTATTCATTTGAATGCACATAACTGGCAAGCATTTGATGGAATTTCCTGCAAACAGGTACACACAGACAGACAAACTTCCCGGGAATACAAGCAACACAGCAAATGCCGCTCGACCAGGCCCCACTGACGCATACATAGACGAACATACTTATATGTATTGTACATAAGATAAACAGGCTTATGGCCAGTTGGGCTTCTGGCCCCGATGCTTAAACAAACAGACAAAACGCCACCACAGGCAATCAGAAAGGTATTCAACCAGAAGACGGTTGCCTTTTTCCTTAGACTAAATGTTTATAAATATTTGAGAAAATATTCCAACATTTAAATGTTACAACAAATATGCCAAGCCGTTATTGTTATTTGGCGTTGAGATATTTTGCGTTTGTTTGTTTGTTTGTTGCCGCCGCACAGTGCACAGTGGTTGCTTCCACAGGCCAAAAATCCAAAAATTAAACTAAAAGTATTTAAGTAAAAAGTAGACAAATTGTTCAAATTTCTTAATGCCAAACAGGGTTTTCTGCGAATCTAACGGAACTTTCTAATAATCGTTTTAAATGGTCGCGTCTTTATCCTTCAATGTCGTGAATATTATCTGCTATAACCCAATTTTGCCGAGTTTGATCAAAATCGGATTAATATATCGAAAATAAATATACAGACCTGTTCCCGTTTCGGAAATTTGCGGAATTGGAATTGGTAAATGGTTCCGTTTTCAGAAACCGATTGTCTTATTCGGCGAATAACTTTAAATTTCCATTTATCTTCATTCTCCTTTTTTAATGCCAAAATATAGAAGCTATATTATCTAATCGTTTCTTTAAAAAAGGAACCTCTACCAGTTCCGTCCGATCGGATTCGGAAACGAGAAATGATCAATTTTGATAAATTTGCTATATTGTTTTTTGACACAATCTTACTTAAACCTTTTTGTTGTACGGTCCGTCTAAATGTACCGAAAATCGTGCTAATCGTTCTCAATAGTAGGGCAAGTCCGTTTTTCTTAATATTGAGAACGGCGGGCTTAAGGTAAGAACGCATTCATTGAGACCGGACGTTTTGCGTTTACGAACCATCCGGTCTTATTATTGGAACGGAATGTAGGTCACGCCAGTCGCTTCTGACTCACGCGAGCTGTCTTCAGTTGGTATCACTTAGCTTGGCATTAACTTGCCGCTCCTGGTCTTCCCATCTCAGTCTTGGTCGTCCTCTCCTGTCGGCTTTTCCAAAGACTTTCTCTTTTCACCTCTTTGTCGCATCCAGCCAAGCAGCTAGCATTGTATACGCTTGGCTAGGTTAGTGTTCCCTTAGTGCTCATACAGTTCGTGATTCATTTAGGAGCAAAATTCATCGCCAACCTTTAAAGGACCTCCTCCGTAGAATTTTTTCTCGAACCGCCAATTGCCGCCTCAACCGCTGCTTAAGTGTCAATGCTTCTGCGCCTTAGTGCAGGAGAGAGGGCTCTACTTCTGAATTCTTTACTTAGCCCGTAGTAGCATCGGTTTGCACGAGTAATTTTTTTTCGAAATTCGAGGCTGATGTTGTTTTTGCTGGTTATTGCTGTTCCTAGATGGACGAAATTACAACCTTACCATGTCTAAAGCCACACTGATAAGGTCCAATCAGGTTGCTTATAAGCGTCTTTAGACGTTCACATAGTATTCGTGACCTTTTGTTCAAATTTTCGAGTCTTACTTATGCCGAAAAGCATCTCGACTTCCTCTCGCATGCGCCTTTAAAGCACCTTCTTGTAAATGTATGTTTATCTGACACATAGCATCTATCTAGATGATGAGAAATCGGCCCTACATAGACTTCACATATGGCATGCTTAAAGCTTGAAAAAACTTTATTAACAAACTGATATATGCACTAAAAAAAAAAAACTAAGAACTGTGTACTGAAATCAAGTATAAACGCTGGCAATAGTACGGTAAGTACGAATATACTTGATTCAAGTACAAAGTTCTTACATCAAGTACGATTTTTCAATCCAGAAATTCTTAATTCTAAACTCTTCAGAGATATATTAAGTACATTTCAAACTATCTTATTGGTCATACTTTTAGGTCGTAAAAGTCTTAAGTCAATCCCGAAAAACTCTTAAAACCAGAATTTGCATACTTAAAATAATAACAAAATATTTTTTGAAGTTTAATAAATTCTAAATTATTACCCCAAATTTTGCTTCAAACCAAATAAGAGTACATAAAATAAGTATGTTTTCGGTCCATTAAATTCTTACGCTGTGTCCAGTGCTTGAAACGATGTCTCTGTATCGAATCAATTATGACTGCAAAGATCTTATGGCCTTGAGCTATTCAAAGTTCAAGAAGGTTTAACTGTAGACCAGAAATCTACCATCCCTCCATAAGTAAAGTGATAGAACCAGTTGGAAATTTTAATAACAGATTCGTGTTGAAATATTTTGTATTTTCCATTGCATACTTTTTTGGATTGGCATTTTAAGATTATTTCGTATTTAATCTAAGTAACATTGTACTTGTATTAAAAATTCGTTTTCTAGATTTTTTTGGCTAACTGTAAGTACGAAAATTTCTTGATTCAAGAATGTTTGTTCTCATTTACTTAAAATAATCGGTCGTTTTTGGACTTAAGAATGTTTCATACTTAATTGAAGTACACCCAAATTTTAAGTACAAAGCAGTATAAATTCCATCCCGATTGACCTGGAATTCAGACAGTCGTTTTTTTCTGAGTGTGCAATTTGAATTTATTCCAACTAAATAGGCGAAATGTTTCACTGTGCGCTACCGTCTGACTGAAACAAGAAACCGAAAAATTATCGCAGTCAAAAAGTTTTGAACAAAGTTCTGAGCTTAGGCCACAAATTGATTTGCATATTAAAAACAAAAGTTGTGAAATCTTGTAAATGGTTTCGTCTCCCGGGAGAGAGTTCTGAGTGAGATTTTAAGAGCATTTGTGATTTTAATTGGGGGCAATTTGAGCCTACTCCTGCTTCTACATAGAGGCGGGGCCGGCCATTAACACATTTTAATCTGCCACTGGCTGATGGCTTTTGTGTGGTCGACCAGACAGCAGCATGAGCAGGAGCAGCAGCACGCCTGGCGCTCTTAATCATCAGCATAAGCAATAATGAGAAACAATTGCCTGCCCCTGGCAGTCGCCTTTTGCTGCCACTGCAATTGCAGGCAAACTTTTATTGCATTGCCATGTCAACAGCAACAGCAATCGCAATCTGTGTATCTGTGTGTGTGTGTGTGTGTGTGTGTGCACTTAAAATGAAGCTACTTGTGTGCCCGACACAGATGCCCAGATGCCAGTTTCCAGAGCGAGATGGCAGTAGGCAATGGCAACGGCAACGACAACAAGCTCTGCCCGTCTGCTGCTGCTGTTGCTGCATGCCACATTCAATTAGTGCAACAACATATCCTGCCATCAGTTGGCGTTGTCGTTGCCATTGCCTTGCCCGAGTGAGAGCAACCCACAGACAGAGACAGAGTCCAACTCAGTGCTACACTTAATTTTATTCATTTGACAGTTGCAGCACAGCGTCACTTGCTGCCACACTCACACACACACACAGTCACAGACACTCGCTGGGGCACATGAATCGCTGCCACACGTACACCAGCAATTAAGGTCATTCTCCCAACAGCAACAGCACAAATATTTTTTAATTATGACATTTTATTGAGTGAACATTTATGCAAAAATGACAAAACCCTCATTGTTTGCCAGCTGAAGGGTCCAAAGTGGTTTGAGTGATTTTTAATGAGCGCAGGTTAACCGGGGTTGCAGTTGGGTGAGTCAATCCACATTGTTAAGCCATGAAATATCTGAATGCATAACAAGCGACAAATTAAGGCCCGAGGAAGTTTCAAATGTAGCCGAGCGACAGGTTGGAGTGCAAAACGAGAATGGATGGGTTTCGAATGGGCCAATCCCGGTAGAGAGATTGAAAAATTAAGTATCTCTAATCAGTGGCGTACGAAAAAGGGTCGGGGGGTTTGATTTAAATAAATTAAATAACATGCCAAGGAAGCAGAGTCTAACTGATCATTTTTTAAGCCACCCCCGAAAAAGTCCTGCAAACGCTACTGTCTCTAATACATTTAACTAGAGGCTAAATTCGACTGTGAAATCCTTTTTAAGTGTGAATATAGACAAAATGGCTATTAGTAAGTATATTTTAATTCGACTTTTTAAATTCCATACACTTCAAACCTCTAGATCTTGACATCTTTGAGATTTACTACTGAGATCTAAGGATCGACAGACACACGGACATTACTATTTAGGCTCGGAGACGATGTCCTTGTCAGTGCCGCGAATCTGCCACTTTTTGTTTGGATATAAACATGGCGTAAAAGCACCGAATTCAAGAGGTAAAATTTCTTAATAGTTTTCCAATTTCTTGAAGCTGTTTCTCTGTACTTCGTTTTATTGATGTCGTTTGAAAAAGCAAACGTCTCAACTGCCGAGAATTTGTTTCCCGGGACATTTTCGGTATGCTATAAGTACTCGGTCAGTGGCAGTGGCAGGTTGTGGCAGACAAGTCTATACATTTCACAAATACCACATATTATCAAAGACAAAACGAGTTAGATCGAAAGCTCACAGCTGAGCTCAAAAAAATTACATAAATAAAACGAATAGACTCAGTGGTCAATTGGTAATCGAATTCAAATTCAAAATTATCGGGTTTTTATATTTAAAAATAAAAGTTTTCTTTTGATAGATCGGCTGTTTAGCTCAGTGTGCATCGGCCGTAAATGTCCCACATCTGCTGCTTTCAGTTGCTTTTGCTTGCATTATTGTACTTTTAACTTTATTTCCTAGTCCTTCTAGATGAAACATACACAGAATAAACGGGAAGGCAAAGCTAACTTCGAATGTGTCAAAGTTTTAATACACCTACAAAACTCGCATGATTTTGATAAATTCAAAATCATTAAGATCCAATAGTTTGCTGTTGCATTTGACCAACCTTGCATCAAAAACATAAAAGTTTTCTTATTAAGACCCATTTTTCGACTGATCGGATTGATCAAACTTTGCAAAACTGTTTAAAAGCATAAATTATTCATACACTTAGAAAAAATCGTTCTAAAAAGTCCAAAATCAAGTATATTCGTTGACAAAAGTACAGTAATCCCGCTATTTCTTAAACCGTGAACGGTGGTGTCATTTCATGAACCAAATTTTTAAGCCCGCCGTTCGATTTTCATGAACGTTTCAGTGATGTGTTAATAACATTTTGTGCTCAATTAGGAAAGCGTTGGGGACGTTTTGCGACCATTTTGGGCACGTTTTTAGAACAATTTAATTTACATTTTGATTACATTTGTGGAACATTTCGGTCTTATTCAGGAACATTTTGGTTTAATTTTATGTAATTTTAAATGTCATGTTTTAAAAAATTTTATTGCAAATGCTTGACATTAAAGCAAGTGATAAACCAGCAAGTTTATGCCGGCTCGAGGTCAAATTAGTTGCAATTTTGTTTAAAACTTTTTTCAAAACGGAGACAAGCCCTTCACCAAAGAGGAGGGAAATCAAACATCTATGCACCCAGAGAAATCTAGCACGATTAGGCAAGACTGAAATCGGCTTCAATTTAGTTTTTTCGTCTTGAATTTTCAAGAAGAAATCTGCTTGAAATCGAGAAGACTTGTGCGCTCGATTTGAGTTTGGTAGCAAGAGAGGTGAGGCGTTCGCATTGCGGAGAGCGAACGAAAAAACGAGAGCATTTCGTTCTCTCGCTCTCTGGCAACTTTGTTCTAAAATGCTTACTTTCAAGAAGATCTATTCTTGAATTCGAGAATAAATCATGCTTGAAATGAAGCCGACTAAATTTAAAACCGAGCAGATCGAGCTTCAAAATTCATGCTTGATTTCAGTATTTTCTTTTTGGATCCAAGAAGATTCTGTCTTGCCGAACTTCTGACACGAAATCTGCTTGATATCAAGTACGATCTGCTCGCTTTTTTCTCTGAGTGTGCCTTCTCATTTCAGCATTCCTATAACTGCTTGGGAATTTAAAGTCAACACTAGTGCAAAACCGAACCGAGCAAAGCTATAAACGGATGTGGTGTTTTTTTGTGAACGTCGGGCTTGTTTTGTGAACGAAAATTCACGAACGAAATGGTGCAAAAACGAGCCCGCTTGAGCTGGAGTTTTAAACGGTCGTTTTTTTCTTAGTGTAATTGCCATCAAGAAAAATTTAAAAATTTTTGCTACTAAGACACATTTTCTAAACGATCGGTTCTATGACAGCTAAAAGATATAGTTATCCGATCCGGGCGGTTTCGACATATAAGCATTGTGCAGTAAAAAGAAGACACAGTGCCCAATTTAAATCTGAGAGACTAGTTTGGATAGAAACAGACAGACGGACGGACGGACATATCAATATGATATTTTAATGAAAAAAATTATATATATTATGGTAAAAGTTATATGCTTTCATTATAAAATGATTTGAAAAAAAAATGTTATTTATAAAATATCACATTCATCAGCCCAAGTCGGTTTGATATTTGATTTTTATGCACTTGTCACAAACATTTTGAAATTTTGATTAACAAACCACATATTACTTAACTGGTATAATTTATTTATTTTTGATTGCTTTTCCAGGAAAATTATTATTTTATTTTAAATACATCGTAAACTGCTAAATACTAAAATTAAATTTTTTTTTTAAATCTATATAAATAAAGAAAAATTCAAAATTTTTTTTTTGTTTTTTTTAGTAATTAATTTGGACTAGTTAAATCCGGCAAATCGGCCACTGTGCATTGACTTGATTGTGTGAGTCAACGTTCTACATTTTGATTGACAAAATGGTAAGGCCATGAAAATACTTCCTTTTTTACCCATTTATTTTGGCAAGGTAACGTCTTATAGCAAATTTCCACAGGGAACATTTAACACATTTTGGCGTTTTCATTATAAAATGAACATTTTATTGACATACAAAGTGTGTGTATGCCTGTGAAAAATACAAATTGTGCCTACCTTGCCAGTTGCTTATTGCTGATGACACTTTCGTCCCCCTGAGAATGTCAATATAAATGCAATATTTTATGACAAATACCAAATTCACTCGGGGTGATTGACAACATTTAAAAAAAAATGTACAAAGTGTTATGTTTTTTCCTTATACAAAAAAAATGTGCAAAGAAATATTGTCACTTCTTTAATTGTGGACCTAAGCTAAGCAGAAAAGTGAGCTTTAAAACAAGAAACACTTATGATTGACTTTGGGCAGTATCAGTTTATTAATTTAATCACATTTCATGGTATGCCGACCAATTACCACTTTCCTTTTTTTTGTCAGGAATTTAATTTAGCAAATACATTTAGCTATCGGTCCAGTCATCATGAATATTTCACACTTTTTTAATGTCGCAAAAGCGCATAAAAATTCCATAAATACGCTAATGAAACACATGGCTATGGCACACAGACAGAAGACAAAAATATGAAAAACAGCAACAAAAATATAAAAAGGAAAAAGGGGAATCATTTGAACAGCCCACCCAGATGGCAGGCATGCAACAAGCCCAAACAGAAGAGGGCATGTAACGTTCTCCCTCCTCCTACCCACCCAAAGCAGCAACCCTGGTGACTCTCTCGCCAAATGCATTTTCATTTTATTCCATTTTTGCCAGCTCTGCACTCACACACACACATGAGCAACGAACGCTGTGCCATTATTGCTGGGCGCCTGTGACTTTTGAATGCATCTACAACAGTATCTGGTATCTCTATCTGACTAGGATATTTGCCATTTATGAAACCATTTAACAAACACATCATAAAAATTCAATTCAATTCTGTGTTTACGTCTACTCTGGATGGTATTGCTTTTTAATTGCGGACACGAGCGGAAATTGCTTTCACACACGCACACACACACACACAGACACACTGTATTCCCCCAAGTATGTGTGTGTATATAAATGGCTACAACGAGGGAGTGCCCATTGACATTTTACTAGAATAGTTGCTGCGGAAGTGCGTTGATTGCAAACCAGCTAAAGGAGTTTTCCTTTGCCATTTGCCTGACCTCAAAAACTTTGACCTTTTTTTTACCAAACAACTTTCTGCTGTTTTTTTAATTGCACCACATGCGCCATGCAATTTATAATTGGAATCAGCTCCAACCATACACTCACACACACACTCACTCCAACTCCCACTTGGGGCCAGCAGGCGCGCTCTCATTTAATATGAAAGTCACAGAATGTGAGCTAATTGAAAACACTTGCAATATTTATGAGCAGCGCAACATGTTGCCCAAACACTTGACTACCCTGGCTCTGGCTGTTGGCAACATGTTGCTGAACTAATAAAACAACAAAATGATTTCATTATAATGGATTTATAACGCAAGCCAAGAGCAAACATCTAAACAGCCGAGGAGCGACAGAGATGGAGCGACAAAAAAAGTGAGAGCGAGACCAATTGAGAAAGAAAGACAGAGCGGAAGAGAGACTGAGAGAAAGAGAGAGAGAGAGAGAAATGCACTTTTGAATTGAGACGCAAACGCGGCAGTCCATTAAGCGCAATGTTGTTGTCATCATTTAATGCTTTTGTTGCTTATTTGCCTTATGCGACTTGACAGGCTCGCCCCTACCCGCCAATGTGTCCACCATCTCCCCACCATCTATCTCTGTGTGAGTGAATGAGAGCAAAGTGTGCGTGTGCGCATTTGCAGCTCGTTGTTGTTGTCTGCAGCAGCATAAATGGGCCCCCACAGCGTCGTTTGCAAGCAGAAGCAGCAGCAGCAGCAGCATCGTTCGCCTTAAGTGGAGATATTTATAATAAGTTTATTTGCTTGTACTTTTTGTGGCCCCTTTGCAATGGCAACAGCATCACATGTTGCCAGGCCATCCTTCGCATGCAACATGTTGCTGTTGCTGTTGATGTTGCCCGGCTCGTTTTGGCACTGTTGGGCATTCACATGCACAATCACATTCGCAGTTGTAAATTGACGTTTTGCGTTAACGACCGTCTCCATCGTCGTCGTCTTAGTTGTTGTCGGTCTGAAGTTATTTGTAGCTTACGTGTGTTTCGAAGTCGTTGTCGTCGTCGTCATCATCAACAATTTCATTGAATAAAGTAAGGCAATTTTCTGTGTGAGACTCCGCTCAGTCAGAGCCAGCATCCTCAGTCCGTGGAACGTACAATTTGTTTTGCATGCTTCCTCTTGTGTGCGCCATCTCAGCGTATTGCTATTCAAGTGTATCTAAATTGCTTCATCTTGTGCTGCAGCAGCATCATCACCAACAGCTTCTTTTTGCTATTCAATCTTGTTTTTGTTTGTGTTTTTTTTTTCCCCTTCATATTTTGCAGTTATTTTTAGTTTTGCTGCTTACCAAAAGCCTTGTACCGCTTGGACTTGTTTGCCCTGATTTTCTGCCATTTCCATTGCCTGGGCGAATCTTCAATTCAATTTGCTGTTGGTGTACAATTTAAATGAGCAATCGGAGTAGGAAAAGTGCCCTTGTTGTTGCCGTTCGCATTGTTCTTTCTATTGTTATGCGCTGTTTTATTGTTGTTGTTGTTGTTGTTAGGGCTTTTGCTAATGATGTTCGACTTAAGTTGTTGCTCTGGCAATACTTGTATATTTACAAGAGTTCATGGAGTTCACTTTGAGTACGGATCATTAATAAATTCTCCGCTTTTTTAGCATAATTTGCAAAATATGAGAGAAAAATTAAAAGTAGTTGTGATTGGTGCACTCAGAAAAAAATACGACTTCCAAAATTTAGACTTGACCATGAATGAATTAGGATTACGAAAGCAAACACAAATCATTTTTGTGGACAAGAGGTTCGGTTCACAGTAAACCAAAAATCGGAATTTCGCCTGATTTTAAATTTTTCGATTATTTAAGACTTTTATGAAGAATAAAGACACAAATTTGTTATAGGATCCCTTTCTCTTAATTTTTATAAACTTGCAAAGTGTATATTAATTTTGCCCAGAAGTTTGTAACGCATAGAAATATTCATTTCCGACCCCATAAACTGTATATATTCTTGATCAGGACGACGAGCTGAGTTCAATTTCCTCTGTCCGTCCGTCTGTCAGTCGGAACCGGCCGGATCGGATGACTATATCATATAGCTGCCATAGGAACGATCGGTCAAAAAAATAGTTTTAGTTAGAAAAACATTTTTGTTTTCCATCGTAACGTCACCAATGTTGGTATATATTAGTTTCATAAGTTTCCACATAATACTGAACAAATTTATCGAAATCGGATGACTATAGCATATCCATAGCTGCCATATAAACGGTCGGTCAAAAAACTAGTTCTAGTGAGAAAAACTTTTTTGTTTTCCATCGTAGCTTCACCAATCGTGGTATATATTAGTTTTATTGTTTCCATATACTTCCACACAATAAATTATAAATCGGATGACTATAGCATATAGCTTCCTTAGGAACGATCGGTCGAAAAACTAATTCGTTGTGAGAAAAACTTCTTTGATTTCCATCGTAGCGTCTCCAATCGTAGTATATCATTTTTTTTTTTTTCCCCACAATTTCAGAAAAAATTTAAACAAATCGGATGACTATAGCATATAGCTGCCATATAAACGGTCTGTAAAACAACAACTAGTAAGAAAAAATTTTTTTTTTTTTTCGTAGGGTCCCCAATCTTGGTATATATTAGTTTTATATGCTTTATTTTTTTTTAAAAATTATCAAAAACCGGATGACTATAGCATATAGCTGCCATAGGACCGATCGTATATATATATGATCACTATAGCATATAGCTGCCATACGGTCGGTCAAAAAACAAGTTCTAGTGAGAAAACTCATGAAAAAATTTATAAAATTCGGATGACTATAGCATATAGCTGCCATAGGACCGATCGGTCGGAAAATGTGTTTTACTAAGAAAAGTTTTTTTATGGTATCCTATTTTTATTATCAATGATTAAAAATTTTTTAATATCTGATATCTACTTCCTATATGTATTTTACTGGTTAAATCAGTTGGAGTAAAGTTTTTCAAGTGTATTAAAACTTCGGCACAGTCGAAGTTAGCTTTGCCTTCTCGTTATTTTTAAAAACCAATCTTGATTTTTATACCCTTGCAGAGGGTATATTAAAATTGTCACGATGTTTGTAACGCATAGAAGGAAGCATCTCCGACCCCATAAACTATATATATTCTTGATCAGCATGACGAGCTGAGTCTATATAGCCATGTCCGTCTGTCCGTCCGTCTGTTTCTATGCTATCTCCTCCCTCAGTTTTGAAGCTATCTTGACCAAACTTTGCAAAAAGTCTTTAAATACACATAGGCTGCACATTTGTCGGAATCGGCCGGATCGGATGACTATATCATATAGCTGCCATAGGAACGATCGGTCCATAAACTAGTTCTAGTGAGAAAAACTTTTTTGTTTTCTATTGAATCGTCACCAAACTTGGTATATATATATAATTTATTAAAATCGGATGACTATAGCATATAGCTACCATATAAACGGTCAGTCAAAAAACTAGTTCTAGTGAGAAAAACTTTTTTGTTTTCCATCGAAGCGTCACCAATCTTGGTATATATTAGTTTTATACCCCTTCACACAATTCTGGAAAAATTTATCAAAATCGGATGACTATAGCATATAGCTGTCATATAAACGGTCTGTCAAAAAACTCGTTCTAGTGAGAAAAACTTTTTTGTTTTCCATCGAAGCGTCACCATTCTTGGTATATATTAGTTTTATACCCCTTCACACAATTCTGGAAAAATTTATCAAAATCGGATGACTATAGCATATAGCTGCCATATAAACGGTCGGTCAAAAAACTAGTTGTAGTGAGAAAAACTTTTTTGTTATCAATGGTAGCGACTTTCAAAAAACTGCAAGGTAGATGTAAAACATCGGCGTAGCCGATGTTAGCCTTCTATTTTTATTATTGATTTAAAAAAAAAAATCACTCATAAGTTTTATAATTGATTTTTTATAATAAAAATCAAAAATGAATATTTAAAAATAATTTTTAAAATAAAAAAAAAAACGAGAGCGTAAGTTGAAGTCGGCCCTGCTCGACTTCGATATACCCGTTACTCAGGGTAAGGTTTATTTAAGAATATTTTATTAGATCACAACATGCCCAAATTTTGGAAGATATGAGTTTTTTTTCCAAATTGCGGGGGTGGCAACTCTACTATAGCTCATCTGATCGGAAATTGATGTATGGCGGATCGATAGGTAATGATGATTAAAATATATGTCTAGAGGGTTCGAATAATCTATCTTCAAAATTGTGGGAGATATGAGGTATTTTCCAAATTGCGTGGGTGGCAACTCTTCAATAGTTCATCTGATCGGAAAATGACGTATGGCGAATCGATAGGTAATGATGATCATAATATATGTCTACAAGGTTCGAACAATCTATTTTCATAATTGTGGGAGATATGAGGTATTTTCCAAATTGCGTGGGTGGCAACTCTTCTATCGTTCATCTGATCAGGAAATGATGTAGGGCGGATCGATAGGTAACGATGATTAAAATATATGTCTAGAAGGTTTTAACAATATATTTTCAAAATTCTGGGAGATATGAGGTATTTTCCAAATTGCGTGGGTGGCAACTCTTTAATCGTTCATTTGATCGAAAAATGATGTATGGCGGATCGATAGGTAATGATGATTTAAATATATGTCTAGAAGGTTCGAACAATCTATTTTCAAAATTGTGGTAGATATGAGGTTTTTTTCATATTGCGGGGGCGGGAGGGGGCGTGGCAAAAATTTGAAACAAACTTGATCTGCGTGCAGAAGATACAAGTCTACACTGAAAAATGGTAGCTCTAGCTCTTATAGTCTCTGAGATCTAGGTGTTCATACAGACAGACGGACAGACGGACGGACGGACAGACGGACAGGTCTATATCGACTCGGCTATTGATGCTGATCAAGAATATATATACTTTATGGGGTCGGAAATGCTTCCTTCTGCCTGTTACATACATTTGCACGAACTTAGTATACCCTTTTTACTCTACGAGTAACGGGTATAATAATTTTTATACTCTGTACCGAAGGTACACAGAGTATATTGGGTTTGTGCAAATGTATGTAACAGCCAGAAGGAAGCATCTCCGACCCTATAAAGTATATATATTCTTGATCAGCATCAACAGCCGAGTCGATATAGCCATGTCCGTCTGTCCGTCTGTCTGTCCGTATGAACAAAGAGATCTCAGAGATGGTAAGAGATAGAGGTTTGAGGTGTATGGAACATATATTTCTTATACTTGCAGGCAGATCAAGTTTAGTTTTGATTTTTGCCACGCCCCCTGCCTCCCCCACAATTTGAAAAAAACTTAATATCTTCCACAATTTTGGAGTTAGGTTGTTCGAACCTTCTAAACATATATTCTACTCATCATTTCTTATCAAGCCCCCATACATAGTTTTCCGATCAGATGAACAATAGTGGCGCTATATGTCAAAGAAAATTTAATGCAACGACAAAAACAACAACACAGCCATTGGTAGAACTTACGTGAAAGAGAGAGCGAGATGGCAATACCTTACTGGTAATTTCCCAATTGGAATTGGCTTGACGGCATTAGCTAACTGGACTGCGCCGCTTTCAGTTTCCCCCTCCCTTCTTTCCAATAGATATTTGTGTAAGGAGGCAAAGACCAAGTATAAGGGGAGCGATGCAATTAAGATGGCCTGCGGTCAGAAATCACGCGTGATTCCCGCGTGACTAATATAAATACGTTTATGTTAATAGGAAATTAAATACAAATTTTATAATTTTACGAGTTATGTACTAGGATAATTCTACTCATTATTATTTATCGAGCCCCCATACATCGTTTTCCAACCAGATAAACGAAAGTCAAAAGAGTTGCCACCCCCAGATTTTGAAAAAACCTAACACTTTAAAGTTATCAGTTACATACAAACAGGTACAGAGTATATTACAGTCGGGCTTGACCGACTTTCTTACTTGTTACCAATGATTTTTAAAAATAAAAATCAAAAATAACGGTTCATTACATATTTCCAAAGTCCATGAAATAACAAATAAATTCATATATTTGATGTATGTGTAGGACATCTGCATCCCAATGATTTTTTTAGTGAAAAATTTACCCCATAACCGTGATCGTTATTGATTAAATTTCAAATGCATAAATATAAACATAATAATACTTGAATCATATTGTCAAAAATGTCCCGTTCGCAATGTCCCATTACGAATCAGATTATTATTTATTAAATAATAAATATTTAATATTTTTTAATCAAACAAAAAAACATTTGAGAAGTATCATTCATGTATAAAATTTTAAAACTCATGGGGCTTTAAAATTGTGTCAGGTTTCGCTAAGTTCTGCCTATATGTAGGTGGACCCGCAAAATAAATTCTGTTTTTGTCCCGTTCGAATCACTTCTTATTTTGCCATTATTTTGGAGTCAAGATTTCACTGGCCATTCGCTTAAGCACTAATTATAGTGCTACTGAATATCTATATTATAAATGAAAAATCAAATTGAAAATGTAATTTATTTTGCCCTTTTTTCTTTGTAAATGTGTACGAACGTCCGTGTTCGACATCACGGAAATGCCTATATGGGCATTTCCGCAGAAAAGTCTACCATGACCGAAACATTAAAAGTTCATTTAAAGTTATTTCTTACTTGATTAAGAAAAGGAGAATATGCAAAATAATTTTAATTAAAGAGTTTAAAGCTTTCCTTAGTACAGATAGCGATATATCGGGCTAGAAAGTACAAATTTACGTTTTGGTCAGTTTTTTAGTGCATTTTCTTTTTATACACTTGAAAAGTGTATATTAATTTTGCCCAGAAGTTTGTAACGCATAGAAATATTCATTTCCGACCCAATAAACTATATATATTCTTGATCAGGACGACGAGCTGAGTTCATTCCCGCTTGTCCCTCTGTCTGTCCGTCTGTCTGTTTCTACGCGAACTAGTCTCTCAGTTTTAAAGCTATCAAGCTGAAATTTTGCACAAAGTCTTCTTATTACTGCACGCAACTAATATGTGGGTACCGGCCGGATCGGATGACTAAACTTGGTATATGTTAGTTCTATATGCTTTCACATAATACAGGAAAAATTTATCAAAATCGAATGACTATATTATATAGCTCCCATAGAAACGGTCGGTCAAAAAACTACTTCTAGTGAGAAAAACTTTTTTGTTTTCTGTCGTAGCGTCCCCAATCTTGGTATACATAGTTTTATATGCTTTCACATAATTTTGAAAATTTTTTTCAAAATCGGATGACTATAGCATATAGCTGCCATATGACCGATCGGTCGGAAAATGTGTTTTACCAAGAAAAGATTTTTTAATGGTATCAAATTTTTTTTATCAATGATTTAAACATTTTAAATGTCTCATGTCTATATCCTATACAGTGCACACTGGGCCCAATTGCCCATTTTTTGGCATAAAGTCTAATATTGATGCTGCAGAGCTGATACTTGGTATATATGATAGTTTTAGAATGACATGAAAAAAAATTTGGATAATTCTGGACACGCCTACTCTTACCGCCCATATAAGAATGCATTGCGTATACGTACTGTAATGTTGATTTTTTGATTTCCCGGTTATACATTAGTTAAAATAAATGGTAATTTAATTTATTTAATATAAGCAAACATATTTATTAAGGCTTGAAGCTTCATCTTTTTCAAAAGCACATTGAGAATTGTAACTTAATATTAAAAATAGTTCTTAACAAAAAAAAAAATAACAATTATCTTCTACTTCTAATTCGTCTATTTCATCCATTTTCTCATTGCTGAGCTTGTAGCCGCTTAGTTGCTCCAAAACCCAGCTTTTAATTGCGGTACCATCTCGATCGTTATTTAGCCATATATCGAGCAGCGTTCCATGAGAGAACTCAAGCTTACCTACAAGTTGAGAATACCGCAAGGGCCGCAAATGGCCGCAAAAAGCATAAATAACATAATTTAATATACATATTGAAGTTAATTTTAACATACATTACAATTGATTTCGGTTAATTCCAAAAAAAGTTTTACTCTATATAAGACGAGCACTTTGGTTAAGTTTTCTCTGTATATGGACAACACAAAATAGCACACATTAATACACACATATTAAACATTATAACAAAATGCTTCCATTTATAAATTCTACATACCCTGGCCATCAATATCCATAATTTGCAATAAATTATTGTGCAAATTTATACGACGTGCAAGTCCACAAAGTTAACAAGAATTTGACGCCAATTTTTTCGAAACAATCACTTAACTCAACAGTTGACTTCGATAATCAATAACAATGTCAGGGTTGCCAAACAATCCAAAATATTATTCGATTCTTTGTATATAGATTATGTAGTTTAAAGGTGTATTATTAAAAATGAGTTTTGTTTCCATGAAATTTTCGACTTTATGCCAAAAAATCGGCCATTGGGCCCAATGTGCAGTGGCGAAAAATATAATAGGACCACTATGACACCTTGTCTAATTGATCAAAAAACAAACAATTAGTGTTGCGATTTTTTCAAGTCTTGTTTTTTTTAATATTGCTTAGTATTCCCCTAATAAGAAAAAAGTAGAACTGCCCTTGAAATGGTTCTCAATATGTTGTTTTTTATTTTTTTATGGATAAAGAGCTTAAAAATGCGAAAAAAATAATATGACCACTTTTGCATTCTTCATAGAAACCGCTATATTTCGCAGAATTACATTGACGAAAAGCATGTGGTTAAGGGATTTGACTTTGATTTTATTATTTTGATCATCAAGAGTAAGCTAAATCAAATCCAAGGCTCGTGGAAAACACTGGAGTTCGGAAAATAGTGATATCATCAAAAAAATCGATTTTGATTGGAAAATCCTTTCAAGAAGTTGTTCGATTGGTTGGGTATTCAAATAAAATAATACGGAACGCAATAAACTACAAAGACAAGACTGAAACAATTGCACAAAAGCGATTCCTGGCCCAGTTTCACGTCAAAAGATGGATCCGCGAGGACAAGAGGGATCATTTTAGGGCTGCAACTGAGCTCAAAAAGGACCTCAATATAACTGCGTCAGTGCAAAAAGTTCACACATGATCCAGAGAACAAAACTCAAAAGCCCGGAGGCCCAGGAACATTCCCTCTTTTAAAAGCCACACATATTAGTAAGCGCATGGAATTCGCAAAGGGACATCTTAATTGGACATCCCCAAAATGTGGGAATATTTTATAGAAATATTACAGTTAAGTTGTTATGTTTCGTGGAAAAGGTTCTCGTTTATACGCCAGGAGTCCTCTTAACTCAGAAAACAATCCAAAATACACTGGAAAAATCATTAAACATGAAGGATCAAGTGTAATAGTATTTGGATCTTTTTCTTACTATGGAGTAGGTCGACTATATTGTATGAAAACCTTAATGGATCAGCATGTATACGGTTATATTTTTTTTAGATATTTGATGCTTCCTAACACAGAATATGAGATTCCGCTAGTTTGCGTCTTCCAACAAGACAATGACCCCAGGAGAAACCAAAGGAATGGTTAAGAAAACATTTTGTGAAAGTTTTTTAGTGGCCTGCGCAGTCATCAGACCTTAATCCCATTGAAAATCCGTGGTCTAATATCAAAAGGCAGTTAGTACAGTTAAGCCAACCATCATCGGATCAGTATGGGAAGACTTTCAGGAGTCCTGAAACAAGATTCCTCTTAAACGGTTTCAGGACTTAATAGAATCGATTCCAGGACATTGCGCAGCCTTTATAGCCAATAAAGGCATCCCAAATAAAAATGAAATTTATTGAATAATCTAAGCTTTAATATACAATTATGTTTCAGTAATCATTTAAGTGATTTTTGTAATTTTAAGTGCATATTTGATAAGTGGTCCTATTATTTTTTTCGCCTAATTTCCCTATTCTTTTAATAAAATTCCTTAAATTTGTTAAAAAACGGTAAATAAACCACGGATTTTTTTCCTATCATAATTTTTAAGAGTCTTCTCATTCTAAAAACGTATTCAAAGGTTTCTAAATGTTACAAATGAAGCTATAACGCCTTTGGAAAATTTGCTTGTGAGGGTGGTCCTATTATTTTTTTCGCAGCTGTATATATTTTTCCAGTTAAATCAGTTGGAGTAAAGTTTTTCAAGTGTATTAAAACTTCGGCACAGTCGAAGTTAGCTTTGCCTCCCCTTTTTTTTTGTAAATAAAGTGTTATTGAATTACTACCTAATTATAAAATTTTTTGAAAAACTTGTCTCTTTTTTATCGTACGAATATCACGTCACGTCAGAAAAGAAATGCCCTTATGCTCAATAATAGAAGTTTCAATTTTTTTCATATATTTGAGGTCACTGTGCGCTCAGTCTGCCAACTTAATGTTAAACATTTTATGTTAATAATAATATTTTATGTAATTAATAACATTATGTTAATATTAACATTTTATGTTAATAATAACATTTAATGTAAATAATAACATTTAACAGAAACACTAACATTTCATAGTAAAACTTACATTTTATGTTAATACTAACATTTTATGTTAATACTAACATTTTATGTTAATAAAAACATTTCATGTGAATTCATGATTAAATGGCATAAGCAGAATTAACAGTAGCGCTGTCTATCTGAATCCTCTTCAAAAACACCCATTTATGGAACATCCTTTACTATTATAAAAAACAAAAACAAATCGAACGTCAAGCAGCGGCTTTAAATATAACACACAACATATAATTGTTAATGAGTAATTGACCTTATCAATAACATATCGCCTATTAATAAATGTTCCCTTATAGCTAATTGAGCTGTTGCAATCTCAAACAATATTCATACATATATACATTGTACATACCTAAATGTATAACAAATCGCTTAGCTGACTAATTCCCTTCAGCGAACTGAATTACGACATTAAAACACAATGAATGCTTTGTGCTTATGTGTGTGTGTGTGTAAGAGCGCGCAGCCCAGCGCAGAGTTCTCAGGAAATGAAATTATACACCAATTATTTCAATAACCACAGCAACAACAACAGCACACGTTCCACACTCCTCGGGTCATACAAAAAACGTATGTAAACCTTTTAAAGAAAATTAGAAAGAAAACTATAAAAAAATATACGACCCACCAAATGAAATCGCAATAATTAATCAAATATAAAATCTCAGTGAACAATTAACAAACGAAAGACAAAACCAGCCAACCAAATGGCAGGGAAAGCCGTTAGCTCAGCATTAATTAGCGCTAAACGGCGTCGCCATCGCCAAGTGAATGCCTGCCAGCGAGCGAGCAAACTCCCCAAAGCAGCATCCGCCGCCAACTTATTAAAGTATGTACATATAACTCAATTATAGAGAATTAAAAACAAACTCACAGCCAGAGCGAACGACGCAAAGCCAACGTCGGCAAATTTGCAATGCAAAAGATATAGGCAGGCAGGCAGTAGGTGCAGGGTTAGGGGGGGCAGAAGTGGATGCGCCCAAGCATACTTTGAGTCCCACTCTCCATATGCGCACAGGCAGGCAGGCAACAACAATCAAAGCAATAAAACACATTCAGCATTTAATAATCATTCCAGCAAACACAGCCTAAGCCCCGCAAGGCACAAAAGCAACATGTTGCCAGAGTGGGAGCAACATGTTGCTGAACGGGAAATTTATGGGTTCACAAAGCAGCGCAGCCAAGATACAATTAAGCGGTAAATGCATATGAAAATTTGTGTTTTATTGCCGTGCGTTAGCTTCACGTGCGCGCCAACTGAGAGCCATGTTTCGGTGGCTATGTGTGTGTGTGTGTGTGTCTGTGAGAGCGCACCATAATTGTAATTATAGTAATATGTTTTATGATGGTCCCCGTCGTTTAGCAACCCCACACACATACACACTCACTGCCAGACATATAGACAAACGGACGGACGGAAGGACAGACAGACAGACAGACAGAGAGCGCTCGCGCGGCAACAGCAGCAGCAACGGCCAAAATGTATCTAGATACATAATTGCCACATTCAGTCGTCGTTAAATAGTTGCACGGCGCAGTTCACAGCAGCAAACGGAGCCAGCAGAGCTCCGCCGTCATCGTTGTCGTCGTTTGTCGATGTCGTTTTCGTGCTTTATAGCGTTCCCAGTCAGAAGTCGTTCAGAATTGTTGCCGTCGTGTGGTCGGTATCGGATCGGACCGTGTGTTTTGCCAACGCAGAAATCGTTTAACCTAACAAGTGTGCTTAGCCGGCATTTTTGGTGATTTGTGCGACGGGGTCCAAGAGTCAAATTCAATTTACGCGCCGGCTTCAAACACAACACTACACGTAATTATAATTAGGCATGAGGCCATATAGAAAGAGACCCCCTCAGAGTCCCCAGAGTCCCCAGAGTGTACCATTTTAATTAAGTGTGTTACAGCAACAATGAGCGGCAGTCACGCATGTGTATCTGTGTGTGTGTGTGTGTCCATTAGTCACACATGAAACTAATTAGCATTTCGTCTGTTTGTTATTGTCGCATTTGCGGGCCAAAAGAATTAGCGCGGCAAGCGATGTCAAGCGCCATTATGCGAGCTATATTTAAGTTTGTTTTTTTTTTCTCTGTTTCTTTTTATGATTTTGCTTGGCATTCCCATTAATTTGTTTATTTTGTGCGACCGACGGCAATCAGCAATGAAATTTATAAGACGGCCATAGCATAACTTTTGTGCACAATTACCAACAGCAGCAGCCACCACTTCTTTGTATGGACGCTAATTGCTGCCGTGTGGCGTCTGTGTATCTGCTAGATACGTCGCAGCGAGGCCTCCATTGTTGGTTCGCTTTGTTTGTTGGTTCGCACGCTCCCGCGACAGCGGGTAATTTGTCAACCCAACGCGCTGACAGGTTACGCAGTCGCACAGTTGACCGACAATTGATTTTCAATTCAGTTTCGGGCACATAAATAAAGTGAAGGAAATTTCCATTTTCACAAAAAATATTTTGTCAATTACTCAATTAAATTTCATTTGGCCTGAGGTGTTATAAATAAAGCAAAACTCCGCCCGATTGGGTGCCACTTGAGTGTGCGTGTGTGTGCCATTAATGCGCGTATATTAATAATAAATTCAAAATAAATAACTACATTATGCATATAATAAAAAAATGCAACAATTGCCATTTTACCACACACAAAAAGTTCAAGTTTTAATTGTGGAAACGTGCAAAACGCTAATAAAAGTAAACAATTAAATGAACGTAATTAATTTTCAAATGGCCTGCGAAAGCGGTTAATGTGTGAATTTTTGCTAAACAGTCACCCCACTGGCAGCTGAGATTGGCCGCAGGCAGAAACATTGAAGTTCAATTATGGATTAAGCATTGAAGCACAGCTTGGGCTGTGGGAAAAGTTTGGAAATGCAGCAAGCCGGTACGCAACGGAATTTCTCTTAAACAATTAAGTTGCGGGTTTTTGCGTTGATCACTTGGCCAACTCAACTGTGGACAACTTGATTATCCTGATAGCTAAATCCATGTATCATGAGACTTGAGCTTTAAATTGAAGAATTGAGGATCGGAGGCTCTATTATCTCTTTAGGACATGTTATAGCCAATTACACCATCAAAAATTTGGATTTTTATGAAAATCTACCGTGCGCTTTAAAAGATATTCAAGAATTTATGTTTAAACTCCTCTGGCGGTACCTTAACCAATTGTTCGATTATGGAACATTTTGTGTTTTTGTATTCCCAATGACCCTGTCCGTAGATTGTGAATTTCATAGAATTTTATCTTGAATTATTTACAATCCAGTTAAAACTGTTTATACTGTGTGTTGCTACCAAGACACTGGGTATAAGGTGATGCTTACAGATGTCTCAACATTCAGAATTTATGGGTCTAATACCGGGCTAATCAACAAAATATGATTTTGTCGTACTGCTTTATCATTATTTAAAAAAATTAATTCATTATTATGACTCAGCTTGGAATTTTTGGAAGCTAGTTTCGTCAAAATCTGCTGCGCCCCAGATTTGTATGATTTCGATCAGCTAATACCTGACAGGCATTCAGACCAACTGATAAACACAACCATTCCCTATTAAAAATATTCAATATTTAATTGTTAATCCCATTCTGAAATGAGTGTTTCGGTTTAAGGAACTATTTCGGTTTTTGACTTCGATAAAGTAACCGGATTTTTCGAAGCGTTACAAGTATTATTAAAGATATAAAAAAACAATTATCAAGTGTCAGCTGCAAACATAAGATAAATCATTTGAGAAGAGAGTGTGTCAATCGTCCGCCTTACCATGTTTGATTACACCATGGCGGTGTCAACATAAACGAGCGTCAACCGAGAGCGTACTCCATGGTGGAATTATTACTGGTGCAGCGGTCACTTAAAACTTATACATCATACTTATCGTAAACAGGTTTCGACAAAATTTGCCGAACTCGAATGTGGTGCATGTGATGTTGTGTATAATTGATTGAGTGAATCATTTTTATGCATTTGAAGTCGAGTTTGTCCGATTAAAAGTAATTTAAACATTAACGTTTGATATCGATTACCTCAATCGTTTATTAGATAAGTGATCATGAACCACATTCGAATTCTCTTTAGTGAAAACCGGAACAGGCCTGTTAATCAGTTTTCAATTTGTTTTCGATCTGTGCGCATACGACTCACAAAAACAATTTGTATACTTCTCAATGGACACTTGACATTTTATTAGTGTGTCTTTGACACTTGATGCGTTAGGTCGATCCACGCCACAGACTAGTAAATATAATCTCAACAAGTCGCCACCATTTCACTCAGAAAATAGTTAGCTGTTCGTTGTCATTTTCGCTCTTTGAGTACTGTTATGACAATATCCGTCTCGCTCCAAACACCGTGTTTTCCTATGTGAACTATAATTTTGAGTTAAGAGTCTATTGAGAGCCGTCTCATTTTTTTTTATCTAGTAATCATTCTCTATGTACACGCATCTCAATTGTTGTTTGGTAGGTTTTGGGGTTGGTTTTTTGTGCAGCGCTTAGCCGAACACTCTCGCGCTCACTCTTTTTAGATGTAACAGTGAATCAATAGATCGTTCAAAACAACAATTTTTGCATGTCTGCAAAAATAACACACTTTGATTTGATTTGACGACAACTGAAATCCATGTTCGGAGTTTAGTTATGAGAATTAAGCAATCTTGGAACTCTAAACTCAAGGCAAGACTCCCTAAAAGAAGGCTGCAAAATATGCTCAAAATATGTCATTTCATTACAAACTTGGTTCTAGCTTCTTCTAATGGTAATGCGATAGATTGTACTTCAAATTTGTATTTATTGATTAACATAGACTTTTTAGAGAGTGAATTATTAGGTTCCGCAACATCCTACTTTTTTAAGGATAGAACGATTTGTCTTGCTGTTCAAACAACTAATCAGCAATCACGAAATAATTTGACTGACATTATTATTATTAGAGCCCCCAGAGAGAGAGTCAACCATAATTGATAATGTACAATGGTGGTGGTGGTGTTTAAAAAATCATATTATCTTTATCCCAAGAGCATAAGTATACTGTGGCAAGGATTCGGCTCGAGTAGATCACAAAAGTTTTTTGATAAATAAATCTGAAGTACCAAACGATAAAAACTGAAATAATGATAAATATACATAAACACATAATTAGCGGTTTTAATCGATTAAAAAGTAAAAAAAAATCGTTTCCTTTTTCTAAATATGATTAAACAATCGGTTTGAATAATACCAAATTGAAATTCAAAACAAATCTGATAAAATGATTCACAACAGAAAAGAGGAGGTATTTCTAAAGCTGATTGCCACGACAATTTACTAAAATTTATTTGCCTAAAATGTAAGCATATAGGGGCTGGAACTTTGGTTCTGATTGTCTCTAGTAGAGTTCTAGTAGATCCACGTCTATCACGTCACGGTCCGATTTCAAACCCTAAGTTTCAATACACTCACGTCCCGATTCCGACATTGAATAATTTTAGTATCCCCGAGATTTCATCCTACTTCGAATTTTTAGAATTAAAAACAGCGTTTTTTCATTTTTATATATAAAATAATATGTCAATTAATTTTTGATGGAAATAACTGCTTAAAAGAATGCTTTAAAAATATATTAAACTTTGCTTGACCATTTGATTAGTTCATAATCATGTACGGTGCCGATTCCGACCACAAATTTTCCATTCAATTACGTACCGACCCGTTCCAGCAGTTTTTTTCGGATGAATCCCGAATGATCCGCGCCCATCACTAGCCTCAACCGACATCATATTCAGAAACCGAGATCTGTGTATTCGTGCTTCAACAGCTTGAATCCTAGTGTGTGTGTTATGATGCTGTTCCCTTTCAGCTTTAACGCAGCGGTCCAGACTTCCGGATATACTGCAATTCTCCTTTGTCCTTTTAATATTCCTCTCATTAGTGTCTCTTTCTTCTTTGAAAATTGTAGATGGAAGTGAGTGAGCTTTCAATTTCGTGTTTGTCACATTATTTTGTATATTCTAGACGAGTTTCTCCACCTTAAACTAATTTCAACTTTTTTTATCATTCGTAACGGCTCTTCTTGTTTTAAAAAGATCCCTATGTTTTTTTTTTGCTGGGCTATCAGACATTTCGATTTCCTGAATACCATGATAATGTATAAACATCGAAATAGAGATGCTTTGGATATCTTTTGCATTTATTAATACAAACCAAGATTCAATGGTCTTTATTTGCATCCGTGGATAACAGTGAACGGCCGTCAAAGTGCTCGTTCTGCTTCCATTGCTGAAGAATTCTACCTTAGAGTATTTTCTTGAATCGTGGGAATATTCCCAAATGGGTTGTTGCCAAAATTTGAGAAAACGTGCGATTTAAATTATTTAAACTATTTCCATTAAAATATGGAAAATTTTTTAATTGATCTATATCGAGTTTGCCTTTTCATAAAGTATTAAAAGGCGAGTCTGATGATTAACAAACAAAGTAGTAAGAACTGATTGGATGACGAAGAATTGTTAACGATTTTGGTAAAATTAATTTTGCAATTGCAAAGTTCATCTTAATATCATTTACAGATTTAACAGTTGCTTCTTCTATAAATGTTTATTGAATTTCCATTGTATTGCTCTTTTGATGCCCAGGTCGCTTACTTTGTTGCCATTCGCAAACAAATATAAATAATTGCCACAATTAAAAGACTTAAGCAAAATCTCGAACTGCATAATTCAAATGGCCGGCGCATATGGCAAATTAAATATTTCGCCACATTTTTAATAATTGAACAAAGCTGACAGCTAAATTGAAAAAGAACACCAGACAAATGGGGCAACCAGGTCGAAAGATGTGCACAAATAATTAAATACATTTAATTAAATTTAAAAAAGCATTATGCAGCCGCCACACACAGACAATGCGCTGCCAATTATGAAACCAGAACACATTTAAAAATAATTAAAAGTTAAATTTAACGAACACCACGTCATACGGGGCCAATAACAAATTGTGCAACTAACACAGACAAAAAGAGAGAGAGAAAAAAGCAACAACGCAAATGCATTAAAATTAATTTCCGAAAGAGGCAAAGCAATAATCAATAATTGTCAATTGGCTGGCTAATGAATTAATTACATTTCTCTTTTTTCGTCAATGTTTCCTTTGTCATTGGCGTTTTTATACTGTGTTGGTGGCCAAGCAATTTAATTAACGAAAGTGGATTAATTTGCAACTCGTTAGACTAATTAGGGATTATAATCAGCAGCAGAAAAGCAGCGAAGCATGTGAAACGTCAAACACACGGCGAGTCTAAAAAGTGAGTGTGAAAGCAAAAGGATAAAAACAGCAATAAAACGTGACCTTTGAAAACCCAAACTATAAATAAAGTGGAACACAAACTATAAAAAAAAACTACAACAACAACAGGGGAAAACCCATTTAATTGGATTCTGCACGCCTTGGCTATTTGGATACAATTAACCCTTTGAGCGTTAAGGTAAGCAACAATATTACCTAACCCTAACCCCTCACCCTTCACCAAGTAAAATACATATAAACCGGGGTTTTCCCCGGCTAGTTGTTTTCCAAATACTTTTCCACAAGCTTGCAATGATGTCTCACGCTTCTCTGCCCTGATAAGAGAATCAACATAAACATGGTCCCTATCAATTCTTAGAAAAATACCTCAATGAATCTAGGTGCATTGAGCAATAATTACACGTGTAACTGATAGTGATTGATTTAATTGGTATTAAAATGTACGGGGGTGGAAAAAATTTAAAGTGAAAATCTTAAATACTGAGATACTTTTTATGCAAATAATCAAGTAAGTGTAAAATGGCCTTGAATGCAGTTTTTCTCAGTGTCTTCTTATCAGGTGGCTCAAGCTTAGGTTAGCTCAGGCCTAACCAACAAAGACTAAACAAAAACAAAATAATAACAGTATTCACACAGAGGGAAAAAACCCCATTGAAACTTGAATAAAGTTTCATTGTTAAATTTTTTGATTGTAAGACATGTTCCTTGAAATTGGTACTCTAAACTTTAAACATTTAGCCTAGAAGTAGCCAACCGAATTTGTAGCTATTTACTATTTATTCATGGATTCTTTTCTTCCCAATTATTTGGTTGCCATAATTGAAAATAATGAGACTCAATGCAACGCTGACCTACTTCATCGAACTCTGGCCAGCGACTGAAAAATTGTTAGCTTTCGTGGCATAAGCCTCGACATGCATTGGCCACGTGTCGGTGCGAACAGCCGAATATAATAGGCCCCAGGGGCTCTAGTTGACGAAAACTATGCTACATAGACTAGGACTACATATACATAGCAGACGTTGCAATGACTTATGGGCGATATATTTATACACTTGAGAAGAAATATTCATTTCCGACCCTATAAACTATATATATTCTTGATCAGGACGACGAACTGAGTTCATTTCCGTCTGCCTGTCTGTCCGTCTGTCTGTTGCTACGCGAACTAGTCCCTCAGTTTTAAAGCTATCGAGCTGAAATTTTGCACGGAGTCTGCGTTTTACTGCACGCAACTAATATGTCGGAACCTGCCGGATCGGATGACTATATCATATAGCTGTTATAGGAACGATCGGACTAGGAACTAGTTCTAGTTAGAAAAACTTTTTTGTTTTCCATCGTAGCGTCACTAATCTTGGTATATAATAGTTTTATATGCTTCCACATTATTCTGGAAAAATGTATCTAAATCGGATCACTATAGCATATAGCTGCCATAGAAACGGTCGGTCAAAAAACTACTTCTAGTGAGAAACATTTTTTTTTTCTATCGTAGCGTCACTAATCTTGGTATATAATACTTTTATACGCTTTCACATAATACAGAAAAAATTTATCGAAATCGGATAACTATATTATATAGCTCCCATAGAAACGGTCGGTCAAAAAACTACTTCTAGTGAGAAAAACTTTTTTGTTTTCTATCTTAGCATCCCCAATCTTGGTATATATTAGTTTTATATGCTTTCACATAATTTTGAAAAAATTTATCAAAATCGGATGACTATAGCATATAGCTGCCATAGGACCGGTCGGTCGGAAAATGTGTTTTACTAAGAACAATATTTTTTGTGGTATTAATTTTTTATTATCAATGATTTAAAAATTTTAAATATCTGATATCTATATCCTATATATATTTCACCGGTTAAATTAGTTGGAGTTAAGTTTTTCAAGTGTATTAAAACTTCGGCACAGTCGAAGTTAGCTTTGCCTTCTTGTTTCTTTTTAACTCTGGTTGAGTTTTGAGCTCAGGCAGTATTAATCCTATTTAGGTTAGGCTCGGACTCAGAACAAAATAGAGATTTCAACTGGGGGAAAAATATTTTAGTCAAATCAAAATATTTAATCGTTTCTTAGAAATAAGAAACTTTACCAATTCCGATCGATCGAATTTGGAAACGAGAACAGACCTGATTATATATTTTTGATCAGGCTGAGTCGATTCAGCTTTGTCTGCCCGTTTATCCGTCCGCATGTCCGTATATCTGTCAATTCTCTCAGTTTTAAAGCTATTGAGCCAAATTTGAATTGGATTAATCGGTAGGTTTTGTTTTCTTAGTTCTCGTTTTTAAACTTAATAATTTAAAATAAATTAAGTATGGTCAAAATCGGGTGACTATATGCTAAAGGTACCATAGGAACGTTCGGTCAAAAATGAGTTTTTGTAAGAAAAACTAATTTGTTTTCAATGATAGCGTTCTTAAACTGTGCAGTTATGTATATTCTTTGAATCAGATCTGCGAAATTAACTTAAGATCGGATGACTATATCTAATAGCTGTCATAGGACTGATCGGTCGGAAAATTGTATTAAAAAAAAACATTTTGTTTTTGATGGAAGCGTACTGAAATTCTTCATGATTCTAAATTACCTAATTCTGACATCTGAATCCCATCGGTAAGATCAGAAGAAAGATAAGGCGAAGTAACGATCTCAATCGTGATTCCCAACGATTTTTCTTGCTTATCTAGAGATTCTCGTTTTTCTTCGAGTGTATATATTTGCCAAAGATTTCTAATTGTTGTGTACTCTCGCTCATCATCATTCAGCCATTGACTGCAAACGTTTTGTACTGAGTTTTATTGACATATAATTAATTTCTAATTTCCACTGAACTTTGCTGCAAATGTTGATGACTATGTGAGAACTATCAATCCATTTCACTGGCCTGCCTATGGTCTGCTGACGTCAGCAATTTGACATTCATTAATAGACAAACACACACACATGGAGTAATGCAAATTATTATTCTCAATTGTAATCGGAAACACTGCAACAAAAGCGGCTGCAACTATTTTGAAAGTAAATAAACAAAAGCAGCTAATCAATTTACACCCGGACAAAATGTAAAAGAATTCGCACACACTAACCAATTGGTATACCTGCCAACAGAATTATTAATGAGTGTGCACACTGTACACACACACACACACACATAGAAAATAGAATATTTGCAATTATGGCAATTCGGCGGCAGCCACAGACAAACCCAAACCCGCAGATACATTTGTAGATACGCCGAAGCAGAAATCATAATTGCCTTGGCCAAAGATAACAAACCGCGGGCCCAGTTCGCCCTCTCTGTCGCTCTCGTTTACGTTCTTACAGAAATCTATATTGTATCTATCAGAGCGATACCCATGTCTGTTTTATTTTCGAACTTATCGCTTGTGGCTTTTAATAGAGTGTCGTGTGTAAGTATAATGCATAATTAAGAGCCAATTTCATTCACAGCAACTACATATTACGAGTGTGTGTGTGTGTGTGTGTGTGCGATGATATCTAATATCTAGCGCATAACAGGTTCGCATTACGTACTGAAATTAATTAAATTGTTACTCAAACTGCTTTCTGATTGACGGACAGACTGACATTTGAAGCGTTTGTATGAATGGAATGGAATGGCATGCCATGCCATGGTCTGGACTGGACTGATCCGGTCTGGATGCGACTGCACAAACAAACTTTGGCATTTAAATAGCTTCGACAATTACGCAAAACCATTTGCAGCTCCCCTTACATGGCCTGCATTTTTCTCACTAATAACGTTGAAATATAAATAAACAAATTAAAACGAAAACCGCAAGCCATGCTTTAAAATGCTTAAGACACATTTTTAATGGCTTGTGACTTGTGGCGGCTAGGGAGGGGGCGTGTCATCGGCCAACAAGCAGTAAATTAGCACAAAGCGTCGTTGACAGAAAATGCAAAAGGAAAGAAGAAAAACTACATAAATACATGCAGCAATTATGCGAACATTGCGCCATGAAGTGGCAGGGGGGAGAACAAAAACAACAACAACACGACATAAGTTTAGTTACTTGGGTGAGAGAGATGCGGTGGGGGGAGCTAAGAGCACAGTCAGACTGACTGATGAGAGTCAGATATGAAAATTGAATATTGTTATTAGGCTTATAAAATATTTATAAGTAAGCCTTGACCTAAGATAAACATTAGTTTGAAGTGTTTAGTTTAATCAATTAAGCTTTGACACCCAGAATAACGCCTAATTATCCGTATTGTGGAGCAGTGTGCGTAGTGTTCGAGTACGGCGCTTAAAGACCTGGGTTCGACACCGCCTACGGAACATCGAATAAAAAGTTCTTATAAATTTATCAGGTATTGGCGTCAACCAATATTCTTATGCAAGAAATGGGATCACTTTTCTTCAATCTTTATTCTCAAACTGACCTTTTCTAGGCTTTTTTGGGTATTTTTTTTATAAATAAAAATGCGTTGGTTCTACTTCTGTATTATGTTTACTAAATATCTTAAACTATTGTCTACCAAGTCGAGAAAATTATATCTTTCCACATAACCACATCTTGTTCGGTCTTATGTTATTTTCAGAATTATAGGTTCACGCATTATTGGCATACGCCAATAAAGCCCTCCTTGAGGGCTTTAATTACCCCACATTAATTTGATACGGGAGGTTAAATCGATGTCCTTGCTAAATCCGCGATGCTTCCAGGAGATAAATTATTCGGATCTTATACACATACCTAGTAATCAGCTTTAGGCATCGATCCTCTAGGTTTGGAAACGTTCAAATAAAC
This sequence comes from Lordiphosa mommai, assembly GCA_018904225.1. Lineage (NCBI taxonomy): Eukaryota > Metazoa > Arthropoda > Insecta > Diptera > Drosophilidae > Lordiphosa > Lordiphosa mommai. Next base: position 1,376,276 of record JAEIFT010000013.1, on the reverse strand, counting down.
AATATTCGAGTTCAAAGCATAACAAATAATTACGCTGGGCAGCACCGGTCGCAATCGTGATGGGCAGCACACTCACAGTACCTGTGACACCATACTAAAAAGTTATCAGATATTTACAAACTTTGATAGATAGATACATACATTACCGTTTATACAGGGTGTATCTTATAGTGGTACCTGTTGTTTTTTTTAAAGTAACTTGACAACCCGGTGACAGATCGCCATGTTTGTTCATGTTTTGGAAACGTCAGTTCAGTACAATTTTAACTATGAACCACTTTACAACGCAACAACGTGCTGAAATTGTGAAAATTTATTTTTAAAAAAACTCCTCTGTTACGCTGACTCAACGCGCGTTCAGTTCGAATTATCGTGTCCAGAATGCGCCTACTCCGAGGACTATTCGTGCTTTGGTGGCAAAATTCAATGCCACAGGATCTTTGGCAACCTCTACTCTACGGAATAAACCGCGTACCACGCGGAGTTTGGAGGCAATAGCAGCCGTAAGCGCCGTCACGACGTCGCGTAACAGTCAATGGCTACCGATATCGGGCCATGTTACGCGATTTTGTGGCAGATGAGTTGGACGAGCATTACATGACGTCTAACCATGGATTTACTGCGTGGAATGTTCCCGAATCGATTGATATCGAAATCCTGACTTTTTTCTGTGGGGATACCTGATAAGAAAGGTTTATGCTGATAAACCAGCATCTCTCCAACAACTTAAGGCCAACATACGCCGAGAAATTGCTGCCATTCAATCCGAAACACTCAAAAAAGTGATGGAAAATGCCGAAAAACGGGCCGACTGGTGTGTGGCATCTGGAGTTGGTCACTTGGCCGATGTCAACTTTTAAAAGAGACCAAACATATTGTAAAGGACCCAATTTCAATAAAAAAAAAACATTTCTTTCAAAAAATTCATTGGTTGTCAAATTATTTAAAAAAAAAATCGGATACAATTATAAGTAGCACCCAGTATATTCAGAGAAGGCCTAGGTAACTTACATGTTTCCTTTGGCATCGATTCATGGTTTTTCAAAAGGCAGTCTTCAATGTTACAGTGGCCAGGCACCCAAACAAGATTAATGTTAAATATCAATGCACTAAGTAAGTGTTTTGGCATATATCTAAGAAAATTAAAAAGTTACTCTTTCTAATCCTAAGGGGTTCCAATAGGTTGACAACTTCCTAGATAGCTACGAACTCTGATTGGTAAACACTACTATGATCAGGGAGTTTTTATCCAGCATTTTAATGTGTGCTATTAACATATTTATTGTCAAAATATTAAATCAAATTTTGTTATTACCGTCATATTGTTTTTTGGGAAGGACAACGTGAATATGAATGGAATTAGAAACTAAGCCTGATCGGCAAAATGCACGCAGAACTAACAAGTGGTAACGGCAACTGTCGACAAGACAGCGGCAAAAGCAAACAACCCAGCTCGTCTTGTTGGCAAAGCGGCAGGGAGACGACAAAGACGTAGACTTCATGCACAGTCCCAGACGTTGATTACAGCCCTCACTCTGATGAGTCACGCAATTAAACGGCGCGCACATTAATATGAAATGCCAACAAGACGAGGACGGACGAGCCACTTCCACTTCCATGGCACTCGCTTGATATGGCAACAAACTTTTAATAGCTGCAGCGGCGGTCATATGAAATAACGGGTTGGGGTCGGGATGGGGTGGGGGGCAGGGGCAGTGCATATAAGTGTTGGGTTTTCATGAGTAGCAGTTGCTCACTAAACTAAATAAGTGAACATGTTATTCTTCAATTGCTCTTTTTAGTTAATATTAATATCTTTTAACCCAAAGTTTTCCAACCCGTACAGATTTTCGTTCTATTTAATCTGGCTAATAGGTCTATAAAATTACAATTTTAAAAAAAAGCTTACGATAAACCGAGCACAACAGAGCAGCAAAGTGAACAACTGAACAAAGTTACTCACTTAAATGTGGGCAACACTCGTGCCCATTAGCCACATTTCTAGTCGGTGATTCTCGAGAGATCGCAATCGGCGTTCGGCTTAAATGACTGACGCTCTTGGTCGGTCACTTAAGACACGGACTGGAAACATTAAAATGAAACTAATTAGCGTCAATAGCGGACAAACTGCTTTACAGTTCAATCAATATCAATTTTGCAAATTTTTGCATTTGTAACAAGTCCATTTAAGAGTTGCCACTGCAAGTAACTGCAGCGGATCGCAAATGATTGCGTATAATTAATAATTATGACGATTATATGCCACAAAGTTCGTTTTGCCGGAGGCCAAACAAGTTTCCCCTTCGCGCCCAAAATGCAGTCGAGCGGCTTCCGCACTTAGTTGAGCTGCAGAAAAAAAAAAAAAAAACGGTTATTTTAATTGATTTTTTTTTTCAGTTTTAACTGTATGCATAAAGCACTCAATTACTTTCAAAATGGCATTAAAAAAATACTTGGACATGCATACATACGTATGTTTGGGTAACTTTGTTGTTGCCCTGCTGCCAGACATCATTTTCAAATTGAATAAGCGCGGTCCATTACTCTACCAGTGATTTTGCCAAATGACTTCATTTCATATCAATTAAGTTTATTGTGCCCGGTGCGCACAGCGCACTCACAGATACAGATACATGGCCCTGCCCTGCCCGTGGAAGCGAACCGAACCTGATTCATGCGCTTAATTGCTTTGGTGCGCGCGCTGCCTCTGCCCACATCACCGCAGGCAACACCAAAAAAAAAAAAAACGGTATGAAATCGAATTGTGCTCACAATAAGAGCAACAAAAGTTATAAGTGTGCGCGACAGGGAACGGCATTCGGCAGAAGGTGGCTTTCAATAAAAATGACAACAACAAATTTTGACAGTAGGTTACAAAAAACAAAAACAAAAAGCGGCATAAAATATACCTGGATCTGGGAGAAGGAGTATTGCAAACAAATGGAATGACGAAAGGGAAATTGAAATATACCAGAGAGACCCTTAATTAAATGGGAAGCATTTAAAAGAGTTTTCCCGAAAGTTTTTAAGGAATATATTTAACAAGTTGAGAGTTTAAGTCATATTCTCTGTACCTGCCATAGTTTGAATATAACTGATTAGTTTTTAATAAGGCGCCACTCGAAAGTGTGTTTAATGCTGCCCAGCGTAAGTTTGTGTGTGATTTCCCTATTCCGAATGCTATCCTGCATAACTGAGACTACCAACTCACATTCTCAGGTTCTGAGTTGATGTTTCTTGCAGTCCTTGGACTTTGCCACCTCTCTTGGCTTTGCAGCTGTTCGAACCACATTCTGCTCTGCATTGGCATTGGCATGGCATTATGGTCTCGGTTACGGTTGGAGATGCTTTCCTCGGGCTATTGTTTAATAATAGGAGTCCGCTTCAGTTTGGTTCGGTGCGGTTCAGTTTTGCTGAGGTTGTTGTAATTCATTAGTCAAATATTTTTAAAAAATTAAACACAAGCTAGTAGCCACATTTATGTGTGTCATCTTAAAACTAAATTATTTTAGTTGATATCAATTTAATACGTTTGCTTATACAGTTGAGAATATTACGTGATTTGGACAAAGAAGTTAGCACCAACTACTTTGCAGGGTCACTAAAAAGACTTTTAAATTGCCGATTACATTGGGTAAGCATTGTTTATTATTCTTTGATTCTTGGATATTTCTCTTTTAAATCCAAATCCAGAAAAATCAACTTTTTGAAGTTCCATCCTTTAGCTAACTACCGAACAATGGCACCGAACAAAAAATGCACCGATATGGCAATTGTATATTACGATTTTTATTAACAATTATTTGCATACCCTTGCAATTGTGTTATTTTTAGTCAGAAAAACGCATTAGGGTGATTGTCGAGTACCACCAGGTTTAATTCACTATGGGATATAACTATAATAGGAATGAACGGTCAAAAATAAGATACATTTTTTTAGAAGTTTGCTACGCACTTGTATATACCTTCTACGTAGGTTGCTATATATATTTCTGGCCTAATAATGAAAACGCGAATATTTATGATCAAAAATGGTTTTATTGTTTTTCAAAGTATTCTCCAGCAAGATTTATACACTTTTGCATGCGCTCAAACCAATTGTCGAAGCACTTTTTCCACTCCGATTGAGATACCTCCAAAACTTAGTTTTTGAACTCATTAACAGCATCTTCTGGCGACGAAAATCGTTGACCACGCATTTTTCCCTTGATGTGCGGGAATAAAAAGAAGTCATTGGGTGCCAAGTCAGGGCTGTCCGGCGGATGACCCATCAATTCGACGTTTTGGGCGGTCAAAAAGGCGCTGGTGTGAGCTAATGTGTGAGAGCTCGCATTGTCATGGTGCACAATGATCTGTCTTCTCTTGTTCGTTTTTCGAATTTCTCCGAAGAGTTCAGGCAAACAAATTGTGGTGTACCACTCAGAATTGACCGTCCTACGTTGCTCAAGCGGAACGGTCGCCACATGACCAGTTTTACCGCAGCTTTTTATTTTTGATTAAATAATTCTTGCAAATTTTCTAAAGGCGGCCAAAGAAACGATCAATCAGTGAGAAAATTTAAATTGGCCAGTTTTAGCCGGCTCAAGACACTTACAATACCATAAGAAAAATTATTTATTCGTCAAAATGCCAACTTTTAGCTTGATTGTTAAATTTAGTAATTTTATAGCCTATTTCCACTGGCACATATATGTACATTTGAAAATATTTAAAATCCAAAGCAAATATACATTCTATGCCGATAAGTGAAAGTTGACCAATCTTTGGGTAAGTTTAGCAACTATGTTTGCATTGACGTCGCACTTGTTGAAAAAAACGCGAATTTAATGGTTAAAAATCGAAAATGTAAAAATTTCGAATGTACATATATGTGCCAGTGGAAATAGGCTATAAAACACATTCTTTAAGTCTTTAAGTCTTTCTTCAGAAAAGATTGGTCACAGTCTCATGTCTTTTAAACTGATTTCTAACCGATCTTGTCTTTAACACTTTTTTATTGCAGTTCCCACGTATTTGTATTGTATGTAGTTTTATTAGCCAAGTGGCATTTAAATTGTTATTTTTTTTTAACCGGCTCGTCATTGTTTGGTTTCTTATCGGTTTGCCCAGCCCCATTTTTATTATAACCCAATTCAGTGACCCACAAAATACAATTAAGTTTCGATAAAAATAGGCATTTTATGTGATTTTTGTATACATATCAACACAAAACGCCCCCCTGCAAAACCATTCGGGGCTATATCAGTCTTAGATATTGACGTTCGTTGATGATGATAAGAAACGACATTGCAATTAGATAGCTGACAGGCAAAATGATAAGCAAACCGTTTTTTATGAGACGGGCTCCATAAAAGACAGCCGCACACACACACACAAATGAAGCTTCAAGTTTTCACAGAAATTTCATTTGAAATTTTTAGTTTCTGCTAATTAAGCACACTGATTCTTTGAAAAGCGCGCGTTAACACTTTAAGTTTTTGTGTTTTGCAACACTTGCACATAACACAAACAGCTGTTCGATTTAGTTTGCCGGCAAAGCAGGCGGAGAAATTTGTTTCAGTTGTTGTCAATTCGACTTGCCCCCCTCACATTCCTATGGCAACCAGTTAGACTTGTGTTGTTGGTGGATGAAGTACAAATATTTTGTTTTCCCATATTCGTTTTACAGTCTAATTATAAGTAAAATAAAAACGACAACGGAATAAAGCTACGCAAGAGCAAGTGAAAAGTATCTGAATCTCACAGCTACTTTACGATGAACCTCAACATTGATACGAAGCGCATATGCGAACAGCTGGAAAGCCAGGACCGTCGTGTAAAGACCGATGCGCTTTTGCTGCTGCGCGAGGAATGCAAAAATTCACTGGAGAGCGTAAGAATCGCCGAGGTGGCCAAACATTTTGACGACTTGTATCTGCATCTGCTCAAGCTGTATGCCGACCGCTTTGAGGGTGTGCGCGATCATGCGGTATTGGCGGTGAATGCTTTTCTGGAGCGTCTGCCGCCCATAGATTTCCATTTGCTGAATGTGATCGCCACGCTGGTTGAGCGCATGGGTCAGACGGAGACAGTGGAGCCCAGCGAGGAGCTGCGTCTGCTATATGTGGCACAATTGCATTTAATGATAGGCCAGTATGCCAAAATGGGGAGAACGGGCGTGTTTAGCGAGTGCTATGGTCAGGTGGTCAAGATACTTATTAAATCCCTGAAGGATGCCTATCCCGTGGTGCAACGTGAGGGTTGTTCCACTTTAGTGGATCTGTGTCGTGTGGCCGAACCGTTGGAGTTGCGTCCCTTTACCGAATCCCTGGCTAAGGCCTTGTACTCCATGCTGAATCATAAGCATGCATCGGCTCGTATCTCGGCTGTGGAGGCCTTGGGCAGACTGAGTCTACACATGGATGCCAGTGGGGATAACATGAGACGGCTTTTTAGTGAGGTGTCGCCTCTTTTGATGGACAGCATGCCACTGGTGCGACGCGAATGTGGACAAATGGGCGTTCTTCTGCTGTTGGAACTGCCTGATCGTTACTCGTTTTTCGAACGCATCCTGCCACTGGTTTTGTGCTGCCTGAAGGATGACTCACCGGAGGTATTGGAGTTTATACGTCCGTTGTGGGTGCAGTGCGGCAAGCAGTACTATCAGGAGAACGAAGCGGAGCTAGCACAGCAAGAGATAAGCGATCTGCCGTCCGAGAACTATCCCAGCAAAGTGCAGCGTCCCACCATAGGTTGCCGTGGCCTGGTACAGCGTTCCCTACGCCTTTTGCAGCTGATTACCCGGGAGCTAGGAGACTGGAAGGATAATGTGCGCCTGCATTCGCTGCGATTGCTATACCAATTCATACTGCACGCTGAAGCATCGATGACGGCCAAATTCATTGAAGTATATCCGCATGTGTCGCAAGCCTGCTGCGACTCCGAGGCCATTGTCTGCGCCGAGGCCAAAAAAGTGGCCGATCTGCTGGGTCGCCTGCTTTCCTATGACGCTTGGATTGAGCATGGTCTCGAGGGCTTGGAGCGGAATGCACGGGAGTCGTATTTAAAATGCTTCTACTACATGTTCACCGCCTCGACGGGAGGTACCTATGAACAACTGCTGCGCCTGGGTCAGCTGCTTAGAACCAGCGACTATTCGCATTCCCTGAAACCGGGATTTCACTTATATGTCTTCAAGCTGTTGGAAACAATGATGTGTAAGGCCTATCAAGTGAGTGCCACCCAAGAGCAGCTGGTCGAGCTGTACGAGTGCGTCTATGTAGCTGGCATCAAGGTGATGGCTCTTTCCTATTCCATCAATGGCTGGACCAACGAGGATCTCTATCATGGACAAAATGTTATGGGGCAAATCGCCGATCAGGAGCAGACCACTGTGAGCAAACTGCACGAGCGTTTCCTAAATCTGGCTCTAAGAGATGTGGAAAATTTGGACGCCTCGCTGGATGAGCATGCAGAGCCGGTGCTATTGCTGGATGGTCTTATAAATATTTGCTCCATTCGTGCACCGTATCTGCGTCATCTAATTGAGAAGGTCAAGCTGGTGTTCACTCACTGCAGCGACAGTGCACAGGTGCTCATTTTCAGTAGTCTATCGATGGCCTCGCTGATGTGGACGGAAACGGTGCATCGCGAGCGGGAGCAGAGCACACAGCTGCTGTCCACATTTATTTTTGAGGTAGTAGAACCCTATTTGATATGGCAGGCGGGTGCCAGTGCCGAGGCCATGCGTTCCCTGGCCATGGCCACTTTATGCGCTCTGTCACAGGGCGCTGAGGAAGAGGTCTGTGAAGTCTTACCCTCGCTGGCCAAGCACATGCCCAGTCTGCTGGAGGATCGTAATGTAACCACACGCCATTATGCCATCAAAGCGATACAATATTTCAATAACCTGAATGTGGAGGAACTGAAGCCGCTGGCCTATGCCACTATGCAACGCATGGATGATCCCTCTGCCGAAATACGCATTCTGGCAGTCCTGGCGGTGGGTAAACTACGGCCGGTGTATAAAAACAACTCGGAAACTGAAACCCAACACGAACGTGAGGTGTGGGAGGCTTTCGTGAAACGAGCCATAGATCAACTGATGCTTTACTATGAAAGCCCCGAGATGGATGTTAAAGCGGCAGCCGAGTGCTCACTCAAAGAGCTATCAAAATCCCATCCCGAGGCCTGGGAAGAGCGCTATCAGCGTGCCCTAACTATGGTGCAGCGCAAGGGTCAACTGGAGGAACTTTATGCCAAAATGACCCTTAAGGAGGAGGAGGCGGAGGAGCCTAAACCAACAGAAAACTAAATAATCTTAGCTCTAAATTTAATTAGTTATTAGTTTGTTCAACATTTCTTTCCTCTTTCGATTTATTATTGCAATTTCATTTAAACATGGCTAAATCTGTCGAATTCTCAGTAGTAAATAATGTAAACAAAATTCCGAAAACGGAAACTGCAAGTATAAAGCAAAATGTGCAGCTGCGACTGAAGAAATTGCATTAAGCATTCATTAAAGCATTCAAAAATCACAAAAACGCCTGTTTATTTTCCCATTCGTCTCGAGAGATTTTGTTTGATGAATTGTGGGCTAAAAAGGCAAGTTATTATTACAATGATGAAGTGGGCACAGCAATTGGGTTGATTGCCAACAGTTTAGCAATTCAATGCATTGAAATCTATTTCATTTTGAATGGGTAAATCAGATAAACTTTTGTTTGATTAAAAATATGGAGCTACACTCGGAAAAAAACAAGAATTCTGTACTTATATAGGGGACATTCAAGTACAAAAGATCTTAAAAGCTGACTTAGTTTGGAATTTCCAAGTCTGAGAACAAAATTCTTATTTCAAGTTCGTTTTGGGATTATAAATTCAATTAAACTTCAAATATCATCTTTCCAAATATAAATATATATAGATATTCGATAGCAAAGGGTAATTTCGCCGAATTTACCTTTTTAAAATGTATCCACAAAGTTGAAAATTGTTGAATTTAATATCTACAGCAACCACGACCACCCTCGCCGCCCGTATGAGCCCACATTGCGGATGCATCATTTTTAGTTGTTTCAAGTTTTTTATTGGATAATCAGGAATTAACAAAGCGCTCGAAAAGTCCGCCGGTTTAACATATGACAACTTCGAAAATGCTCAATAAGGTTTGCCATTTCATCCTGAATAAACTAACAAACGAATAGCGCTTGCAAATCATGGAATTTTAATATCAAAATTCGTGCTCTGTGAGAAACGTTAACAATTTTACAAATTACATCCATTTTATGGTCGTCTTAATCGGCCCACCGAACAGGCTATTCGAGCTATTGTGAACAAATTTCGAACAAGTTCGAATTTATTGGACATTAATCCACCAAGCTGCTGTATCGGCCTGTATCAATAAGAATCGAGCTTGAACTGAAGCCAGGTTTCCTGCCACAACGTCGTTTGTTTGTTGAATGGGCATTAGAAAAGTTGAATGAAGATCCAGATCATATTAAAATTGTCACGATGATTGTAACGCATAGAAGAAAGCATCTCCGACCCCATAAGCTATATATATTCTTGATCAGCATGACGAGCTTAGTCTATATATCCATATCCGTCTGTCCGTCTGTTTCTATGCAGTCCTCTATCTGTTTTAAAGCTATCTTGATTAAACTTTGCAGAAAGTCTTTAAATACTTACATGCATTAAGTATCTTGTCGGTATCGGCCGGATTGGATGACTTTATCATATAGCTGCTATAGGAACGATCGGTCAAAAAACTAGTTCTAGTGAGAAAAACTCGTGGTATATATTAGTTTTATGTGCTTCCATACAATTCAGGAAAAATTTATCAAAATCGGATGACTATAGCATATAGCTGCCATACGAACGGTCGGTCAAAAAACAAGTTCTAGTGGGAAAAACTTTTTTATTATCAATAGCAGCGTCTTTCAAAAACTGCAAGGGTATTTAAAACATCGGCGTAGCCTTCTATTTTTTTTTTTTTTATCGAAAATTGTCTTTAGCGGCGAAGCTCTTATTTGTCTGAAGAGCTGCCGATTTGGTTATATTCCTGATCAGGATGGCAAACTGAGTCGATTGAGCTTAGTACGACCGTCTGTCTGTTTCTACTCGAACTTGTCTTTCAGTTTTAAAGCTAACGAGCTAAAAATTTGCACAGTCTTCTCTTCTGAGTGAAAAAAACTTTTTATTTTCAATGATAGCGTTCTTAAACTCAGCAATTATGAATATCATATGATTTCAAACAGTTCAGTATAATTTGGTCAAAACCAAATAGCTGCCATTGGACAAAGCTTTTGGATAACGGGTTTTAGTAAGAACAACATTTTTGTTTTCCAATACAGCGTTTGCAAGCTTAGCAATTATGAATATTAAATACTTTTAAATAGTTTTGCAATAGCTGCAGTAAAAAAAAGGTTTAAATAAGAATAGATTTTTTGTTTTCATTTTGAGCGTTTTAAAACTCGGCAATTATGAATGTTATATGATAAGCAACAGTTCTGTAAGAATTTTGTGAAAATTGGATGTATAAATCGTGTAGCTGTTAAAGAACCGATTAGTCGGAAAAGGGGTCTCAATGGAACAATTTTTTTTATGGAAGGATGGTCAAATTTAGAAATAAACAATCAGATTCTTAAAGATTTTGAATTTATCAAAATCTTACATCTATATCCAATCTGTAAGATCAGTCACAAACGAAGTTCGAATTTATATCCATGGTAAAGAGGCGCCAAATGAGTATCAGAAATCTCTTTTAACAATCGTTGTTTTTAAACCAATTTAAATATGTAAAATACGGTTCGTAAGCTCTACGTGGAAAATTGAATTAATATTACGCTGCCCAGCGTTAGTGTGTGTATATTTGGGTTGTCCGTGGCATCACCCGCAAGGATTTACTTTAAAACGGCAAATCATTGATAGTATAACCTAAAGTTTATAGACTGTTTGATTTTAAACTCAAAACGACTGAAAATGCAACAAGACAATTTTAGTCAAATTCTGGCTTAAATTAATTCACCTAACCTTTTCAATGAGTATCAACGAAAATCAAAATACTTTCCCAGCCAATAAGCTTTATGCACATATGAATGCAATTACAGTTCATTGAAATCGAATCGTTTAAATCAAGTACAACTTCAATAAACGTGTGCACACGATTAAGTGCAGACAGGCAGACGCTGGGGGTGAAAACGAACACGGACCGCAAACTTAATCCCTTGAATTTGGCAACGATGCGTGATGTTATCAGCATGCGATTTGTCCAGGATGGTTAGTTGTATTGGTTTGGACGTTTCCTGTATGGGACTAAGTTATTGGGTGTGCAATAAGTTTTAAAGGATTTACTAAGTATGGCATAATTAGCATTAAATTGCGTTTGTAATAAAGCTTTATAATTTCCCACCAAAAGTCGATATATGGCTATTTGTTAAGGTGCAAGCAGCACACTTTATTTTTAATCTAACGATGGCAACCTTTGTAGCAACTTAACATAATTCGCGGGAAGCTTTGCATTTATTTAAAAAAAAACCTCCCGCTAAGATATCGAATGATCTCGAAAGCTTATAAGAGTGATTCTAAGTTACAATTTGGCCTCGATGCTTTAAAAGTGGTGAATTTTACAAGGAACGTCCACGACAGCCATTTGGTAGGAACAGTATGCGTTGTCCAATATGAGCTGTTTTCACTTAAAGCAACTACAATAATACAGGAGTTCTACCAATAAAGATTGGTGCATTTGAGCCATTCACTAATAGAAAAACCAACACAGGATGTGAAAAGGTTCACCTCATTATGAACCTAATCTGGATTAGGTCGTGGGTGCAGCGTACCTTAGTGAACTGGCCCCAGCGGTTTTGCCACTTCACGATGCTACTGCTATGTAGTATACTGAGGAAGTAGGAACAAGTGCCACAAACGCCACTAATTGCACGCCTGCACACTAGGCAAAATGTCAAATTTTATTGCAGTTATGAACTTGAAATTTTGTACATTTCATAATAATAGCATTCTTAACATTTGTACAAAATTTTGGAAAAACCCATTGGACCGTGTAGGACCACATTGCGGCTAAGTAATTTTAATTACAAGTAGTCAGATTTATGAATGGACGATCGAAATTTTTAATAAATAATATATTTTTTATTTCAAATAAATAATATTCCATTTCAAAATTACAAAAATTTCAAGCATAAGGTTAAGGGTTAGTGTTATATTCTTCGCGATCTGCCAGTTCGGCTGCTAACTTCTTTTTAAAGCGTGATCCAGCAGAATCGTATATTAGATTTGGACGTACCACTGGCTATCCAAAAATGTCGACATGTTTGATAAAAGCCATTTGGATATTGCCGTCTTATCCCGTTTGTAGCCCTACCCTACCTTGCGAATAACGGGCAAAATCAGATAACAACACGTTGATGTGCACTCTTTCAAGTATAATTTATGATATTTATATTTTGGGCAAAGTTGAGCGAAAATTAGTTTTATTCCACAATGCAGAAGTGATTTGCTTAGATTTGTTCTTTCTGGGGACATAAAGTAAAATAAATTAACAGAAAATCATGTATCAAGTGTAAGGCAATTGCTATGTATGTTTTACACTATACATACACTCAGAAGAAAATCCGTTCTTAATGTACCGAAAACCGTATTTTTATGCACTTGAAAAGTGTATAGTAATTTTGCCCAGAAGTTTGTAACGCATAGAAATATTCATTTCCGACCCCATAAACTATATATATTCTTAATTAGGACGACGAGCTGAGTTCATTTCCGCTTATCCGTCCATCCGTCTGTCCGTCCGTCTGTCTGTTTCTACGCGAACTAGTCTCTCAGTTTTAAAGCTATCGAGCTGAAATTTTACTGCACGCAACTAATATGTCGGAACCGGCCGGATCGGATGACTATATCATATAGCTGCCATAGAAACGGTCGGTCAAAAAACTAGTTCTAGTGAGAAAAACTTTTTTGTTTTCCATCGTAGCGTAGCGTATATAGCTCCCATAGAAACGGTTGGTCAAAAAACTTCTTCTAGTAAGAAAAACTTTTTTGTTTTCTATCGTAGCGTCCCCAATCTTGGTGTATATAAGTTTTAAATGCTTTCACATAAATTTGAAAAAAAAATTCAAAATCGGATGACTATAGCATATAGCTACCATAGGACCGATCGGTCGGAAAATGTTTTTAACTAAGAAAAGTTTTTTTATGGTATCAAATTTTTATTATCAATGATTTAAAAATTTTAAATATCTGATATCTATATCCTTTATATATTTTACCGGCCAAATCAGTTGGAATAAAGTTTTTCAAGTGTATTAAAACTTCGGCACAGTCGAAGTTAGCTTTGCCTTCTCGATTCTTAGGTTGCAAACATAGTGCGCGCTAAGACGAGGATGAAGACGAAGACGAAGCTAAAGACGAAAAACTGTGCAGTAGGATTTATATGAATTCGCTCAAATGCGTTCACAGTACACGCGAAGACGAAAGCAAAGATTCATATGAAATATTTTAGTCTTCAGCTTCGTCTTCATCTTCGTCTTAGCGCGCACTATGTTTGCAACCTTTTACTAAGAATGGCGGGCTTAAGGTAAGAAGGCTTTGATTGAGACCGGACGTACCGCGTTTAAGATCCATTCGGTCTAATTATTTTGAAGTATAAAGTTTTATTGCAGAAATATTCCCTTTTATGATGAATGATTTAGTAAACAAGTTGTGCTGCCTTTTAGAACGCCATTTTTTTTCTGATTGTGCCTTCAATTTTATGTTCTAATGCAATCTGTGTTATTCCAAAGTTGTGGTAAAAATTCTCGCTTTTTGTTTATATCCAACTTTGCTGTCCTAGCTATTGAATTCCCTTATTAAGGGTATGCACTTTAAGAAAATAAAACTAATATCAACCTATGTTTCCATGAAAAATTCGACTTTTTGCGAAAAATTTTGCGAGACCGTTTAGACCGTTTCGGGATACATTAAGTACATTTTGGGCTATTTCAATCCCAATTCGTTCACAGGAAAAAAAAACTTGTGCCATTCGGGCTCAATTCAACACCTAAACATAATGGGTTGGTATTTTGGAATGGCTCAACCGTTTTTTTCTGAGTGTACATTCTGTATGTGAAAAAAAATATAATCAGATCGTTCGATATTCGAGCCCTTTCCAAGAAAAGAAATAAATATCGGATGATTACTTTATTTAACCTACTTCAATAAAATATCAGAGTTCTCTCGTTTTTTCCGTAAAAAAAGAAAATGGAAAAAATTAGTAAGTTATTAAAAAGTAAATTTGTTTTAAAATTCCTCTTCTGAGCGCATTTAAATTTTTTCAAGGCAGCACCAAAGACTGTTGAAGTGTTGCATAATTTTATGCGGCATGCAATTAACTGCATTTTAAGCCGCATTTGATTTATTTTAATTTATTGGGTTGGCCTATCGAGAGGCCAGACTCAGCCACGAATTCGCAATGGTAAAGAATACAACGAGGTTGTACAGATAAAAGATGTAACTAGAAAATAAATTCAGCTACACAGTATCTGGTACCCTAGTAACATTTTGTGGGTACGCCTATGGCCTGGCTGATGACCCACTTTTGGCCTTTGGCGCACCATCATTTGGTTTTGTAACAGCAAACTCATTTGTCGCAATGTAGCCAAAAAGTTTGCACACACTATATTAAACAATTTGTCAAATTAGGCAAAAATGTACAAGTTTCTAATTAAAATACACACACACACACATAGACAGACAGAGCACCTATTCCCCCCCGCCTGCGGAAAGGATGCAAAGGCACTATCTCTCTCCCGCTTGCACACTCATGCGCTTAATTGCCAGCAAATGAGCGAGAAACTTTTTTCGTGTGTGTGAAGAGAAAGCAAACACTTGCATAACGACGTACAGTAAATAAATGGAAAGCAGCGCATCCTGCGAATCCTTGGTGCACTTAATTAATTTTATTTCACATTATTAATACATACATATTTCTGCAATTACAGTCCATTTTTTGATGGGCCATGAGGAGATGTTTTCATTGTTATTATGAAGCTCATTTAACTAATTATGCCCGACTTCAACTTCAAAGCGAAGACAGATAGAGAAAACGAACAGAGTGGAAGATAGGTATAGAGAGGGAGAGAGAGAGTGAGAGAGCCCAGCCACAGTCGTCAGTTGTCAGTTTAATTAATCCTTTGCAGACAGAGCAGTAGCGCACGGCAAATAAACAGTTATAAACACCAGGAGAACGGTCATCCTCCTGGCATTGGGTGGCGCACAAATTAAATGCTACATTCAATGCCATTTTGAAAACATTTCGAGTGCCCGGCCCTGAGCTGGCGGGGACAGAAGGTTGGCTGACGGTTTGAAGGACGCACAAAAGTTGGCTGAGCTCGACTCGACTTTTGCCGCAATTCAATTTTGTTGGGGGGGAAAAAATGAAGAATAAACCGCATGATGGTTGTTTTTCCTTTTGCCTTATTTAGCTGGCAATTTGAAAATTACTTTCATTACATTTAAAAGGTCATTAAAAATTTGCCATAAAGAACTTCCTTTCGGCTCGACATTTGATTAGACTTCAGTTGAGTGCAGCTAGATTATGCAATATACGAGAGGGGATCAATAAGAACCCATGTAAGTCCCCTTTTTATTTGATACACTTTTCTAAGCCCTTCAAAACGGCTTCAAAATAGGCTTCTGTCTCGGCTAGTACGGATGTTTGGACAACAATTCATATTACAGTTCGTACAATTTGGCAACAGCAATGGCGAATGAATGTGATGATGCGTGTTTGTAGTAAGTCGAAGGATAAATCCCGAAACAATAAAGCAAGAAATCGTTTGCTTTGCTTTGTTAATTGCAATGCAGACTTTCAATGGTCCGAAAGCCGAAATATCATTGACTTGCAACAGAGCAATCCGCTCGACAATAAGGACTGGTTCGCGTCTATGGTTGAAATGGGTCTTACAACGCCGTATTTGGAGTTAAACGAAAGGCAGTTTCGAGTGGGTTCAGTGATTTACGAATAAAATGGTGTCAGGCCAGTTCCTGATGGATCAAAAGGCTTGCGGTTGATCTCAGCCTCTACCAATCTAACTTAATTATAATAATTCTAATATACAGCCCCTTTTTAAGAATTCCACTCTTCTTAACCTTTTCGATAACAACAAAGGGTTACAAATAAAATCCAGCTTTTGGAGCAGAGCAGGTAGCAATCGTTTCTTAGTAGTAAATAAGAGGACACATAGTTCTATTAACAAGGTTCAGCCGTGATATTTTTAAAATTTTTAAAACATTTTTAAGAATTATTTAAACTTGGCAAAAAGAAAATTAGTTGAAAATTTTCCACAAGAAAATAAAAAAATTTGTATCTTTCGGTATCTTTATTTATCAACATTTCTAACTGTTCTGGTCGAATACCTTGTTTATGTGTGTAATCAGATAATACTTATTTTATAAAAGTAGTGCTAGTGCTAGAGTAACAGGAATGACAAAAGCGAACTGAGAACTGCATTCAGTGGTGTTTTTTTTTTTTACTCTGAGTATACTTATAAAAATAGCGATATAAATAAAAATAATACTTACAACGCAAACACCGCAACACCGCATATACGTAGTACGCGTCTACCATATTGAAATGCTGTATTATTCTGCATAAGCAGAATATGTTTTTTGTTCTAAATTAACGCAGATGCGATGAATTTTGTATATGAATATTATTGAGATCGGCTGATATAATTGTGAAGTGTATATGTTGCTTTTAGCCGGCTCGAGGTCAAGAAAAACAAAATTGTTTTTTGTTGTTTTTTGTTCCAATATATTTCGGCTGCACTTCAGCAACCGTCTTCAGGGACAATGGTTTTACACGCCTGTACCGCCTGACGTGGAGTTTGCTACTGAATTGTGAAGTGTATTTTGCGGTGGCAAACAATATGCGATCAACCGTCCGTGCAGTCCTCTGGTGTACATTCAATATCTTAATTTTAAGGTAAGGATAAAACGAACACAACTGAACCGTTATCTTGGGCAGTTTACGGTTCAGCATTTTAAAAGGATTTACGAGCCGGTTTGCATCTCTTTTTGTTATGCACAAAAATTGGTAACGTATAAAATACAGTACCGGTAAACCTACCGGTATATTCAATTATAACTTTAAACGGTTTTCTGTTAAAAAAAAAACTTAATAAAGGTTCCGGTTCCGTTAATAATAATAATACTCCCCACCAAGGATTCAAACCGGAACCCGAACCGGAACCGTGTGACAAAAATAACCGTTTCAAACTCAGAACCGTATCCGGAACCGATGTTTCGCATTTTTTGTAAAGAACGGTATTCGAGAAGTGATATTTTTAGAATCGAAAAAAACCTAATCATCGTATCGGTACAGTTCCGGAGTACTTTTCTTTCAACAGTTTTATTGCTTCAATCACAAAATGCTCAAAAAATTATCAAAATTTATTTAAAATGTCAAAAATTCTTCTTGCTATTTCAGCTAACCAAGTAAACTTGGAACGTACATTTTCCTGGGTAAAGTTTATAATATTTAATGTACCTTCTTCTTCTTCTTTATTGAATAAATTACGAAAACAAACGTACATATTTGTTGGTTGCCTACCCACTTTGTCAAGTCTTTGGTTTTAAGGGACTTTACGAATTTACAAGTACACACCGTTACATACTGGAATACCGAAATAAAAACCAAGATACTGAAGTGGAACCAAATACCGAAATAAACTAGAACCTAAACAGAACCTTTAACCGAAACAAACGTTTTCGTACAAAATACGATAAGGTTTAATTCCCTGCTTTCCACTGATCCATCTATAATTTTTCCATACAAATATACAAATTACTCCTCTGTCCAATGGAAACTTCTTTCAAGCAGATTCTTTCGAAAAAGTTTATTGCTTTGACTATTCTTTTCATTCATTGGGATTTCAATTAGTTTGGGAATTTGTATAAAGAATTATAAACCGATATTGCCCTTTTTATATCGATAAATGCGCCACACAAATCAGTCAAGTCCTAAAATCAGTCTGAATTTAAGTATGATGATAGTGAACATATTGATACACCCTCGTTTACCACTGACCCATTTGGAGTGGCACCAACTATGGCCATGATCTTTTGGCAGCTTACACAAGGACATGTCACTAATTAAGTTACTTACTTGACAGAAACGAGTGCAGCAAACGGAAATAGGCTCTTTACATATATCAAATGGAACCTTCAACTGCCATTCGGTTACTTTATGCAACATCTTTGTGTGCTCATGGCCCGTAGATGTCAGTGAAATTAGTTAACGTAACAGTTAATAATCCACTGTGTCATGGCAACACTCTTGTGTAATGTGCTTCCAATAAACTGCCCCCGCCAACGATGAGCGATGAGCGATAATTAAATATCCACTCACCCTCCACCCCATTGTGCTGTCAGTTCTCCTCGGGCTCTTCTTGACAAAAGTTTGAGTGGTGCGCTTTAAGCAATTAGACTGCCGGCTACCACTAATAAAAACGGGCAGGCGAGGGTGTCGGATTCGAGCTGAACTTAAAGGCAACGGACTTGCTTCATTTGCTACAGCTTCGCTTAGTTCCACTTAAATGCTTAATTATAATTGAGTTTTATGTACAAACTGTCTTCTCCCAGTTGCAGAACAGTACTTAAAATTGAATACAAATAATCTTTTGACTCGTCGTCTGCTCTCCCTCTCATCAGAATGAAAAAAGGGTTTTTTTTTTGCTTTGCTCTCGCTGGGCGTTGTTTTAATTACGTCTTAATGCCAACGCTACCCCTCTCGGAACCAGTTAACGAAATAAGGTTGAATGCCTTTCGAGTTGTGCGTATCAATTCAGCGTTAATTGCTTGCTTGCCTGCCCGCCTGTCGCCTGCCAGTTCCTTTAGCAGTTAATGTGAAAGCTCGGTGGCAGAGGGAAAGCGGATAAACTGCAAAGGCGCGAAAGCCATTTTGGCAACGTTTTTATTGATTTTTATATATAAAACAGCTGGCACAGGGCACACCGCTAATAGGGTACAGTGGAACAAAAAGGACACAGAAATTTTTCATTGACGGAAATAAATGATAGAAAAGAAATATCATAAATTGCGGAAGGGATTGTACGAAAATACTTATTATATTAAAAATGTTTTGGGATATATTTAGTACATTTCAAACTGTTTTAAGATCTGATCAACATTTTAATTTAAAATATGATAACAGCTTTTTTGGAAGTATTATTTGCATCTGTTTTGTAATATTTTTATTTTTATTCCGATTAACTCTTTAAACAAGACTATGAAACTCCAAACTCTGAAATACATTCTCAAGACTACAAAATAAAACCAAAAGGCACTCGCAAAAGTTTACTCCAACTGATTTAACCGGTAGAATATATATATTATATAGATATCAGATATTTATAAACTCAAAGTCAATGAGAATCAAAATTTGATCACGCTACCATACAAAATAACACTTTTCTTAGTAAAACACATTTTCCGACCGATCGGTCCTATGTTAGCTATAGAATATAGTCATGCGATCTTAACCAAATTTTTATAGAACTGTCTAATATCATATATTACGTATAATTCCTGAAAAAATTACGTTATCAAGGATTACAAAAAAGTTTTTCTTACAAAGACCACTTCACGACCGATCGTTCCAATGGCATCTATTCATCCGATTCTGACTAACCTTTGCAAACTGTCCTGATCAAGAATATATATATTTTATGGGGTCGGAAATGAATATTGCTATGCAAAATTAATATACACTTTACATGTGCATAAAAATTGGCCAAATTGTTCCTAAAATGAGCCCGAAATGATCCTCAAACATAACCAAAATATTTCCAAATCGACTACAAAATGTTTATAACAGGAGCCCAAATATTTGATAAATAACCCCAACGTGTTCCTAAATTGATTGATCTCGGTCGTTTTAGAACAATGTTTTTTCTTATTTTTTTTAACATGTTTTTTTCCTAAGTGTATTGGTTCAGCGACTACGAACTTTTGATGCTTTAAAAAATTTCCAAGCTATATTTGAAGTTTTTTGAGAATTCTAGATTCTTTAATTCTGCCTTAGCTTTAGTCAACCCAATCCCATTGTGCCGGTTGCCCATCAACTTTGCTGGCAAACTGTGTTTAATTATGAGACTCTGCCAGACAATGCTGAATCTGACGCTCACTCAAACCCAACTAACGGAAGCTGTTCGTAAAGGAGCAGGCAGCAGGAGTAGAAGCCGTAGCCGTGGCCGGAGCCGGAGCGACGAACTGGCGATGGCGAGTGCCACTCATTTGGCCGGGGTTGTGTATCATTATTATGATGCCTGCAAGTGTTTATTTTTGGCAGCCATCAGCAAGCAGCGCCAGCAGTTTTTGTTAATGTTCGCGTTAATGTTGTCATACTCTCCTCATTACTGTTTGGCGGGGCTGAGCGATGGCTGCGTCGTTGCTGGCATTAATTAAGCATGTTTGACTGTGAATGTCAACAGCAGGAATTGCCGTTATTCGTGTGTGTGTGTGTGAGTGTGTCTATGCGTTGACAGGCAACTGTTTCAGACTTTGCACGGGGCGTGACTCTGTATCTGTCTCCCTTGATCTCCTCATCCTCACTCCACTGTATCGCACGCGCAACGTAATTAAGTGACGCAAGTCAATTTATTTTGCAATTAATCATTAATTTATGCGTACGGAAGTATAATTGACTCATATTTCAGCTAACCATCGACAGGGAGGCGAATGAGAGTTAAGGTTTCATATTTCGGAATTGCACTCATAATCTCTGGCAACTTATTATTAATAAAAGTAATTGCGCAATCTCTAGATATCAATTCAGTTGGAGATTTTCATAATCTTGTTTCTTTTCTCTACAAAAATCTGCTTATTAATTAGTCCAGTTAGAATTTGCGCATTGAAATTTCAGCAGTTCGGTACTTAGCCCCGATTAGAGTGCTACAAATTATGCAGCTCAGTGTACCTATCTTAATGTGCAAGAAATTGGTAGGGTATTCGCAATGAAATAGACTAGAGGGAAACCCCTATGATAGCAGTTTTATTTTATAGTGTTTAGTTTGAAAGTTTGTCGTTTAATAGCTGCTTCCTTAGGCATTAAGAAATTATAATCTTGCTTACTAATTATACACTGTAGCCATTCACTAAATCATAAGCAATATTATTAATCAAATATAATAGAAAACAAATTTCGAGAATGTTAAACTTTAACAAGCACGAATTACGCACGGATACACACGCGCGAAAGTCTTTGCTATCTCAAGATATGTCGCGCGCACCTCTAAGGCGGACACAGCAATTAACTAATAGCCCCTTTTCATTAACAACATTTCTAACATTTTCATTTCTTTACTTTATCCTTTCCATTGGCAAAAAAAAGTGTTTCTTTTGCCATTCACAATGGCACGTTGATAAAAACAACAGCTGCTTGCTTTCATTAAAGTTCCAATGCTTGTGGACCGACCGTCAGGAGCGCAATTTTGCTGGACAAGCGCATTGTCTTTCCGTATATCAGCTGAAGCTAAATGCGCTATATTGTAAAGTAATTTAATTGGCAAACAAATATTGCGCCTAGTTTTTTAATTCTAATCAACTAATTATTTACAGTTTTGCAGGGTATCGATAAATAATTCCGTATTTTATAAAATACAGCAAATTATTTCGGGGCGAATGGCGTCCTTTTTGGAAAATGTCAGAAATGTTCCTCTGTTTTTCTAGGGAACATCGATTGGAAAAAATGTTGAAATTAAACCCAAAGAAACGAAATTGAAAATCGACCAACTAAGTCCGCATTTACACGATGAAGTTTTCTTCATGAAGTTCTTCAAGTAGTTTTTGTTTGTAGGGAAGAGGGGTAGCCGCATGTCTTAATGTGTCGTGAAGTTTTTTAAAAATTTTCCGTTGCTGTGTTCCGATTGAACTAATGCAGGGTTGATTTGTGTGTTATTTGTTTATCGATAACTCGTGTTGACAGGCGAGTTTAAATAAAACTTGACAAAGCAATCTTTGTCATATCAATGCGCATAAAGTTTTAAAAATGCTTAAAAAAAATCGAAGGGAGCTCCATGAAGCAAACTTAATCGTATAAACACGGACTAAATACACTAAATACAAACACGGACGTACACTCAATAATAGACATTTAAAAAGTAAATCTGGTTCTTCGAAGAAAGTACAGTTATAAAGAGGACAAAACACAATTGCTGGAGTCGTTCGGTACTGTTCTGCCAGACTCTGCTCATCCCTAGAAGATTCAGCTAAAAGTTCTTATAAAAAAAATTTTTTTGCATATTCAAAAATATACATATTTTATAAAAGGTTTTTAACGCTATCGGTTCGGTACTCAACCGACTTGCATTCCTGCTATATATTGATTCTAGCAATTTGTTTTCGCAATCAGTTTTATTTGCCTTTTGTAAATCAATATTTTTATACCTGTTACTCGTAGAGTAAAAAGGGTATACCAAGTTCGTGCAAACAACACCTAGATCTCAGAGACTACCCTGAGTAACGGGTATATCGAAGTCAAGCATGGCCGACTTCAACTTACTCTCTTGTTTAATATACAGCCGTGCTCCCATTTTCACATTACTTTTGCGATTTCAGCATGTGAACAATTGAATTCCATTCTCACATTTCTTTTTTTTATATGAAAAGTAACACTCATATCTGTGACTACTAGATCAAGTCCGAACAATTTAAAAAATTTTTACGAATTAAAATCGGTAAGCAAAGACAAAGTGATTTCAAATCGAAAAATATTTTTGTACTCTATCTAGTTACCTCAGATCTTAATGTCATTTCATATATAAACTAACACATTTTGATTTGTAAAATCATCTGTTCACGTGGACAAATCGCAAAAGTAAAGTGAAAATGGGAGCACAGCTGATAATTTGGGTACACAAGCATATCTATCCGATCCAAAATAATATAATTAGATCCAATTGATATTAAAAACGTTTCAGATTGATGCTCAAAATGAAATAATATGTAATAATCAGCCGGGCTCCCATATTCACTTTCGCAAACATTTTGCGATTTAGAGACCAAATTTGCTCCTAAAACCGGTTTGAAATCGCAAAATTTTTGCGAAAGTGAAAATGGGAGCATGGCTGAATATGATTTTTATACCCACTAGAATTCGAAGTTCGTGGAATAAATAGAGATTGCAAGTTCATGCAAACTGGGAACGAGATAGACTGTGTCGAACATGAAAAAGCATTTAAAACTTAGACTGCCTAGAAAAAATATTAGTAGTCTCTTAGACGTTTGTCCATGAGCGTGTGCGTTGGCTCACTCCGTTGAAATATCATTCCATTCGTGCTTTAAGTCCAAGGTCCCGAGTTTTTTTTTTTAATTTTTATTTTTTTTTTATAAATATCAAATTTTATTTTTAAAATACCGTATTGATATTTTTGAAAATATCATGTTAATCTTCGTTATATCTGAGAAAATGTCATTTCATATAAATTTTTTTTTGTGTGCAAATAAAAACTTCTCGCATTTTCTTTGCCAAGCTATCTTGACACGAACACGCACCAAAATCTTAAATCAGGGTAGAATTATCTCGAATTTGCGTTCATCCAAAATTAGTCGGTTAAGTTATATAACTTTTCACTTAACATTTTTATGAAAGATATGAGATGTTTTTTAAATTACGGAGAAGACAGGGGGCGTGGAAACTAGCTGCGTAGCTGCGGGCTTAAGGAGTCTTTACCATCTCTGAGATATGTTTGTTCATACGAATAAACGGACTGACAGCAGAGTTAATTCTCTACTTAATTGAATTACGGATTTAAATCACATCATCATCGGAGGCTTCACATCACATCAATCATAAAAAAAGCATAAGCTTTTATGAAATCAAAGTAAATAACGAACAACCTTAAATTTAACAATTTAATATCTATTCACTCTTAACACGATTTTTCATATTATTTCGATGTTTTTTAACAGCATATCGTCAAATTAACTTGCCGTTGGCCAATGGTCCTTAAAAATGTTTTTAAAAATAATCTGCATTTTTGTACAAAATAAATACCCACATTCTTTGTAACATTTTTTGCATTTTATTAACTTACTTTGATGAACTTTTTGCATATTTGATGTGCAGTCAGTTGATTGATTGATTCTACTGCCAGCAGCGCAACTGTATAATAAATAATTGAAAACATATGCGCATAATGCATTAATTTAAAATATTTCCATACCCCTCCGTGTCTGTGTTCATTTGACAATTAAGAGCAGGCCAAATTACGGCCAGCAGGACTTTCGGCATGTGCACAATTAAACATCAATTAGCCGACCGAGCGGTGTGGCGGTCACGAACTTTTAACCCAGTTGCAGATTGGAAAACTTAACGCACGGTATGAGGGCTACAAAGTCAAAAGTAAATTATTATAATGGCCACGGGCATATTTTGGGTACTTTCATTGTTGTTGTTGTTGTTGCTATTGTCGCACTCATTTAAACGGTCATCAATCATGGCCTGTTAGTTAAGTGCGGCCTAATGGCCAGGCAAAGGAGAAACAGAAAAGAGAAAAACACAAACGTTTAAAAAATGCCAGCGCAAGCAAATTAAAAATAAAGCTTAAGCACGCCAACTTTTCGCATCCAAACTTCGCGCTGACCCAAAGTTCAAGTGAAATAAGCCATGACAAGCCAGCCAGCTCTCCCATCCCTCCGCTACCCCACTCAATTCACTCAAGGACTTGTGAGTGCTTTAAGCACAAAGTTTTCACTTATTCTTGAAGCACTTAGCGCTGGGAGAAAAATCAATGGACTAAATTATGACAGGAAACATGCCAAACGGAAATGAGCCTGACGGCATTTCCGGCTCAGCGGCAATATAACTGCAAATATAATTAGCTGACATTTTCACTCATTTCAGAGTCTCTCGTATTTTCCTTTTGTGCTAATGAGCTTGCAAATTGGGCAATGAGCTGCCCAGGGGTTGGTCGTTGCCACCACTCAACAGTTGTCCATATCTAACTGATGTACCATTCCACCCTTGCCGCCCACACGCTTCAATGCATTTAACCTTTTCAATTTCGTTTCCAAAAAAAAAAATAAGCGAACGAACAAAATGTCAGAAAAACTCTAAGAGTGACGCAAAACGTAGAAGAAGCAACATAAAAATAGCCCGAAAATTGCGCAGCATTTATAATCTGTCTTTGATTTATATAACGATTTCCGTTTAAAGCGTCACACAACTAAAGGAGAGAGTTTCCCAAATGGACCCACCCTACGCTGGCTGCTTTATATGCTGACTTGACAATAATGGCACATACTCACATAAACACATACGTGGGTGGTCCATAAAGTTATAATACATCTAGCATTGGCATGATATTAAGGGTCTTTGTAAGGGGTCGGCAATGGGAGCAGAGAAGGAGAGAGCTTTAAAGCTCGTTGTTTCAATGACTCACAAATACTACTGCAGCAAATAAAATTCTGTAGACGTCTCTGCGCTCATTGCCGACCCCTATTATAATTCAGATAGGTTACAAAATAAGATTGATATGATTCTCCACCGTATTCCGGTTAATGTACTCAAAAGGCAAAAAAAAAAATTAATACAAAAATTTTATTCTTTTTTAGATTTTAGGTTTTTTTTTAATTTTATTGTTAGACATGGCAATCTAGTAGGCCCTTACTTTGTCATGTTTTCATTGTGAATAGCTTGTCATTTGTCATTCGAAACAATACAACATGAAGGATTACTAGATTATCATGTCTCATGCGTCGAATAGTGTAAACCCAGCCTTATCTAAGGGCAACTTACATTGAATTCAGAACTTGAATCCTGTAATCCCAAACTTCAAATGGCTAAAACAAAGTACTTGCCCATTATTGGACTTAAGTTTTGGATTATAGTCAGTTTCAGTTTGTTTTTACTCGTTATAAGATTGTTCAAGTACGATATTTTCGAGTTCTCTTGATTTCACTAAATGTATGTTGCTGGTCCTTTTCAAAACATTATAAACTACCCACGTACATATCCCAGTTTGAGGACGTGCTTTGGTCTGGCCATGGCAGCACAATGACATGAATTCAATATAATAAATAAAATATAATGCTGTCAATAAAAATAAATAAATATAACATCAGCAGCAGAAGAAGCATTGCCAAAGTTTAAGACATCGCTGGGGGAATTGTAGCCAAAGAGCTTAAATGCTTCACTCAAAACAGCTTCATAATACTTGTGTGCGCCGCAGATTTCAATTGGCTGGGCCTTCTTTGACGTCCTGTGTTTAAAGGCGTGTGTGTGAGTGTGACCCATAACCTGCTTTTACAAAAAAATGCAATGATTAAAAGACACCAGAACCAATATTTTATAGTTGCTGGATGAATGTTTGCCACTAAGTCCCAATGACAGTCTGGCAAATTGCCTAAGCCCAAATTGAATGAACAGCTTTGAGTATTAACAAGGCTTTTTGCAAGCTACAATTTCTCGATGTACGCACATATACGATATATTCTTCACAACAAAATAGTGGTACATTGCGTTTAGAGAATACTTTCTAAATATGTTACAACATTTTGGTCAACATGCTTTTGTAAAGAAATAAAGGCTGTATTAATTGCCATTCTTACATTATTCAAATGGGAAATTATCATGCATTTTCCTTAATTTCAGCGATTTTTGTAGTATGATTAACAAAATTGTTTATGCCTAAAGAAAAGGAGAGTATTCATCGATTTTAAAAATATTTAAGTGATCCCATAAAATGGGTCGTTCGTCTTGAATGGTTGAATACATTTGCTCGTACGTTTCGTTATGTTCTCTACATTTTTTTTTCACTTCTATAAAACGACCCAAAATTGCTAGGGTGTAAGACCTCGTCCACCTTACAGACTACTCGGGTAAACTTAACAAAGACATTATTTCAACACTTAGGTTGAAAATTCTGCGTTTTGGCGGAATGCTGATTCTTTAAATGGAGGACCTTATGTACAACTTTAGGCCGTACTGTAGTGCCTCACAAAATCTAAATGAAGTGTCTTAATCGTGCAATTCATTCAACAAGAAAATGCCCAATAAATGCAAATATTTATTAAATATTTTGTATAATTAAAATTCAATTTTTGAAAACCTAAGCAAGACTGCAAGTTGCTACTTGATACTTTAATCCTAATTCGTTGAGGTTTTTCAATATATTTTAATATCAGATCGAGGGCCACCGTTTTGATAGTATCTATCAAAATGCAAAATATCTTAAACGGCGATATATTTTCAACCATTTTTTACCAGCTTACAACTGTTCCGGGTATGCAAAGTAAGTTAGTTGCAATTCAAATGATGTATTATTCTCGCTAAAGTTAAATAAAAACGTATTTCTCGTTACCTCCATTAAGGGCCGATTTCTAATCTACATAGTCTGTCACATAAACTTACAAATAACAGAGTAAAATGTGTTAGATAACAAATAGCAGCTATCTGGAAGATGAGATATCGACCCTTAAGCATGCTTATAAATAACAAGTTAAAAGAGTGGTCAAATAAGAGGGTACAAAATTTGGTAAATTAAATGTTGGTGCATTTAGGTAGGGAGCACCTTAGCTCAGAATAAAGCTAAGTTTGTCAATCATAGCGCCTGACGGACGAACACATTCTCACACAGACCTGCCGAGCCCTTTGCAAAGATAGCAACCAAATCAGCAAAGCCAATCAGTCGCTGGTCAGTGTTCGATGAAGTTGTTTAGAGCAGCTTTGCGTCAAGCTTTGTTGACAAACGCTGATATAAAGCCATTTTATGGCCATTGCAAAATCAACGTTTTTTGAGCAACAAAATTGTTCACCAACTTAGGTGAACATTTGGGCTGATATTGGGAGTTAGGATGGACGTAGAGAAATTTCCTTTCTATAATCTTAAAGTTACATGTATAGCCTATTTTATCCATATTTTGTTGATTTAGTTGGCGCAACTTAAAGCTTAACACAAGGTCCCCAAAAAGTAGGCAACCGAAAGTGAACATATTTTGTATACCAATTGATCTTCTTAATTTCCGACTGGATTTAGCTTCTTTCTCAAGGAAATGATAGAGCGTATTAGGTTAAGGATTTTATGATTATAACGTTTATTCTGGGTTGTTTGTTATAAGGAACCAATTAAAAGAACAACGTTCAATTATTTTAATTAATGTAAGTGTGTCAAGATTTGTTCATAGTACAATATTTCCATTTGAAAGTTAGGTCTAAAAATCGTTAAATAGTCCAAAATGTTCTTTATATATCCTTCAGTCCTTTAGGCATTTACCTAAATTAAAATAAGTAGAAACCCATCTTAATTTCAACGTACCAAAACTTTGAATATATATTTCTGACTTCATATTTTTGAGGTGAATTTAAATTGCATATTCTATACATATTCCACAATATGTATTTCCAGTTCTCACACTCAAGCGCTCATTTTCGGCATTTATGATTTATTTATGCAACCCTTCGTACGCAATTTTCGTGCCCTCAACTCTTGTTTACTTGTCGAGCATTCCAAATAAAAATTTCAAATCCAAGTTGGCTTGCCAGAAAGTCAGAGAGAGAAAAACAAGAAAATATTAAATTGAAGATAAAACACAGAAATTTCGATTCCGGCCACGCACTTGTTTATTTTTCATCACTCTTTTTCTTCGCCTCCTGCTGCCTTCGGACGAGTTGTCAATGTGCAAAAGTTTTCAACTT
Organism: Lordiphosa mommai; assembly: GCA_018904225.1. Classification (NCBI taxonomy): domain Eukaryota; kingdom Metazoa; phylum Arthropoda; class Insecta; order Diptera; family Drosophilidae; genus Lordiphosa; species Lordiphosa mommai. The sequence goes on along the minus strand of JAEIFT010000013.1, from coordinate 1,347,604 downwards.
TTACTTTAAACTAATTCAATTTTCAGTTGTCTCGGTCACGAAGTTAACCCAATTTGCAGGCAAGAATATAAAAAGTAAAAGTTTATTTGTTGCCTCGGAAAAGTTGTGCACAGCCAGCAGAAGGGTTGAAGGCAGCATCCAATACAGGCACACCAAACACACATATGTAAGTACATGATGTTGCCCAGCAAATTAAAATTCAAACAATTAAAAATGCCAACAACAATTTTTGGCTATGAAAGCGCACACACGCAAAGGTAAATTCATTAAAAATTTCTACCCATAAACTGGGTGAAACTCATACCAAGATACGTATACGGGGGGTAGTTCCAAGAGTATTGGCTACGCTATTAAGGCTGAATCTTTATTGCGTAACTGAAAAAATAAAAATAAAATAATTAGATTTAAAATATTTTGTAATATTCCGGGAACTAAACCCAAATTACTCAACCGATTATTTTTTAACATTTCCTCAAAAGATATACTTCGATAAATGAACCGAACCATTATCTTTAACGAATTCGGGGTTCGATGTCAAATTTTTCTAAGAACTGAAGTCGTAACCTCTTATTTTCAGCTTTTTTTTATCACTTTATGCATAAGTTTGTAGAAAAAACTAACAAATCGAGTATTTCTCTTAATGCCCTCGTTGTACGGGCAGCTGTTGAGGCCAAAGTTGTGTCGATAGTGCAACGTATCCTCCTCACAGGTGGCGGTTTCTCTGTGTGTGTGTGTGTCACGGCAATTTAATTAGCGAGCGCATAGCTTGATGAAATATTCAAGGCGTTTAGAGCCAAATATGTGCTCAAAGTATGTGTGTGTGCACATTCCGCCCCCAAAACATTCATTAAAACACCTCACAAAAATCAATTAGCGGCATTTTACAAGCCCCTTGGGTCACAAAATACTTCAAGTGGCTGGCGGCTGCTCTTGCTGCTGCTGTAGCTACTGATTAGCCTGAGCTTTGATGTACTCGAAAGCTGACAAGGCACAAAACTGATGACTCAGAGGCTGTGGAGGCGCAATATAAATATGAATGACGAATTACACACTTTTACTGCCAGGTTGACAACATACAACAATACATAGGGAGAACGAAGTCAGGACGCATTAAATAATGCTGACAAGACAAAACGTCCAGTACGGTGGTATGGCGAGGAGAGAGTAGCGGCAAAGTCAGGCACATTTAACGTCAAACTAACACACACACACACAGACACAGAGACACACAAGTTAAAAGGCAGAAGGCAAAGTGTGGACGATGACGAACGAGAACGAGAGCAACTGACAAGAGCTGCCGTGGGCCAAATGAAGCAGACTCTGATGAAGATTCGAGAGTAGCTTGTTAAAATTCCAACAAAACGGCAGACAAGTTAACCACCCCTCTGCCCCTCTCTTCCGGCTGAGCCAGTGGAATTTGTGTTGCTGCAATAAAACGAAAATGAAAATGAAATAAAATGGGCAAATGGGTGGCAAACCGCTTCGTCAGCTTACAGGATAATAATAGAAGAGAGGCCACAATCATACATACACTCCAAAAAAAAAAAAAAAGGAAAAATAAGAATGTAAATCCTACCAATTACACTAAGACTTAACTATTTTAACCAACAATTTTGCACAATAGTTCAATTAGATTTAAACTACTGCTACTACTACAATTGCCCATAATTGATTTCTATTGGTTCGGTAGTACACAGAGATGTTAAACCACAAGTTCGGTTCATAACACCAATCAGCGGTTTTGGTTTGCGTTAAATATGTATATCCGGAATGCCTACAGCATGATTATGGCCAGACCAATACTTATGAAGAAATTAATGGGCCTATTTTTCGGTTGTTAACAACAACATGTGGGCACCCCTCTTATTTCTGAACTTTTATTTTATAAATTGAACTCCTAGAAAACATTTGGTAATTATTTGAAGTCTAATAGGTGAAAAAATTGTATTGACTGAAGTTAGATTACCTCAAAAACATTTTTACATGGGGTACATTTGTACCCCAAGAAACTTTAAGAATACTCAAACTTTGTATAAGTCAGAATCGAGTTATAACTTTAATTTGACGCCGCTCAGTCTACCAGACGATTGCGAACTTACGAAAAGAAAATCTGTCGAAAGTAGACATGCTCGATTCGAAACTCGATTATAAAGGTTTTTTTCTGTTGTTGTTGGAACTAAAATGTCATGCCCACAGCTGATATATATCGACTCTACTGCTCTTTTAATTGATATAAGTGAAGGCTATTAAATACTTTTTCCTCTACGTAACGCGCATAACAAAGTCGGGCAGAGCCGACTTTAACTTACGCTTTCGTTCTTAACAGTGTAAGTACATACATTTGCACATGTGTATGACTTGGTTTGGATTAGCTCTTCTTTGCTAGTTTGAATAATTAAAACTAATTTCTCACAAATAGATGCTATTAGCCCTCGTCCTGGCCGGCGACAACACTTATGCCCTGGCACACAGGCTAAGTCGAAAGCAAAAGCGTGCCAGGTAAATAAAACAAACACACATACACAGCTACTGTACGTGCCTTAGTCGTAAGCTCCGACTTTGTTTTTCACTCTCTCTCTCTCTCTTTTTGTCCTTCTCTCGCTGCTTGCCTCACTCCTCGGGCTGTGAGGGCAATTGAAATAACTTCTTCCGCTTGCCTGCCTTGCTTCCGCTGCTTGAATATGTCCCCCAAATCAGCAAGCACACTCTCTTTCTCTCTCTTTTTCTCTCTCTGTCCTGTCCCCCCCCCCACATAACCTTTTTCAAAAGCTTAACAGACTTGAATTAACTTGGCTGTTGCTGGCTTTGCCATTTATTTTATTTTTGCATCAAGTGATTTGGCTTGGCCTTGGCCACATGTTGCTGGCAACATGCACAAATGTTGAGAGCGACAGTCTCTCTCTTTCAGTTATTGTTGTTGTTGCTGGGCATCCTTTTGTTTTTTTTTTGTTCATCCTTGGGCTGTTGTTGTAGTTGGCAATAAAAAGCATTTAAGTACACATTACGTTATTGAGCGCTCACGCTGCTTCAAGCTAACATTTGGACTGAGACGACGACGGTTTATTGTGAGTGGGTGATTGAGTGGGTGTGTGTGTGTCTGTTTGCGTGAGTTGCACTTTGTATTAATTTAAATTGCTTTTGGAATTGTCAGCTATGAGTTATTATTATACTCACACACACACAACGATGGGTTTAAATGGCATGCAAAATTGTTACCAACAATTTAACTACAAAATGGCCCTGCCAGGCAAGTTCTAGCAGAGTGCTTTAGGGGTAAAAGAGACAAGATAAATACCTTCATACGTATGTGGGAAAGAAGCCATTTGGTTAAATTAGCAATTTAAATTTTTTAGATCCAATTATACATCTATTTGTCGACCATCAAATCAAAGGCTTCGATTGAGAATGCATCAGTTTTTAAGTTAATTACCTAAAGCTCCGCTTTAAATTTGAGCTCAAGAGAAAGGGACAGTTTAATCCCGCATCCGAACTACAAAGTTTGAGAAGCTTTTTGAAGACTACTTACTGCCGACGCCAATAGCTGTCAATAGCTAGTGACCAATTGTGTAAAAGTTTTTTCAAAACTTTTTTTTAGATGTTCGGGCGCAACTAAAATTGTTCAGATTATTTAAATGAGTTTAGCTTTTAATTTCAATTTTGACCATCCCCATTTTATCCAATCTGTTCAAAACTGTAATGCAAATATTTTTACTAAGCGAGAAAATATTAATAATGTTAAAAAATTCCACGAAAATTTTAAAACTATGAATTTCCAGGATCCTTTAAATATTCGGACACACTTTTTTCAGCATCTCGAAGTGAATATGCGCTTATTCGCCGGTTGCTAGAGTGACTACAGTAATATTATTACACTGTGAAACATTTTTAGACTCAAAAAAGTTGACCACATCGGGACCAACAAAATTTGGAAGGTTATTATGATAATATAAAAACCCTGGCTGGGTTTGGTCAGGTTAGCTGCCGTTTTTTTTAAAGTGTGCTTTAAGTTTTTAGCTTATTTTTGAATTTAGTAACCCGATATCTAGTAAACTATTCCGAATTTGGATTTGTTGTCTTTCACGAAGTTGAAGCTCTAGATGTGGCCTACAAAACATTTTTATGCTGCAAATCAAAAAAATCACATCTTAATACTCAAATTAAAAAATCCAATCTTAATATATTCACTTTGCAAACATTTTGCGATTTGGAAAAAAAGCGGTTTGAAATGCAAAATCATTCGAAGTGAAATGTGCCATATTTTTTAACAGTTTTTCAACTTTATCTTTACAACCGTTACGAATTTGAATTAAAATTCTACAGAGCATAGTTGTAGCTTAGACTAAAATAAAGAAATCGTTTCAACTACTCAACTTCATATGAACACTCCTTCATATAGTTATTTGCCTACTAGCTTGTGAAATTGTCATAAAAATTTAAAAATAAGGAGAGTTTAGTTGAAAATTTAAAAAATTGCAATATCTTTATGTTAATTTAAGTTTTGCTATGCCTAGCATTTACCGTCACAACGTGTAAATAAATTAATTAACTTTAAGTTTTAGTTATTAAATCTGGAGAGAAGACATCATAGATAGGTTCAATTAACTTAAAATCCTTGACATGGTGGGCTGTGAAAGTCAGTACTTTGTTTAATAACTCATAAACGAACTATCATATCTTGCCATTATTTTTTTTTTTTTTTTTTTGTAAATAAACCTAGTACTTATAAATTTCAACAATTTTCAATCGTTACTCGTTTGTCAGTATTTCCATGATAAAATGGCAGAGTAAACTAAAAACTTTTCACTTTGACAGATGACGTTTGGACGCCATTACCAACCAGTGCTGCCAACCTGAAAAACTTAACTCTTAAAAAATCACCCTTATATACATAGGGCCGATTTCTCATCTTCTAGGTAGCTGCTATGTGTCAGATAAACAAACAATTTACTCTGTTATTTGAAAGTAGAGTTGGAAAATCAAGTTCATTTTAATGACCTAGTTCATAAGTTCATTTTTTGATGAACTATTCACTTTCGAGTTATAGTTCATTTTTGAATTATAGTTTATTTTATGAACAATAGTTCATTTTCAATTTTCATTTGATTTTTTAACGTTTCTAAAACGAATGGTTTGCCATGAAAAAGTTAACTATAGTTCAGAAAATGAACTTAATTTCAACAAATGAACTATTGTTCATAAAATGAATAGTAAAACGAACTATAGTTCAAAAAATGAACTATAGTTCAAACACAGAGCTAGTTCATTTAAATGAATAGTTCATTCGAACTAGTTCATGAAAATTGGCACAACTCTATTTGAAAGTTTAAGTGACAGATAGTGCTATGTAGCAGATGAGAAATCGGCCTTTAGTAAGAAATAGTTTATTTCCCAATAAATTTTCCAAATTTGGTATGGACATCTATATGTTACAATATTATTTAAACTGCAATGGTATTAAACAAACAATTTTTTTCAAATTTCTATCCTTATATTAAAAGTTTTTGAACTGCCTTCTTATTACTACGTTTGTCCATCTTCCTTCCCCTTTCTTTCACCATTTATCGTCCTTCCCCTGACTTTCTTCGCCCATCTATCCTCCTTCGTTTTATTTTTTCAAGTTCTTTTCTTTCCTTATTTCATACATCTTGCTTCCTTCTTCTTCCTCTCTTCCATTCTTCTTTCTTCAAGTAGTTTAATAATAAGCCTCTCCTCTTCATGTACATTTCACACATTTTAACTTTCCGAATTAAGTTAAATTGTGTCGCCCTCAAATGTTGTGCCATAAATTCAAGCCAACACTCACAGCAGTTGCACACACACACTCACACACACAGAATGACAAATGTACAAGGCTATACAAAGAGCGAAACCCTCGCACTTCTCCCACTCTTCCCACTCATTTTTGCAAAACGTATGTGCCACCTAGTTGAATCCTTTTTCGAGGCTTGGTCTATCTCTGTCTCTCTCTTCCTCTCTTTTCGTATCCCTTTCCCCCCTTTCTCCTCATTCATCCAACGATTGTGCAACATTTTGTTATGCAAATCACAACGCAGTGCGCCAGGAAATAGGCTAAGGCTGCCGTCACCCAACAACCCAGCCGGGCAGGCCAGGCGTGTTGGGGTTAAACAAGTTGAACTACATTCCGCACGGGCAGCAACTGGCAACTGGCGGGCTGACTCTGTATTTTATTGCATTACCTTGGGGCTGGGTGGGGTGGGGGGTGGGATGAAGGGCGGAGGGCTTGTGGAAAAAGTTGAAGGCTGGCAAATTACATTACGAGGCGTCAGTTGGCAGCAAAAGCCATTAACAACTTGACGACAAATGTGCAGCTGTTGAGCTAATCTCACTTCCATCTCTCCTTTGCAGACCAAGTGGCTGTGGCCCTAAATGATGCCCGAAACTGAACGCGACTCGTTGGTCGAAGCAGATATGGTAAGCGGCGCCTTGGGGCACCACCAGCATCATCATCAGCATCATCCACAGCACCAGCAGCATCAGCCACAAGATCCCTATAAAATGGCCACCAGCACCTATGTCTACAGCAGTCCACTAACCATACCGCCCACATCCGGGTCCATGGTCAGTCCCAGCAGCAAGGAGAAGTTGGTAAATCTGTTGCGCGTGCGTGACAACAACAATAGTCAGCAGAGCAGTGGCCACAGTCCGGCCGCCAACTCCACCGGCAGTAATAGTTCACCCACCACATTTCTGCAAAAGCAACTGGAAGCTCCAGCCAGTCGTCCCGGTGCGCTGCAACAGCAACCGCGACGTTCCATTACACCGTATCCCATACCTGCAACAGCAACAACAGCCGCCACTACAAGTTGGCATGCTCATGTGTATGCACGTCCACCCAATCGTCCCACCTCGCACTCCATCGCCGATATACTGGGCATAGCCCTGGCGGAAAAGGAGGCCCTCGAGGCCGGCGCTGCCATCACCGCGGCCGGTCCAGCCAAATCACCAAAGAGCATTTTGCGCAACTTCGAGCAGCAGTATGCACAGCAGCAACAACATCAGGAGCAGCGTCCACTGCGCAGCGCCTCCATTTCGATGAGCGATGCCAGCGAGGAGGAGAGTTTGGCCAATGCCACAACTACCGCAGTGGCAGTGGTAGGAGCAGCAGCAGCATCAGCAGCAACCGTAGCGGTAGCCCCCACAGCATCGCTCGATCAGCCATTAAACCTGTGTGTGGCCAAAAAGTCGCGCGACAGCAACCACTCGCCAGCCATGCCGGCCACCAAGCCAAGTCAACTCATTGGCAAGACTAACGCCAAGAAGGGTAAGTAACACATTTTAATTAAGTATTTTTGGTTTTGGTTCCTTGTTTTTTTTTTTCTTAATGTTTCCCGTATTGGCGCCGAGCAAATTTTTGCCGCCATGCTTGACAAGCCTGCCAATTGAGCGGAGCGCAGAGCTCTCAACACGCTTCAGCGAAGCATGCGGCGGGCAACGCGGCGTATGCGTGTTCTGCCAAGTTAAATGATGCCCGCCGCTTATAGTACATAGTCGCAGTTGTTATTTGCTTTTGGCATCGACGCTAACACTAATGGCCTGCTTGGGCATTAGCACACTCCAGTTAAGCTGCGATTCAGGCGGTCAATCAATTTTCCAAGAAATTTTGTGCACATTAAAATGTAATTATAATTTGGGAAAGTTTACTTTGGCCTGTCCAACTAATTTTTTTGTTAGAGATTTCATTCATTTATGGGTCTCATCAGCGGACGAAACGGTTGTTTCCATGGAAAAATTCCATTATGATAATGACTAGACAGCGGATTTTGCATATTTTTAAGTTAGAATTTGATCCTAGTAGGCCAGGTTAAGTTTGATTTTAAAAAACCTTTGTATGATATGAGCAGGTCATTTTCTGATTTTTCTTTGTCCCTTCAAACACCTTTACCATGGCTTACTAGTATTTCCCATGGTATAAATTGTCTTCGATTGACGCTATTAGTCCCTTGAAAAGGATATAGGACTGTCAGATGGGTCAGATTGAAATGGCATATTTGAGAATATGCTAACAAATTTTAACCTATTTTGGAATAATATTCAGAGATAAAATACATGCTCCCAAGAAGAGTAGAGATAGTAGAGATGCCTCTTCCGCAATTTTGAAAAAAAAAAACAATCTTAAATCTCCCACAATTTTGAAAATAGATTGATTGCACCTTTTAGACAAATATTTTAATCAACATTACTTATCGATCCACCGTACACCGTTTCACGATCAGTTGAACGATAGTCGAGTTATAAGCAAAACAAATAATTACGCTGGGCAGCACTGGTCGTGACCCTACACTTAAAAGTTATCAGTAGGAAGGGAAATGGAAGGTATCTTTCCGTACTTTCATGTTGCATAACGTGCAGCTCTTGTCACTTATATGCAGTGTTAGGGAGTACCTAGGTATTTGTACCTAGGTACATACCTAGATACAAATTTGGTGTACCTTTTAAAAATTCGATTACCTTTTACCTTACCTTGGTCCAAATTTTCAGTCACCTTGTCGAAAGGTACGAGACTAGGTACTTTAATTTTGTAAGTGTTTTTTTTTTGTGGCCATTAAAGTATGTGCGTAAGTATCGGTTTCGATTATAATCGATTGCATTGCATCATCTCCGCAGTTTTTGTGGCTTTTGGTCACACTTAATTCGTTAGCTTCTTCTTGCATTAACAAAAGAGAACGCGAAGAGAGATAACCTAAACGAAAACGGTCAGCGGGCGCGTCTTCGTTGCAGTGTGATTTTTTGTGTAGATTTTTGAAGTCACATAAAATTTTAACTTAATTTTTGGTCAATATGACTGATCTGTCACTAAACAATGAAGGGAAAAAAGATTTACCGTTGGTCTTGAATGGAAGCTTTTTCAACTCAAATGGAAAATGCTTGCTATGTGTAAACAAATATATTAAGTTTGATTAAAAATCTACTGAATATTTACACAAGCATTTGAAGGTAAGTACTTACATAGAAATTGAATACATACAATCATACAGTATTATGTACATATAAAAGAAATTTTTTGCGCCAAAATTTGTATCAAGTCCATACATACACACCAATGTTGTACATGCATATGTTTGTATTGCAGACTTTGGCACAATAAGTTTCAACATATATACATACACTTGTGTGTATGCACTAGTTTCTTGCGAAATCGAATATAGATGAATGTATGTCTCTAAATATATTCGTTATAAAGTAACGCTGTTTAGTTTTTCAATAAGAATAAAAACAAATGTATGAACAACGCTTTTAATATAAAAAATACCTTTTGAGTACCTATACCTTTACCTAGGTACAGAAAAATCCGGATACCTTTTACCTTACCTAGGTATAATTTTTGCCATTTACCTTGTACCTTACCTAGGTAAAAAAATGAGTACCTTTCCAATCACTGCTTATATGTGGTCGATAGTTAAGAGGCAGCAACTCGCAACTCGCTTGGAATATAACCTTTATTGTACCGACCGAAAAGTCATCTCTAAAATAATTTCCCTGACCTAGGTTATAGTTTAAGCCTTTATATAAAAGTCGAATGTCCAAAGATTTTTCGCTGGTCTTCATCAATTCTTTCTAGTGCAGTATCGTGTGTTCTTTTCTATCCAGCAACGTCTTCCACATCACAAATCAAACTTCTAGCCTGGAAAGTTGGTTGCCATTCTGCGAAGCACTGCGATTTGTTCCTAAGGATTTGTACAGCGACTAATTTAGGAAGTCTATTTTCAGGAAGAGTTATGATTGGATATCCCCACACCTCTGATGCATATAGCATAATTGTTTTAAAATGTAGATTTTTAGCAATTGGTTTTATATCATATTTTGACTTGAAATTTTGCAACCCTTGTTTCTGCCAATTTGTTTCGAAGATGTGTCTCAAACCTCATGTTTTGCGTCAGTGTGACTCCTAGGTATTCGTATTCTTTGACAGTGTCTAATTGTTTTCCGTCGAGGAACCATTCTTCTGCTTTTACAGGCCCCTACCTCTTCCATCTCGAACAACCATGATTTTGGATTTTTTCCGTGTTTATGATCAGGCTCTAAGATGCATTTTTTCCACACTTTCAGCCATAAGTATACAAGTGACAACTCCAAGTCTTGATGCTCCGGTTAGTCAGTGATGCAGGTCTTCAATCAATAGAGCGATCAGCAATGGGTTGAATTGGCACCCTTGTTTCACTAATCTGTTTGTCTTAAACCAATCCGAGCATTGCTGCATTTTATGACAGAAAGCATTTTCGATGATAACCCTAAATAAATCAGTTTGTAGAAGAGGGCATTCCTGTTGACTGTGTCGAACGCTGCGCGGAAATCCACAAAAAACATGTAAAGCTTTATCTTCTATTCCAAATAATGCTGTGCGAAGCTAGTTAGAACGAAAATACTATCAACCGTTTAATAGCCCTTGAGGAAACCGGATTGGTTCACCCAAGCAATTAGACGGGCTAGAATAACGGCAGAGAACACTTTTACCATAGCATTTTGAAATGAAATTCCTCTATAATTCTCTGCTTGATCTGGATCCTCTTTCTCGTTAATAGGATATATTAAGTTTAAACAGAAAGAACCTGGTGCCTCTGAATTATGAAAAATATCTTTGTAAGGCATTTGTAAGACTCTCAATGAAAAGCAGAGAAGTTTAAATAAAAAATTAAGCGGGGACACGATCAACACTAGAAACTTTTCTGCATTTGATATCTTGACTTCCGCAGCTGATATCGCTACATCGGGTTCACTGTTCTTAATCATTTGTTAAGAAAAGCAATGCTGGACTTCTGGCTGGCTCATATAGAGTAGCTTCTGAAAAAAATGTGCCAAAGCATTTGGTTCCGCTTTAATTCCTTTATTTAGTTTGCCACCGTGTAGTTTCCCTGCTATTTCCCAGAAGGGCTGTTCAACAAGTTATCGGCCTGCCAATTAAGGTCTTCAAAAAAAAATTGTAGAGGTGGTAGCCATGATTTCGGGACTCCAGGTCAGCGGAAATGGAATCGGCAAATGAGGCTATGATCAGAATTGATGTAATTCTGGCCCGTACCTAAATCATATTTTTAAATTTTTGATAAATTGACGGCAATTTAGAAAAAAATATGCGATTTTTCAAGTTTTTTATACTCTGTACCGAAGGTACAAAGAGTATATTGGGTTTGTGCAAATGTGTGTAACAGCCAAAAGGAAGCATCTCCGACCCTATAAAGTATATATATTCTTGATCAGCATCAACAGCCGAGTCGATATAGACATGTCCGTCTGTCCGTATGAACGATGAGATCTCAGAGATGGTAAGAGATAGAGGTTTGAGGTGTATGGAACATATATTCTTTACTTGCGGCAGATCAAGTTTAGTTTTTTTTGCCACGCCCCTGCCTCCCCGCAAATCGAAAAACCGTATATCTTCTACAATTTTGGGTTAGGTTGTTCGACCTTCTAGACATATTTCTACTCATCATTTTTTATCGAGCCCCATACATCGTTCCGATCAGATGAACGATAGTAGAGTTGCCACCCCGCAATTTGAAAAACACCTCAAATATCCCGCAATTTTAGAGTTAGGTGTTTCGAACCTTCTAGACATATTTCTACTCATCATTACTGATCGAACCCCAATACTTTGATCAGATGAACGATGGTAGAGTTGCCACCCACAATTTGAAAAAATCGAATATCTTCACAACTTAATGACAGATTGTTTGACCTTTAGGCATATATTTTAATCGTCATTATTTTCGATCCACATACACCGTTTCCAGATCAGATGAACGATATTCGAGTTATAAGAAAATCAAAAAGTACGCTGGGCACACTTGCGCGTTTTTGTGACACCGCACTTTAAAGTTATTAGTTATATACAAACAGGTACAGAGTATATTACAGTCGGGCTTGACCGACTTTCTTACTTGTTTTCTGTAGTTTAGTGTTAAAAAAAATAGTAAAAAAATTGTTTTAATCTTGATTGAGGTACGGGCAAGATTTACATCAATTCTTCGTCGATTGCAACATGGATGATCAAAATCGGTTCAGTAGAACTGCCGCAATCATGGCTACCAGGTCAAAAAACGAGGTTTCGAGAAAATCGCACTTAAAGTTTTGAGCAACATAAAAAATACTCACTTTAGCAAGAACATTGCTCCACTTTAAAGGCTATATCTGCTAAAATATTTAGAATTTTGGAAAATGGTTTGAAGAGGATGAAATTGGAATGTCCAAGCTATGTTAATAATGCAAAACCAAAAAATCAAAAACAATTTTTTAAAGGTAGAAGACCCCCTTAAGCGATTCGATAGACCTTTTTCTACTGTTTAATACAAATTTGTTTGCAATTCATGTAAAATCTTTAGCTGTTTCATATGATTGATGAAAATTTTAAAATATATAAAATAATAAAATAAAGATCTTATTCTGAAAATCGTTCGTATATAACAAGGCTAATTAAAATCGTTTTGTACTAATTCAGCGTCCGCCACTGTATGTATATATATCTTTTCCCGATATAATTAACCATTGAAAACTGTAATTGCCTTGCAAAATGCGCAAATTTAATTAGCTGCACTTTTGTTGTTATTTTTGCTCATTTGAATATGCGTTGCATTAAAATGATTTAATTTGAAAGAGGTCAGGGCGAAGGGGGAGGGGATGGAGGATTGGTAACGACTATCGAAATGGCACGAAAATAATAAATGCAATTAGCAATTAGCAATATGCACACAGCAACAACAGCAACAACAATAATAAATAACAAATGGCAATCAACTTCAAAATAAACGAACTTGAGCACAAAACTTGAATAATTTTATTGATGTTTTTGTTGTTCTGTTTGTTTGTTTGCTTATGCGCGTTAATTGCTCAATGCTGCGTTCAATTTTTATTGTTATTAAAATCACGTACTCGACTTGCCAACAATTGGCAACAACCAATTGACTGTAGCAATTTGAATGTCCAAGTCGACTTGCATCGTTTGCCAGTCGCCAGTTTCCAGTTTTGTGATTTGCCTGTGCGGCAGTCATCTGTTAATTTGCGCTTAATTAGTTGTTTGCAGCTGCCATAAATGGATGTTGGATGATGTTTAAATGTCGCCGAGTGGGCCAAATGAAATGACCTGGCGGCAATTGCCAACTAGAAAAAATAAACCAACATTTGCGTTACGCTTTTATTGCTGCCTTTGTTGTTGTTCTAATTGTTGTTGTTGTTGTTGTTAATGCCTTTAGTTTTTATTGATTTCGCGACATTGAGGCGCCCTTTTGCGCCTCACTGGACCCGCAAGTGTCGTGTGTCATCTACTTTTAGGGGTTGTTGGGGATGCACACATATGTCCAAGTAACTGGCTACAGCAAGTACGAGTATATAAATGAGGCTAGACAGCCCACGCGGCGTATTAGCAATATGTTCGCATTTAACTGTCAATTAGATTTCAATTATGCATTGACAATTGAAGTTGTCCAGGCAACAGCAAACGGCAACGACTATGGCAACTCATGCCAGACACGTTTTGTCCACAGCCAAAGCCATAAGGTGTAACTACGGCACAGTTTACACTTGTTTTTTTTTTTTTGCCAGACGCGACAGCTGACCGTAGATAGAAATGTGCGAAATCGACTTTGAAATACTCTAGGAAAAGGAAACGAGTAAATTTACAACTTAATTAGCATTGAATTGAAGCATTTTAATCAATTTCCCAGCTCAGAGCATGCAAAAATATATTTTTTCGTAAAATAGAGCTTTGCCAGTAAGTTTGAAGCTAATTAAATGATAAACATGTGCGTTTTCAACAAAAACACTTTTCCGACCATTTTCCGGTAGTGTTTTTCCAAACTGTAAAAATCCTATTTGTGTATTTGGGGTTTTGAAGATAAATTTGGAGCTATTCGTTTGGAAACTATACTTTCGGCCATTTAACTGATATTTAACCCATAGGGTTGTGGTGGGTTAATTTTTCGGAAAACTGGTATGCAGTTATAATTGAATTTTTATTTAGATTTTTTTTTAAGTTAGTTTGAAGCTGATAAACAAAAAAGTTTCATACAACAGTTTTCTGTGAATTTTCCACAACACCGCCTTATTACTCACTTTCGGAATAAGATGAAACTACAGTAAAAAATGCAGCTTGCTATCTCTAACGGTTTGTGGCTGTGCGACGGTCACCAATCAGTCAGTCAGTCAGTCAGGTTGAACTCTTTTATATATATAGATTTATTCGAATTTATGAAAAAATTGCTCAATAACATAAATAAGTAAATAATAATAATCATGTATTTATTTAATTGCGTGGTCTTGTGGTTTATTTTGATGGATTTTATTGCTTAAACTCGCATTCAAATATATTAATTTATTTATACTAAGCACAAAAAAAAAATTTCGAGTGTTTGCTCTTACAATTTGCTTGAAAGAGTCAACTCGTAAACACGCAAATATACCGTTTAGAGCAGCATTTGTCAAGAAGAGTGAGGCGAAAAAGTGAGAGTGTATTGGTGTGCGAATATAACGCGACTTAAGGCGGCCCTGACCAACTTCATTAAACGCAAGCCAGCGACTGATTGGCTTATCTAATTTGTTTACTCTCTTGGCGTGCCTATGTGAATTGCCGAATGTGTTCGGCACTATTTTAAAAATTTAGTTTCCTGTTCGTATGTAATCTGTTTATCGGGCATACAAGTTATGATTAATTTCTTGAGTAACAGGTATATCGAAGTCGAGGAGTAATATTTTATCGGAAATATCAGTTGCATACGAAATTAGTTTAGCCTTCCCGTTTAAGAGAACTTTATATTAAGTGGGTAAACTCAGAACTAACACATTTTGTTAACAACTTCAATTTTACATTTGATAACATATTTTCTGCTTTAAATCCTGAGTAGCTTACCCCCTTCTGAATATACTTTTCAAAAACGTCTGGTTAATTGCTAACAAATGCACTGCACACTTTTTGCATATGGAAATAAGCAAATGCAACAAAGGAGGGGCGGGCGGTTGTTCTGTCGGCTGCCGCTTGGCCAGTCACTTGCTGTTACATTTGACGGGCTAATTGCAAAAAAAAAAAAGCGGTTATGAAATGACAGGCGCAAAGCCAATTGAGGTTAAACAGCTGCGACTCTTAACAAAAGACAAACACTGCGTCTAAACGTTTTTGTTTCTTTTCTTTTCTTGTCCACATTCCACAGAGAGCTCGGGCAAACCGACAGCCAAGAAGAAGAAGCTGACTTCAGCCACAACTGTGGCTCTACCGCCGGACATTGGCAGTCCCACGGCCAACAGTGAGAATTTAATGCGAGACAAGCTACTGGCCACCAATAATAGCTCACCGGCCAGTTCGGCGCATCCACAGCAGAGCAACACCAGCAGCAATATGGAGACTACGGAGGATGATTCCGATTCCGGTTCAACAGATGCACGCCGCAAAAAGAAGGCACGCACCACCTTCACAGGTCGTCAGATTTTTGAGCTGGAGAAGCAGTTTGAGGTTAAGAAATACCTGAGCTCAAGCGAACGCACCGATATGGCAAAACTGCTGATGGTCACCGAAACACAGGTAAGCCATGGGCAACAACACAATTTAATAACTTTAATGTTTTCAAATTGTATGCAACAATGGTTAGAATATTCTGGGAAAAATCCCATTCGTTTATGTTTTGGGATTAGCAAACTCAAAAAGCTTTTAATTAAATGAAAATACATAATCGAAAGCATATTTCAAATTATAATTAAATTGCATAACTACAAATAACCTGGCTAGTTAGGTAAAATGCATACATTTTGTATATGCCACTAGATAGAATTTAAATTATTTCACCAATTTGGATTACGCTTGTCCGTGGTCTTGTAAGCGACCAAAGTGCTTGAAGTGCTCAATTACATCATTTTAATCGTTGTGGATTATAAGCCGGTGCCGTCTCTTTCTTTGCTAAAACTTAGATTCATCTGAGCAGTGTTCTGTCTCTTTAATACTTTAATCAATACTGTTAGTAAACAGTAAATAGCTAAGTGAGCTTTTTGATTACAGACTTTGCTTAAAATGCTATCTGGTACTTTTTGGTGGTTAGAAAAATCACTAATCCGTTGTATTAGATTGGTACGGTTTCGCAATAATTTTATCTAGCGAAAGGGCTATAAGGCCATAAGGCACTGCCATAAGGTGAGACTAAAAAGTGTTCAAAAATGTGCCGTAAAACTGTTTTGACAGTTACAATTGTGTGTTTTCACAATTTTATAAAATGTGTGTAAATGTAAACTATATTTCTCAGGCTTAGACCCTAATCGAATGCATTCAGTATGTGTCCAACGACGATAATGATCGTGCAGTAGAAAGAAAGCTTTAAAATGGAGCGCCAAATCTTTTCTTAGATTGTTTAGAACCTACCCTAAATGGCAAGAAAACACTTAAACAGTCGCCCGTTCATTCCCTTAGAAAATGGCATTGCCTGTTTGGTGTGTCAAAATCAACATTTTAAAGGAGTTCCGGAAAATGTTTTATCTCATCTTCCTAATCCAATTTAAAGCTGCGGAATATATATTCATATAGTCATATGACCAACAAGGCGAAAAATCGTGCAGTGGAATAAGAAAAACAGTGGCTGAATCATTTTATAAAATCAATTCTAAAATGCCAGTCTGATTGTTCATTTTATTAATAAAGATGAAGATAATAAAATTATTTTAAAAATGGCTTAAAAATGTCTTTGCTAACAACACTTAGAAGATTCTGATTTTCTGTTATTAAAATCGAGTTTCTTTTCACGGATATTGCAAGCCATCAAACGTCAAACGAATTTTATCCATTTTGAACTTTATTCTGTGGCTTTTTGGTGAACAAGACACTGAAGTCATCCTAAATGACTCATCTTACTTATCTTCAAGAAACTCGGTTAGTTTTGCATATATACTTTTTCTAGGCTCCGAGTTTCTTCATTTCAGTCCGCTTAATTGTTATTTATATCATTCTTCATATCCTTCGTCAAACTAATTCAAAATTTACAAAATATGTTAATTATTTTATATTTATACACTTGAAAAGAAGTTTGTAACGCATAGAAATATTCATTTCCGACCCCATAAACTATATATATTTTGATCAGGACGACGAGCTGAGTTCATTTCCGCTTGTCCGTCCGTCCGACTGTCCGTCTGTCTGTTTCTACGCGAACTAGTCTCTCAGTTTTAAAGCTATCGAGCTAAAATTTTTTTTTCTTTTTTCTTTTTACTGCACGCAACTAATATGTCGGAATTGACCGGATCGGATTACTATATCATATAGCTGCCATAGGAACGAACGGTCTAAGAACTAGTTCTAGTTTGAAAAACTTTTTTGTTTACTTTCACATAATTCTGGAAAAATGTATCAAAATCGTATCACTATAGCATATAGCTGCCATAGAAACTGTCTGTCAAAAAACTAGTTCTAGTAAGAAAAACTTTTTTGTTTTCCATCGTAGCGTCACTAATCTTGGTAAATGTTAGTTTTATATGCTTTCACATAATACAGAAAAAATTGATCAAAATCGGATGACTATATTATATAGAAACGGTCGGTCAAAAAACTACTTCTAGTCAGAAAAACTTTTTTGTTTTCTATCGTATCGTCCCCAATATTGGTATATATTAGTTTTATATGCTTTGACATAATTTCGAAAAAATTTATCAAAATCGGATGACAATAGCATATAGCTGCCATAGGACCGATCGGTCGGAAAATGTGTTTTACTAAGAAAAGTTTTTTTTATGGTATTAAATTTTTATTTTCAATGATTTCAAAATTTTAAATATCTGATATCTATATCCTATATATATTTTACCGGTTAAATCAGTTGGAGTAAAGTTTTTCAAATGTATTAAAACTTCGGCACAGTCGAAATTAGCTTTGCCTTCTCGTTTTTGTTAATTTTTGACGAATTGTTGCTTTTCTGTAGGTGTGCACTCTAACAGAAAATTTTAAAAATGCGTTTTCAAAGTGTGTGAAAATCCCCTGAAAAATAAGATTGGAGGAATTGAGGAGGAATTTTTCAGGGGGAAAATTGAGCGAAATATTAATTTTTGAACTGATCCTTAGGAAATTGAGTTGATTAATATGTGTTTAATAAGCTGTTAAGCAAAGCAAGCTCAAACTTTTTTTAAGGAAATTAAATTCGCCATGCATTTGTCGCCAAGACAAGCTGGGTCTTTTTTGTAAATATGCAGATTTTTTCTGTAAATTAAAAAAACTCGAAAAGGATGAAATTTTTTCTTAATTTTGTGCCTAATTTTTCATTGAATTTAGAAATTGCATTTCTAAATATTAGATTAAAACTTTCTTAAATTTAGAAATAATATTTCTTGTGAAATGTTTTGATTTGTCTATAATTTGGAATAGTGTTTTTCAGAATTTCATAAACGTTTTTAATAAAAACTTTTTATAGCATTCTGAAGCATGCTTTACAATTTTTTAAGGTCCCATAAAATTTCTTAGCCATTTAAGGGTCATATTTATATCTTCTACTTTATGTTAAATAAGACATATAAGACATTTCGCATTCATATCTGTTAGCAAAATACAAAGCTTTTGTTTAAACGTGGCAACTCCTTGCTAGAGCTTTAAAGCGAGTTGCCAGTGCAAGCAGAAAATGTCAGAAATTTTGCAAATGTAAGGTAAAATATACAAAGAAGGATTTGGATTATTTGGTCGGTTGTAGTGTAATGGATAGCATATTTGTCTTTAGTGCAGGAGACCTGGGTTCGACTCCACCTTGGAACTTTATTTTTAAAAATCTAAGAAATTAACTTGGTGTCAACAACTTGAAGGCAAGTTAGGTTAGCACCCCAGTCACAAGCTAAAGTTTACCTAAGACAACGAAATTTCTCTTAGCAGCAAGTTTAAGTAGCCTTCAATGTTAAAGGCAAGATATGAAAACGGCCCTTAGTATTTCTTTAGAACCGAGCTCGTTTATAAAGTTTACCAAAACTAGCGATTTTAAAAAACTTTACAAATAAAGTTGCTTATAGATACGCCTACAAATAAGTCGCTCATACTTTGTAGATTCCATAATTTAAAAATTTTAATTATGAATAGAAAATATTTTGGAAAAACTAAGATTGTTCATTAAACATTTAAGCTAATCAGTTTGATATCAAATTTTGTTGCTATATTTGTGTGGGTGCTTTTTGTTTAGGGAAGGGAATGAAAATGGTGTTTTAATTTTACAATACATTTCTATAACTCTCCAATTCCTTGGCAAATGTTGAGGTGAAGATAATCTAATATCGAAATGTTATCCTTTTCAGATTTCAACTTTGCCAAAAAGCCAAATTAATTGCCTAACCAGCAAATGATGGCATTATTGCACAATGCATTCATATGTGCGAGTACATATGTACATACATAATTTAAGCTCAAGTCCTTGCGGCGTTCACTTAGTCTAGGAATTTATTGTAATTTAATTGGAGCGCAAAATAAAGCAAGCGAGGTGTGATTTTGCTTAATGCTTTAGTAATTTTAATGCCATTTATATTGCTAAATTATTATTATTGATACTGTAATTGTGAATGTCAGGGCAGGAGCTGTTGCAATTTTGCATGGCAACATCAAATGCCTTTAAGCATGCACAAACACATTTGTGTGTACTTATGGACGAGCATGTGTGTGTGTGTGTATACCACACAGGGGGCATGCATGTGAAATAAATTGAGATTTATTGACTAATTAGAATAAATTAACTTTGCAACAAGGACATGCCAAGAGCCAACAGCTGCCAGCCAATATGCATATATGCGTACACGAGTAGCACTCGTATGTTTGTATTTAGACAGTGGTTAACGCTTAAATAGATCTTTGCTGGCAATTTTGAATTCGATACATAAAATTGTATCAGAACAAACCAGAAATGCTAGTTTTCATTTTGACAAACTACCTGAAAATTTTGAAATTATTAATTTATTGTTAAAATATATTTAAACATTTTTTTATTTTTTTGTACAGGATCTCAAAATCTAAATGAAATATTGATTCTATACAAATTGTTCACTCAGTCCAGAAATTTAGTAAATTCATTTTTCTAATGGATTAATTTTGCCATTCCTATATAAAAAAATTTCAATATCCTTGAAAACAGCTAATTTTTATTAATTCTGATAGAAAATTAATTAAATA
This sequence comes from Lordiphosa mommai, assembly GCA_018904225.1. Lineage (NCBI taxonomy): Eukaryota > Metazoa > Arthropoda > Insecta > Diptera > Drosophilidae > Lordiphosa > Lordiphosa mommai. The sequence goes on along the minus strand of JAEIFT010000013.1, from coordinate 1,327,497 downwards.
TTTTTTTTTAATTCATGCCTAAAGTGATTATTTGTACTTTATATTGGTTGCGCAAGCGCAACTTATCTCATTTTGATATTTCTATTGTAATTTTTAGACTTGCATTATCGCATATTTCGATGTCCCGTGCGACTTTAAAAAGCAAAATTTGTTATCAGTGCGTTGAAATTACATGGAAAATGCTTATCCAATATTGAGTAGAAATAAATATTTTTTTTACAATTCAAATAAATAAAACCGTGCTAAAAAAATATAAAGATTTGTGATTTTGGTACTTATATAAAGTTGGTACCGTGCGACATCGCAGGTGCGAAATTTGAAAATGTTCTTTCATATATGATTTTTTTTCGGTAAAAAAAAACTTTTTAATTATTTATATCTAAATGAGCAAAAAAGGCAGCGAAAAATATAAAGAAAGTTGCAAACGATGGAAAGAAAACTTTAAGGACGATCCACTATTTTTGAAAAACTTGTTGTTTTTTGGTATTATTTGAAAATAAATACATAAACTTCTGTTTATTTTAAAATATTTTTACTTAGCTTGGTTATATAAAATTTCGTCAAAAGAGTAACTGAAATAACATATTTATTATGATAGACAAAAATGTCCCGTGCGACATGTCCCGTGCGAATGTGTTTAAAATCGAATTTAATACAAAGTATAAGGTTTTGTTTGAGTAAAATCAAAACCATTTTAAAGTGACATCAATGCATAACAATGTAAAATTTAACACATTGAAATATTGACTCTGGAATCGCTAAAATCGGATTTTCAATTGTTGGTCCCGAAAATCACTTCTGTTTTTGTTCCTTGCGAGTGCCTTGGTTTTCTGCAATTATCTAGAAAAGTGAAAGTGACTCAAAGTCAACCTTAGCACTAATAATGGCGCTATTTAAGAGCTATAAGTTAAGACTTGTGTCAAAGCAAAAATCCGTTTTTTTTTTTACTTTTTTCACTTCAAAAGTGTACGACGGTCCCGTACGACATAATGGAAATGCCCATTTACATTTTTCGAATTTCTCCCAAAAGAAGAAGGGATTAAATTTGCGAAAAATAATAATATCATCATCAAACATAAATGAAAAACTAGATTATGTTAACAGTTACGTCAATCCACGTTAATCCACCACACTTTTATTCCACGGAACACAACTACTTTAAGGTTAGACCTGCCTAAAAAATCACTTTACAAAAACAGATTATAGACAAATTACATAAAACATGATCTGGTTACTAAATGGTTACTACCCTTCGTCAATTTCTAAATATTAAGCTTTAAAGTTGTAAAACATTTAATACTTATTGGCACACCCAATTTTGTGTAAAATTAGGATAATATTTGCGTTGACAATTTTGAGACATCAAATATCCAAGTGCAACACAATTACAGATTCCTGCTTAAGAAGGCATTGGTTAGGGTTACAATTTGTTTTGAGCAGGGTGTCAAACCGGAATCCGAACCGGAACCGTATACCGAAAAGAACTGATTAAAACTCAGTACCAAAACAATTTCAACTAATTTCTTTGCATCTATTTTGGTTCAATAATTTCGAAATATTAATTTATCCTTTATATTTGCATTTACAAAGGAAACGAATTAATAATTGGACCAAATGGGCTTTACCTAACAGCAGGGTTAAATTGTGATCGGTAACGTTATCTGAAAACAGTGTATTTAACATTCCATCAGATATCAAAAGTTCTTCCTGCTTTTCCAGTTGAACAAGTATTATTAGGATATTTGCTTTCTGGGGTAAAGTTTATTATGTTTAATTTTCCTTCTTTATAAGGCTGCGTTCACACTGTTCGACGCATAAGACATGATAATCTAGTAGGCCCTTGTGTTTTCTTGTTTTTATTGTAAATAGCTTGTCATTTGAATTTGAAAACAAGACAACATGAATGCCTACTGGATTATCATGTATCATGCGTCAAACAGTGTGAACGCAGCCTAACTACATTGAAAGTAGTACTTTCTGTTGTGTAGGTTCTATGCTACCCGCTTATTATATCTTCGGTTTAACGGATATTTAAATTATACCGGTACATAACGGTACGTACCGGTATACCGAAATAAAAAGCAAGGTACCGATACGGAACCGAATACCGAAATAAACTAGAACCTAAACAGAACCTTTTACCGAAACATTAGTTTTGGTACGTACAAGAACCGAAACCTGAACCGAAATTCGATTCGGGTTGATTCCCTGGTTTTGAGACAATCATATTTCTTATCACAGTTCTTAAATGTCGGTGAGCCATATATGCGTGTTTATACCAAAGCCACAAAGCGATATGCAATATACTAGGATTATACTTTTAGTATGTGAATCAACTAAATATTTTTAATTTTAATGAGTACGTTAATTTTTTATGAGCTTAATTGACTTTGTATGAGCGCACCGGCAATACAGGATTCTGATGATTATCTCGAAACATTCTGTAACTCTAACCAATGCCTTTTTTTTGAGTATGCTGCATTTTCTAAGTTGACCAATGAATATTTTTTGGTTTCTGCTATCAATACAGTATTTTTCTTTGCATAACTAAATTAGACTTTGTGGTTACCTCAAAATTGTTAGGAGAACCTTAAATCGTTTGTCATTTGCTTTTGACAAACACTTGACCACACATGCTTAATTAGGATATACACACATATACATACATACACTCAGGGAAAAATGCTGTGAAATTTTAATATTTTCACGTTGACTTAAATATTTTTGCCATTGATTTTGCGTTAAATATGGAATTCGTAAATCTGAAGTGCTTACACTTTAAATCGAAATTAAATATGAAAATAGTCAAATTTAATAGTTTTCATATTAAAAATAAAAAGACCAAATTATTAAATTTAACCAAAAAAATATTTAATTTTAAATATTTCATAATAATTATGAAATATATTCATATTAAATTTAAATAAATATAATATGTAACTTTAATATACTTTATAGTACTTTAAATTTGATTTTGTATTTGGCTTTACTTTTTTATAGTAGTATTGAAGTGGAATAATATTTAACTCAAATATGTTTCATAACGAAAACAACAATATTTCTTATTAATTTCAAAATCATTTTATTTCAAATTGAGATGTGCTCATTTAAAATTTAAACAGTTACATATTTTATATAAGCATATTTATATAAGCATTATTAAGCAATACTTATTTGCGTATATTTGAAATAAATATGATTTTACTTTAATCTGAATACAGCAATATTTAATTTTAAGAGAATTTTACTTTGATTTTACTATATTCATATTAACTTCAGTGGTTAAGAATGTTTTCAGTTAAATCAAAGAGCTTTCTATTGGACTTTAATACATTTGCTATCTGAAAACAGCATAGTAAAATTATCTATGATTGTATTAATTTTTACGATTTGTTTTTTCTCTGGGTGTACGTATTATATATATATATAGTTATTTTAATCTCGCATTAAGTATACGCAGTAAAGAAAGCTCAAATGGCATAACACTAATTGGCTGCACACAGACATGGATAGGGCAACTGCAGCAGGCAAATGGATCTCGGTGTCACAAGGCACACGGCAGATACATTGAAATGTCTGCCTAATTAAATTACATTCTCCATCAAGTCAATTAATTACAAGTTTATAAGTAAACACTAAGCACACCGCATGACACTCAAGCATATACATCAGTGCATATACTTCCTTGTGTGTGTGTGTGAGCCAGCATGTTATGCTTGTCGACATGTTCCAAGTGTTTTGTCTCTGTTATTAATATTATAAGCTTGCCAACCATTTATCATCCTGGGCCAAGGCAAAGGACCTGGATGCTGTGTGTGCAAATGCAACGTACGGATTTTCGTGCGTCCTACCCAGCTGCGTGCGTGTGTTTGTATATAAAACACTGACTGTGCACATAAACATGTATGTGTTAATCACAGCAATAATATCAGCAAATTAACTGCATTAACTGTGTGTCTGTGTATCCTGCTGATGCTGCCTGTAAGCCTCTTGGTCATTTGCATTGGCACTTGGTAATTTTCACATCGACCAATGAGTGGACGAGAGAGAGAGACGGGAAGAAGAGTTGAGTATTAAATGAGGAAATATGCGCTAATTGATACGTGTAGTAATTTGACATCTCAAGACTTGTAACTCTTCTTCCGCTTAATTACGTAAAAAAACTTCACAGTTTTTCTTAACCCATTAAAAGAAAAATAGTTATTTGATTTTAATTCTATATTGTTTTGTGTCTACTCTCTATAAACCAGGGACCGAAAATAACGGTTATGGGGTAATTTTTAAACTAAAAAAATCATTGGGTTGCAGATGTCCTACACATACATCAAATATATGAATAAATTTTTTTTATATGGACTTTGGAAATATGTAATGAACCGTTATTTTAGATTTTTATTTTTAAAAATCATTGGTAAAAATTATTTTTGATTTTTATTTTAAAAATTATTTTTAAATATTCATTTTTGATTTTTATTATGAAAAATCAATTATAAAACTCATGAGTGATTTTTATTAAAAAAAATCAATAATAATAATAAAGATTGATTTTTAAAAATAAAAATCAACAATAAAAATCACTCTGTGATTTTAATTTTTTGGACCAATACTTCAATTTGTCTGCAGAATCTGTTGAAAAATTACTGTTTCTAAAATTAAATCGACCATAAAAAATATGTTTTATATAAATTTATTATTCTTTTTATATAGTTTAGTACAATCTGATATTTTTGGCATATTTTACTGCTTTGGGGAATTTGAATTTTGGTACATTTTTTTTAGTATTTTCCAAATATATGTATGAAGTACGAATTTTAGGTAGTTTTAACAATTTTTTCAATATTGTTTTTTTTTTTGTTTTTGAAAAATTTAAATATTTAAAGCAGGTTGATTTTTATTTTCCTGATCCAGAAAATAAAAATCATAATAACAATAAAATATCACTCATGAGTTTTATAATTGATTTTTTATAATAAAAATCAAAAATGAATATTTAAAAATAATATGTAAAATAAAAATCAAAAATAATTGTTTCGATTGATTTTTAAAAGTATAAATCATAAATGATTAATTACAATTGATTTTTATAGTTATAACTTATAACCGTTACGGTCCCTGCTATAAACATCAGAAGGATGTCTTCCTTCTAGCACACTGAGGCCATTAAAGTCCGGCCATTAAAGTCGGAGATATCTGCTAGAGAAAACAAACCGAGGAATATCTCTTCTCATCACCTTGGAAAGGGGCATGAGCAGCAGAATTCTTAGACAGACTTCAGCTCTTTCTCGCCTCTGCACCTTCTGCCAAAGTCGTTGTAGTGATCTGTCTGCATGGGTTCCCAAGCGAGCAATTCTGTAGAAAGTGACTGATTATCATTTTTGAGTAGTAATTAGCCTGCCATGGGCATACCGACAGTTTCCTGCCATTTTTGAGTAGTAATGAGCCTGCACGTTGCCATGGGCATACCGACAGTTTCCTGTTAATTGAGAATTGTCCTCCATCAAAAAAGGTCCAGTATAAAATATTCAAAACCATTAAGATATTAAGTTCAAAGAGATATTAAGTTATTCATTTCATATATAGTTTGACCTTCTTAAAAAACCATAGAAAATCGAGTTACATAATTCTTGCTGCGTTAGTGTTCCATCAATACTTTCTTCTTTTTTTTATTTTCATTTCGATTGACCTCTCTGAAAATTATAATATTATATCATAGGATATTTACGAAACAAAAAACAAACAAAAACTATTCGAGCTTTCTTAAAAAGAAGAATATCAAAACTGGCAGTCATCAAAATCTCTTTAAATAGACCATAATGTCTACCCAAAACACCCACCCATCATCCAGTAGTCCCTGTGTCTGCATCGTCTGTCATCAACAAACTGTAAAATAGCCATAAGCCAGATAAAAATCAATTAATTACGCGTACATGCGACTGGCACTCGGCTCACCTCCGGCTCCTCCTACTCCTCTGGCGTGGCAATGAAGCTCTGCGGCATGGCACAGTTGCAAGCACACACACACACACATACACACAGGCAAAACTGACAACATTGTAATTGTGTTGCGATTACCAACGAACGTCACGCGCCAAACGCAGCAAATTACATTTGCATATTAGTGCCAGAGGCGAAATGGAGAGCAAGAGTTACGAAAACAGAAGCAAACACATGGGTTGGGGGTGGCAATTTGCATTAAGCATTTCATTTCATATGTTGACCAAGAACATTTATAAGCCCACGTAATTGGTTGCCCATTAAGCGGAAAAGTCCTAAATATTGATTTAAAGTTGTCCCTTTGGATCTCACCATTCTACAGCTGAGTTAAGGTCATTTACTTGATTTACTTAAAAAGCCAATCGATGGGTACTTCAGTTCGCAATTTACAAAGTTGTGGCCAATTAATGTTATTGCTTTCGAATGGGACACAATCGAAATGGTATCTTTACTAAGCATTTTCAGCTGTTAATCAGGTATATTTGAAATACTGGCTGCGTTCAGCAGAACCGCTAGATCAGTGATTTTTACACTGAGATTTTACAAAGAGATTGAGAAGCTCGGCGGGGCTGTAACAGGCAATTTTACATTTACAATTACACTATGATACAGTCAAAACACTGAGCATATGAAATGTGGGGTTTCTGATAGTGAACCAAATCTCAAAAAAAAAAAAATAGAAGCCTAACATCGGCGTAGCCGATGTTTTAAATACCCTTGCAGTTTCACTAGAACTAGTTTTTGGACTGATCGTTCCTATGGCAGCTATATGCTATAGTCATCCGATATGGATAAATTTTTTCAGAATTGTGTGAAAGCATATAAAACTAATATATACCATAATTGGTGACGCTACGATGGAAAACAAAAAAGTTTTTCACACTAGAACTTATTTTTGGACCGATCGTTCCTATGGCAGCTATATGCTATTGTCATCCGATTTGGATTAATTTTTTCAGAATTGTGTGAAAGCATATAAAACTAATATATACCACAATTGGTGACGCTACGATGGAAAACAAAAAAGTTTTTCTCACTAGAACTTGTTTTAGGACCGATCGTTCCTATGGCAGCTATATGCTATTGTTATCTAATTCCGATAATTTTTTCCAGAATTGTGTGGAAGTATATAAAACTAATATATACCACGATTGGTGATGCTACGATGGAAAACAAAATAGTTTTTCTTGCTAGAACTAGTTTTTGGACCGAACGTTTATATGGCAGCTATATGCTATTGTCATCCGATTTGGATTAATTTTTTCGGAATTGTGTGAAAGCATATAAAACTTATATATACCACGATTGGTGTCGCTACGATGGAAAACAAAAAAGTTTTTCTCACTAAACCTAGTTTTTGGACAGTCCATTTATATGGCAGCTATATGATATAATCATCCGATTTTGATAAATTTTTCCAAAAATGTGTGAAAGCATATAAAACTAATACATACCAAGATTGGTAACGGTACGATGGAAAACAAAAAAGTTTTTCTCACTAGAACTAGATTTTTGACAGACCGTTTATATGGCAGCTATATGCTATAGTCATCCGATTTTGATAAATTTTTCCAAAATTGTGTGAAAGCATATAAAACTAATATATACAAAGATTGGTGACGCTACGATGGAAAACAAAAAAGTTTCTCTCATTAGAACTAGTTTTTGGACCGATCGTTCCTATGGCAGCTATATGATATAGTCATCCGATCCGGCCGATTCCGACAAATGTGCAGCGTATTTGTATTTAAAGACTTTTTGCAAAGTTTGGTCAAGATAGCTTCAAAACTGAGGGAGGAGATAGCATAGAAACAGACGGACAGACGGACAGACGGACGGACGGACAGACGGACAAACGGAAATGAACTCAGCTCGTCATGCTGATCAAGAATATATATACTTTATGTGGTCGGAAATGCTTCCTTCACTGCGTTACAAACATCGTGACAATTTTAATATACCCTCTGCAAGGGTAAAAAAACAAATTTTTTTAATTTTTAAAATCTGGCTGTTTTTGTTTAGCTTTTTCTCAGACAAAACTGGTGGAAAGAAGAAGCTGAAGTAATGATTTCTTCACTCTTTACATTGTGCCCATACGGAGCTGACAAATAATGTTGCGCTTAACAGCACATGAATAGAAACTATGTTAACCTATGTGGATCCCAATTTACTTTGAACAGCTGAAGAAATATTGTTGCAAACAATGTTACTTCACCCTTCTACTGCCTTTGCAACATCAACGAAATTAAATTTAAGACGAGAAGATAAATCTAACTTCGTTTGTGTCGAAATTTTAATACAGTCGTAAATGCTCGTTTTAACAAGGGTTTGAATTACTTTCCCAAAAACACAAATTTTAAAAAATTTTAAATATAAATGTTTTTAGCTAAATTTGAACATTCAAAATGAAAATTCGACATTGCATTTGATTGGTGTGCAGCATATCACAACAATTTTCATAACAATTCGGTAGCGATTTTTTCAAAGTTGTTGTTGGTCAGCAAGGCTTGTCAAGAAGTTGCCTAATTTTATCAAGACAAAACACATCTAATCGAGTGACCAGCGCCCAATTTTCTACATTATTTTTTTATGTATCTGGTCACATTGGAATTACGATCCACCTTGACGTAATATATATCGAACTAAGCAAAATAACTTACTTCGCAGGTCCGTTTAGGGCTTAAGCAAGTCTAAGGTAACTTCGACTGTCCTGAATCTTTAATATACTTACAAAAGCTCGCTCTTACGAATTTAACCGATATAATATATATATATAGGATAAAGATGTCGGATATTTAAAAATTCCAAATCCATAAGAATTTGATTGTGGACTTCTAAAATTGAGCACGCTACCATCAAAAACAAATAAATTTTCTACCGATCGGTTCTATTTTGACGAAATAGGATATAGTCTACCGATTCCGACCAAGTTTTGTAGAACTGCTTAAAAGCGTATAGTTTTCATAATTCCTAAGTTAAAGAACGCTATTATGGAAAACAAAAAAGTTTTTCTTACTAAGACCCATTTTCCGACCGATCGGTTCTATGGCAGCTATACCATATAGTCATCCGAATTTGACCAAATTTTGCATAACTGTTTGATAGAAAATTATATTCCTAATTGCTGAGCTTAATAACATTTTTATTTAGAACATATGGCTGTTATAACATATAGTCATCCGATAGGGGGGGTTCCTACATACATAAGCAGCGCGCAGTAAAAAGAAGACTCTGCCAAATTTTAACTATATAGCTTTAAAACTAAGAGACTAGTTTGCATAGAATAATACAAACGAACAGACAAACATAAGGACAAAGCTCAATCCACTCAGCTCGTCATCCAGATCAAGAATATATATCGTTTATAGGGTCGGAAATGAATATTTCTATGCGTTGCAAACTTCTAAACAAGTGTATAAAAATTAACTATTCAAGCTGGATAAAACTTATTTTCTGCCTCAAAAATTCTATTAAAAAAACACAATTAAAATGTCATTTTTTTACTGTAAATTAGTGTAGTAGATCAGGAACTTCTCTGCTAATTGCATTTTCAAAAGTAATAAGTGATATAACAAGATCGTTGGTTACTTGTACAGTAATGCATCGAAACAATATGTACATCGAAAACTCAAAAATGAGGAAACACAATCTTCAGATTAGGTAATGAGCAGTGGCACATTTTTGTATGTCCTGCTGGTTCAAGAATAAGACAAGGAATATGTTTGGAAACTAATATCAGCTGGATGCTGCTCATTTACATTATTGCACTACAACATTTTGGGTTCCACGATGTAACATCTGTTTGAAAGAATTAAATAGAGGCATTCATTCATTTTGAGGTCTTTAAACAATTCCTTATGCTTCTACTTAATATGAAAATTTTTTGAAAATTTCTACACCCTCCTTGTGGAACCCTCAAAGTAAAGAGTCAGTACAGAAGCAATTTCTTTTCTTTACTCTTCCAAGAATTACCTTTAGCTAATAAAAGCACGTACTTTGGACCATTTAGCTCGTACCTCTAATTAGTGTGAAATGGTAAGACTTGACTTTTCCATTGCAAATTGTTTGATAAAGACTTTTGAATTGGAATATAGAGTCCAGCCTTCTTCTGATGCCAAAGCTCCACACCTGGTCACTGTAAATCGCTGGTATAACGAGTATTATTGGGCTCGCCACTCGCTTAAAAAAGAATTTCCTGAAGATCCTCTAAAAATGGTACTTGTTTCGGAAAACTTTCATGCTGATTGTTCATGAACCGAAAGTGGACGAACAATGTTTTCAGGAAATAATTTCACCAACAAACATGCGATTTTACTTCAAAAAGATTTTTGGAATTTCTCAGGGCTTGATAAATTTTAAATATTACAAAACGTTGACAGTGAGATTATGGTCAGAAATGTAAAACTAAGCGTTAATTGCAACTGGTCACACTGAAAGTTAGCTATTCCCTAAACAATGTCGACGGCGAAAATGAGCGAACAAGGAGACGAAGATACAATCGAGTCAAAATTGCTTGTGTATTTCGCATTGGTAATGTAAGTGTGTTTCTGTTCGTATGACTAAGTGCTATGCGAACACAATTGTCCAGTCAGTTTTATAGGTCTTGGGCACCTCTGATCTACGGTCACTTTAAGATATCCACTTTTAGTTTTTTCCTGCTCTACAAGACTTTTTAAATAAGAAAACTTTACACTAAACTTTCTCAGTAGGCAAATCCTTCTTCAATTTTTACACAAACTGCTAAAAACAATCCAAATAGTGCACAACTCTAATGTTGTCTTGCCTCTCCCTCTCTCTTTTACTCACTCTCTCTCTCTCTTTCTGTAGGAATGACCTCTCTTAAATGTATGTTTAGTAGAGTGTGTGCGTTGGGCCAATTGCATGGCAGATAGCCTCGTCTTGCCTCGCCTCACGGCTTTGGCATATGGCCAAATGACAAATACGATAATTAAATTAAACTGCTGCCACAAGCAGCACAAACAAATCAAATGGCAATTCATCTTTGAGGGTACAGCTAACTAGCACATTGTTGTTCTTTCGTTGCACACACACATACACATACAAGCAGACATACATTTAAATGTTTATATTTATGCCCGGCTGTTGATGTTGTGTGCAACAAATTATTTAATGCATATGCAAATATAACCAGATATTGTGCGTATACGTGATATTATCAATTATACGCAGCATTGTGCCAGATATGTTGGTTATGACTTCAATAAAAAATAATAAAATTAAACTGTCATTTGAAGGGTTCATTAAATTGTAATTTATTGCCATAATGAATCTGCTTTAACTATCAAATCCATCAACAAATCATTTAAACAATGTATTTAAAATATACAATTTAAAAACGTAACAAATTGTTACAAATACCGTTGCCTAATTAATTAGCTAATTAAATTCATTTACATTTGATTACGGGCCAATTATGAAATCAAATTTATGAATAATGCAATCAACACGAGCATAAATTGTTAAATAAATAACCCGTGCGTGTATTATGGTAATGGAAAATCCAAATAAATATGCCATATTGTTGGCTTAAGCTTCCCGCATTTTCATGGAAAACTGAAAATGGCCAGCAGCAACAACAACAGCACAGCAAAGCAAACAAAAGAACCACAAAGTGTCACTCTTTTGTATGCGTTCATGCATAATTTAAAACAATAAATGCAATTTTGTATTATTATTAGCATTTTGGACCACAACTTAATTAAAATGTTGCGCATACGCCATGTTGCCATGACCGCTGAAACGGCTCGGCCAATATTATTTTAACACCCCCCAAAGCATGTGAATTATGCAGACATCAAATTTAATTACAACATCCAGCGACAGAGTCCTAATTGTTGCCATTTTCGGGCAATAACAATACAAATTGACCCGCTCGTAAGTGATTTGGACTGCATAAATTTATTTGTTGTTGATTTAATGAGCGCCACAGCTGGCGAAGCTCAAATATTTATGAAACACATTTTCACTCAACAAAACGAAAAAGTCACTTGGATTGGTGAGCACTGAGCAAAATATATTTTTAAATCAAGGCGGAGCCCCAAGAAAAATACACGTCAACTATCTCTGTCTCGCTGTCTCTTGCCTGCTCTCGCTTTTTAGACTGATCGTCGAGTGGAACAGTGGCCCACAATCGTTTGAAATGTTTGCTCAGGAATTAATATAAAAGTAAACAAATTCTGCGAAAAACACCCTTCAAAATTTGAAAACAAATAAGTCATTTGATTTTTTCCTATAGGGTATAGTCTCGCGATTCCGATCAAATGCTGCAAATCAAAACAAACATATTGATTTACATTTTACATATACATTTTTTACCCAATCGGTTATGTGACAGCAATAGGATATAGTCTCACGATGTTAACCAAATTTTGTAAAACTGTTTGAATGCATTAAACATTCCTAATTCCTGAGTTTCAGAACGCTATCACCTATTTTCCGACCAACCGTTCCTATGGCAGCTTTAAGATATAGTCATCTGATGCGGGCATAAAAGTTGGCGCTATCTTTCGGTCAGCATAGGAAATCACTTACGTTTTTCGAAAGCAAAACTGACATTTTTGTATAAATTAAAGAAACTGCAAGGGTATATAAACATTGGCGGTTTTAGCTTTTCTTTGATTGAATGGCAGACAAACTAGCGATAGGCAGAACGCAGGTATGCCTATGGCAACGTGTATGCTCGTTGTACGAAATATCTTCGATCTTAAAGCAAACATAGCCAAAGCAATGCGCAAAGCGCTCAACAAACCTATGGAGACTAAGGGCCATAACAGGGTATTGGCTGGTCGCGACGATGGGACAAGGAAGAGAAAAAGTCCGCCTTTCACTTCGTCTATTTCTGCCTCAAACATCATGGATCTTCTATTAGAGGTCACTGATCTAGCAGAATCATTCTGAAACAGCTGAAACTACGCATTGACCAATTTATCTGGTTTCACCCAAGCCTCCAAAAGATAGTTAATCTTACTTTTCAAACTCATTTTGGACTGAAGCGATTGAGGAATAGAGAGTAAGGTATGCCTGATCACATAGGGGCAAATACTTATATCCTAAGTGTGCTGGGTGAAACTCTAACAACCGCTCTAATCTAACTTACCCCAACAAAGTTTAAGTTAGGCATTATATCTTCCTGATTATATTTGACTAGCTCTTAGATAACAAGAAAAAAACCTTATGTGTTGAAAATGCTCGTTTTCGTAATATTATTTAGTTTTCGTTTTTAAGACCTTTCAAAAATTTTAAAACATTTGGCGATGTTTGCTACCATTGACGGAATTTATATTTGTTTATTTCTTTTTACCTCTCTCAAAAGCTTTAAAGTTTTATTTTGAATACTGTCATTAAGAATTTCATTCGATGGAAAAATTACTTAATATGATGAATCGAACCCATTTTGTTCGGGTTTAGTTGCGAATGGTAAGAATATAAGAGGTTCGGTTCATGGTCCGGTTCAAGAAATCCATAGAACCCAAACCGTTTCTCTGGGGTTCCGTTTCGGACCGGTTTGCAGAGCAGTCGGCATGAAGAAAAACTTACAATGCATTTTTAATTATCAATTCATTGCATCCTCTTAATATTACCTGTGTATGCTTCTATTTAATATTTATATTCCTTATTCCTTAGGGACCTATTCTGCTATGTTATAAGTGGATATGTTATTGTTTTATATTTCATTACTTATGATATTTATTGTAAAATTTAGAGAACAAAAAAAAATCCTTCTTAAAATAAAAACATAATACTCTTGTACTATTTTTTTTAAACAAAAAATCTAAAAAGTTGATATTTTTATGAGATATTGACACAGAAGAGAGCTTTCAGTAAAGCATAAGTAGTTCCAAATCGGATGCTTAAAAAAGAAAAGTTAAATGAAAATGTAAATCTTGGTTTGGCACAATTAATTTGTCAAGGTTAGAAATTGATTTATTCTAAGTAGAGAAACTAAAATACTATTGATTAAAATACTATATCGTGCACTCATTTTTCACAACTTTCGACGTGGATTATAACGACAAGAGTGCAACGATGAACTTAAATCTTAAATCGATGAAGCACCATCCTATAGCACTGTAAAAAATTAGTTTAATGAATTCGCTCGAAGACGAAGGTCGTGAAGGTCGTCCAAAAACAGTCGTTGTGCCAGAAAACATTGGTGCCGTGCGAGAACTGATAATGCAAGATCGTCATGTGACATACCGTGAGATAGAGGCATCCTTGGGCATTTCTTCCACCAGCATACATTCGATATTGCATGAACACCTGGGCGTAAAAAAGGTTTGTGGATTGGTGCAAAGAAATTTAAAAAAAAAAAAAAATCGCGGTGTTTCAAAAGACGTTTATAAGATCGTCACAGGTGACGAATCATGGATCTATGCTTATGAGCCCGCAACAAAACAGCAATCGACCGTGTGTCGTTCGCCTGTTTCTTCGGTAAAACTGGTCATGTGGCGACTGTTCCGCTTGAGCAACGTAGAACGGTCAATTCTGAGTGGTACACCACAGTTTGTTTGCCTGAAGTCTTCGGAGAAATTCGAAAAACGAACAAGAGAAGACAGATCATTGTGCACCATGACAATGCGAGCTCTCACACATCAGCTCACACCAGCGCATTTTTGACCGCCCAAAAGTCGAACTGATGGGTCATCCGCCGTACAGCCTTGACTTGGCACCCAATGACTTTCTTGTTATTCCCGCACATCAAGGGAAAAATGCGTGGTCAACGATTTTCGTCGCCAGAAGATGCTGTTGAAGAGTTCAAAAACCATGTTTTGGAGGTGTCTCAATCGGAGTGGAAAAAGTGCTTCGACAATTGGTTTGAGCGCATGCAAAAGTGTATAAATCTTGCTGAAGAATACTTTGAAAAACAATAAAACCATTTTTGATCATAAATATTCGCGTTTTCATTATTAGGCCAGAAATATATATAGCAACCAACGTACACTTTTCAAGTGTATAAAAATATGCAAAGTCCGCTGTCCAATTATAATACAATTAATTAATGGACTGTACCTCAAAGTGGAGCATCTATCAAGAGAATTAAATACTTTCGAAGGGATTTATTTACTCAAGTCAATAAAACCCGGTTTTTATCTTAACATAAAACATTCGATTGTCGTGTAAACATTAGTATTTTGCCATCGAATTCAAAAGCGTTGTAAAGAAGGTGACAAATAATCCTACAGTTACTAAATCAGATATTAGAAAACTCTGAATTGTTTGAGCAGCTGAAGCCTAATTCCAAACGAATCCAATTCGAGAGAAAAGGACAACGGAATCTAGTAACCACAGATTTAATTGTCACTTGCATATACTTTTATTCAACTTGAATTCGAAATACAAACGTTTACACGAAAATCGACTCGAAATTCCGAACAGAGCTCATTGATATTTTTTTGGTCTCTGCTATGTAGATTTTGACTTCGCAAACAGAATTAAGTTTTTAATGCGCTTCAAATGACACCTCAATTACCCCAAAAGACCTGATTATTCTTAAGAAAATGTTTTTTTGTTGTTAAAAATATCGAAATTATCGATAATATCGATTATTTTGTCAATAAAATATCAATATTGAAATGATAATTTTTTAATATCGAGAAAAATATCGATACGACATCCCTAAATTGATCCTAAAAATGCCGAATTTGTCCATTTTTTCCATAGCCTTATATCGTTTCATTTTAATACCCTCTACTAGAATAATATAAAATATGTTGGCCAATGTAATCCCAATAGTTGAGCCCACAGTTCGTCATCGAAGCATCAAGTAGTACGATCTTCTCGTATCTTTTTTTTGGTGGGCGTGACTATACGCGACAAAATATTCGGCAATTAGCAAATCATCAGCCGGTGACAGCTTTGCCTCATGTCGCGAACATCTTTTGAGAAAATATTAAAAAAAAAAAAATAATCACAAATCCAAAAACGTTTTCTGTTGGCCTGCGGCTTTAGAGCAATTAACTTTGACGCAAAACATAAAAAGTTGCCGAAAGTTGTCAAACAACATAATTTGCCAACTGTGCTGAGTGGGCGAACAGCATTCATTCAAAGCTAACCAACACAATAAGCCAATTAAAACTGAAAACTAAGGGCGACTGCGAGGAAAAACCTGACAAAGTGAAAGGCGCACAGCGCCGGCCACTAAGTTTTAAACAGAAATGAGAGAAAAAAAGACCAAGCTACTGAGCATAAAATAAAAATTCTAAAAACCATCAAACACAGTTCGTAACATTTTTGTTTCAAAATAAAGCAAAACGAAAAATAAAATATGATGAGCATTAGAAATGCCTTTGCTTTATTTTTGTTGCATTTCGTTGATTTATCGTATGCACTCAGGCTATTTTCAATGCTGTTCTCGGTGCATTTGGTGTAAAACAGATTTTGTTATTTATATAATGTATTTTTATTAAATTCGTGATGAGAAACCAAGCTAATTCCTCATTGCTAGGTGCCAGGCGTTGACTTTTTAATTTCACACATGGCCTGAAATTGGGAAATTTGTTGTATTTCAATTTAGTTTAATGGCTGTCTCAAAGGCCTGTGCATTCCAAATGAAACATATCTCAATGAAAACTTTCGGGCTTTTTAATTATTCGCTGTGTGTGTGAGTGTGTGTGTGTTTGCCACAAACACACAGCTTACCTTTACAATGTAATTATCATGCAACATATATGCCAACAAAGTGCGGGCAGGAATTGAATTAGATTGAATATCCGGGAATGACTGCAGTCTGGTGTGGCATATTGTTTTTGGTTCAATTGTTGTTATTGCCAGCACGCATTTTGACAGCATTTGCATTTAATTAATAATCGCATAACAAATCTGAAGCAAATATGTATGTTTGCCCACAGAAATGTGTGTATATGTATGTATGTATAGACACTGCAGAGATGCGAATGGCAATGGCAGTTTCTAATTGAAATCAATATGATTAAGAAATAATTGGGCGCTTTTAGCTAAATAACTGAATTTCCGAACTGCTATGAGACATTTATTTTGTATAGCATACATTTGGGGGAGGGGGGCATGCACAGTGAAAATCAATTTATTGTTATTCGGGAATGCAAACCGATGGCACTAGTAATAGATAGAAATAGATAAGAAAAAAAGCATCCTTTAATCGATGCCAAAGTTTTGCTAAAATTCGAGAACCTATCGCCAACAAAAAGTATTTAACTTGAAAAGGCGCTTAATCCGCTCGCCTACTGAGAAAAGTTGCTCGAATATTTATCATCGATAAAAGTGTGAATGTTGTGGTTGCTTTACACTGCAACAATTAAAGAGTAAAAGTTTAAAGATGAACTAAAGTGAAAGGTACAGAGAATGGAATATGTTTATATTTTGATTTTGTTTTTCCACCAAAATATAAATTTTTAGCAGGGAATAATACCGAAACCGGAACTGTTAACCGAAATAAACCGTTTAAAGGCAGGTACCGGTATCAAAACTGAAACCGATACCGATAAGTTTTTCGTCCAGAAAAAAAAACTCTAGAATTCGGTATATTTAAAAAGAAAACATTTCTTAAATTGCATATTCTAAGAAAAAAAATTTTAGTCTTATTACATCCATTAATTTGTTGGTTACCTTAAAAAAAATTTTAAAAAATTTCAAATTTATTTCGGTTTTCGGTTCCAATACTGTACCCAGCTTTTTATTTCGGAATACTGGTACGTAAAAATATTTTTATATTCAAAAATTTACATTATTTCAAGATATCCAAAAAATATAATGGATATTAAAGGACTACAAAAGGGTTCTTAGAATATCCCACATAAAAAACTTTTTTTTAAATATACCGATTTCTAGTCTTTTTTATTTTTGGAAAATTTCGTTAAACGCTTCTGTCCAGGCTTTCAGTGGTATCCCTACAACTTAGAATTAAGGAATTCTCTATTCTTATGTCGCCGTATAATCTGCCGTATCTCCGCCAAAACTAGAGATTGTTATTAATTTGGATAGATTTTAACCCATACTATAAGAATACTGTCCAAAATAGCTCATAAAAGGCTGGTAAAATACTAAAATATCAGGTATATCAGCTCTAAAAAACACAAAAACAGTTGCAAACATAAAGTCTGCCTTAGCTTTACCTGACATTAAATTTTTCGAAATATTAAGCTAGATTCTTTTGTAGAACGAAATTTGAATATAATCCAGAAACTTTATTTATATTATTTGATTTGATTCTGTCTATTCTGTAAGAGCGAATCTCTGTACTCTGTATCTCTCGGTACGTTGCTTGAAACAGTTTAATTCGATTAACGGTTTAACGGTTAAATTAAAAAGTTGGCTGCGAAAAAATTCAATTAGATCAGCTGTTGTCATCAAACAAAATTACTTTAGTTATCGATCCAATAAACATATATATTCCTGATCAGCTTCAACAGCCTAGTCAATATAGCCATGTCCGTATGAACGCTTAGATCTCAGAGATGGTAAGATCTAGAGGATTAAAATGTAAAGTTCGATTCCTTGGCTTAAAAATAAATTATCCCAGATAATTGTTTGATTTTTTTTACCGAAGATATACAATTTATTTTTTTTAATTTTGCCAAGCCGAATTTATTATAAGCAGGGTGTCAAACCGGAACCGTATACCTAAAAGAACCAGTTGAAACTCTTAACCAGGACCGGAACCGTTATTATTTATTTTTTGAGAACCGGTATTTCGGAACCTTAATTTTTGGAACCGAAAAGAACCGAAACATTGTACCGGTACCGCTTCGGTTCTGAGTTTTTTTTTTTTGTTATTTCAGTTTTATTGCTTCAATCAGGGATTTTCTCAGGATAAAACGCAGGGTAAATGTTAGCAAAAACTTACAAATGTTAGGTGAAGGGACAATCTGGTACATACTGAAATTTTCAATCAAAATAACAAGGACCTAAAGAGAACCTTTTACCGAATCATTAGTTTTGGTAAGTACCAGAACCGGAACCGAAATTTGATTCGGTTTGGTTCCTTGATTATAAGTTGTAAATTGTGTAAAAAAAACTTTAAAAGAAAACCAGATTTTTTTTTAAATTTTCGAAAATAAAATACTTGAAGCAAACATTTTTCTAGAACCCCAAAATCTCTCAGATAGCTCAACTATTGTGACAAAGTGTTCTTAGCTAATTATTATCAAGAAATACTTCATTAAAAAATATTTGTATCAATTAGATCATCACCTAAATCAAACAAATAAAATAAAATTGGGCCAAACACACTTAAAAATAATCAACAATTAAACCATAAGCAATTCGCCGCATGACCAATGTGCCCGCATCTAGCCCATTTGATTACCAAATGAATAAGTAGAAAAGGAGGCCTTTGCTCTTGGGAATGCCATTAAGATCGTTCATAAGGTAAACACTGCCCAAATGCTTTATTGTTTATTAACGTATTAATGAACCGACCGGGCCGGGCATTTGGGCATCATAACACCGGATGAGTAATTGGCAATTGTGTAGACCCAAAAATAATTATGAGGAAACTGGCCAAGATCAATCTTCATCCATAAAATAAACAATTTGCGCATACATCAATCCATCGGCAAGTACATTCGAAATTTCATAGTGAAAAGCTAAGCCGAGGAGGCCAATTCTCGCATTTGGCAATCAATTAATTGATTTGCATTGTGTGTGCGTGTGTGTGTGTGTGGAGGTACTTGAGCATTTCCTTTTTGAAATCAACTGGGGGAAATGTTCATTTCATAATTTTTACGCTGCGCCTGGCCAAATGAGCATGTCATCTGACGGCAGCTCCGTTTCTGCTGCCGCTGAAATACTAATTATGTGCGCGATTTAAATAGATTTTTCATTTATTTAGCTAGGCCATCATTTTTGGATGAAATGGAAATGAAAATGAGCGGCGAATGTTTTATGTTGCGCCATTGACGCGGTCTGCCGCATGCGGGGAGAGGGTGTGGGGACCTCTTTGACAGGCGCACATCATTTTAGCGTTTGCCCTGGCATTTGCTTGTTTTGAGTGGAGTCTGACGTAGCGGAAGTGTTGTGCGAGTGGAAAATACGATACACAATATTTTTAATTATTTGTTGTACGCATACTAATAAGGGCAAATGAGCCATAAACATGCATAATTATAGCCAGTGGGGGCCAGGCCGACGCATCTGACTCACCTTTAGGTACACACTAAGAGATTAACTTAAATTCAAATTATTACACCACTCACCCACTTGGTTTAAAGCAGCCGTGGGCAGCCCAAAGCCCTTTCGGCTCAGCCAGCCAAATCCGTTATTTTCCTAAGCAACGGCGATTTTGAGTTGGGCAGACAGACAGTTGCTCGTTTCGAGGCTCGCTTATAGTGGTTGTAGTTTTCTGTAGTTGTGAACTGCTCCCAAACTAAAATTTCATGCCCACCGCTGGTCTAAAGTTCATAAAACAGTCATTGGTAATGCAAAGAACTTGAGGGCCAGAGCTTATTGAATTATTATTAATTATTGTGGCAAAATCTAGAAAATTATTTTTCAAAACTCAATTTTGAAAATAAAAAAAATTTATATTTTAGAAATTTAGTGTTCAGAAACTAGGCCTGATAAATCGAAACCAAGGTTTAGCTCTAAAAACCATATTTCCAACCGAACCGGTGGTTTAAAATTCCTTAAATCCAGCGATTTGCATCACTGGGAAATACTTTACTCTTACCTAACCGTTAAAAGTAAACTCTGTGCTGTCCGTCTCTTTGCAACAGAAATCAATATTATTGCTATGCTGCACCAATTCCCAAACGATACAATAACTTCATTCCTTAATTCTGTCATTTGCTGGGAACAAAACACTTTGTTTGTTGGGCCAAATATTCGCATTGCAATGACATAATTAATTAATAACATAATCACTGCTTTGCCTGTCATTTTGGATTATGCTCACTATGCACTCAAGCACACTCACACTCACGCGCACACGCACACAAACCACACATTCCAACGGGATGAGTGCACGGTTTGGCTAACACAATGCAATTGTAAATGCTTCCAAGCATGTGAATGTTGAACCCATCTGCTGCTGTTCCCAGTGAATGCTGTTATTTCATTTAATGAAGAATTCTGGTTGCCCAGGTTTACGCCAAATCAAAAAATCAGGAAAAATTTATAAAAAGCTCAAAAAAATAATCGATATCAATTTAAAAGGCGTGCCAACGCGATGTCTCAAATTGAAACTGAAACCATTGTCAATATAATACTATAGTTTATGGGGTCGGATATGCTTCCTACTGGCTGTTACATATATTTTCACAAACTCATTATACAAATCTTATAATCGAGTTTCGAATTGGGCAGCCGTTTGTCTGCCCAAGTCACGGTCGCTCACACCGCCCGTATTTTGTTTTTGACGCCGACTGCTTTTGCGAGCTAGCGCCAGAGTCGCATTTTGCCTGTGTAGACTGAGTGTCGTCAAATTAAATAATAAACGGATTAAGCTGGCTGAGACAAAAGGGCCCAGCCTAGATGGTTTCAAAAGCGTACCTATGTTCCAGTTTTCAAATCTAAGCCTTGATTGCATTTTCAAATCCATTAAAAACAAATTATTCATACAAAAAGAGGTCACCTCCATCTTTGTCTTCATCCTGGAATAGCGTCAAAAAGTCTGTCCAGAAATCTATAATTAAAATAGTCTTTTGCAATGGATAAAACACTAATCAGTAACTCTCAACGAATTACCAAAAGAAGGCATCTATTTCAAAATCAAATGAAAAAAGCTGATGACTACTTTTTTTCGTTAACTTAGCATATTTAGAAAAGTCGCAGTTGAAGCTAATGAAAAACTGCCGAAGCATTGTTCGTTATTAAATCTAGCTTTGTCCAAAGATTATTGAGATTTTCAAAGCAGAGTTTTGAGCAGCAGTCAAGGCGATGAAAACAATGTTGGTAAGCATAGTTCGGGAACGCTAACATTGAGCACAAAAACGATTTGCTTACAAAAAACAATTTCCGACCCAATCGTTTCTATATATGACAGCTTTAAGACATAGTCATCTGGGCATTTCCGCAGAAAAGTATACCATGACCAAAAAATTAAAAGGTTTATTAAAAGTTGTTTCTTACTTGATTTAGAAAAGGTAAATATGCAAAATTATTTTATTTGAGGAGTTCAAAGCTTTCCTTAGTACAGATAGCGATATATCAGGCTAGAAAGTACAAATTTTTGGGTTTGGACAGTTTTTCAGTGCATTTTCTCTTTTCGATTAACAGCCCTAAGAGTCGTTAAGCAATTCCACTCTTTTCGCAAAACTTTAGTTACAATTAAAATTTATTTTTTTGTTGCGTTGAATAATTTAAGAAAAATTATCTTCACTAAAAAATGCCAAGTAAAATTTATGTAACGTCACGCCAGTAACGTCACGACAGATATAAAAAGCTAATAAGAAAAAATGGAAGAGAAATGATTTTTTATTTGGTAAATTGGAAAATAAACTATTATTCTAAAATCTGCTGAACAAATTTTTATACAAATAAATTTTAATACAACAAACTTTAATACGCAGAGTTTTGCAATTTTGTAATCCAAGTCAAAACCCACTTCCGTTTTAAGTAACGTCACTTCAGGCCATATTTTTACTTCGATTGTAGTAATTTTTTTTTCTAAATAAAGTGCTATTGAATTACTACCTAAATATAAAAATAAATTGTGTAAAACTTGTCTCCTTCATTTTTTTAAATATTTTATCATATGAATGTCACGTCACGTCAGAAAAGAAATGCCCATATAATGAAAATGATCAATGTTGGTTTACGTATTTCCCTCTAATCTTTTAATTGCCTTTCCACCTGTTTAGCTTTCTGTGATTCTCCATTGGAATTTAAAACAAAGAAACCAAATAAAATAAATATTGACAAACTATTTATGAATTTAGTTATGTAAGTTAAGTAGAATTGTTGGCCCTAAGTTTAACATAAAAGTCAACTTTATTCTCTCTATATCTCTGAGACTAAATTACCCGTAATTTTGTAACAAATAGATATTGCTGTGTTCTTTCAACACTTTAGCACATTAAGCCAAAAAAAATTTGGAAAATCTATTTACACACATACACAAATGAAATGTTGTCATGTTGCCACCCAGCCACTTGTCCTCTTTTTTCCCCCTTATGATTTATTGACATTTAAATGTGCTCTCTTGCTCTGACAGCAAAAAATTGAGAGCATTTTAATATTCAAAAAAAAAAAAAGCTAACAAAAGCCGTTTCCCATGTAAATATGTATGTATACGTTTATGACGCTTAGCTTCCATTTGACTCGAGAAAAACATGATCCTTAAATAGTCGGCAGTCTAGTCAGTCAGTTGCCCCTCCTCTGCTCAGCATAATTAATTTTAATTTTACATTTGCCGCACACTTTTCGAGGCATCAACGCAACGAAGCAACAATGATGAGCAACCAATTGGCACAAGAAGTTCCGTGGGGTGGGGTCTGTGGCATCTCTTTTTATTATTATTGCTTTTGCGTGCCAACAAAGTTTTACGAATTTAGTTGTTTTTTTTTTCTTTTCAAAATTATGTTTTTGTATGTAATTAGTTAACATTTTACTTTGGTTTCTTTAGCCCGATTAGCGGCCTATTATCAAAGCTTTAAATATTACACCTAATTTAAATTTATTATAATAATAATAATTTTTATGCAAAATTTTTTATCGAAATAAAATCAAAGTTCTAATTTGTTTCGGCCAAAATTTTTTGTTGGCCTGTTGTCGGCCACAGTCGAAAAACCCAGTTCCTGGTCCGATTTTTGATTTGGACAGACTCAGGGCACCGGTTTTAAAGCAATCTTAATAAAACTTGACACACAGGACTGAATCGGATGACTACAGCATTCGGCTGTTATAGAAACGATGGGTTAGCTCTAAAGAGAACAACTTGTACGGCTCCATTATAGCATCCCTAAAAGCAGTTATTAATACTATCAAAAGTGGCTGAGAGCCATATTTCAGACATTTTTTAAGTTATGAACTTAAAATTTGGTGCTTAGGTCGGCAATATGACGTTTTTTATTTTCCCGAATCAAAACTGGTTCTAATCCAGTTTTAAAAAGTGGTTCGGAGCCATTTTTCAAAATTTTTTGAAGCTGTGAACTTAAAATTTGGTTTTTTGGTTGGTATTATGTAGTTAGAGATATCACTGTTTCAAGACCCGATCCGAATTAGATTGAACCGATTCAAAAGTAGCTGTATCTCTGAAATTATTCATGCTTTGAATCTTTAATTTGGTGTTTGGGTTGGTAATATGATGTTAGTTATTTCCGATAATCAACGCCGGTTCTGAACTAATTAAAAAAATGTTTTTAAAAGTGATTCGTAGCCTTCTTAAAAATTATTTAAGCTTTGAACTTAATATTTAATGTGTAAAGTGATAAAAGGGATAAAGAACTAGATTAAACCGGTTTAAAAGTGGCTAAGAGCAATAAAAAATTGAGCTATGAGCTTGAAATTTTGTGTGTAGATTGGTGACATGACATAAAGCCCATTCAAGGATCCTTAAAAACCAATCGAACATTTTTAAATGGGATATCTTATCTTACCCTCCATAGGCTTTAGGCCAATGGGCTTTAGTCCAGACATAAGGCCCAGAAAAGTTCTGAGTTATATTTCTAATTTGTAATCAAAATTCTTTATATGGGCTTTATGTCCTGCCACCGTGTAAATTATATGGAATTGGACATTTAACTGCTTCAGATTGAAGCGGTTCAAAAGTGGTTCAGAGCCTTACATTAGAAATTGGTGGGTTGGCATAATTAAGAAAATTTTCCAGAAAAAAAAATATGTAAGCTTTACATTTCAAATTCGGTGTGAAGTTTAGGTATTTTACGCTGCAAAGTCGAATACGAACCAATTTGAACCCATTAAAATGTGGTTCAGTGCCATATCTACCCACCATGAGGTGTAAGGTGGCAAAACGGAGATAGATATTATGTATTAAAGGACCAAATCCGGTTCCGGCACAGATTAAATTAGTTTAAAAAAGTGGTTCAGTTATATATTTCAGAAAATATTGAATCTAAAAATGTAATATTCTGTGTGAAAGTTGTTAATTTGGAACTTCATACTAACTCGGTTCCAAACCAGTACAAACCGGTTTAAAAATGATTAAAATATTTAAGCCTTGATCTTGAAAGGGCATAGCCGGGTTTACTAGGCGTAACGGCCCCCAATCCTTTCCATATTTCAAGTATGCAGTTTCTGAACTGAAAGTAATTTATCTATTTTTTTTCTTTTTTTCTGGTACTAACCCTGAATTTTAAATAACTATTTTTATCATTTTCAACACAAGCGTTTTTCGGGCCAACTAACCGTTCTTAAAATTCCCGAATTTTTATAGCAATAGCTGCTGGCATGTCAACACTCCCCCATAATAATTTTTCTTATTTTTAAATGGACTCCGCGACTTACAAAATTCCGCAAAATTTTTAACTTCAATTATTTTAGTCTTTCAGTTTATTAAAAATGGTTAAATGTCATTGCAAGATACAATTTGTTTAATTTTGCAGAAATTTTTTTATGGTGTGAAAGATGGTTAAAATTAATCTATTAAATCTATATGTAGTAGGGGAATCCGTTAGGAGATTAATAAACTAACAAAACCATAATGCAGGATGTTGTAATATGTGGCTAAAGAAGACGCAAAGTTTTGTTTAAAACAGTATCTTCTCTGGATACTATGAACTTTTTTGAAACAACTGAGAAATACCTTAAAACATTTTTTCCGGCTTGTACCAACTAAGGCGGAATCCTGGGAGTATCTTGGAAGAAATTACTGATGAGCTTGGGAATCTCAATAAAAGTTTTTCAAAGCAAAACAGAATTGAATTCAAATTAAATTGAGATCATAACATATAAAACATATAAATTCTATATATATCCACAGACTATGGATATTCAAGAATTTATAAAGCTAATTTATAAAACTAACGAGAAGGCAAAGCTAACTTCGACTGTGCCGAAGTTTTAATACACTTTAAAAACTTTAGTCCAACTGACTTAACCAGTAAAATATATATAGGATATAGATATCAGATATTGCAAAAATTTTAATTCATTGATAATAAAAATTTGATACCATAAAAAAAAACTTTTCTTAGTGAAACACATTTTCCGACCGATCGGTCCTATGGCAGCTATATGCTATAGCCATCCGATTTTGATAGATTTTTTCAAAATTATGTGAAAGCGTATAAAACTAATATATTCCAAGATTGGGGACGCTACGATAGAAAACAAAAAAGTTTTTCTCACTAGAAGTAGTTTTTAGACCGACCGTTTCTATGGGAGCTATATAATATAGTCATCCGATTTTAATCATTTTTTTCTGTATTATGTAAAAGCATATAAAACTAACATAAACCAAGATTAGTGACGCTACGATGGAAAACAAAAAAGTTTTTCTCACTAGAACTAGTTTTTTGACCAACCGTTTCTATGGGAGCTATATAATATAGTCATCCGATTTTGATAAATTTTTCCAGAATTATGTGGAATCATATAAAACTAACATATACCAAGATTATTGACGCTACGATGGAAAACAAAAAAGTTTTTCTAACTAGAACTTGTTCTTAGACCGATCGTTCCTATGGCAGCTATATGATATAGTCATCCGATCCGGCCGGTTCCGACATATTAGTTGCGTGCAGTAAAAAGAAGACTCTGTGCAAAATTTCAGCTCGATAGCTTCAAAACTGAGGGACTAGTTTGCGTAGAAACAGACAGACAGACAGACAGACGGACAGACAGACGGACAGACGGACGGACGGACAGGCGGAATTGAACTCGGCTCGTCGTCCTGATCAAGAATATATATAGTTTATGTGGTCGGAAATGAATATTTCTATGCGTTACAAACTTCTGGGCAAAATTAATATACACTTTTCAAGTGTATAAAAAAAAGGATGAAAAAAGGGTAGAACAAAATAATAAAGGAATTTTTTCCGGATAGGCGACAAATAAAATTTTTCCGGAAATGCCAGTTTTAAAAGAAACAGATCTATCCGGAAAAATTTGCAACACTTCTTAGATCGCCAGCAATAAGCAAAAACTCGAAGCTTACATATATACTAGGTTCTCGATACCGATTCAAAATGATACAATGATTCTTAGCAATATCTTAAAAAAAAACAAGTAAGAAAGTCGGTCAAGCCCGACTGTAATATACTCTGTACCTGTTTGTACGAAACTAATAACTTTAAAGTGTGAGGTTTTTTCAAAATCTGGGGGTGGCAACTCTTTCGACTATCGTCGACTATCTGGTTGAAAAACGATGTATGGTGGCTCGATAGGTAATGATGAGTAGAATTACCCTAGTACATAACACGTAAAATTATAAAATTTGTATATAATTTCCTATTAACATAAACGTATCTATATTAGTCACGCGGGAATCACGCGTGATTTCTGACCGCAGGCCATCTCAATTGCATCGCTATCTAGCTATCATCGCTAGTTAGCTATTGCCTTCTCGCTCTCTCTTTCTAGTTCTACCAATAGCTACGGTGTTGTTGTTGTCGTTGGTTTTTATTTTCTTTTACGTATAGCTCTAATATCGTTCATCTGATCGAAAAACGATGTATGGCGGGTAGATTCAAAATAAGTAGTAGAATATATGTCTAAAATGTTCGAACTATCTATCTTGAAAATTGTGGGAGTTATTTCGTTTTTTTTAATTTGCGGGGGAGGCAGGGGGCGTGGCAAAAATTAAAACTAAACTTGATCTGCCTGCAAGTATAAGAAATATATGTTCCGTACACCTCAAACCTCTATCTCTTACCATCTCTGAGATCTCTTCGTTCATACGGACAGACGGACAGTCAGACGGACATGGCTATATCGACTCGGCTGTTGATGCTGTTGTATATATAAAGAATATATATACTTTATAGGGTCGGAGAAGCCTCCTTCTGGCTGTTACATACATTTGCACAAACCCAATATACTCTGTGTACCTTCGGTACAGAGTATAAATATGTAAGCTACGAACTTGAAATTTGGTGTATCGATTGTATGAAGAAAATTTTCTAGAATTAGTTGACCGAAACATATCAACACAATTCTTAGGATTAAAGTATTGTAGCATATTAGAACAATAGCCAAAACTTGATGTTTACATATTTCTAATGTTAATTTTCCTTCTCAATTTGCAGGTCAAGATTTGGTTTCAAAATCGTCGCACAAAATGGAAAAAACAGGATAATGTGACAAACAATGAGGTGGCTGAGCACAAGTCATCCAATGTAACTAAACCGACAGGAGCAGATCAACAGTCCAAGCCAGCAACAGGTTCGCCCACAGCTAACAATGCTGAGACTCCTCCGGCAACCAAAAAGTCACCCCCTGGCCAAGCGGAGAAGTCGCGCAGCAGTAACAACAATTCGCATAGCATGGCCAATAACAACAACAATAACAACAACACTGAGGTCAAATTGCATACTAAACAGGCAACAACAAAAATCAAAAAACAATTAAATGCTTTGCTTGAGAAGACCACCAAATCTACTAACAACAACAACAACACAAATGGCGGAGCAGGAAATGAGACACTTGCTGCGTCTCCTGCCACAGGTAACAGCAACCACAAACCCGCCGAGAAGCGACATTTCTCCAGCAACAACAACAACAATGAGACGCTTCATCAGCGTCTGCATCAGCATGCCATACCGCTGACTGTGGAGCCAGCCGCTCCTTTGGAGCAAACTGAAAAATTGGACATCAAATTGGAGGAGTCGCCGCAACATCGAGAGCTGCAATTGAGCTTGCAACGTGCGGCTGCAGCAGCAGCTGCTGCTGCCGTGCAACAAAATGGTAGCCACACTTCGCCATCACCGACAACAACAGCCGCAGCAGCAGCTCTGCTTACAGAAATGGACTTTGAAAGCAAGCTGGCCGCCTCCACCATATCGATTGCTTTGGGCA
Source organism: Lordiphosa mommai (assembly GCA_018904225.1). NCBI lineage: Eukaryota > Metazoa > Arthropoda > Insecta > Diptera > Drosophilidae > Lordiphosa > Lordiphosa mommai. The sequence continues at coordinate 1,298,589 of JAEIFT010000013.1, read as the reverse complement.
TAAACAGCCAGCAAAAGGAAGAGCCTATGGAGGCTAGCGATTTGGAGGAGGATGAGGAGACACCAGAGCTGGATGATGAGCTAGAGGAAGATGAGACATCCAGCGAGCATGGCGCCTCCACAGAGGCTCACGATTCGCAGGATCAGGATGTGCACATGCCGCAGATCTAGAGAGGAGGAGAAGAGGAAAGCCAGTCAAATTAAATTGTGCCAAAAAGTCGAATATTGCTCACCACCAAACCCCCGAAACGGCCCGTGCTTTTAATTTATAATTTAAATTGTATTTCTAATTTTTAGTTTAATTTATTTAATTAATTGTCTAAACTGTATGCTTAAGCGCTAATCCTAAGTTTAGGCTTTGTAAATGTTGCCATTAGAAACGCATTTAAAAATATTTGAACTTTCGAGAATTTCATGTGATAATGTATACGAGGAAATAGAAAAGGAGGAGCAGCAGGATCAGCGCGGAATATAAGATTTTACCACTTGGAACTACTTGAACTACATACATATATATGTATTAAGCAGGGACCGTAACATGAACATATATTTATATTTTATGATTTTTGAACAAACATTTTCAAAATATTTATTTTTAAATCATAATTACACTGTGCAAGACGATAAAAAGACATGGTCAACTTTAACGGTTGTCCCCTATTTTGGGCCCTGGGAATCGAACTTTATCTTTAGTTTTATGAGTTATAACGATGGCTTCATACAAATTTTTTTTTTAAGTTTTTCTTCAAGTTAAATTTGTTTTCTAAATGGTACAAAAATTATATCTGATTCTTGTGAAATTTGAATAATCCGATTTAAATGTCCTCTAACTTAATACATTTACATATTTTCGATATCATTGCGCTTTTAAAAGTTATGGTCCAAAAGCTAAAATATTTGCAACCTTTTTCCGATAAAATTTTGTACAACAAAATTATTTGAAATTTCCAAAGATTAAGTAAAATTACAATAAAATCATTTTTAAATTTCTTCCCGTTTGTTCTTAACAATAACTTGATTTCTAATTAAATATTTCATATTTTAATGTCATTTTGGTAATAAAAATTATGTAAAAAAATTTGTAATTTTTTAGAGATTTCAATCTATAACTTTTGAATGCGCAATGATATCGAGAAACTATGAATGTATTAAATTAGAGGACATTTAAATCTATTTATTTTGATTTCCCGAGAATAAAATATTATATTTTTGAAAGTAACAAAAAAAAATTTTACTTCGTAAAAAACTTTAAAAAAAAATGTTGTATGAAATCATCGTTATAACTCAAAAAAGTAATGATGCAGTTCGATTCCTAAGGCCGGAATTAGGGGAAGTCCATACAAGTTGATCATGTCTTTTTTATTTTTTTAAAAAAACTTTCACAGTGTTATTGATCCATTTTCGGGACTCGCCATTTAAAAGCTATAAATTATTTTGAATATTCATTTTTATGATTTATGTAACGGTTTTTTTTCGGTCCCTGGTATTAAGGTACATATTTATTAAGTGTTTGTAAAAAAAAAAAAAAACACAAAAGAAAAAAATTTTAAATTACAAAAATTCAACAAATTAAACGCAGAAATAAAAATTCCACAAAATCACAAACGTCGCTTTTTGTGGGCATTTACCGCATCGGGCACATCCACCACACCCTGTGAGGTTATCAGAAATTCGGCAAAATCATTTGGTGTCTCTGGCGAGTATAGAACCTCCAGCTTACGTACAGTCAGCAATTGATCCGCCACCCGATGCTGTTTGGGCACCTTGGACACACGCAGTCGTGTACGGCCCAAATGTGCCCACTGCAGACCCAAACAGGGCACATCCTGCAGGGGTTTGTGTCTGGACTCAGCACTAGCTGTCATTTGATTGACGCACACCACTGCACAATTGTACTTATCCGCATAGCTAATGAGATCATTGGCCAGGCGTCGCATGTCACGGGCTCGTTGCAGAAAGTCCGTGTACAGGCGAAAGATGGCCGCCACCGAATCGATAATGATCAGGCCTATGCCATGTTGCTGCAACAGCTGGGGCAGTCGGCTGCCGATGCACTCAAGCAGAGGCTTACTCTCGTACTGATGCTCAATGAAAATGTTGCCCAGAAAGTTCAATTGCTCCTGGGGGTAGCGTGCTTCGTAGGCTTTGCTCATTTGTAGCAGGCGACGCGAGGGAAAAGCCTCTTCGGTGCATATGAAGGCAACACCGCGGGCCAGGCCACCCAGTTCAAGGGGCAGCTGGACGCAAAGCGAGAGTTGCAACAATAACTGAGACTTGCCCACGCCCGACACACCACAAATCTCGGTTATGCCACGCGTAACAATGCCTCCGCCCGTACAGCGATCTAGTGCGGAGCAGCCAAAGCTAATGCGTGACCATTTCACATTGGCCAGCGGCTTGAACAGGGAATCCGCTGTACAAAACCAAACATCGAGTTAGTAAGTAGATAAAGGGTCAGCCCTGCTTAATGATCACCTGCCAGCGGGGTCTCGGCTAGCCATTTGGCCGCCGCCTCTTTTAGCACGCGCACATCGTCTGGCGTGCATTTACGCACGAGCGTGTGCAGATCCTGGCAACGCGTGTCCAGAAACTGTATCCTGGGCGTGGTTAGTACAGCCTCCGGTGTAAGCACATTGACTATAGATTAAAATCACATTGGAAATAACTTGAAATCAATTTGAACTCTTTTTTTTCGTTTACCACGCTCCGCAATTTCCCTTATGTGCTCAGGCAATTGCTCCAAGAAGTTTGTCATCGCCACAGGACCGCCGCGCCGGCTTGCCTGAGCCTTGCGTGCCAACACTAACACGTAAGGTGTTTCAACACCTTGGAATATTTAATTTTATTGATCAAACAACGAGTACCCGATGAAGCGAAATGCGCGAAAATTTAAACACGAAAGCGATCAGCTGTTGTGTACTTCAGCACAACCTTAACCCTTATGCAAGTCGCTGGGTATGAAAAGTTTGCGTGATGAACTCACAGATCTTTACATCTTGATGCGTTTCTTAGATGATTTTCTATGAACTTAAAAATGTCGTCAAACAAACGAACAATAAAAACTGTTTTGTTTCCTATGATTGCGTTCTTAAACTCAGGAATTATGAATATTATGCTTTTTTTTTATCAGTTATACAAAATTTGGCTAAAACCGGATGACTATTTTCATTAAAAATGGGTCTTACTGAAAAAAATATTTTTGTTTTCTATGATAGCGTTCTTAAACTCAGTAAAAACGATAATAAAATGCTATTAAACAGATTTGCAAAATTTGGTCGGAATTGCCTTTCTATAACCTTGTAGAGGGTATTTTAATTTTGTCCAGATGTTTGTAAAGTATGAAAAGAAGCGTATCCTACCATATGAAGTATCTGTATATATAAAAGAGTTTAACCTGACTGACTGACTGAATGGTGACCGTCGAAAAGCCCAAACCGTTAGAGATAGCAAGGTGAATTTTCCACAATAGCTTTATCTTATTCTGAAAGTGGGTATTAGGCGGGGTTTTTGGAAAATTCCGTCGGGAAATGTGGAAACTGTTGTATAAAACTTTTTTGTTTATCATCCGATCAGCTCCAAACTTATTTTAAAATATGGCCATTTCCGCAGAAAAGTCTACCATGACCGAAAAATTAAAAGTTAAAAGTTGTTTCTTGTTGATTTAGAAAAGGTATTTACCTGCAAAATTATTTTATTTGAGGAGTTTAAAGCTTTTCTTAATACAGATAGCAATATATCAGGCTAGAAAGTACAAATTTGCGTTTTGGCCAGTTTTTCAGTGCATTTTCTCATTTCGATTTACAGCCCTAAGAGTCATTGAGCAATTCCACTCTTTTCGCAAAACTTTAGTTACAATTAAAACTGATTTTTTTTTTGTTGTGTTGAATAATTTAAGAAAAATTATTTTCAATAAAAAATTGACAAATGAAATTTAAATAACGGAATTAAGTCACGTCAAATATAAAAATAAAGAAGAAACTAATATATACCACGATTGGTGACGATACGATGGAATACAAAAAAGGTTTTACCACTAGAACTACACAGAGAAAAAAATTGATATGAAATGGCAGTCATTTCCACATTTTTTAATATCAATTTCACTCCGATGTGATGAAGATTAATTTGATATGATAAAAATATCAATACGATCTTTTTTATACATAAAAAAAAACATTGCCTTGTCTGAGGCGAACTCGAGCCCTTACACTTAACACGAATGGAATGACGCCTCAACGCAGTCAACGAACACACACGCTGATGGACAAACGTCTAAAAGACTATTTATGTTAAGTATGAAAAAATTTATATTTTTAAAAGATCAGTTTAACCAGCAAAGATTAAATTGATCTTGGGTTTTTCTTTCTCGGTGTAGCTTTTGAACCGATCATTTATATGGCAGCTATATGCTATAGTCATCCGATTTTGATCAATTTTTCCAAAATTGTGTGGAAACATATAAAACTAATATATACCACGATTAATGACGCTGCGATGGAAAACAAAAAAGTTTTTCTCATAAGAACTAGTTTTTGGACCGATCGTTCCTATGTCAGCTATATGCAATAGTCATCCGATCCGGCCGATTCCGACAAATGTGCAGCCTATGTGTATTTAAAGACTTTTTGCAAAGTTTGGTCAAGATAGCTTTAAAACTAAGGGAGAAGATAGCATAGAAACAGATGGACAAACGGACGGGCGGACAGACTGACAGACAGAAATGAACTCAGCTCGTCATGCTGATCAAGAATATATATAGTTTATGGGGTCGGAGATGCTTCCTTTTATTCGATACAAACATCAGCAGAATTTTAATATACCGTCTGCAAGGTTATAAAAAAACCGAGAAATGATTTTTATATTTGGTAAATTGGAAAATAAACATATAATATTCTAAAAAGTACTGAAAAAATTTTCATACAAAAAAGAAATTTTTTAATTCGCAGTTTTGGAATTTTGTAATCCGAGTCAAAACCCACTTCCGTTTTAAGTAACGTCACGTCAGGGCATATTTGTATACCCTTGCAGAGGGTATATTAAAATTGACGCGATGTTTGTAACGCATAAAAGGAAGCATCTCCCTTGAAAGATAAGTTTCAATTTTTTTCATATTCGAAATAAAAATTCAACAATGATTGCATACAATTTTTCCGGAAAATTAACTCCATACACACCCTAGGGGGAAATGGGTTGAATAGCGGAAAGTTTAGTTTCCAAACGATTAGCACCAAATTCATTTTCAAAGACACACATACACAAATAGGACTTTTACATTTTGGAAAAACCTAGCGGAAAATGTTCGGAAAGTGTTGTTTAAAACTCATATAATTATCATCCTAACAAAATATTAACGTGATTTTCACATTGTGGAAAATCTAAAGGCCCCCAAACTTATTTTCCAAGCTAAACATACACAAATATGGAGTAAATTACATTCAAATTGTTGAAAATCTTACCACTAAAATGGTAAAATGGATGAATGGATGAAACTCTATTGTTTTTCATCCGATCAGCTCCAAATATATTCTGCAAAACTTCTACATAACAAAATATTAACAACGCGATTTAACTTAAAAAAAAAAACGGAAAATAATATTTATATCTTCCATTCGATCGGGCTAAAAACCTTTCCCAAAGCTCTATATGGAAAATACATAAATAATTGTATTCACTTTTGTTGAAAAATCCGCCGACCCGCGTGGAAATGCTGGGTCGATCTTCAATTTTTGCACGATTGGCTTCAAACTCATATTCCATGAACATACAAAAATATGAAATACATTGGAAAATGGGCGGATAACTGTTGTATGAAACTCTTTAGGTTTTCATCCGATCAGTTCCAAATTTATTTTTAAAGCTCTACATAACAAAATATTACCAACGAGACTTCAAAAATCGGGGAAATTGGCGAAAAATTTGTATGTGTATTGTAATGCTAAGAATCATTTTCCGTATTCGCAGGGTGATTTATAAAATTTTAAGTGAACGTTTTTAGTATGGTGTTATGTAGGTCCGTGAAAACCTGCTTAGAGCTCATCAAGAACAAACGAGAGCGTAAGTTAAAGTCGACCCTGCTCGACTTCGATATACCCGTTACTCAAGGGTTATTTAAAAATATTATATTAAATCACAAAATGCCCAGCATAATTATTTGATTTGCTTAGAACTCGACAATAGTTCATCTGATCGTGAAACGGTTTTTTTCAAATTGCGGGGGCGGCAACTCTACCATCGTTTATCTGATCGGGAAACGGTGTATAATGTATCGATAAGTAATGATGATTAAAATATATGTCTAGAGGGTTCGAACAAGCTTGCTTTAAAATTATGGGAGATAACAGGTTTTTCATATTGCGGGAGCGGGAAGGGACGTGGCAAAATTGACTTGATCTGCGTGCAGACTATACAAGCCTACACTGAAAAAATGGTAGCTCTAGCTCTTACAGCCTCGGAGATCTTGGTGTTCATACAGACGAACAATTTGCGCAAACTTAGTATACCCTTTTTACTCTACGAGTAACGGGTATAAACACACAAGCTCAGTATTGAATAGACTGAAAAATTTAAGTTTTTAGAATCTAAAAATTTCTGCAGATTTGTGAATTTGAGTTTTCCTTGGGGCCCATTTTTAAGTGCAAATATAACCGAGCTAATAATTTTTGTAATATCTTCCAATTTTTTTACAATATTTTGTGCTAAAACCCGACATTTACAGATCAGGGATTTAAGTGAACATTTAGGCACAAAGCTATTCTAAAACTCATTTAACATTTAAAAAACCATACAATAATAACCAATTAAATAAACAATATTGAAGAGTTTGCATTCTATATCAACACTGCAATGATTACGTATTCCGAAATTCCGATTCTGTTTCGAGAAAGAAGGCAGCGAAATAAATACCTCCTCACATAATTATGTCGGTCACACAAGGGTTAAATGAAATTGGGATTAGGCTATAACTGCACCTTGAATGTTTTACATAATTTATGTTTTTCAATCATATTTAATTTGCGTAAATTTTTGCACAATCTTCAGTTAATACACACAAAGGTTGATCCATCGATAGTTGGTTTGATGAGGCAACTCTGGCCAGGCCAGTACCTCCCCCTCTCCACCTCTCTGATGCGCTACGGGATTTGCATGTTTGGTTGACTTTCAGTTGGTGTTGGACTTAAGCTAACTGTTGCGGGGCCCGCTCTACTTGGACGTGGGCTTGGACAGCTCAGCCAATGCCCGTTCCTCGGCCGCAGCGCTACGCTTCTTCTCCTCGGCCAATTTGGCATCACGAACGGTCTTCTGTTGTGCCTCGATTTCGCGTATCTTCTCCTCCTTCTTGGACAGGCGGCTCTGATGGGCAGCTCCGTAGGCAATGCCCACCAGCAGCAGGGACCAACGGCCGAACTTGATCAGCGGCGAGACACGAACTGGAGCCTGAGACATTTTGGTAGAACAGTTATGTAATGGTCCGAGCGAGAGCTGCAAGAAAAACAAAACAAGGTGGGTAAATCAAATGACCGATACATAGCCGGAGGTGCACTTAATCACTTAAAGCTAGGACTTTAGGGAATTATTATGTTAAAATTGAATAAAAATTACCACAAATTTGAGGCGACTGCAAATGGTAAAAATATAACCTTAAAGCAGCTGTCAGACTGACAAGTAAATGTTATCGATAGGCCTACCGATAATTATTGAGCGGCAGGGTGGCCACCAAAAAAAAATATATATATATTTGTTTTTATCAAAGGAAGATATATATATACAATAAATACAGACGTTTAATTGTTTATTAAATAAATAAAATAAAGTAAATCCCCTTGGTTGCTATGGATTTTTTTGAATTGTCTATATCAAACCTTATCACAGCTGGGCCACGTTTTCTAACACTAGTTCACGGTGAATGTCAATAAAAAGGTAGCAAGAACTCCTCAAACTGGAAAAAATTGTTTTGTGGAAAATATGGCCAATAGCAGCTGAAACAGCAGGTGCTAACGAATATTATTCTTACCTTGTAGCTGCAGCAGTATAAATCAATTAAAAGCAGCTGCCGTGTTAAATGCAAACAATAAAATTCCCACACAGACCTTGAGTGGCTGCATACACACACACACACAGACTAACTCGCACGCACTCACATATACACAAAAACGTCGTCGCAGTCCCTGAAGGTGTTTTTGGCCAAATTAGCGAACGTTCAAAATTTGAAACAAAGGAATTTTCCTACATTATGGTGAATGTGCCGCCCCTGTTGTGTAGTACACCGCCACCTATTGATTTTGGCGAAGACGATGAGGATTCAGGTTTACCCTCGACTTTGCATTTGGATGAAGGTGACGAATACTCCTCCTCCGACTTTGGCTTAGTCATCAGCAGCAACAACAACAACAACACATACGAAGCCGAGCTTAATGAAAAAGGTGAATGTTTATTAAAATGATTTAAAGTATTTTTCCAATAATTTTGTTTAATCTAGAAGGCGGCCCACCTGATCTAAGTCAAGCCACAGTCGAGGCTTTCAATTACCAAGTGAAATCAACGCGTGATTATTCTGATGTTTATCATGAGCCGCCGCCTCCGCTCACTGACATGGAAGACGAACACGAGGTGGAGGAGGAGGAAGATGAAGAGGACGTCCACACTCATGAGAATGTGCCCTCTTTAAAACTGGATAGTCTCAGTCTGTACTCCAGTGAGAGTGTCTCCGAGTCGCACCCGGCCGCTCCTGTGCTGACCCATCAGGTGACACTGGAGGATGTGACCGACGATAGCGATGAGGAGTGTTCACCAAAGAAACCCAAAGAACTTTATATACGTGAGGGTGCGGAAGATTTTTTTGCCATTGAAATAGTGGCCACGCCCACAGAAAAGGATGCATTGGAGGTGCATAAACCTGGGGAGAAGGTTAAGTTTGACTATCCAAGGTTAGAACAAATACCGCCGGAAGATGTGGCTGTTGATGAAGATGATGACGACTTTGGCGATTTTGCGGACTTCTCAGCCCTTCCCTCCCCAGTTCAACCAGCACCAGATTTAGCTTTACAGGAAGAGAAACCCGCTGCTGCTCCTCCTCCTACTTTGCCTCCGTCAACGGAGTTACAGGAAGAGGGATTTGATGACTTTCAGGAGTTTGCTAGTCCCGAGGCTGCTGTTCAGGAAGAAGATGACGATGATTTTGGTGACTTCTCAGAGCCCACGCCTGCACCTGTTTATAACTCCGCTGTACCTCCGCCTCCACCGCCTGCAGCCGTTCAACTGAGCCTCAATGAACGTGTCCAGCCAGTGCTGGAGCTGATGTTTCCCTCGTCTAAGCTGTCTGCGTCGCCCAACGCCCCACTTAAAGCTTTGGTTCAAACTCAAAAGTTCAGTTTTGGAGCCATTGAGCAGGCCCAGGCCTTGGACTATCAGTGGGCCAGTTCGGAAATGAGGCACTCTCTAGTGCGTTCCTTGGGCATTGATTCTCGAAATATAGTAAGTTGCTATAAAAATCAGTCAAATCCCAAAAGCCAAAACATTGTGTTCTTACAGCTCTTTGGCGAGAAATGGAATCCTTCTATGCCGCGTTTTGCCGCCAATCTAAGCTTTGATCCCCTCACTCCTCTCAAGCCACTCTCCACAGTGGCAGTGGGTGCTGCATCAGCCACCAGCAGTGTTCCTCCTGCACTCGAGGGTAAGTCTTATACTCTGGCTTTGCTCCTGCTCCACCTTAGTTGCCGCAAATTAACCGCTACACGAAAGTTTCCATCTTTTGCCTATCGCTCGCTATCTACTTTACCCGAAAAAAAATGCTTTTGTTGCCCTTACCCCAAAACACGCTTTCCACTCGGATTGGCCTGCCGTTTATATTGGCTGCTCTTTTACGTTTGTGTTTCTGTTTCTCCACTACTCACTTCTCCTTTTCAAACTGAAACCAAAAGAAAAACACATTTATCCTTACGATAAACTATATTTAGAATCACATGTACAGACCACTTTACAATTGGAACAACTAGACCAACTAACGATGGTGGCTAATGCTGATAAAATAAATCTTGTTACCTCTAACTACCCCCACCACCTCCACCACCACAACAACAACAACAATCACCGCCACAACAACGAAAACAACAACAACAATGCTGCCGATTCCCACTCGGATGGATATCTCTCCTCTAATCATGCAAATAATGATAATCAATGCAATGCCAATGAAATGCACAAATCTCTTCTTCTTACACATTTTGCCACCATCCGCAACACAACAATAACAACAATTAACACAAATCTCACTGCTCACGACGCCTTGCTGGACCTTAGTAAGTTTCGCTGGCTCTCCTTGTGCTCCATGTTGTAGTTGTATTTTCATTTTTGGTTTCATTTCTATACCTCTGTCTCACTTTCCAAACTGTTTCTGAGTTTTTGTTATTTGGCACAAAAGTATGAACCTCAATCCAACTCACCTACAACCCAACTCGAACTAACCCAAAGCTGAGTTCCAAGCACCAAGTAGAACAAAAATATCCTTTAAATATATTATATATATTTTTGCTATCAAAGATCTAAATGTGCTGTGAGATATATTTAAAACTCATGTAACTTTCAGTTAAATGCAAGAAAAAAACTGAGTTTAAAATATTGAAAATGGGATATTCCAAAGAAATTTGAATTTGGCGAATTTGGAAATGAAATTTAATTTTAACTTACCGGAAACTGCTGTGTGAAAAAGGCAAGACAAGGTCCCAACGAAAAATTGAATGTATGGGGTATTATAATTTTCAACGTCGCGCTTAAGTATTTATTTGTCCGACTGACTGAGTCATTAACGCCCAGGTCAAACGGCAGCTGTTTTAACAGCTGATTGTTGTGAACAATCGCTTTTTTCTATACTCAATGCCAAACACGTCAACAATAATCAGCTGTCAAAACAAAACTAAGAGCTGCATTGCTCTGAAATTTAATTTTTCTGCATAAATATTAATGGACTATATAGTACCCTTTGTGTTTGGGAAGAACTCACCTAGCAGCCCTTTTACCTGCACAAATATCACGATTGTCTTAGGTTCTAAGTTCCTAATGTTTTCAGGGTGCAGTGTATGCTTCCCAAAGCTCCTAAATCAGTAGTAAATGCTCTGAGAACTCCTTCGTCTTTTCGCAGTATCTACATAGTTGGGAATTTGTTATTCCTAATTTATACAAGTGGCTTCGCAGTCAACAGTGTCTTGTAAGGATCCTTTAGGGTAATCTACCCTTGGTGGATTAGATTAGTTTTTGTAAAAAAAAAATTGTTGTGGTTTCCTATCTGTACTTTCGCTTGTCTCAACCTTCAAATGTTTTCCCAGGTCGTTGATCTAAGCTTATTTTTCCTCGATTCTAAAAAGCTCTCTGTTTCCGGAACTATCATTGCGGTGGCTGCCCCCTTCCTCGCTAATTTGTCGGCTATATTATTTCCGGGAATATTTTTGTCCCCTGATCCAGTTTCGCTTTTGTCTCCAAGTCCAATTTGTCAGGGACCGTAAATGTAATAATTTTAAAAATATAAGGCCAACATCGGCCTTAAGGGGCACACCTAGTGTAACGGCCTAAAAAAGGTGATTTTTAAAAAATGTTATTAAAAAAAAAATTCCTTCCTTTTCAAAATTTTAAGAGTATATTTTTTTGAAAAAAAAAAAAATGAAATCTAAAAAAACGAGAAGGCAAAGCAAGGCAAAGAAAAAAAAGGAAATTATGTGAAAGAATATAAAACTAATATATACCAAGATTGGGGACGCTACGATAGAAAACAAAAAAGTTTTTCTCACTAGAACTAGTTTTTTGACCGACCGTTTCTGTGGGAGCTATATGCTATAGTCATCCGATTTTGATAAATTTTTTCGAAATTGTGTGGAAACATATAAAACTAATATTTACTACGATTGGAGACTCTACCTTCGAAATCAAAAAAGTTTTTCTCGCAAAGACTTATTTTCCGACCGATCGTTCCTATGGCAGCTAAAAGATATAGTCATCCGATCCGGCCGGTTCCGACGTATTAATTGCGAGCAGCAAAAAGAAGACTCTGTGCAAAATTTCAGCTCGATAGCTTTAAAACTGAGGAACTAGTTCGCGTAGAAACAGGACAGGCGGAAATGAACTCAGCTCGTCTTCCTGATCAAGAATATAGTTTATGGGGTCGGAAATGAATATTTCTATGAGTTACAAACTTCTGGGCAAAATTAATATACACTTTTCAAGTGAACAGGGTTGCCCATATTCGACGGACCCATGTTTTTTTTTTAAAAATCAAAGAAAAAAATAAAAACTTGGCGGTTGGCAATCTTAATCATTTAATTTGTTCCAAGTAGATTTGCTTACATCAATTTTTGAATATGATATCTCTCAAATGGCCGCCTCTGGCGTTGATGGCGTATTGTGCCCTTTTTGCAGCATTTTCCATCGTTTTCGCCAACATTTCGGCCGGAATAGCGGCTATTTCTTCACGAATGTTGTCCTTGAGCTCTTCTACGGTCCTTGGCTTGTTAACGTAAACCTTTGACTTCAAATATCCCCACAAGAAGAAGTCAGGCGGCGTCAAATCGGGCGAACGCGGTGGCCAGTCCAAATCACCACTTTTCGACATCAAACGGCCCGGAAACAATTTCTTCAGAAAATCGATTGTTATGCGACTTGTGTACGGTGGAGCGCCGTCTTGTTGAAACCAGAACTGCCTCATACGCTTTCGACGAATAATTGGCATCACAAAATTGGTCATCATGTCGCGATAACGCTCCTGGTTGATGGTAACAGCATGGCCATTTTCATTTTGGAAGAAAAACGGCCCAATGACCGTTTTCGCACTAACGCCGCACCAAACTGTGACTTTTTCGTCATGAAGAGGCACTTCTTGAATCTCCTGAGGATTTTCAGTGGCGTAAATACGGCAATTTTGCTTATTTACGGTACCATTCAATGTGAAATGGGCTTCATCGGACATGATAATTTTGTTCCAAAATTGCTCGTCATCTTCGGCCATTTCGATGACTCTTTGGGCCCATTCCAATCGACGAGGCTTGTCCGCAGGCAACAATCTTTGCGTCAATTGAATTTTGTACGGGAACAAATGCAAATCAACGCGAATAATCCGTTGTAAAGTGGACCGAGCCATGCCCAACTGCTGAGAACGGCGTTTTTGGGATGTTCTTGGGGATCTCTCAACACTGGCTCGTACGGCAGCGATATTCTCGGCCGATCGCCTTGGTCGACTTTTATTTGGCCTCTTCGGATTAGAAAGAGCCTCACCAGTCGAAAATTTTTCGTATAAACGCTTAATGGTGTTCTTAGAAGGCGCACTTTTCACATTTTTTAATTTTTTAAAAGCACGTTGAGTTTTCACAATTGACTTGTTCTGTTGAATGTAAATTTCAACTATTTCAGAGCGCTCGCGTGGCGTGTATTGTTCCATGGTAAAAATCTGCTTGGACTGACGCTTCAAACGCGGTATGTCATTAAGCGATCTGACATCTCTGTCAAAAGTTATGGCGTTGCCAGATGGGTCCGTCGAATATGGGCAACCCTGTACTCTGCACCTGTCAAAGTTTGTATGTAACTAAAAAAAACTTTAAAGTGTGTGGTCACACAAACTGTGTAAGTGCTGCCCGTCACAACTGCGACCAGTGCTGCCCCGAGTAATTCTTTAATTTGCTTCTAACTTAACTATCGTTCATATGTAGTTAATGTTTAAAACATATTAATAAAATTGTGGGTGATTTAAGGTTTTTTCGAAATTGCGAGGGTGGTATAGTTCATCTGATCGAAAAATGATGTATGGAGGATCAATAAATAATGATGAGGGAAATAATTCGCTGAAAGGTTTGAGAAATCTATTTTCACAATTGTGGGAGATTTAATTTTTTTTTCAAATTGCGGTGGTGGCAACTCTACTATCGTTCATCTGATCGGGAAATGGTATATGTTGGATCGATAAATAATAGAAACATCAGAAAACTTTTTAACTATTCGTAAATATGCCTCGTGGTATTAAAAACGAATTAACCATTTCTCTGACAATTTATAAAAGGCCAAAGGCCTTGTGTTTTTTTTTTTCTGAAAGGAGTTGATTGTCTGCAGTTTTCTTTTTTTAATGAAAGAGTGTAAAGAAATCCAACCGAGGTGGATCTCATTTAGGGATGTGCTACATTAAGTGAGCGATTTAGCATTTGGGTCACAAACGTCGCCTTCCAAGTCTCCCAAAAGTGACTAGTCTTTGAAAATTCGCATTCTCGATCTGGAAATAAAGCACCGATCAAGTTCATTACAATTATGTATATTTTTCCGGTCAAAACAAGTTCCAAAACGACATGAGGCATTTTTCCCCATTGTCCAGCTTTTGGAAGTCATAAAGTTCGAGAGACTCGAATAATATGTTAGCAGTCTTGCTTGAAATAGTCTTCGTACGAAGTGGATCTGTAGTCTCATTACTAAAATTTAAAAATTTAACAGATTAAAAATTGGTATAAAATTTCCGCTCTCTTTTGGAATATCCCAATGATGTATATTTGTATGATGCCTGAACTTTGCTCATTACTTAATTCTTTGCCCTTTCCTAATCTCCACAGGACTTGACGCATCCGCAACACAAACGAGCCAAATTGAAGCGAGGCCTGGCCCGACTTATGGGCAAAAGTCATCAGCCCTCCCAGACACCGGCAGTTACGAGGATGGCAAACTGCAAATTGATCAAGCAGCAGCCGCCGCAGCCATTGCCTCCATTGGTTCCATTGACGCCACAGCAGCAACATCAGCATATGCTGCTCCAGCAACAGCAGCGACGCTATCGCCTGCTCTATCAGCAAACGGCTATGCCCACAACCTCAACGGCAGTGAGCAGCTCCATCAGCAGCTGCCGCAGCAGCAGCAGCAGCAAGAGCAGCAGTTTGATCTGAGAGTCTCTCCATCGCCGTCGCCACCAGCAGCAACACAAGATGAAATTCTCAGCAGTTCCACCACTACGACCAGCTATACGCTGCCCCTGAAAGAGACCCACATTTATACACCCTCGAAATCTGACACTGCTGTGGCCAAGACCACTACGCTGGCTCCCATTGATTTCGATTATGAGATTGCCTCGACGGGGATCATTATTGACGAGACGGTTGTCAAGAAGGAATATCGCGATGTTGAATATAAGCCGCCCTTTGGCCTGGACTCACCCAGTAAATTGGCCAATTTCGAGCTGCCGGTGGTAAAATCAGGACAGGCGGAGAAGGAGGAGGATGATGATTTTAGTGATTTCCAGTCAATGCCAGCAGCCAAAGCGGGGCCACGCATTGGCACACCCACATTCGGAGAACAAATGATACTCTGTCCGGCCATACTGCTGCCTCAGGCCATTCCCTTGGCCAAGACGGCCATTCAATGGGGCGATAATGCCTTGGCCAGCATAAATGCGGAGGAAATGGCGCGAATTGAAGAGCTGTTCTCGGCTCAGGCCAAGCCGCCCACAATAAGTGCCACAGTGGCCAAGCAGCCACCCCAGCAACAGCAGCAGCAGCAACAACAACAGGATGATGACGAGTGGTCGGATTTTGTGTCCGTGCCAATTCAGCAACAGCAGCAACAGTCACTTAACAGCAATAACAACAACAATGTTAACAACCTGAAAAAGCCTCCGCCAGCTGCCAAAGACGATGACTGGTCGGACTTTGTTAGCAGCACACCCTTGCCTGCTCCTCCAGCCGCGGCCCCAGCTCCACAATTCAATTCCGGTGCCTGGCAAAGCGCCAATTTTTACAACAATCCGCTCAGTCTCTATCGGCAGCGGCATCAGCCGCACACCCATAGCAATTTAGTGCGTCACAACAACAACAACAGCAGCAACAACAACAATGTACCAGCCACTCCTCAGCAAATTCACATTATGCATGACTTCTCCACGGCACCGTCCAACCAAGTCCCAGCAACACCAACGCCAACCTACCAGCAACAGCATCAGCGCCAGCAATTCCAGATAGGCAATGCGAAAGTAGCACCACGCATCTCCCTGATACCCGATCTGAGTTTTATGGCGCCGGCTTTGCCCACAAATGCCGGAGCCTTCATGAGTTCGCTGCCCAAGCCCAGTTTTAGTGCCAAGAAATGACACATGTTCCGCCGTACTCAGCGTCATCATCATCATCAGCAGCAGCACCAGCAGCCGTTGAACCCAATGCCACGCCCACTGGCTAAAGAGGCTAGCATTTTGACATAGGGGCGTGTCAATAGAGAGAGCGAGAGACAGTCAGTATTATGAATCCGTCTTGATATTTACCATATATACTTAAGGATTGTAAACTCAAAAGCAAAAACTGGTTAAAGTCGTTGTTGTTGTTGTTGATGTTATTGTTGTTGTGTTGTGCGCGTGAATGTGTGTGCGTGTGCGTGAGGGCTGTTGTAGTAGTCATAGAATACAATGAAAACAAAATTGTTAGTGCAATATTTTTTGTGGATTCCAAATTATTTTACTATATTCATTCCAAACCCAAAATTCGTTAAACGAGGTTAGTCACAAAAGTAGCCGATCCTTGATACAAATATGTATACTTATACTACCGATGTTTGCCATTTTATTCAAAAGCGCCTACTATATGCCTCTCTTTATAATTGTCTAATCTTTTACCACCAAGCCATTGATTAAGTTGATAAAAAGAAATTTATACGAGGAGACTTAATTACAGGCAGGGAACATGAGATATGTATGATATTTTTTTAGCCCATTATAAAAATATTTTTGTTTTGGTTCAATGAAACAAAAGTAATATCAAAAATTCAAAATGATTTGGTCATAGAAATATTTAGAACATTCCTTAATTTAAATTAAAATAAAACACATATCTGTTTCAATATTTGGTACTACATCGAGACCGAGTATACAGTCCGCTACTACGAAAATTCTGATAAAAAAATCCCTTTCGTGGCCCGCGAGTTTCACGAATTTAAATTCAATATGTTTTATCCCATATGCTTTTCGAATTTAGTTTGCTGTTGCAAATTAATTTACTTGACTTTTTACGAAAATTGACTTGTGGTTCAGAACTTTTGGATCCAGAAGCAAAAGCCAAAAGCAAGCCTAATTTTGCACCACTTCATACAGAAGAATTTGTTTATTTGTTTAAAAAAGGTTAACAATATTCTGTCATCGCTGAAGAGGTAACATAATATAATATAATAATAATATCCTAATCTGTTTCACCATCCAGATTAGGGGAGTTTTTTTTTTATAGATATGCCCCGGCTCACATCAAAAGAATAGTGAAGACAGATTCAGGAGAGTGACGAGGATAAAAACAATTAAATATTATACGTATAATTAGCACATAAAACTCGAATCGGATCATGCAAGGCGAAATTCGTCTGCAAGGGCTCAGTGCTAAAGGCTGATATGACCGTGCTACTCTAGGTGGAACCGCAAATCGTAGTAGGCTTAGAAGAAAACGAGAATCAATATCTCCATTTATCAGCTTATGAACATATAGCACACCATGGCAAGTCCTTCGATTCTTAAGAGTTGGCAAGTTAATTAGCCGAAGTCTATCAGTGTAGGATAGTAGTTGACGAATAGAATCCCAGTTTAAGCCGCTCAATGCAAACAGAAGAAACTGTCTTTGAACACTTTCTATAAGTTCCTGACATCTGTCGCACTGAGGAGACCAAACGCATAAGCAATATTCAAGAATTGGGCGAACAAGGGAAGAGGACAAAAGTTTAGTTATATACTACGGATCATCAAATTCTTTATATGATGATACTATGGCTTGGATTAGTTCAGGTATAACTGAATATTGTTATCCTGATCCATATACTTAACGTACCAACTATCCCCCAGACATTTTCGATGATGTTCAAATGGGGTGAGTAAATTGGCCAGCTTAATAGCTTCACATTTTGGCTTTTTATATACGATTTAACAACCTGGACTGTATGTATAGGCGCATTATCAGGTTTGTGTATCCTTAGCAGAGGTATTAAAATAAACCACTGTAAGACAACGCATTCATTTAATTTTCCGTGCCGCCCACACCATTACAACTACAATGTTGATATGTAGTCGAGTTTATGTTCGGAGATCATGGAATTAATAGCTATAGCCAACAGGACCACCGAAATTAAATTTTTATTCGTCAGAATTTATTCGTCGAAATGCAGGTCATATGTGTGTGACAAAAGCTGAGGCGTTGTTCCTTTAAGAGGTGGCTTCCTTATGATTTTTTAACTTTTAACGCATAGTTGTGAAACTACCCTTAACACCAAATTTTTAACTGATTTTTGACAAAGGGTCGAGAGAATTTAAATTCCTTAAAACAAGTCGCCTTTCTAGTCGAGCAATTGTTGGTCTGTAAAATTAAATAATACTTGTATCTTTTGTTGGTTCGGAACAGTTTCAGATATTTTTTTCACAATAGGTTCCGTTCACAGTAAAAGAAAAGTCGGAATTCCGGTTTCGAACTAGTACGGTTCAAAACCGGTGTGGAGGCCTGTTTTTTTTCATGTTCAGACTCATTTATTCAAAATATGGTTATAACATGTCGGCTTCTCTTATAATCCAGTGTCCTTGTAGGCTCTGTTTTGTTCTTTTTACGCCTCGGTTAAGGTTTTTGCTCAACCCATTTTACTTTTTTTAAATTAAATACGTGCCAAAATAACGATCAAACTATATGCATGTTCTATTCAAGTGGCGCAAAATTAGGACCCCCAATTTTTTTTAGAATTTGGTAAATGATTGTACCCTTGCAGAGGGTATATTAAAATTGTCACGATGTTTGTAACGCATAGAAGAAAGCATCTTCGACCCCATAAAGTATATATTCTTGATCACCATGACGAGCTGACATTTGTCGGAATTGGCCGGATCGGATGACTATATCATATAGCTGCCATATGAACGATCGGTCCGAAAACAAGTTCTAGTAAGAAAAACTTTTTTGTTTTCTATCGATTTGGTAGAATTTAATCCTAGTAGGTCAGGGTAACTATCCTTATGTATTTTTGTCCAATTTCCCCCAGATCCTTTTGTGTCAGAGACATTTAAATAAGCATTTTCTTGACATCGACTACTTTGAATCGAAGATCAGACACATATGGCAGTCGTGAATTATATAAAAGTCAATAAGCTTGGGAAAATAAGATTGGTCCTCAACTACTAACATATTAATCATATCTTAAATTCGTTGCCTTTAAGAACCGGAAACTACCACTTGCTCTTTGGATTCGGTATTCGACTGCTTGAAATTCTCAAACAGTTATACCATTTCCGGCTAGCAAAGTCTACTGTTTATAGAACCGCGAGTTTCTAAAAACAACTGAACAGACAAACTGTTCCTTTTGAGTACCTTGGTATCCTGTTACTTATGGCTGTCTTTTCCAACAATTAGGTCCGTTATTTTTGTGACTATCCTCGTTGTTTGCGTAGCCCAAATCAAATGGCTTCGTACTAGCAGAACTCCTCAACCCGCCTGAAGCGTACTTTTCTGTATTTTGTGTACTTAAAATATATCATAGAATTTGTTAGATATTAAAAGAAACTCGTGTAGCATTCCAAGTGTTGTGTAAGTAGTTTTCGCCATGATCTCTCCAGCAATTGAGAAAATAAAACTAGAAAACCCATCAGTTGTTTTTTTTTTGTGTTAATTGTGTTTCATTTTATTTATTTTCGCTTTAAGTTTAAATATGTATGCATGGGTGTATGTGTGTGTGTGTGTGTGTGAAATTAAAACAATTACAAGTACTATTAACTAAAACTAAATGTTTGCTGTAGATGTAGACTTATCTGTAAATTATATGTGCATTGCGATAATTATCGTTTCTCGGTTTTGTTTCATTTTGCTATTTTGGGTAGATAAACAAGAAAAGAAAATGATTAAATGAAATGGTCGCTGCTTGAATTAAATAAATGAATTAACTATGCATTAGAAATTAATATAAATGTGTTTACTGTATAATTAATTTAAAACATATGCGCAGAATAAAATAAAATAAAATATAGTTGGAGAAAAAAAAACAAATAACTTTTCTTTGTTGTCTAAAATACAAATTGAAACTAAGTAAAAATTCAAAATTGGAACTTTGTGGTGGGCGGGGACGGGGGGTTGGCGGCATCAAGAAGCAGCAAAGCTTATAGCATATATATACTTATAGATAAGAATCAGTTGTATTGATCTAGTGTGTGAGTAGGATTGAAACCGGCTTGTGTGGGTGTGGCTGAGAGAAAGAGGTGCTTACACTAGCAATATCTGGGTGTTCATTTGGAAAAACTTTCACCAAGTCGGTTAAACTGCAATATTATACAAGTAAGGTTCGGTACGTATACCCCTAAATTGGTTTCTTATAACCAAAGAATTGGAGAAAAAAGAAACCAACTTCAGTTGTATCCCCCTTTAAAAGTCACAAGAAGAAAATGTATTCTTTGTATAAAACAAGTCGATTCATTATTAACGAGTACCTAAGATTGAAAACGCTGAAATGCGATCATGTGCATGGTTTTTGATCGATATATGGTTTCCAGGGAAGCAGTTTGTTATCATTAAAGGTAAATGAGATTAATTAATGCTTCATAGGTGAGTTAAATGATATAGTAAAGCGATTTTGGTTAAATTTGAAAGTCATTCAAAGGTACAGAAGACTGCGCAACCAATATTTCGAAAAACAAACAACATTTTTCGCTATTCTTGCTGCGGAATATTGATAAATCATTGAAGAATTATTAAAAAAAAAATCATTAATATGGCGCAAATCGATCGTTCCAATATTTCGAACCAAAACCATTGGTAAATTTTTGTTCGAACACGCAAACCGGACCTCCGCAAAAATGATTTGGTGCCCTGATTTGAACATCAATGATTTATTAAACGAATTCTAATGGCTTTAAATGCATAGAAACATTAAAGTCAGGGAATCAAAACTAATCGAATTTCAGTTCCGGTTCTGGTACGTACCGAAACTTATGTTTCGGTAAAAGGATCTGTTTAGGTTCCAGTTTATTACGGTATTCGGTTGCGTATTAGTACCTTAAGCTAAGTTCACACAGGAAAATAATTTGACCAAGTTTTCTTGAAAATGAGTCTTAATAACTATTTCCTTAGACTTTGCAGGTCTTAAAACTGAAGCTATGGATCCAACCGAAAATAATCTGCTCAAAAAGTTGGGATAAATTTCCTATTTAGGCTATTTTGCCTGTGTTAACTTAGCTTTAGTTTTTATTTCGCTGTACCGGTATAATTTAAAAATCTTTTAAACTCGAAGATATGACAGAGTGGGTAGCAACCTACACATAAGTACGTTATTATTTGAATTTTATTCAACAGAATGTAGTAATAAAGAAGGTAAATTAGACATAAAATAAATTTCCTAAATTTTGGTTCTAAAAACATTGGTTCTCAAAATATGTAACATATCAGGTACGGTTTTTAGCTATATATGTGTTCGTGGCAACCGATACCTAATTGACAGCAAAGCAACGTGCTTATGCTGTCGATGTATATGGACGCGCGCAACACTACATTAGATTGAAAACTTGGGTACCAAATTTCAACATTTTTTTGATGCCAATAGCGACGACCTATTCGTATTCTTTAAATCTATAAATTAATAGGCGAGGGTAAAAAAGTTTGAGACAATTTTTAGAGCTTACTTTTTTTTTGGGGGAAGGTTTTCCATTTACAGTGACGATTTCAAATAATTTTGCAATATTAGGTTTTAAAGGGAGGTAAAAGAAAATCAGAATAACAATAAATTGAAACCTTAGCTCTGCTGGTTCAATATGTCTTTGAGATTGTCGACGGAAAGCCATGAATATTGTTGAAGTATATTTAATGACCGAATTTCGTAGTAACGCCAACAAGGTCTGATTAGCTAATTCAGTCTCTGAACCGCAAACCAAACAAAAATGCTAAACCGAACCAAAATCCGCATCTGAAAATGATTCGGTTTATTCCACTGACGTCATTGATTCAAAATTATACGAAATAATAAGTGAAGTTTGGAAATCCCTTAAAACCAGTTTTTCTGCTTAGACGGGATTTACATGATGAAGCAAACTTCATGAAGTTTTCTTAGTAGGCGAGAGATTTAAATGTATTTCTTTATAATTCGCTTAAAAGGTCTGAAAGATTTCCTCCCAACTTCACGCCTACTAAGAAACTTCATGAAGTTTGCATCATGGTGTAAATCCCGACTAAGTCCGTGTTTACGCGATGAAGTTTGCTTCATGAAGCTCTCTTCGATTTTGTTTTGAAGCATCTTCAAAACTTCATGAGCATTTACATGATGCAGTTTGCTTCATGAAGTTCGATTTCATTTCGCCTGAGAACACGAGCTATCGATAAGCAAATAACCCACAAATCAACCCTGCATCAGTTCAATCGGAACAAAGCAAAGGAGAATTATCGAAAAGCTTCACGCCACGGTAGGCCATGAAGCTTTGCCAGCTTCGGCTGCCCCTCTTCACCTATTCCCCACAAACTAAAACTATATGAAGAACTTCATGAAGGAAACTTCATCGTGTAAATGCGGTCTAAGTCGATGAATACGTCTATGAATAAAGATACCCACTTTTTTTATATTTGTAAATTACGAAATACGTAGGCCCATATACCGAATTCTAGCCGAATTGAGTCTTCTTTAGCGGGTATGGCAGATTGTTTTGGTTAAGAAGTAAATACAAAAATTGGCTTTTACAGACCCCCCGAGCTTCTTTCGATCTCTTGCCTCGTGTGTCTTTTAATTTTCGCTCAAGAGAATGTATAAGAAGTAGCTGTCCTTTTTCGGACTTGGTCTCTTTGTAATTTAACCCAGACCTGCACGAAGCCCGATCCGATTTCACGTATGCCTTATGCCTCCTGATCACTTATGATCATAATCGTTAAGTATAAGATTTTAAATGTTTTCTGAGAGTTCAATTTCGAAAATAAATATAAAAGTATATAAAGCTCAAACCACAGCGTGTTTTTTGTTTTTGCATTTTCGGATTATACATTTATTTAAGTATATCTACAAATTTTAAAACGATCCGGTAAATATTTTCGGAGTAATATCCATATTTGTAAGGACGCTTCAGAGCGTTAGAAATAAGGTAAAGTAAGTACCGAAATAACAGCTCCTTCTACCGTATGCCCAATTAATGAAGATTTGAGGCGACAAAAAATGATTGGAAATATGTGTAGGTGGTTTTACCTAAAGCAATAACATCACTATTGTACGTTATGAAGACACCTTATGCCCATACCTATGTCGAGAAGGAACACGCCTGACAAAAGAATGGCGTGTCCACAACATCAAATCGACCTATAAGAAGCTGATGATGCTGCAGAGGTACCCTCTTATGGCCCTGGAACAGATGACACCATTAAAATTAAGGAAAACAAATTTGAGCTCTGCGTTTTTTTAAATACAATGTTTTTAAACAGGGATGCCAACCGGTTATGAACTGAACCAAACCGTACCGAACTGATTTTCTGTGCTCGTAAACCGAACCAAGAACCGAACCGGTGTTCTTCCAAAAATGCTGAACCGAACCGAAAAACTCCTTTAAAAACGGTTCGATTCAGTTTATCGATGATTTTAACAGGGCTGCAAACCGGTTTTGAACCGAACGGGTTCGAACACGGAATTCCGACATTTCTTTTACTGTAAACCGAACCTTTTTTTTAAAAATAGCTGAATCTGAACCTGTTCCGAACTAAAACTTTCGGTTCGGTTAAAAAAAAGTTACAAATCTTAGTTAAGCGGACATTTTATTGATAAGAGAAGTAGATAGAATAGACCAAAAATTCTCGAAGAAATAATAGTTAATAAAACTCGTATGTTCAAAAATTAAAAAAACCGGCTAATTAATTACTCTACTTTACAAATTTGGAAAAACTTCGGACGCACCAAGGTTCGAACCAAAACCTTATCACATAAACCTTGAACCTTTAATTTCTAAAAAATGATTTGGGTTTGCAGCCCTGGATTTTAAAGATGTAAAGACGATGGTAGTAGTAGTGTTTCCTCATTAATCAAATGATTATAAAGTGATTAGTACGCGTTCTTCTTATTCAGAGGATGGACTGACGCTTACTTATGCTAGCCCTTGTAGCTGAAAATCCAGTTGATACGCACCGTTTTCGAAGTACTATGGAATATATTAAATTTTTGCTTGTCAAGACAATCCTTGAACTTATGGACAGAGAATTTACATCTGTCTTTATATAATAAGTACAACAAAATCAGCTCCGCAAGGCAATAATGGATTTTATGCGCGGTACCTGATTTCCTTCTATATAATTAATATATTTCTATTGAGAATCGAAGTAAATGCTTTCTAAGAATTCCATTTCAAAAATTAATGCAGAATGTCTTAAGTTTTTTTTCTCGAAAGTTCGGAGATTCGAAAACGGGAGCTCACGCCTAATCCCGTTTTTAAATTTTAAATTAACTGTGAACCACTGGAACTGAACCATCCCTGTTTTTAAAGACACCAGAACTCAAAAACGGCTTAACCGATCGATCTGTAATTTTCACAGAACCTTCTTAGATATATTCCTTGAAAGAAAAAAGTTTTTCGATAATTTTTTCTATTAAAGTGTGATTTTTTCAGGTTGGCAGCACTGGTTGGAAATGGCGTCCAAACGTCATCTGTTAAAGTGAAAAGTTTTCAGTATATTCTGCCATTTCATCATGAACGATTGCAAAGATTGAATCAAGCAAAACTTTCATTTCCAATCCGAATTCTCGCCAAATTAACCCAGAAAATCACCGCATTTGACAGCTATGAAAGCATTGAAACATTGTGAAAGTGTTGAATTGTAAATGGGGAAATCTAAACGCATATAGAAATGGTTTGAAAAATAGTTCATTGGATAAATAGGTAAAAACTTAAAACCAGTTTTCACCACAGTTTAAAAAAGTATTTGGTGTTTTTGTACATAGCTGCTAAACCATTAGGGTTAGAAGAATTCATTTAGTAAACAATTGTACTTTCGAACGTAGTTAACATTTCGATTAAAACTTATTAATAAATTAATTTTTATTATTTTGGTTGAGAATTTGATTTAGAGCTAATCATTCAGTTGCCTTCGTCAAAACTAAGAATATTGCCAGGAGGTTTTTGAATGTGAAAACTGAGGCAGCTCTTTATCTTGTTGAGTCATCAGTTAACAAAGTTAACAGAAAACACACACGGAGTCTCGCTTGGTTGGAGATAACCATATCTCTCATCTGACCCCTTTACTTCTCCTACACTCAATGCCAGAACGACTTGCGGAAATCTTGCCTAATCTTTCTAAAATCCTTTCAACTCGGGTAAGTAGTAATTGATTATTTTTTTCCAAACTGTGAACACTCAAAATTTTGCTTAAATATTGAAATGAGAGTAAACACACCTCATTTTAGAGAGATTATCGTAAAAGCACAATTTATAATATGTAGGTATCGGTTACTCTCCAAAAGGGATGCATAACAAGAGAAGCCTAGTCCAAGTGTAGGCGAAATAATTTTTGTTTTTTTTTTTTTGGGTGTGGCGAGGTGCACGGGGTATGGCAGTAAATGGTATATAATAATTAGCAAATTACACATGTATCTAATATAAATATCCATAATATTATGTAAATATGTATAAATAGTGCAATGTGAATGTCCTCATCGACATCGACATCATCATTATCATCATAATTCTCTCTCTCTCTAATAATCTTCATATCGCTTTCAAGTTCATCTAAATGGTCAACAGTTTTCAATTCTTAATCCAAATAAAAAAAATATATGCGCGTGTCGTGTATGTGTGTGTGTGTATGTGTGTGTGATATTTTGCACTAACAGTTTTCATACTTGTTTTCTACATCCTCAAAACATATGTGTGTGTGTGTTCATTCCTTGTTCATGTTGGGCAGTTGTTGGGGGCCTGACCTCAGAAGGCCAGCCAGGGATGATGTAGCAGCGACTCCTTGGAGCGATCACCATAGTCATAGGTTAACTCTTCGTCAGGTTCAATATCATCTTTAGCCAGCAAAACCAAATGCGGTCGCTGCTTGATTACCACCACTTTGGTCATTAAGTTGCCGGTGCGCGAGTGATTGATGAGGCGGCCCAGCTTTCCGGTATCGACGGTGGCGTCTATGCAATACTGCTGATTTTTGTGCTTGAAATAGTACATATAACAGCCCGCATTCTCGTCCAGGGCATAGCGTCGCTCACGCTCGCCTGCCTCGCCCACGGAGATGAGATCGCCCACATACTCCACGACAAATTCGTTGCGCTTGAAGTGGCGATCGGCCACTACGCCTCGACCTTTGCCCATGAAATGCCGCACAACGAGACCCTCGCAGCGCTCTTCGAGTACTGCCTGCTCGAGATTGCGCATCCATTCCTCTTTGACAGCGGTCTTGGTCTTGCGCACACTGCGTCGCACAGGAAAAAAGTCGGTCATCTCGCGATTGCCATTGGTGGCGGCCAGCGGTAGTGCTTGGGACTTGGCTGTGGTCTTGGCCTTGGCCCCTTTGAGGGCCTTGGGTTTGGCTGGCGCAGGCTTGAGCATTGCTTTTACATGATTGCTATTATTGTTGTTGGTTGTGGGTAATTTGTTCAGATTCTCCAGCTCCTCGGCGGCCTTTATTAAAGCCCGCATATCGTCCTCGTCCTCCAACTCCAATTCATCATCATCGTCGTCGTCGTCAATAACAACGATCAAATCCTGGTTTGGCTGTGTGTTTGGCGGCTGGTAAGGCGCTTGTGGCTTTGGCTGATTCAGTCTACGTCGCGATTTGCAAGCGGCTACTGCCGCTGTGGTGGCAGGCAGCTTGCGTGGCGATTTCCTGGGTGACAAGGGATCCCCACCACCTTTCATAATGGCGGAGGCCTTGCGTGTTCCACCAACCACGCCCAACTCTCGTGGCAGAGTTTTGATGGGCGAGGGGCAGACTATACGGTGCGGTGTGGCTGGCTTTCGTCGACGGCCGGCTCCTGATCCAGCAGCCGGAGACTCCCCAGACAGCGTGTTTAAGCAGCAGGCCACGCCGCTGTCACAGGAACTGCTGTCATGTTGGTCCACTAGTTCAAAACCATTGAGTGGGGCCTGTAGTTCTTGGCCCTGCATCGGCCCACTGAGTGTGACAATTTGATTGAAGCGTCCATTAAGCAGACAGGCATTAAGAACGGAAGGCGGCGATGAGAAGACGGCGGTGGCCAGTTCGAAGCTCTTGTTGATTTTAATGCTAGAGGCTTTGGTGGGCGTGCGATCAATGTCAAGTGTGAGCACGGGTTCCTGTAGGAAGATATTGTCGGTGGCGGCGCTGCTGCTACTGCTGTGCGTGGAGCTGTGGCTGTCTCGCAAAGCAGAGGAGCGATGTGTCTGGAAGTCGATGTGTTTGATTTCTTCCACCGCCACTACCTCCTCTTCCTCCAACTCCTCAATGTGCTGATAAGCTGGCGAGGAGTTGCTTGAAGATGGAAAGCAATGGCCTTCATACAGTAGCTCCACTACCAAATCATCTTCGGCTAAGGCAAGTTCTGTGGTTGTGGCTGCTGTGGTTTTTGTTGTTGCTATGGTCTTTTGCTCTTCAATTGGTTCCGTATGGAAATTTGTGTTAACTTGATTTGCTTTCCTGGCGGCAGCATTCGCCTTGAAGTAGTTCTCAATGGTGCGTGTTTGAGAACGTGTGGCTAGCGGCACGCCTGCAAAGGCAATGGGCAATTGGTTGGAGCATAAGATAACCTCAAAATTCTAGTCAAAAAAACTCACCAATTGTACGACCAGCAGAACGTTCTGCTGCGGCGGATGTTGTTGTCTTTTCAAGGCGGCAGTCTTTTCGCTTGGGGCTGGCAAAATATTGATCGTCTAGTAGGTTGGCCCCAGCCACGGCCGCAGCTGCATTCAGAGAGATTGTGGCTTCTGACTGCTCCGCCTCCTGCTCCCCGCCACCCAATTGAATATTTTCCGTGGACATGGGTAGCTCCTTGGCTGGGCGCGCGCGTCGCCGTACCATGATCATTTATGTGATATAAAGAAAAAGAGTTGGTTCTCTTTCTCTCTCTCTCTGGAAGTCAAGGGGCGGGGGTAGAGAGGGCGCGTGATTGCTGTCTCGTTGTTGGCGCGTTTTTCCCTTGGACACAAGTAGAAAATTTCCAAGCCTACACGCACGGAGCAGAAATACACTGATAGAAACAGCACACAGACACAAACAAAGATCGCATTAAAATTAAATTGAACTTATTTTGATTTGTTTGAATCGTCGCCAACCATTATAACTGTTAATATGCAGTACAGTTTTTGGCCACAAAAAAACTATTCGTTGTTGTTGCTTTTGTGTGTGCGAACAAGAAGAGGAAGAATATCAAAATGCCTCGCTTCTGGCCAGTCCCCCTCTCACCTAACGCTTGTCATACGCAGCAGCAGTCCATTGTTTTATTTTCATATTCCTTTATACACATTGCAATTAAATGCACCGCAATTAAATATTTTTATTGGTTGCACTTTTCCTTTTCCGCAAACTTTTTTTCCTCTTGCTTGTTCTTTCTTCTGCTTTGCAGTTGGCAGAGGCTTTCAGTGTGACCGTAGGCGACATGCTAAAAATACTTAGTGCGTGAAAATACCATTTTCGATTTGGGATTTATTTTAATTTGTAAAGTTATAGAACATTGAGATATTGTAAACTTAACAGCTGATTGTTTATATATATATATTTATTCATATATTTAAAATATGTTAAAAGATATTGGTGTGTTGTTTTAATATCAGGCGACCGGACTTATCAGGCGAACAGGATATACCAAAACACGCACGTCCAAAAATTACTGAAGCACGACCGAACACGAAATAAAAGATTACTTTTTTTATACCCTGTACCAAAGGTACAAAGAGTATAAAGAGATTTTGCAAATATGTATGTACAAGTAATTCACAGAAGGAAGCATACCCGACGCTATAAAGTATATATTGGGACGTTTTGGCTGCAGTCTGCAGCTGAAGATATGTTAAAAGCAGGTTTAAGGACATTTCGCTTTCATATCTTGATGTTAGCAAAATACTTTACATTTGTGAAAACGTGGCAACTCCGTGCACGAGCTTTTGAGCGAGTTGCCAATGCGAACAGAAAATGTCGGAAATGTTGCTAGTGTGAGGAGAAGTATACAAAAACCGTGGCAAGATGTACATATGGGCAGTTCTGCCAAAATGTCCACCGAGGCTAAAAATCTAAAAGTTCTTGAAATCTTTCTGTTTATTCATATTATGGTAAAGAATCATTCAAATTTAACTAATTTAATTAAAGTGAACATATGGTCAATAACCTCAATGAGTAAATCGACAGCAAGATTGCAAAAGTGCATTTTCTTTTTTTTTGCCATTTAAAATTGCATGCTTTATTTGTTATTATCTTCTTTATGAAAGATCATACATGATAAAGACTGTTCTACAAAATGTCTCTTACATTATAATTTATCTAAAAAAAAAAGCAAAGGGTACAATGCAATCGCGATTAACTGCAAATTTTTGGTTTCCTTTAGTCCATTTTTCAATGTCCCGTTCGATACCGAAAAAGAACATTAGTTATCAGTGTGTCACAAATTGAAGATGTGAATGCATGGAAAGTTTAGCACAAACAGATTTTTTTATAAGCAATTTAATAAAAAAAATCCCAATTGGTAAAATTTTTTTTTGTTATATTTTAATGTCGGTCAAAGTTGGTCCCGTTCGCGTCTGTAAGTGTAAAGTTTAGTGGTTAAAAATTAATTCATACTAATATTTTTTGTGTTTTGTGCAAAAACCATTTCAATACAATTGTAGAGACCCGAGCAACGTCGGGATTAGTGCTAGTTATTGATTATAGTTAAAATGCATAAATATATACATAATCATACCCACTTGAATCATATTGGCAAAAATGTCCCGTTCGCAATGTCCCGTTACGAATTAGATTATTATATATTTAAACAAAAAAGTACTGAAGATTTTTGAACCAACTAAAAACCATTTCAAAGTACCATTCATGCATAAGATTCTAAAACATTTTGGGTTTTAGAAATGCGTCAGGTTTCGCTAAGTTCTGGCTATATGAAGGTGGCCCCGAAAGCAACTTCTGTTTTTGTCCCGTTTAAATCGCTTCTTATTTTGCCATTATTTTGGAATCAGTATTTCACCTGTCATTCGCTTTAGCACTATTTATAGTGCTACTCAATACCTTCATTATAAAGAAAAAAACGAATTGAAAATGCCTTTTATTTTGCCTTTTTTTTTACTTTATGTCGTACGAACGTCCGCGTTCGACATCATGGAAATGCCCATATGTATATTGAAATGAGACAAATTATAAGTAATGGTTTTCTAGAGGGTATTATAATTTTGTCTTAATGTTTGTAACGCAAGTCAGAAAGCGTCTACGACCCCATAAATTAAAGCAGATGGGAGTTTTTCTAAATCAGCTGGATTTGACCGCTGGATAAATTAACTTTTTAACCACCAGACCTACCTGTGTGTAAATTATTAAGTTTGGTTCGAAATTTCTCGATTTTGCTCATTAAAGAAATACCATAATAATCATATCTCGACATGCGTTTACTGTTATATTTTTATTTCGAAAATAGTTGTTCAAAAATGGTAAGTATTAATCAAATCAAATTAATGTTTAAAAAGCAACAAGGATAATTAAACACCGGTAGATGATTTCTCATCTTCTATATAGCTGTTAGGTGTCAAATAAACTTACAATTTACTCTATAATTTGTAAGTTTATGTGCTAGATAGCGTTCTATGTAATAAATTGGCTGTTAGTGTTTATAAATGGTGTGCTAAGAATAATGTGTGATATTTTACTTACTCTGTATTAAACATATATCATTCATTGACATCGTGCAGGATTTGCCGAAACAGTATTAAAATACCACCGGTCATTATACGGTCACACTGGCACCTAGGCGGCAAACTATCGTCCTAGAGACGCCCGAAAAACTATCGATATCGATTAACTCCACTTAACCATAGCCATAGCCAAGAACATTGGCATAATTTGCAAGGCGCGCGTGAAAATCATCAATGGTTTAACAAATAAGCCAATTAAAAGTGTATTTGCTGTTGAAAATATTTGCAAATAGCAGCGAAAGTTTGTATTCGCTGTTAGCCTTCGTGTGCTTATAAATGCGCGTTGGTAGTCAACGCGCAAAATACCATAAAAACCGTTTTGCATTCAAGCGCCTTGCAAAAAAAAAAAAAAATTACAGCTTGGGCGCCTTTTGCGACTGAGACTCTGAAATTGGCACGCACCGTGAGCCAACTTATAGAGGTTATTCCGTTATAAATAAACAATTAAAATAAAATAAATCAGCCAATATGCCGATTTGCAAGCGGGAGGGTTTCGACCTGAACCAAAAGGAGGGCAAGAGTGATGCGTTCTACGATAACGACTTTGTCTTCTGCTGCTACATCACCAAGCGCATCTTTCGCGAATATGAGTAAGTGTTTTCCTCCAGCTTTAGTGGCGGCGAACCTAATGGCTTGCCTCTTGTGCAAAATGCAGCACCTAACAAAACGGAGACAGTGCTAAAGTATACAACAAAGCGACGCGGGGAACGCATGCTTTCCCAGCGACCCAACTGCTGTGCGTGTGTGTGTGTGTACGCGTTGTTTTTGTTGTTTGGCAAGCGGAAAGCGCGCGCTAACAAAGTCACAGCTGCCTCGGCACAGTGGGACTAGGGCTCTTAAAATTGTTAAAATAATTAATTTAAATTTGAACTTTCGAGTATTTCTATCGAACTGAAATATATGATTGAGACTAAACGTTGTTTGAAAAAAAAACACACTCACCAGTGGGAAAGTCGGTCAAGCCCCTATAGAATATTTTTTGTTCCTGCTAAAGTTAGTACATAATTTAAAAAATTTTATTGTGGAGCCACAAAAACTATAAAAGTGCTGCCCATCACCTGCCGTTATTATTTGTTTTGCTTGTAAATTGATTATTGTTCATCTGATGGGGAAACAATATATGGTGGATGGACAAATAATGACCATTACTATATACATATATCTAGGTCCGAACAAGCTACCCTCAAAATTGTGGGAAATATGAGATTTTTTTAAATAAACTTAATTTGCACAGCAAATATATGCAATTTACAGTTTTCCAATCTAATAACTCGGTGGAGTTTATTGTAATCAGCACAAAAGACAGGAAACGGTTTATACATAGCACAGCTAGTACTATAAACGCTTGACTTTGATTTTTTTTAAATATTTAATTCTTTAATGCGTTGCACTGTGGTTCGTTTTAAGAACAAACAAGTGGCGAAAATAAAATTATTACAATTTTTGGAATAAACCCAGCATTTTGCATTGGGTCATAAAATGACAAATGTTTTGCTTTAAAAATAATAGGAATTTGACTTTAAATTACACAAAATGAGGCAATGTAAACTCGGCCTTTAGAATTGCTTAAATTAGTTTGTATTGAAAGCTGGTTAATTTAATCTGTAGACTTTTTTTTAGGTATACAAATATTTGATATATATAATATATTAAAAAACTAACGTAATTTCCTTAATAAATTTAAAATTAAACTTAAACGGGGGTGTCACAAAAATCTCTAGTGATTTTCGTATAAACGTATTCATTTCAAATTAATATTGTATAAATTTATATGATAACTGGCAAGAATATGTAAGGTTACTATTACAAATGAAGCGAAAATCGAACGAGTTAAATCTAGTAGGCTTTGAGCAGTCGGTTTCAATTCGCTAAATATTCGCCACCAGATCTAGCAACCGATGATATACTTGTCACTTACCATATTGTTTTTTAATGCAAACGTTTATACGAAAATCCCTAGTGATTTCCGTGTCACACCCCAAAAATTGATCGAGTTTTCCATAACATATTATTTTGGAATTTTTGCATTTGATAATTTTGTAAAGAACATTTTTTTTTTTGCAAACTTGTATTTTTTTAAATTCATAATTATTTCTTTAATCATTTTTTTATATATTTAAAATTGAAATTAGCAATTCTTAAACATATAAGTTACCCTACTGCATAACTGTAGAAACAGTATACACACAATACCACAAAGGAGGCTTTGGATGACTATACAGCTGTTTCAGAAAGTTCTCACCTTCTTCATCAGTGGACTCTGCTTAAGTGAACATCAGCGACAGCTGTTGCATTTTAGAGATGATCAAAAAATTCATTATATTCGATCTGGCAAACTATAAAATCGGTTCAACACATCAGTTATTTATTCAATTTAAAATGTCGAGCATCGTGCCAAAATAATAGTATTTGCGGGAAGTTTTGCCTTATTTCTTCAATTTGAAGATAAGAGCTTCCGAAGGTCATCGTTTACTCTCTGAGGTTTATCCTGAATATGCTCAATCAATAAGAACGTGCCAGGAGTAGTTTGCTCGATTTAAAGGTGGTGATTCATTCGTGGAAGACAAAGAGCGTCCCGGCCAGTTCAAAAAGTTTGAAGATCGCTCCTTCGGAATAGGTAGTAGTCTAATCGAAAACTCATGCCTAGAGGCTGACTTGCAATTCCATTCTCTTGACGAATATGTAAAAAATGGATCGATTCGAGGATCGCATCAAAAGACGCATCGTTTTTTCGAGATGGTATACAAAAATGGCCAGAAAGATGGAAAAAAGTAGTGGCTAGCGATGGACATTACTTTGAATAATAAATGTCTAACTATTTATACCCGTTACTCGTAGAGTAAAAAGGGTATACTAAGTTCGTGCAAATGTATGTAACAGGCAGAAGGAAGCATCTCCGACCCCATAAAGTATATATATTCTTGATCAGCATCAATAGCCGAGTCGATATAGACATGTCCGTCTGTCTGTCTGTCCGTCTGTCCGTCTGTCCGTCTGTCTGTATGAACACCTAGATCTCAGGAACTATAAGAGCTAGAGCTACCATTTTTTCAGTGTAGACTTGTATCTTCTGCACGCAGATCAAGTTTGTTTCAAATTTTTGCCACGCCCCCTCCCGCCCCCGCAATATGAAAAAACCTCATATCTCCCACAATTTTGAAAATAGATTGTTCAAACCTTCTAGACATATATTTTAATCATCATTACCTATCGATCCGCCATACATCATTTTTCGATCAGATGAACGATAGAAGAGTTGCCACCCACGCAATTTGAAAAATTCGTCATATCTCCCACAATTTGGGCAACCTTACCCTGAGTAACGGGTATATCGAAGTCGAGCAGGGCCGACTTCAACTTACGCTCTCGTTTTTTTAACAATAAAGCATAAAATTTTCAATAAAAAATACGCGCTTCTTAATGCACACACTCCCAATACAAATAATATTTATAAAGTTAAACAAACTCGGTTGTTTTCTATTTTCGAAAACAATTTCTGTTTTTTTAAATAATCAAAAGCTTTTTTTTATTATTTTTTTTTTTTCGATTTTTTGTTTTGCATTATTAATATAGCTTGGACATTCCCCTTCCATCCCCTTTACACCATTTTTAAATATTCGCAATAGTTTAGCAGATATAGCCATTTTAGCGGAGCAATGTTTTTGCTAAAGTAAATATATATTTCGTTTGTCTAAACTTTAAACGCGTTTTTCTCTAAACCACGTTTTTTGACCTGGTAGCCTTGACTCCGCCAGTTCTACTGAACCGATTTTGATCAGCCATGTTGCAATCGACGCATAATTGATGTAATTCTGGCCCGTACCTCAATCAAGAGGAAAAACCTTTTTTACAATTTTTTTTCACTAAACTAATTTTTTTTGAATGTCCGCCATTTTAAAAAAAAAATATTGAAAATTATTATTGAGGTACGGGCCAGAATTATATCAATTCTGATCATAACCTCATTTACCGTTTTCAATTCCGATAACCTGGAGTCCCGGAATCATGGCCACCACTTCTACACCTTTTTTTTTGAGACCTTAATTGGCAGGCTGAAAACTTATTGAACAGCTCTCGAAATCCAACATTTTCATACACTTGCAAAGTGTATATTAATTTTGCCCAGAAGTTTGTAACGCATAGAAATATTCATTTCCGACCCCATAAACTGTATATATTCTTGATCAGGACGACGAGCTGAGTTCATTTCCGCCTGTCCGTCCGTCTGTGCGCCTGTCTGTTTCTACTCGAACTAGTTCCTCAGTTTTAAAGCTTTCGAGCTGAAATTTTGCACAGTCTTCTTTTTACTGCACGCAACTAATGTGTCGGAATCGGCCGGATCGGATGACTATATGCTATAGGAACGATCGGTCGAAAAATAAGTCTTAGTGCGAAAAACTTTTTTGTTTTCCATCGTAGCGTCACCAATCTTGGTATATATTAGTTTTATATGCTTCCACACAATTCTGGAAGTTTTTCTGAAAATCGGATGAAAATGTGTTTACTAAGAAAAGTTTTTTTTTATGGTGGTTCTCAATGATTTTGATTCTCAATGATTTTTAATTTTTAAATATCTGATATCTATATCCTATATATATTCTACCGGTAAAATCAGTTGGAGGGAACTTTTGCAAGTGTATTAAAACTTCGGCAAAGTCGAAGTTAGCTTTGCCTTCTCGTTTCTTTTACTTTTTCATTAAATTATAAAAAATAACACGAAAGAAAAGTCCTAATTGAAAAAGCTTTTATAGTTTTCTCTCCAGAATTTTTTTTTAAACACTCATAAAACGCTGCTCAAATGTAGAAGACCCCCTTAAGTAAGTAGCATTTGCAATCGGGTGTTCAATAAGTAAGGATGCCTAGCAGGTTCAAACAATCTATCTTTAGAATCCCGTCCCGCGCCCATCTCTAGTATAAATATGAAAACGATGCTTTACGTACCTCAGGATTACAGCCAAACTAGCAAACCTTCGGTCATCACAGTGTGTAGAGTTCATTTTCGGCTCATACCATAAGTGAAATGACTGCAATAAAGCGTTTAACTGCATTTTTAAATCATATACTAAAAGTACAAAGGCTGTAATAAGTTTGTGCAAATATATGCAGCGTATTTAAGTTTTGTAATTGGCTATAATGAATGCATTCACAAATTTATGACAAGATTTATCAAATAAGTAAGAATCCGTAAAACAATTCTAAAAATGCCGGGGGACGTTAAAAAAACAGGGTTAACTTTCTGATTCTATTTTTAGAATTTTTGTAACTTTCTGCGTCGGCTTGTATGCTTAAAGACAATTGTTGGCGGGTTTTGTTCCAAAATCCGGGTCCTACAAATTAATTTGGTATTAGGCAATAGCTTTTACTTTTTTAAATCATATTAAAGAAATTGCTGATAAAAATATCTGAGAGATTTTGATAAGAAACATATTGTTTATATATTTTGAAATTAAACCAATATTTGCTTTGCATTTCAGGATTGATTTAACAAATACTAAAAGACTATTTTCGACAATACTTGGCTAAACTATTAAATGAAGTATGTGCTAGTATTTCGGGATTCATTCAATTCCACCATATTACGATATAAGATCTTGTATAGGAGCAATATAAGAGCTTTGTATTTGTCCGAACTCAAAAATGTATTCATGACTTGTATTTATTTTGCATCATTTGTAGAAAAAAGTACATTGAAGTAGGCAAGTCGAATATTTGAAAAATATCTATATCGATATTTTTTTCGATACGTATCATTTCGATATTAATATTTTGTTAACAGAATAATCAATATTATTTATGTTTTCGATATTTAAATAAAAACCGTTTTTTTTTTGGGGGTGAAGCCAAGGGCTATGATGGCACCAAGCTTTCTTGTGAAATATAATATGCCAATGCCAAGTCGAAAAGTGCTGCCAATTTGTCTTTCTCTTCCCATCCAGAACTTCAAAATATCGCCGAAAATATTTCAAAAAATTATTCGATAAAATATCCAATATTGATATATAAATTTTTCAACAAAAATTTCGATATGGGCATTTCTTTTCTGACGTGACGTGACATTCGTACGATAAAATATAAAAAAGAAAAATGAAAGAGACAAGTTTTAAAATTTTTTTTTTATATTTTAGTAGTAATTCAAAAGCAATTTATTTAGAAATAAAATTACAAGAATCGACCCAGAGGATTCAAAGAAATCAGTTAAAATATGCCCTGACGTGACGTTACTTAAAACGGAAGTGGGTTTTGACTTGGATAACAAAATTGCAAAACTGCGAATTGAGAAACTCTTTATGTATGAAACTTTTTTCAGTTGCTTTTAGAATAATATAAGTTTATTTTCCAATTTACCAAATATAAAAATCATTTCTCGTTCTTTTTGTATTAGCTTTTTTATATCTGACGTGACGTTACTGACGTGACGTTACTTAAATTTCATTTGGCAATTTTTAAGTGAAGAAATTTTTTTTTAAATTGTAGCTAAAATTTTGCGATAAGAGTGGAATTGCTTAATGACTCTGAGAGCTGTAAATCGAAAAGAGAAAATGCACTGAAAAACTGGCCAAAACGTAAATTTGTACTTTCTAGCCCGATATATCGCTATCTGTACAAAGGGAAGCTTTAAACTCATTAATCAAAAATATTTTGCATATTTACTTTTTCTAAATCAAGTAAGAAACAACTTTTAATTAACTTTTAATTTTTCGGTCTTGGTAGACTTTTCTGCGGAAATGCCCATATTTAATATATCGATACTAATTCCGGCATCCCTATATTAAAGTCAACCTTTTTATACCCTTGCAGAGGGTATATTAAAATTGTCACGATGTTTGTAACGCAGTGAAGGAAGCATTTCCGACCACATAAAGTATATATATTCTTGATCAGCATGACGAGCTGAGTTCATTTCCGTTTGTCCGTCTGTCCGTCTGTTTCTATGCTATCTCCTCCCTCAGTTTTGAAGCTATCTTAACCAAACTTTGCAAAATGCCTTTAAATAGAAATACGCTGCACATTTGTCGGAATCGGCCGGATCGGAAGACTATATCATATAGCTGCTATAGGAACGATCGGTCCAAAAACTAGTTCTAGTGAGAAAAACTTTTTTGTTTTCCATCGTAGCGTCACCCATCGTGGTATATATTAGTTTTATATGCTTCCACACAATTCTGGAAAAATTTTTCAAAATCGGATGACTATAGTATATAGCTGCCCTATAAACGGTCGGTCCAAAAACTAGTTCCAGTGAGAAAAACTTTTTTGTTTTCCATCGTAGCATCACCATTCGTGGTATATATTAGTTTCATATACTTCTACACAATTCTGGAAAAATTGATCGAAATCGGATGACTATAGCATATAGCTGCCATAGGAACGATCGGTGTAAAAACTAATTCTATTGAGAAAAACTTTTTTGTTATCAATGGTAGCGGCTTTAAAAAACTGCAAGGGTATTTAAAACATCGGCGTAGCATCTGCTAACATCGGTTAGCCTTCTATTTTTATACACTTGAAAAGAAGTTTGTAACGCATAGAAATATTCATTTCCGACCCCATAAACTATATATATTCTTGATCAGGACGACGAGCTGAGTTCATTTCCGCTTGTACGTCCGTCCGTCTGTCTGTCTGTCCGTCTGTCTGTCTGTTCGTCTGTCTGTCTGTTTCTACGCAAACTAGTCTCTCAGTTTTAAAGCTACCGAGGTGAAATTTTGCACAGAGTTTTCTATTTAGTGCACGCAACTAATATGTCGGAACCGGCCGGATCGGATGACTATATCATAGAGCTGCCATAGGAACGATCAGTGTAAAAACTAGTTTTAGTTAGAAAAACTTTTTTGTTTTCCATCGTAGCGTCACAATTCTTGGTATATGTTAGTTTTATATGCTTCCACATAATTCTGGAAAAATGTATTAAAATCGGATCACTATGGCATATAGCTGCCATAGGAACGATTGGTCGAAAAATAAGTCTGTGTGAGAAAAACTTTTTTGATTACCATCGTAGCGTCTCCAATCGTAGTATATATTTGTATTATATGTTTTCACACAATTCTGAAAAAATTTATCAAAATCGGATGACTATAGCATATAGCTGCCATGTTTATAAGGTCGGTCAAAAAACTACTTCTAGTGAGAAAAACTTTTTTATTTTTTATCGTAGCGTCCCCAATTTTGGTATATATTAGTTTTATATGCTTTCACATAATTTTGAAATAATTTATCAAAATCGGATGACTATAGCATATAGCTGCCATATGACCGATCGGTCGGAAAATGTGTTTTACTAAGAAAAGTTCTTTTTTATGGTATCAAATTTTTATTATCAATGATTTAAAAATTTTTAATATCTGATATCTATATCCTATATATATTTTACCGTTTAAATCAGTTGGAGTAAAGTTTTTCAAGTGTATTAAAACTTCGGCACAGTCGAAGTTAGCTTTGCCTTCTCGTTTCATTATATAATCCTCACCAAGTTCACTAGATCCTTCGTGGGTGTAATGAAAATAAAATATTCGAAGTGGTACCAACAACAGCCAAGACGTACGGTAATTTGTTTACTAGCTAATGCTGGTTAATTTGCTCACTTCTTCATGTGGCCGTTGCTGTGTGTTCCAAAGTCTCACTTTGTCAACTGTTCTTAAGAAAGTTCTGTTTTCTATGACCAGCAAGCGGGGCCTTGCCATCAATGCAATAATTGACAACAACAAGCGAGTTGTTGTAATTGTTTCCTAGCTCTCTCCCCTACCAAAAAATATTTAGTACCGAAATTATAGATGTTTCTCTTAAAAAAAATATATAAATTCCCAATTGCTTCTATATAGAAGCATATATAAATAGGGAAGGTTTTTCAACAAACAATTTTTTTGTTTTAAATAAGGGATTTCATTCAACTTGTTCACTTGTATGCCTAATTTTCAGTATATATTTCATACTTACCCCAAACGGATTGATCTTGACTCACAAATATATATATATCGTTTTTTTCCGACAGAGACTACTTTCGACACGTCATGGTCATCAACTCAACGGTTTGGCAGTGCGAAGCCACTGGACGTGAAAATCTAACCTACGAGGAGGCATTGAAGAGCGAACGCACTGCCCGCAAAAAAATGGAACAATTCAAACATAGCCTGCGAGCACCTGTGCTTCTGGTTGTTGAGCATGCCCGACAATCGGTGATGAAGACACTTAATATAATTGTGGCCAAATTTCTGCGCCAGCGTTACTTTTTCAACGAGAAGGTAATCGTCTTGGGACAAAAGAAAAATACTCTGTATGAGGTGGTGGGCATTAAGCCCGGCAAGAAGATGCAGGAGCCAGCCAATGATATTTACGAGGAGACTGAGGGTCTGGTCTATCGTGTGCGTGCTGTAAATGGTGATGCCAGCACAGAGATCACTGTGCCCTTTGACAAAATTCGCCGGCAGCGGGTGGAATTCAACTTGGCCAATCTGGGCATGTTCATTAAGAACCATGTGAATCGCGTGGACGGTCTGCTGCGACCCAAACCCGAGGCGTATAAGCAATATGTGACGGATAAGGGCATTAATTTTGGCAGCATATTCATTGGAGCAATGCCACGCTACACTCCGGCCAAGATTAAGCGTCCCGATGCCGGCGACTCCAAAAAGCAGTCGACGCTTAGTAAGTACATTCTCAAACAAGAGCAATCGGTGGCAAACAAGGCGGCCAAGGCCAAATCACTGGCTGACCAAATGGAGCGAGCGCGGCTGGAAAAACAAGCCAGATTGGCGGATTTGGAACGTCAGAAGGCGGAGAAGAAACAACAGCTGTTGCGGCGTGTAGAGGCCGGCTGTGATTATCTGCTCCAGAAGACAGACGACCTGGAGCGTAGTGATCAGCGGCTGTTGCCCGTCTACCATCCCATTGTGACATTTCTGCCGGACAAGCTGCTCGGCGATGCCTTCATGCTGCGCGAATTCATGCACACCCATGCAGGTCTACTTTCGGGCGTGGAGGTGTTCCGTCAGAAGCTGAGTTTCTATGAAACATCCAGGGCGCTCAGTGCTCGCGAGGTGGCTGGTCCACTGTCGGACATTTTACTGGTACTGCTGGGCACCGTGTTTGATCTGCAGAAGGAGGAGGAAGAGGAGTGCACCACTGTGTACTTGAAGGGACATGGTCATGCATCTACGGAGCCCGAGATGAGCATGTACAATGCTTCACGCGCGCATTCGTATTCGGAACGGCATTTTTCCTTCAAGATCAATGAACTGCCACTGGATGCCACCACTTTAAGCGAAGTGCTGCGCCTGCATCTGCTGGGCTCTGGTGCCATGGTCAAGGACTATGTGGAGAAATGGCGCATTATGTACCGCAACGGCTATTCCGGACGCGAAGATGCCGGCCTAGAGTTGCGCCTGCAGCACTCGCACATTTTGCGTGCCCTCAAGAACTATTCCATTTACCAGCTGGGCTTCAGGGACATCTTAAGAGTCATTCAGTGTCTCATGTCCCAGATTCTCACCTATTCGGGCACCATCAGCGTGATAGAGGAACGTATGGAAAATATGTCCAAGGCCAAGAGTGAGTTGCGTGTGCTCATTAAGGACGAACAGCGTCGACTGGCCGCCCTGGAGGTGACCAAGCGGAAACTGACTAGCGAGTACGATGAACAATGTGCTTCGGATGAACTGAAGGATGATGAGGAGAAAAAAAAGGCATTGGGTGAGAAACTTAATAAGACCATAGCCGACCTTCTGGCCAAGTCGGATAATCAGCAGCGCAAGCACGAGAAGCAGTTGCTCCAGCTGCACACCCAGTTCTTCAACTTTTTGGTCTACTTGGGTATGGATCGCTGTTATCGCAAGTATTATGTGCTAGAGTCCATGCCTGGCATATTTGTGGAGCACTTGCCCGATCGAATGGACTGTCTGGAGCAGCCGCCTTTAAACAAATCACAGGCGGAGATACGTAGTCAGGCGCTGCTGCCCAAGACTCGAAAGGAGCTGCGCAATCATTTGTTACGAGTGTACGGAGACGAAGCAAAAAAGTCACGGCAGGGTGACGATAACAACAAGCAATCCCTAGAGAACAAGGAGAATCAGGAGCATCGCTCGAATGGTCATGCCGAACCCATGGATGTGGCTGATACCGAACCCACTCAGCACCAGCTACTGATGTGCAGTGGCGATCGTTGCAATTGCATTGTCCATGACGACCGAAATGGCCAGCGCCAACGTTGGTCCTACCTCTACAAGCCGGAAGAAATTGATGAGCTAATCAAGGGCCTGAATCCGCTGGGCTTACGTGAATCTCAACTGCTGGAACAGCTAACCCCCCTGCGCGCTTTGATAGAGGAGCATGTGAAGAATTGTCCCGCAGAGATGCTGACCCTGGACAGTGAAAAGAGTCGCAGAAACTTCATTAGCACAATGCAAACGGAAACGCAGCGTAAATACGCTGAGGCCAACTTTGGCCAACCCGAGGGCACAGACCTCAATACGGTGATGCAGCTGCATCTGTTGGACCGCATTTTAAAGTTTGAGAGCGACATCTACTACGGTGATTTGGGTCTGCTTAATGTCAAGAATATGAAAAAGTGGCGAAATGATTTGCTTGAGGGTCGCTATGATGCCCAGGTGAAAATCCAATTCGGTCCTGGAGGCAGGCATGAAGGTGAGCCGGCCTCAGCAGCCGGCTCGGATAACGAATCCCATGAGGATAACGGGGATGACCACGTCGATGAGAAGGAGACCGGCTATGTGGGTAGATTTGATAAATCACCGTACCGCGATCCGGGTGTATATCTGGGTCCTACATTGGAAATCGATTCCGAAGACAGCGCTGATGACGAAGCACCTCTTATGAAATCGGAATCGATGCAGGTCCACGTGCGTACCTTGGCCAGCGCTCTGCTTCAGGTGGAACAGGCCATAGGCAGACGCTTTTTTAAGGAGCCATTTGGTATTGGCAAGCCAAGCAAGGATGCCAAGCAGGATGCACTGAAACTTGTCTGCGAGGCTCGTCTGCACCAATGGGAGATCTCACTGATGGAGAGCACCAGCTATGCTCAAGTGTTTCTGCATCTCAACGTACTGCACGACTGCATCAATTGGAGGCGTTCCGCAAATAAGTCACAGTGCAAGGTCTGCTCCCGCGCCAACGATCCGGACAAGTTGCTGCTGTGCGATGAGTGCAATGGGGGTACGCACATGTACTGCATGAAGCCCAAAATGCAGACAGTGCCCGAGGGTAACTGGTATTGTCACACCTGTGTCAATAAGCTGGGTCTCAAAAATCCGGAATACGACGAGAAGCAGAAGAAGAAGCGAAGAGCTCAAAAGAAAAAGTTCATATTGGAGGAGGAAGAGAAGGTGGAGTCGGAGGCAGAAGAAGAGGAGCAGGATGAGGAGCAGGATAAGGATGAATCAGATGATTCAGATGATCAAAGTGATGCGTCCTCCATATCATGGAGCAAGACCAAAGCCAAGTCATCTCGTCCTGCCAATGGACGTCGCAACAACAGTCGACTAAAGCCCAAAGAAATCGAAGAAGCCGTCGCGTTGGCCAATAGTGAATCGGAAGAGGAGGAGGAGGATGACTTAAAGTCCAATGAAAATGGCCACGATAGCTCTGTGGAAACGAAAGAAGAAGTCGATCAGAACTCAGAAGAAGAGGCGTAAGTTAACATTACATCTTTCAAAATTCAACAAAATCTCACTCTCTCCCAATCCCTTTACGCAGCGAGGAAGAAACTGTGTGTCAGGTGTGTTTCTATGATGGCAGCGAGATTCAATGTGTGCGCTGCACCCAGCATTATCACTTGGAATGCGTCCAATTGAAACGTCAGCCACGCACGGATTACGTGTGCAAGAAATGCAAAACCACAGAGACCCAACCACGCCCACGCAAAAGGCAAAATTCTGGTAAGTGGTAAAGAGAACAGGTCCAGTTGGTTTGACGAACAATGTAGATATACAGAGAACGCTCTAAATCAAACCCTCACTCTTCAGGATTTAAGAGTTATTTTTAAAGACACATTGTGGACTTTTTCGTACCCAGTGACCTTTATAATTTAAACTATCAAGTGTTTTTAGCCGGCTCAAGGTCAAATAAGTTATGCTAATGCATAACTATAGGAAGAATATTATGAGGAGGTATTGATGATTGTGTATTATTGATTGTGTATTGTGTGTGTACTTGCTAGTTATTGTTAAAGTTTTAATTAATAAGGCTACAAATAACAGTTATTAAGGACTTTTATTTTTTTACTTCACACTAAAGTTATTCTTAAACTTTTTTTTTTTGGACTCCGAGTATATCAGATATTAAAGACTTTTATTATATAACTCAGTAAATAACAGTTATAAAAAGACTTTTATTGAAAAGTCAAGAAATAAAAGTTTCTAAAGACTTTTGTTTAATTGCTCAGAAATAACAAGACTTTTTTTTAAAGACTTTTATTTTATTACTCAGAATATAAAAGTTATCAAAAGTCTTTTATTATTTAAGTCAGTAAATAACACTTTGTCAGTGACTTATATTTTTAAA
This sequence comes from Lordiphosa mommai, assembly GCA_018904225.1. NCBI lineage: Eukaryota > Metazoa > Arthropoda > Insecta > Diptera > Drosophilidae > Lordiphosa > Lordiphosa mommai. Next base: position 1,254,261 of record JAEIFT010000013.1, on the reverse strand, counting down.
TCACAATATGAAAGTCTTTTTTATTTATCGCAGTTAATGATATGAATGGATCATCAAAGCAGAGAGCAAACCGCTGAAGATATATTAAATTAAATTAAGTTTTTGAATGAGTTTCATTAAAAGTCTTTCGATAATTCTTTTTTCTGAGTGATAAAATAAAAGTCTTTTATAATAAATATGTTCTGAGTAATAAAATAAAAGTCTTTGGTAACTTTTTCATAAAAGTCTTGAAAAAACTGTCATTACATGAGTTTAATTATACAAGTCTTCCAATAACTGTTATTAAAAAAGTTTTTAATAATTATAATTATAATTATGGGGTCGGAAATTAATATTTCTATGCGTTACAAACTTCTGGGCAAAATTATAAAAGGGAAGGGGGAAAAACTTCAACACACTTAGGCCATTAAGTTGGCCCCTTGTGATGCCGCTTGCGGACTTGTTCCTTGTCCATTCCTCCTATTTGTGGGGCCTTAATTGTTCCAATTAACTGAGTTTCTTTGTTGAATGAACCTTTAATGGGGCTAGGTCCATCCTGAGGCCTTTATGAATACTGAGAATTGTCTTAGAGATATATCCGAAAGCTCGGATATATCTGCTAGGAAGTGCGAGCCGAGGAATTTCCTTCTTTGACGACTTAGAGCAGGACAGGAGCAGAAAATGTGTGAGGCAGATTCCTCTTCTTCCTCGTCCCTGCAACTTCTGCAAAAGTCGTTGTAGGGGGCACCTAGTCTGGCAGCATGTGTTCTGTAATGGACCTAACCACTGCTGTCATTTTTGAGTAGCTTTCTGCTCGTATATTTTTATAATGAGCCTGCACGTAGCCATGGGCATACATACATTTTCCTTATCAGTAATGAGGTTAGTGGTAGTGCCTTGACTCCGAGTTCTTCTGCTTTGCAATAGCCCTCTATGTCCCTGTGTCCTGGGACCCAAATAAGGCTTCTGTCATACTGTTCTGCCATCTCTTGGAGAGATTTGCGACAATCGTTAACCGAATTGGTGGATATTGAGTCAAGTGCTTCAAATCAGCAAGACAGTATTGTGTGTTTGTGGCATCTGACGACCAAGATCACAAGATCCTAAGATCACCAAGATCTCAAGATCCTAAGCAATTTTATTCCTTTGTTAATTCTAACCGCAAGTCTTCCACCTTACCCTCTTCTGTGCTCTATGGTAATGAGAATGCAAATACTGATCAGGCCATAGCCGATTTGTTTGCGGAGTTTTTTAAATCTACCTACTCGACTTCTAGGTACAGTGCGAATCAATCATATCCTTACCAGTTAAATGAATCAAATTGCATTTTTAGCCCCGTTATAACTGAAAGTTCGCTCCTTTGCGATCTTAGCTCAGTCAAACCTGTGTACGCACCTGGTCCAGATGGAGTACCTGGTTGTGTTCTTAGGTACTGTGCTGAATCACTGTGTAAGCCTATCCATAGATTATTTAAATTGTCTGTTGAGTCATCTTCCTTCCCAATGTTATGGAAGGAATCTTTTATCATTCCTCTTCATAAAAAGGGCAATAAGTCCGATGTTGAAAACTATAGGGGTATTTCCAAGTTGTCTGCAATTCCTAAAACTTTTGAGAAAATTATAACATCTCAATTGCAACATTTGTGTAGTTCCATTATTTCACCGTTCCAACATGGATTTGTGAGACGTAGATCTACCACCACTAACCTCTTAGAGTTTACATCCTTATTGATAAAAGGGTTCTTAAGTAAAATGCAAACTGACGTCATTTATACTGATTTTAGTAAGGCATTTGATTCTGTAAACCACTCCTTGCTGCCTAATTGGATTTCCCACTAATCTTCTCAGTTGGATTTCTCAGTACCTAAGTGATAGAACCCAAAAGGTTCTATTTCGAAATTCATACTCTAAGTGTATCCAAGTTACTTCTGGAGTACCCCAGGGTAGTCACTTGGGTCCATTGCTTTTTACTCTATTCATCAATGATCTACCTTCAGTTCTGACTCATTCACGAGTCCTTATGTATGCTGATGATGTTAAGATTTGTTTAACATATAAAGATTTGGTATCTCGATATCATTTGCAAACTGACTTGGATGCATTTCACTCATGGTGTGAATTCAATATCCTAAACCTTAATAGTTCGAAGTGTAAGGTTATGACATTTTATAGAAGCTTACCACAACTGGTCACATACACGCTTGATACACGCATTAGAGCGTCTAAACGATGATGCCAATGAAGTAAATGATCTGGGGGTAATTCTTGATCATAATCTTAAATTTGACTCTCATGTAACTGCTACTGTTAGTAAGGCCAGAAGTGTTCTTGGGTTTATTAAGCGTTGGTCTAAGGAATTTGATGATCCTTATACGACCAAAATTCTTTATACTTCTCTTGTCCGTCCAATTCTTGAGTATGGTTCATGTGTGTGGTCTCCACAATATTCGATCCATCAAGATAGAATTGAATATGTGCAAAAACAATTCCTATTGTTTGCTCTTCGTGGTTTGAATTGGAATCCTGAGGTCCGGTTACCATCATATTCTAGTAGACTTCTTTTAATAAACCTTCCCTCCTTAATTAACCGAAGAGTTATGCTTGGTGTAATCTTTATACAGCTGCGAAAAAAATAATAGGACCACCCTCACAAGCAAATTTTGCAAAGACGTTATAGCTTTATTTGTAACATTTAGAAACCTTTGAATACGTTTTTAGAATGAGAAGACTCTTAAAAATTATGAAAGGAAAAAAATCCGTGGTTTATTTACCGTTTTTAACAAATTTAAGGAATTCTATGAAAAAAATAGGGAAATTAGGCGGAAAAAATAATAGGACCTCTTATCAAATATGCACTTAAAATTACAAAAATCACTTAAATGATTACTGAAACATAATTGTATATTAAAGCTAAGATTATTAAATAAATTTCATGTTTATTTGGGATGCCTTTATTGGCTATAAAGGCTGCGCAATGTCCTGGAATCGATTCTATTAAGTCCTGAAACCGTTTAAGAGGAATCTTGTTTCAGGACTCCTGAAAGTCTTCCCATACTGATCCGATGATGGTTGGCTTAACTGTAGTAACTGCCTTTTGATATTAGACCACCGATTTTCAATGGGATTAAGGTCTGATGACTGCGCAGGCCACTCAAAAACTTTCACAAAATGTTTTCTTTTTTTTCCTGGGGTCATTGTCTTGTTGGAAGACGCAAACTAGCGGCATCTCATATTCTGTGTTAGGAAGCATCAAATATCAAAAATATAACCGTATACATGCTGATCCATTAAGGTTTTCATACAATATAGTCGACCTACTCCATAGTAAGAAAAAGATCCAAATACCATTACACTTGAGCCTTCATGTTTAATGATTTTTCCAGTGTATTTTGGATTGTTTTCTGAGTTAAGAGGACTCCTGGCGTATAAACGAGAACCTTTTCCACGAAACATAACAACTTAACTGTAATATTTCTATAAAATATTCCCACATTTTGGGGAAGTCCAATTAAGATGTTCCTTTGCGAATTCCATGCGCTTACTAATATGTGTGGCTTTTAAAAGAGGGACTGTTCCTGGGCCTCCGGGCTTTTGAGTTTTGTTCTCTGGGTCATGTGTGAACTTTTTGCACTGACGCAGTTATATTGAGGTCCTTTTGAGCTCAGTGGCAGCCCTAAAATGATCCCTCTTGTCCTCGCGGATCCATCTTTTGACGTGAAACTGGGCCAGGAATCGCTTTTGTGCAATTGTTTCAGTCTTGTCTTTGTAGTTTATTGCGTTCCGTATTATTTTATTTGAATACCCAACCAATCGAACAACTTCTTGAAAGAATTTTCCAATCAAAATCGATTTTTTTGATGATATCACTATTTTCCGAACTCCAGTGTTTTCCACGAGCCTTGGATTTGATTTAGCTTACTCTTGATGATCAAAATAATAAAATCAAAGTCAAATCCCTTAACCACATGCTTTTCGTCAAAGTAATTCTGCGAAATATAGCGGTTTCTATGAAGAATGCAAAAGTGGTCCTATTATTTTTTTTCGCATTTTTAAGCTCTTTATCCATAAAAAAATAAAAAACAAAATATTGAGAACTATTTCAAGGGCAGTTCTACTTTTTTCTTATTAGGGGAATACTAAGCAATATTAAAAAAAACAAGACTTGAAAAAATCGCAACATTAATTGTTTGTTTTTTGATCAATTAGACAAGGTGTCATAGTGGTCCTATTATATTTTTCGCAACTGTACATAGACTAATAAATAAATCGACTCATCAGAGTTGCTTAGTCAAATTAATCTTAGTGTTCCTGTTAGACAAACACGTAACTTTATCCCCTTATCTCTAAAACGTTGTACTACTAACTATGCTTTGCATGAGTCGTTTCGTGTCCTTTGTGCTGACTACAATAAAATCTTTCGAGTAATTAGTTTAGAAGATTCTATTTTTGCTATAAAAACCTCTATATTAACGTATTTAGCCCGTAGTTTGCTTTAATTCCGTGTTTTTCTACGCGTTTTCGTGTCACTCGTTTGTGGCAGCGCCCCCCGGTCGGTTGGGCGGGAGGTGGGCTGCTATTTTGCCTGGGGTTCGCGCGTAACAAGCTTCGGCTTGGTGTCGCTTGGGCCACTTGAACGTACTGCGCATTGTACATCAACGTCCAAACAATAACAGTTTACGCGCCCCTAAAGAGTTAAGGCCATACTTACATACATACTTACTTTACCCTTATTTTTGATAAATATTCCGCTAATCAGCCTTTCGTCGTCCTTCTTATTTCCACAGCCAACGATAATGATGAGGAGGATGAGGATCAAGATAAACCGCAGTCCAAACGCTCGCGCTCATCTCGCAATTCTCTGCGCATTTCGCTCGACAAGTCTGCCCGTCATAATAGCAGCAGCAGCGGCAACAACAATAATAACAATAACAGCACCAGCAACAATAATAACAACAATCGTCGCAGCGGACGCCGAACAAATGATAATCTGCCACTTAATAGCTCTGCTCTGTACGATCTGCTGGAACAGATAATGAAACAAAAGGAGGCTTGGCCATTTCTGCGCCCCGTCTTGACTTCCGAGGTGCCCGACTATCATCAAATAATCAAAACACCCATGGATTTAGCCAAAATCAAGTCGAAGCTAAACATGGGTGCCTATCAGCTGAATGAGGAGTTGCTCAGCGATATTCAGTTGGTGTTTCGTAACTGCGATCTCTACAATGAAGAAGGCAATGAGATATACGAGTAAGTCAGGCCAAGCAAATTAAGCTTTGAGTCCATTAATTAAAGACTTTTTTGCTTTTCAGAGCTGGTTGTAAACTGGAGCGATTTGTTGTAGATTGCTGCAAGGATATGCAGTTGCCGTTTAGACCCAGTGACATGAATGCAGAGGCTAATTGCTGAGTAACGAGGACTCTCCCCCAGCTATCGTGTAAATTATTTACCTTATTCTTAATTCAGTTCAACCAATTCAGCAGTTCTTAAGCGTAGTTAATGTTCAACTCTATGTTTAATCTTTGCATTTAAGTTAAAAGTTTATCTCACGCACAGGCGAACTGTATCCGTTGGTTTGTTTCGTCAGACACATCGTATTATAACTATGATCATAAATTATTGTAGACATACACAGAAAGTTTCACAGTTTATAGATATCAATAAATAAATAATAAAAAAAAACACAAATTAAATCATAAATCAAGATTTTGCTTATATCAATACTTGTTAATCAAGTTAACATATTGGTTGAAGAATATTGAGTTTTATTCAGTATGCTTATTTCACATAGATTTATACCAAGCATCTGGGACCTTAATATGTAATATTTAGTAAGTTTTCAATCACAAATTCCATCCAACACACATTTTTTCACAATATCTTTAGTTACTCTAATTGATTATAACATATGGAAGAAACACATTTTTAATATGTAGAAACATTCATCCACTATTCTTGAGAAGACAGCTAATCGTTGTAGAAAGGTATCCCCCCAGTGATGTAGATCAAACAAAGACTTAAAATCCTATTTCAAGTCCTATTCAACTTTAAAAAAAAAGGTTTCAATATAAGGAGACATTTTTATATAATTTGATTCTTACTATTTATTTGGACTAGTTTTTAAAATACAACATGAATCAAGTGGCCAAATCAAAATGTGCCCTTTTTTCTGCCTTTTCCCATCACTTTTTGAGCGATCATTTCGGCACGAATTTTTACCTTGAGCTCGTCAATGTTCTTAGGCCTGTTGGCATGTCAAATAACCGCACAAAATGAAGTTTGAATAAATCTGGGTGTCCCGAACAGTCACTTTTTGGTCATGCATAGTTGTTTAATGGATCTCGTGTGGATTATCCGATAGTTGTTCAACATTTTCAGAAAATGATGCCAACAAATGCGGCCACTTGATTGAAGTTGTATTTTAAAAATTAGTTAAAATTAATTGTAAAACAACAAATTGAATAAAAATTCCTCAATTCAAGAAAAATATGTTCACTTGTTCAGTTTAGTAAGCAACTCATTTTTGTTGATTTTAGCGATGCATTCGTTGCCATATAACCCCTAATTTGTACCTTTAGGCAGTAAAGGAGATGTCGTCCCTATTAAACTACTTAAATAGTCGCACAAATTTGTGTAATAAAGCGAATCCTATTTCAGGTACCTCTAAAAGGTCAGGTAGAATTGGCTGATCTAGGATTGCATAACGTCTCCTACTAGGCGCTGGGCAATGACAGAGGAGATGAACGCTTTCTTCTACAACAACTGAGCAACAACTTCTACAGTAGTCATTATGGTCGATACTAAAGGTGCGCGCGCTTTTAAACGTGTCACGACGTGATCGTGAGAAAACACATACTTTCGTGCGTATGTATCCGTGATCCGTGTGTGATTTGTGCGTGTTAAAGTTAAACATCGCGAATATAAGTCATGCAGTATTCACAAAATTTTTGTTCTATTATATTTGATTAATAATATTATTCCTAAAAATGATTTGCTTTTGATTTCGTGAATCCACTGCTCGAACTGCTCTATATATAAGGCGTAGTATGGCCATGAAACCCATGATAGAATTTAGTTCGCTCCACGCAAAAAATCGGAGGTGGTTGATTGTTCGTGACATCTCCTTTAATTATGCATAAATCGTGCATACGCAAAACTCTCAAAAATTGTGTGCGTGAATTTTTTTTATTTCGCGAAGGAGAAATCGGTCACGCGCGCTGCTCTAGTCAATACTAAGTCTCGCGGCTTGCCTACCTATAAGAATTCCAACGAGAATGGAGACATTCTGCCTGCCTAGATGTTCTTGAAAGATTAAAAGTGGGCCGAGTAAGCCTAGAGATTTCACAGGTGTGAATTAGTCTCCAGCGGTTCGTGGTCATTTTGTAGGTAGTTTCCCTTGTTTTTTGTTTACACGTCGCAAAACAAATTGGAGTGAATAAGTCTTGTATTTGAAGACAAGGCCGAGTACCTCGCAGTCGTCTTAGATAGGAAACTACGCTGGAACTACGACATTAACGAACGCATCAAAAAAAGGCGACTATTGCTCTATTAATTCGTGCAAAAGGCCCTACGATAGTAAATTGGCTTTATACAGCCGTAGTTCGCCCTATAATACTCTATGGACCACTAGTATGGTAGCCAGCGCTCGGGAAACAAAAATTTTAAATAGAGTGTAAAGAAGCGCGAAAATATGCATGATTGACGCTCTTCGAGCGACATCATCGGTAGCACTAAACACCATATTTCACCTACTATCTCTCGACCTCGTATCAAAGCAACTGGCAATCACAACAGCGATCAGATTACGAGAAACCGGTGCCTGGAAGCGGGGTACTTCGGGACACTCGGTCATCCTCACGAACCAAGGGGGTATACCACTGAACATAGACTATTGGACACCTCAAAATTCGACAAGCCATACGATGTCTACATCGCAAGCCGACTCGACTGGGATTTCCTTTCCCATAGCATGGGGCAACGCCATCAAAATCTACACGGATGGTTCTAAGCTCGATGAAATAAATAGGCGGGGCGTTTTCTCCCCAGACCTTGACTTGAACTTATCGATCCACGTAAGCACACTACCGGTCAAAGGAGGAAACGTTTTCATATACTCTGATAGTCAAGCAGCTGTAAAGGCACTCGACTCGTATAACAATAACGCAAAATCGCTCACTGAATGTCGCCTATCCCTTAAGAAGATCGCTCATCAGTTTAGTATTCACCTGATATGAGTGCCTGGACATCAGAACATAGACGGAAATGAATCTGCGGACAAACTGGCCATATTAGGTACCACCATCGAGCTCATTTCAGAGAAGAGCGCGATAGGCATGCCTATGGGGACTTTTAAGCTTTACACAAAAGCCGAATCACACCGAGTACAAAACCATCTCTGTCATTGATCCGCCCTGAGCAAAAGAAGATTTAGGATCCTTGGTCAACCCCAATTTTTTGGAGATATCCGAGCTAGAATTCCCCGCTCTACTTAAGTTTATTCTGTCCACACAATGGTTCAGTACAGAGAACCCACCTCAATATTAATAGGGTTAACGGGGAATATATATGGCATCGCAATGGGCCTGAGAGGACTAAGCAGGAGAGTGTAGAGTAGCCTACATTCCTCAATTCCTGTAAGTAGATCGCACGGTGCTTACCCTCGGTGGTAGGCCGTTTCGCTAGCTAAAGGTACTGCGCCAACATACCAGTCCGAACTCAGTCATATAAAAGGCTTTAAAAAAAATATATATATATTTTGAAAACTTTGACGGGCATTTTTTTCATTCTAACTAAGTGGATGGTCCTATTTACCTGGCGAATAACTAGTGTCTCCCGACTAGAGTCGGGGTTAGTTTTTCTGCTGGTAAAATGTGAATTTCACAAGTTATAAGCTTTAAAAATATTTTTAAATGAGGCAGTTCCCTTCCACCGGTGGTGAGGGAAATCGCTAGTTTAGCATTGGGTTACTATTAACAATAGTACGAAATGATTGGTTGAAAAGAAGTTTAAGGGTCCCAATTTATTTTTTAATGGCCAAAGCACAAAAAATGAAAAAATTGCAAATTTTTAAAATGGAAATGGGACCCGAAAAAAAACTGGGGAAAGAGATATTGAATTTAAAATATGAGATCGGGTAGGGGCAGTATCGACAAGGGTTGGGACGGGATCGAATGCTTTTTTCTCGCGTCCACCTCAAGTCGAAAATGTTTCAAAAGGAGACACTGACTACGAGACATCTAAGTCCATCCAGAGGACTTACAAATGTTTAGGCGCAGTTTCAGTAAGAACAGAGACGACCATTAAAAGGGGAAACCGAGAAGGAAATTCACATTAACTATACCTTTTTTTCGTTATTAGACATTAGATATATAATACTTATCAAGGCTACAATCCTCTAAAATTAAAAAAAATCGATCTTAGGGTTCGAATCTTTTAAAAAGTTTTAGTTTCAGATCAGGTCTAAAAGCAGGGTTTACTTTGAACCTAAAATCATAAGGTCATATAAAAGAAAGGACTTCTCTTGTTATATGTTCCGAAATTTTTTACAGAAATAGTTGCAGAGGACAAAGAGTCTGGCGAAGTAAACTTCCAATTTCTTTAGTTCCTATATAATACCTTTATGTGTACTAATCTTTCGTCTTGCCGGTTTTTAAAAAGAGCATTTTTTTTTAAATATTCTGTAGCAGTGCTGAATCGGTTCCGATACCTGGTCGATACTTATCAAACTCTTTAATGTTAACCTAGGACCTCAGACACTAATAACATTCTAGCAGCGAGAATTGTTTTATAATTCGAAGAACGGCCTCTGAGAGTGTAGGGTGACCATGTAAGAACAAAAAGTCTATCAACAGTCACTGATTTTGTAAATTAAATGTTTTTTAAACTGATAATGGAGGGCTCTTTATAAAATGCAGAGGTCATGGGCATTGCCAAAGTTCTCCAAACTTTTTCTGTTTTGCCTTTTGGTCTTCTTTGAATCCGTTTTTTTTAAATTGTTTGCTTAATTCTCAGAGGTACCTCTTCGAATTATAAAACATGCGAGAATTTATCAGCTGTTTTTGAAAAACGATCTGGCAGCCACATTAACAGAGCGCACTTTCGGCGTCTGAGTACGGCCTCTTAGAATGCTTTAAAAAAATAGAAGAGCGCATTCTTAGCAGGGTTCGTAAAATAACACACATTTTTCTTTACTCGGAAGATATTAACACAAAGTAAAATAACATCAAAGTAAAAAATAATTATTTTCAGACATGAAAATAAAAAATTTTACATATGGAAAAAATTATTTTTTCATGTAACTAACGCGAGCATTTTTTACACGACTGTTCTTTACAGGCGTCAAGAAGGTAGCTCAAATTATTAACCTGCCTGTAAAAATCATTCGTGGCAAAAATGCTTGTGTTAGTTGCATGAAAAAAATAATTTTTTCCAGATGTACATTTTTTTATTTTCATGTCTGAAAATAATTATATTTTACTTTGATGTTATTTATCATGGCGTGAAAATAATTTTTGTGCATATTACGAACCCTGATTCTAAGAGCCATGTTATTATAGATCAGCCTAAGTCACAAAGAGTTAGGCGAAAAGGTGAGAGTGTATTGGTGTGCGAATATAATGCGACGCAAAGCAGCTCTGACCCTATCTCGTTGAACGATAGCCAACAAATGAAGTATATTTACTTTCTTGGCGAAGGGCTCGTCATGTGTTCGGACGCCTGTGACTTATGAGACGACGTCTGTTTTAGATAGGGATCGAGAATGTTATTGGTGTCTGAGTACCTAGCTTAAAGGGGAAAAAAAATGAATTTTGGAGCGATATATTGATGTTTCGATTGCATATTTTTTTTAAATAGAATGTTTACTATCAAAAATACCCTACCGCATTCCTAAGGTACCAACCGAATAGTCATTAATTTGACCCTAAATAATAGTTTCGATTTAGAGTCAGGTTTCAAGGATTTCAAATTTGAATGATTTGATCGATGGTTCGGATTGGTGGATCAAAACTTATATTAGTTCTTCTACTTGCATTGTTCGATAGTTGGTACTAAATCACAATCACTTGAATTCTAATTGAATTATATTGTTATTGAAGACTTCTCAGATCCAGTTACAAATGCAGAGGGTATGATTACATTTTCTCCTATGGAAGCTTTTCGATATATGTATATGTACAACGTACATAATCGTGCATATCTATGACTTCAATTGTGAAAAGTTATCCAATTTTCTGTTTTCAAATTTCTGTGCGTCTGGTTTTATCTGTTTTCTTTAAACTGAGATTGTTAATATCTTAAGAATATTTTATTTAAGGGCTAACAAAGTATATCGACGTTTTACCTATGGTATTCCTCAGGATTCAGTTTCAATATATGCAATATATGGATTTACCGACTAATTAGTGGCTTGGCTAGAGGATGATGTGGAGGATATAGTGGATGTTGAGGATTCGGCATTGCATAGATCTGCAGTTGAGCTATTGATGCTGTTCTTGTGGTTGTTGTTTGAAGCCATCTGGCTGTTGTTGTTGTTGTTGTTGGGCTCAGTTTCCACGGCAAATGGCAAGGAATTGGAAGTGCTGGGCGCCTGCGATAGTTGAGCCTCCATGGAGGTCATAGATACGGTAGATGAGGTAACTTCATCAACCACATTGCTTTCCTCGTTAATATCAGTGTCATTGTCAACAGAATCTGCTGCTTCATTAGCATCCATTGATTCCGTGTCATAGGAAACGGCACTGTCGTTCCCATGATCGCTCTCTTGTCGCAAACGGCGAGCCAAACGTCGACGTTTCATGGCCGAAAATCGAAGACGCATTAACTTGCGTTTGCGTTCCATTTGCTCGAAGTTGGCCTGCAGCGAGTTAACTGTAAAAAAAAAACAAGAAATAGAAATATCAGTTATGGCCGAGTCATAGTACACTACACACATGTGCAGGCCGTGTCAACAAAAACTCCAAACATTGGCCAATAATTGTGGGTTGTGGTATGGTCAACTGTCAGCAGCATTGACACTAAGCAAACAAATCGCTGCCCACAAGGTGTCAATCTTAGTCCAAGTCAAGGGTCAACCAGTTCAGTTACGTTCACCATGCCGAGGGCTCTGCAGCTAATTATGCTGACTCTTATGGGATTAACTATGGGACATGGCTTAAATACCAATAGTACCCACAGTAGCAACTTATTGGCATCCATGCTAAGTGAACTGAAGGGTGGCCTAAAGGTGCATTTGCGAAGCTTTGAAGATGCGGACCACAGTTTAGTGCAATTTATATTGAGACAAGGCAAGTGCCCTTTAAGCATTAGCCTGGCTATGGAGCTGTCACCAAAATTGGACTCGGAGCGACATCATTTCCTTATCCTTGCTGATATGGAACGGTTGCGGCAGGCTTTGCCCAAGTTCATTTATCTTGATGGCTTCTATATATTGGCTCTAGTTGAATCTACATTGGATGAGGATCAAAAGTTATTGCATTTTATGGAACGTGTATGGCTGCTTCACGGCCATAATCGCATTTATTATATGCAGTTGAGTATGGATCGCTTGGTACTCTATAATCCCTTTAAGAAATGCCTGGTTCCGGTTGATAAACCGGGTGTATATGCTAGTATATATCGCAATCTTTATGGCTATCCTCTAAAGCTGTATACCTTTGACTCGGTGTACTCATCGGTTGTGGGAGATGGAGCTACTAAGAAGGTTCTGGGCGTAGCTGGAGCTGATGCCAAGCTGGCCGCAGCGGTGGCCAGGCAATTGAACTATACCGAGAATTACCTGTGGCCGGATGATGAGTTCTTTGGGTAAGTGGTAACTTTACTTACTTTCATCGATTAAAATTGGTAGCGGCGGACTTATGTCGTTTTAAATTAACATAAGATCGCGCGAATTATGTGCAATTCTTGTGACGATATTATGTCAAAATCAAGGCAGCAAACCTTAAAAATTTTGTAGAAGGTTCGGTTCGGAGGTTCGAAACTGTCAGTAATATTTGGGTTCGGGTTGCGGACCGGTTCCTGGATCCTCTAAACCCCAGGTTTTGGTTTGGACCTCTGTTCACTTGAACAAAAAAGTAGTTTGTTTTTTTTTCAATTTATTTATACGATTCAATTGGTTAAAAGTGTATTAAATAGATATAAACATATCATTTAGCCGAAATTAGTCATTTAGTTAGATAAAACTGATGTCGTCCCGACCATCAAATTAAATTTTTTAAGTACGAGTCGAACTAGATTGTACCTTAAACCAGTACGAAGGATTAAAACAGTCCTAAAATTCTTGCATCATTCCGAAAAGACTCATTTCAATTACACAAAAAAAAAAAGATCCATTTGGAACGGATATGGACATATCCTTTTTTTGGATATTGAAATGAATATCCTTTTCAAATTTACACATCCTTTTGTTATTTTTCAGCTCCATTGGATGAATAACTAAGATCAATTTAACATTATTTAAACTCAAATGGATGATAAAAATGGATATGGACATATCCAGTCCAAATGGATATGAAAAATATCCAATGGATCATCAAAAAATATCCTTTTTTTCTTCTGTGTACGGAGAGATTAATTTAATTCAATTAATAGAGATTAAAACAAGTTCGGAATTGCAATAACAAATAAAAATCAATCAATCCCGTAAAAAACCCTATTTCGAGTTAAAAACAAATACGGGATCGAGACAAGAATTTCAGAATTGAAAAATAGAAGGCTAACATCGGCTATGCCGATTTTTTAAATACCCTTGCAGTTTTTTAAAGGCGCTACCATTGATAACAAAAAAGTTTTTCTCACTAGAATTAGTTTTTAGACCGATCGTTCCTATGGCAGCTATATGCTACAGTCATCCGATTTCGATAAATTTTTCCAGAATTGTGTGAAAGTATATGAAACTAGTATATACCACGATTGGTGATGCTACGATGAAAAACAAAAAAGTTTTTCCCACTAGAACTAGTTTTTGGACAGACCGTTTATATGGCAGCTATATGCTATAGTCATCCGATTTTGATACATTTTTTCCGAATTGTGTGAAAGCATATAAAACTAAAATATACGATTGGTGACGCTCGATGCAAAACAAAAAGTTTTTCTTACAGAACTAGTTTTGCCCGACCGTTTATATGGCAGCTATATGCTATAGTCATCCGATTTTGATCAATTTTTCCAGAATTGTGTGGAAGCATATAAAACTAATATATACCACGATTGGTGCAGCTAAGATGAAAAATAAAAAAGTTTTTCTCACAAGAACTAGTTTTTGGACTGATCGTTCCTATGGCAGCTATATAATATAGTCATCCGATCCGGCCGGTTCCGACAAATGTGCAGCCTATTTGTATTTAAAGACTTTTAGCAAAGTTTGGTCAAGATAACTTTAAAACTGAGGGAGGAGATAGCATAGAAACAGACGGACGGACGGACAAACGGAAATGAACTCAGCTCGTCATGCTGATCAAGAATATATATACCTTATGTGGTCGGAAATGCTTCCTTCTAAGCGTTACAAACATCGTGACAATTTTAATATACCCTCTGCAAGGTCGGTCAAAAAACTAGTTCTAGTGAGAAAAACTTTTTTGTTTTCTATCGAAGCGTCACCAATCATGGTGTATTTTATTATACCCTTGCAGAGGGTATATTAAAATTGTCACGATGTTTGTAACGCATAGAAGGAAGCATCTCCGACCATATAAAGTATATATATTCTTGATCAGGATGACGAGCTGAGTTCATTTCCGTTTGTCCGTCTGTCCGTCCGTCCGTCTGTCCGTCTGTTTCTATGCTATCTCCTCCCTCAGTTTTAAAGCTATCTTGACCAAAATTTGCAAAAAGTCTTTAAATACAAATACGCTGCACATTTGTCGGAATCGGCCGGATCGGATGACTATATCATATAGCTGCCATAGGAACGATCGGTTCAAAAACTAGTTCTTGTGAGAAAAACTTTTTTGTTTTCCATCGAAGCATCACCAATCTTGGTATATATTAGTTTCATATACTTCCACACAATTTTGGAAAAATTTATCGAAATCGGATGACTATAGCATATAGCTGCCATAGGAACGATCGGTCCAAAAACTAGTTCTAATGAGAAAAACTTTTTTGTTTTCCATCGTAGCGCCACCAATCGAGGTACATATAAGATTTTTATGCTTCCACACAATTATGGAAAAATTTATAAAAATCAAATGACTATAGCATATAGCTGCCATATAAACGGTCTGTCCAAAAACTAGTTCTAGTGGGAAAAACTTTTTTGTTTTTCATCGTAGCATCACCAATCGTGGTATATACTAGTTTCATATACTTTCACACAATTCTGGAAAAATTTATCGAAATCGGATGACTGTAGCATATAGCTGCCATAGGAACGATCGGTCTAAAAACTAATTTTAGTGAGAAAAACTTTTTTGTTATCAATGGTAGCGCCTTTCAAAAACTGCAAGGGTATTTAAAACATCGGCGTAGCCGATGTTAGCCTTCTATTTTTTTTATATGCTTTCACATAATACAGGAAAAATTTATCAAAATCGGATGACTATATTATTTAGCTCCCATAGAAACGGTTGGTCAAAAAACTACTTCTTATGAGAAAAACTTTTTTGTTTTCTTGTTATATATTAGTTTTATATGCTTTCACATAATTTTGAAAAAATTTATCAAAATCGGATGACTATAGCATATAGCTGCCATAGGACCGATCGGTCGGAAAATGTGTTTTACAAAGAAAAGTTTTTTTTTATGGTATCAAATTGTTATTATCAGGGACCGAAAATAACAGTTTTGGAAGAAGTGTTTAAATTGCTTCAGTCGTAGTAGCATAAGTCGCAAAATTTTGACTTTTCACAGCTTCGACTGTTCAAAATTAACAGTTGTGTCTGCTTCTGCTTTTGAAAAAATACAAAAGTCGCAGTCGAAGCAAAAACTGATTTCTGAGAAAAAGCGAGCAGCAGCTGCAGGCATCGTTTCCAAATTTTTGCTTTTGATTTTCTTCTGCTTTTGGTCAGTAGCGTAAGTCGAAGCAGCAGCACGTGTTCGACTTTTGCAAGTCGACGGCAGCGCAGCCGCGACAGAAGTAGCTGGCGGCTGATTTCTGATTTTATCAGGGGAACAAATACATTTTTATTTGCAATTTTTATCACAATAAAAATTTTGAAATTATTATATTATAATTTTTAAATTTTTTTTTAAATGGTAATTTTTAAAAATAAAAATTTTTGAATAACAGTTAAAACTAATTTTGTTATAACAATTAAATTAATTTTTAAAAATAAAAATTTTTGAATAACAGTTAAAACTAATTTTTTTATCTATAACAATTTGAAATATAATTTTTATTTTTAATTTTTATAATAAAAATCACAATCTTGGTATATATTGTTTTAGATGATTTTACATATTTGTGGAAAAATTTATCATATCGGATGAAAGTAGCTGTATACGGTCGTACAGTTCAAGAGAATTTATTATGAGCTTGTTTAAGAGATCATTGTGGTTTCAAAACGGGTATTGCAACGGTGGGTCAGTCAGTGGATTTTTATTTCCAGTGCGTCACAACGGTTAAGTTAGAGATAGAATTTATGTCAAGGTGTCGGGCGAGGGAAAATTTTATAAGATGTTTTCAGGTCAATTTATCAGATAAGTTAAATGTTATTTTTTTTGGTGTGGCTTTCTGTATTAACTCGACGGTATTTTTATTATACAAATTTTTATAAAAATTACTAATCTAGTAGGTTTAAGTAAATCTTGTATCCTTCTATCAAAGATTACCATTTAACTGTTAAAACAAAATTTTTATTTTAAAATCATAGAACAACGATTATTATACACTTCAAAAGTGTATATTAATTTTGCCCAGAAGTTTGTAACGCATAGAAATATTCATTTCCGACCCCATAAACTATATATATTCTTGATCAGGAGACGAGCCGAGATCATTTCCGCTTGTCCGTCCGTCCGTCCGTCTGTCTGTCTGTCTGTCTGTCTGTCTGTCTGTTTCTACGCAAACTAGTCTCTCAGTTTTAAAGCTATCGAGCTGAAGATCAAGAATATATATAGTTTATGGGGTCGGAAATGAATATTTCTATGCGTTACAAGCTTCTGGGTAAAATTAATATACAATTTGCAAGTGTAAAAAAATTTGGTGCGGCCATAGTTATGCACCGGAGTTTAGTCATTGGCCTTTCACATAGTTGAGTATTTTATTTAATTAACTTTTTGAGCATCCCAATGCGAACTGTAAATTTTATAAATTTTGGGCGTTATGACAGGCTTAAAAGTGACATAGCGCCCGCGACGTTTGGTCTTACTGAAAGCGGGAACTTTTGAAAGTGACATAAAGCCCGCGGGCGTTATTACAAGCAGTCAAATAATTAATTTGTACGCAATAGACAAAATCGTATAATTAAGTTTTCCAAATCCCAAACTTTATGATGAAGATGTCATATATGATCTGTCAATCCCAAAAGGGCAAATCCTAGAAATATATAAGGCAACCGCAGTGCAATTATAATGTTTAAGCGTCATAAGTTAGTTTAAAATTATGTCACGAAATTACAGTTTTATTATCAATCCCTCTTCCCCAAAAGTTTGGTGATTGAAAACCAGATTTTGAAAGTGGAATTGAAAACCAGGCTGATAATGTCACGCGGAAGTATGTCTCATATTATGCTAATCCCCAATTTCTACTCTTTTACAGCGGTCGCTTGCCCAATGGTTCGTATAGCGGTGGCATTGGTCGTGCCCATCGACGTGAGGTGGATATCATTTATTCGGGTTTCTTCGTTAAGGACTACCACTCCACACACATTCAGTTCAGTGCCGCTGTCTACATGGATGAACTCTGTCTGTATGTGAAGAAGGCCCAGCGTATACCCCAGTCCATTGTTCCACTCTTTGCCGTTAATGTTGATGTTTGGCTGTGCTTTCTCCTGGTGGGATTCTTTTGTGCCTTCATTTGGATCTGCTTGAGGGAATTGAATCTTGGCCTGCATATCGAAGGCATCGCTGGGGTTAGGCTGAAAACTGCCAAATTTTATAGTATCGTCATGCGCATCTTCATTGACACTTGGGTGGTTTGGGTACGAGTCAATGTGGGACGTTTTCCACCCTTCAACTCGGAACGTATTTTTGTTGTATCTCTGTGCCTGGTTAGCGTCATTTTTGGTGCCTTGCTGGAGTCCAGTTTGGCTACGGTTTATATACGTCCTCTGTATTATAGAGATCCCAATACGTTGGCCGAGCTGGATGACTCTCAAATGCCCATCTACATTAAACATCCCGCATTTAAGGATGATCTCTTCTATGGCCATGACTCTGCTGTGTATCGTCGGTTGGATGCCAAAATGATGCTGGTAGCAGAGGGCGAGGACCGCTTGATCAATATGATATCCCAGCGTGGGAAATTTGTGGGTGTTACCCGCTCCGCCAGCCTCGAGCTGAACGACATACGCTACGTGATGACGAAGAAGGTGCACAAAATTCCCGAATGTCCCAAAAACTATCATATTGCCTATATTCTACCCAAGCCGTCGCCCTATCTGGATGGGGTCAATGATGTGGTGCTTCACATTTTGGCCGCAGGTCTTATGGATCTTTGGACAGGGCAGATGAAGGAACGCGCCAAATGGAGTATACATAAATTCCCCGAGTACCTGGCCGAGTTGGATGTGGGCAGGTGGAAGGTACTGACACTTTCAGACGTTCAACTAGCCTTTTATGCCTTGGCCATTGGCTGCCTGCTGGCTGCTCTCATTTGGTTGATTGAGATGTGGTTAAAATAAAGTTGCAGTACTTACTCATTCTAAATTCAGGTGGCTTGGCGGGACTTTGGGACGTCAGATCGATTTCGCGAAATCGCTGCTCTCGTGCCGCCGCCTCGGCGGATGTGGTGGGCATCTGATTATCTCCGAATATGCGATGGGTTTCATCCAGCCAATCGCTAATGCGTGCCTTAGTGGCCGCCTGCCGTTGCTCACCTAACAGACGCGACAGCAGCTGCTCTACACTGCGCTGCTGACCCCCAGTGCCTCTTATGGCCATCTGCAGCAGAGCACGACGCCTCTTGGCGATTAGATAGAAAATTCGATTGGGATGTATCTGCCAGCTTAACTCGCTGACATTGGGCGTATCATTGTCATCATCATCGTCCTCACTTTCCTCACTACCAGACACCGAGCTGACCTGGCTGTGCTCGGTGGATGAGCTCGAACTGATGTTGCTAGTCGTGTTGGGGTTGTGGTTGCCATTGGTTTTCCAGAACTCCAGCTCGCGCTGCACCAACGTATCAAAAAAGGCCAACATGACCTGATCCTCGTCCGTGTTGCGTGAGCTAAAGTCCTGCGACACATTATCGGAGGCACTGCGATGCAGGGTACGGGTGCAGAAGGGCAATGCCGAGGGGTGCATCAACGAACCCTGCCAGCCACGCTGAGCAAAGGGGCTCCATAGCTGAAAAGACGAAATATTTATATAGGTATTTTAGGTGACTCTGGGGCGGTACTCTAACATTGATTCTGCTTCGGATCTGAGTTTTTTTTATACCCTGAACCCATTACAAATGCGTTTATTATGAAGTTGTGCAAACGTATGTAACAGAAGGAAGCATGCCCGACCATATAAAGTATATATATTCTTGAGTCGATATTAGAGGTGCGCGCGTGAGCGATTTTTTCTTCACTTAACGCACGATTAGCAAATTAAAAATATCCTAACGCACGATTCACGCACACAATATTTTGAGCGCTTTGCGTCACGTACGATTCATGCACGATTTAAGGAAGGGTCACGAATAATCACGCACGATCAACATTGCGTGGAGAGACCTTAGTTCTATCATTGATTTTTTGAGCACACTGCGCCTTTTGTATGGAGCAGCTGAATCACGAATTCAAAATCAAATCCGTTTTGGGAATAATAATATTTATCAAATATATCAGAAAAAAAATTTCGTGAATTCTGCATGACTTATATTCACGATGTTTAACTTTAACGCGCACGAATCACTCACGAATCACGGATACACACGCACGAAAGTCTGTGTTTACTCACGATCACGCCGTGACCTGTCGTGACGCGTGAACCTCTAGTCGATATAGTCAAGGTTCTTTAAATTGTGACAATAACTATGAAAGTGATTTGAACAGCTAGATGTATTCATGACCATGAATGAGATAGAAAGTTAGAAAACAAAAATGCCTTGAAAGTAGGTTAAATATATTTATTAGGGATGCAAAGCGAATTTATTAAGGACTGGTTTGGTTCAGTGGTTTACAGAGACTTTAAACCAACAGTATCCTATACCAGCTAAAAGAAAGCACCTCCGACACTATAAAGTATATGAAATTTTGATCAGCATCAACATGCGAGTCGATATAGCCATGTATGTCTGTCCGCATGAGCGATGAGATCTCAGAGATGGTAAGATCTAAAGTTTTGAAGTATATGGAACATATACTCCTTATACTTGAGGGTAGATGAAGTTTATTTTAAATTTTTTCCACAATTTTAGAGTTAGATTGTTTGGAACATCTGGAGAATTACTCTACTCGTCATTATTTATCGATTCACTACACTTCGTTTTCCGTTATAAGCAAATCAAATAATTACGCTGGTCGCCACCGTGCTGGGCAGCACTTTTATTTGTAAGCCAGCTATATACCCGGCGCAGCTAGGGTCCTTAAAAATGGGTTTGCACCGGTTCAACGACCGGTCTTGCACTAGTAAAATATCTGTGTCCATATAACTCACCTAAAAACCAATCTAAAATCGGTTTAGTCGGTTCGAAGCCGGCCTTGACGCAGTGTAATATCTATCTCCATAAGACTAACCTCCTCACAAAATTTCATGTTCATAGCTTCAATAATTTCTGGGATAGGGCTTTGAACCACTATTGATCAGTTTAAACTAGGGTTGCCGGAAATATCGATATTTCAAATATCGATATTTTTGTCGTAAAAAAGATATCGGATATTTTACTAACGCGATATATCGTATATCGAATACTTTTGAGATGATTTTTGTTTGTTAAAAGAATCGAAAATATCGATTATTTTTCAACAAAATATCAATATCGAAATGATACTTTCAACGATCGAAAAAAATATCGATGTAGATATTTTTCAAATATCCGACATCCCTAGTTTAAACCTTTTGAACCGATGGGACATCCTGATCGTTTATACACTTGGAAAAAGCTTTAAAATGACCGAAATCAAACACATTCGTTGACAAAAGTAGAGTAATCCCGCTTTTTCTTGAACTATGAACGATGGTGTCATTTTATGAAGGCAATTTTTAAGCCCGCTGTTTGAATTTCATGATTTCATGGCGTCGTTTTATGACCACTTTGAGCACATTTTAAGAACAATTCGGGAGTTTTGTCAACATTTTGGTTATATTTGTGGAACATTTCGGGCTCATTTTAGGAACATTTTGGTTTAATATTATGAAATATTTGGTCATATTTAAAAAATTATTGTCCATTTTTGACATTAAAGCATGTGACAGACCAGCAAGTTTATGCAGGCTGGAAGTCATATAAGTTACAATTTTTGTTTATAACTTGTTTCAAAATGGAGGCACACCAATACCAAAGGGGAGTCAGCATTGCTTGAGAATTCCAAGTCAGTGTGCAAAACCAAATGCATTCGAGCTAAACTGTAAACGAAGTTCGGTTTTATGACCCGTAGATGTTTTCGAGCAAGTGATTGTTTTTTGAGCACGGCCCTGGTGCTTTTAGAACGGAAGCGGTCGCTTATACGCACACTTTTCTTTTATTGTAAACATAGTTGGTATATCATGAACAGTTGTCCTTACTGAATGAAAGTGGCGTTTTTTTTTTGTGAACGGATGTGCTAGTTTTAGTAACACGGGTGATTTATTGTGAACATCTGGTGTTTTTCTGTGAACGTCGGGCATGTTCTGCCCAGCAAGCAATTTGAGCGTTTTCTGACTCTTTTCTGACACTTTTTTATGAGCATTCACAGTCATATAGTGTCAAAAAAAGAGTCCGGAAAGAGCGTTTGTTTCTATGAAAACAGTCGCACATAATGTGAAAGATTTCTGAGTCCAATCTGACTCTGATCTAAGTGCTTTCACCCTCCCAATGAAGCATTGAAAACCCTCAGATAAGGCACATAAAAGTTGATTTTTTAGGCACTTGAATCGCCTCATAAAAGGTTCTTATTTTTTTTAAGCGCCGTTTTTACTCCGAATATGCTCAGACATAAGAGCTTTTTATGAGCCCGTGCTTAGAAAACACTGAATGTGCTCCGAAAACGCTCCAATGTTTGTGTTTACTCCAAAAACGCTCTGATGCTCGGCTCTTTTCAGACACATAGTTTTGAGCGCTCCTAACTTTGCTTGCTGGGTGTGAACAAAAATTCACGGACGAAATAATGCAAAATGGAGTCCTCTTGGGCTGGGTTTTGAACGGTCCTTTTTTGGTAGCTTGTGTGGTAGCTTCAATAACGTCTAAGAACCACTTTTGAACCGGTTTAAACCACTTTTGAACCGGATCACAGATTGGAAGATAGCCTATAACTCTTTCTTGAACGACATGAACCATACGTGAAAAATTCATAAAGATCGGATTAGTGGTTTCAGAGATAAGGCTCTGAACCAATTGAAAAACGGTTTAAACCGTTTTCTAAACGGTTCATAGACTTGGAATATAGCCTTTGACTATATAAGGTGTAGTAAAAAGAAATCCAATATTTTTGAATTTTTTTTGTATCCGGTGTAGTAAAAAGAAATCCAATATTTTTGAATATTTTTTGCATCTGGCCATTTTTTAAATGGTTCCAAAAGGGTTTTTTGTGCAATGTTCAGCTCCGGTGCAATTGAAACAGTGCTTACGGTCTGCTTTAACAATTTCCATAATTTTATCAACTTTTTTGAGAATTGGCCTTTCGGAGCGTGGTTCATTTTTAAACTCCAAATAACCGAAGCGGAATCGACGAAACCGAAATTGCGCTCGGTTGGCTATTACAGTTTTAGGATCTAAACACTATTCACATTTTCAGCAGCCTGACTTGCATTTTTGCCCTTATCGAACAAAAACTGTAAAAATGTAGCGTTTTTGTAGCGTATAAACGAAACTAAATCAATCAATGCCAAGGAACCTTTTTTAGTACTAACTGTCATCTTTACTACGACATCTATTGTAATCAGCCATGTTCCGAATTCCACTTCCACAAAAGTTTTGTGATTTCAAACCGGTTTTTGCACCAAATTTGATCTCCAAATCTCAAAAATTTTGTGGAAGTGGAATTCGGAACATGGCTGAATAAAACCAAAATTTAAGCCAGATACAGAGTACTAAAGCCATCTATTTAGAAAATATTGGATTCCATTTTACCGCACCTTCTATATAAGTGGGTTGCTATTTAAGTTTCTGGCCTAGATCACTTCAATCCGTTTTAGGACCTATTGGCCTTTTCCCAAAAAAAGTTTGGACTTTTATCGATAAAAGCTCCATACAACTCTTTCATGTGTGACCACGTTTGATATCGATTAACGATTAATCAAAAACTTACCTCGGCAGAAAAATGGAATTAACTCGTGAAAATTTTCGTGTAATCATTTTTCACAATTTTCGACGTGGATTATCACGACAAGAGTGCAACGATGAACTTAAATCTTTGTATGGCGATGAAGCACCATCCTATAGCACTGTGAAAAAAAGGCTCATGTGTTTTGGTGCAAAGAAATTTTGAAAAAATATAACTGCGGTGTTTCAAAAGACGTTTATAAGATCGTCACAGGTGACGAATCTGAGCCCGAAACAAAACAGCAATCGACCGTGTGGGTCTTCAAAGACGAGCCAAATCCAACGAAAGTCGTTCGTGGAAGAAGCACTTCGAAGCAAATGGTCGCCTGTTTCTTCGGTAAAACTGTTCATGTGGCGACTGTTCCGCTTGAGCAACGTAGGACGGTCAATTCTGAGTAGTACACCACAATTTGTTTGCCTGAAGTCTTCGGAGAAATTCGAAAAACTAACAAGAGAAGACAGATCATTGTGCAACATGACAATGCGAGCTCTCACACATCAGCTCACACCAGTTCGACACCGCCCAAAACGTCGAATTGATGGGTCATCCGCCGTGACTTGGCACCCAATGACTTCTTTTTATTCCCGCACATCAAGGGAAAAATGGTGGAGGTTTCTCAATCGGAGTGGAAAAAGTGCTTTGACAATTGGTTTGAGCGCATGCAAAAGTGTATAAATCTTCCTGGAGAATACTTTGAAAAACAATAAAACCATTTTTGATCATAAATATTTGCGTTTTCATTATTAGGCCAGAAATATATAAGGCAACCTACATATGTATAGATATACAGACAGGTATAGACTTAATCGAAAAAAAAACGGCTAAAAATGATGCGAGCTAATTAGTTTAGTTTCATTGTCGTGATACAAATTTCTAATTTTCCAAATATCTTGATCTTGAGTTAGGCGCTTTACGTCATCAAAGTATTGATATATCGAGGTTTTTGTTAAACCATATGCAATATTCATAAATGATATTGTAACGATATTCGATTTTTTATACCCTTGCAGAGGGTATATTAAAATTGTCACGATGTTTGTAACGCAGTGAAGGAAGCATTTCCGACCACATAAAGTATATATATCTTGATCAGCATGACGAGCTGAGTTCTTTCCGTTTGTCCGTCTGTCCGTCGTCCGTCCGTCCGTCGTCCGTGTCCGTCGCCGTCTGTCGTTTTAGCTATCTCCTTCAGTTTTAAAGCTATCGACCAAACTTTGCAAAATGCCTTTAAATACAAATACGCTGCACATTTGTCGGAACGGCCGGATCGGATGACTATATCTAAGCGCCATAGGAACGATCAGTCTAAAAACTAGTTCTAAGAGAAAAACTTTTTGTTTTCCATCCTAGCGTCACAACGTGGTAATATAAGCTTTATAGCTTCCACACAATATTGAAAAAATTTATCAAAACGGATGACTATAGCATATAGCTGCCATATAAACGGTCGGTCCAAGAACTGTCTAGTGAGAAAAACTTTTGTTTTTCACGTAGCGTCACAACGTGGTATATTAGTTCCATGTACTCCACATATCTGAAAATTTATCAAAACGGATAACTATAGCATACGCCATATAACGGTCGGTCCAAAACTAGTCTAGTGAGAAAAACTTTTGTTTCCGTCGTAGCGTCCAAACGTGGTATATCAGTTTTATATGCTTCCACACAATTCTGGAAAAATTTATAAAAACGGATGACTATACATATAGCTGCCATATAAACGGTCGGTCCAAAACTAGTTCTAGTGAGAAAAACTTTTTTTTTCCGTCGTAGCGTCCAAACGTGGTATATTCAGTTTTATATGCTTCCACACAATTCTGGAAAATTTATCAAAATCGGATGACAATAGCGTATAGCTGTCTAGGAACGATCGGTCTAAAAACTAATTCTAGGAGAAAAACTTTTTGTTATCAAGGTGCGCCTTTCAAAGACTGCAGGGGTAGTAGCGGTTAGCCTATTTTTTTACGATATATTAGAAAATAAAATAGACACCATTCATGAAAAATAAATATATATATCGATATTTAGTGGACTATCATATACCATATTTTATATTTTAAAACCTATCGACAACCGTAGGTTAAAAATGGTTTTAAGTTCGGTTTACTAGCACAAATTAGCCAATTGGCTCGGTTCAGAACCGGTTTACATTCCATAAACTTACTGATTTGTCTATTAAAGCCCGTCTTCTTATCTGCCAGTTAACTTTATCGATCTGCGTGATACTTTTTATCTTTGTGTTATCAAATAGTCAAAATTTGGCAGAACCCAATAAAAGTTAATAAATTGGATAATGAGAACACAAAAAAAAAACGGGCCTTAAAGAATTATTGAGTCAACTTAAGCATGATATAAACATAACTTAATTATTCTTAAATTTTTGGATGGTTTTGAGTAGATACTAAATTTTTGTTATTATTATAATGTGACGGTTAGTCGAACAACTGGGACATGTGCATTCGGAAAATCAATTTTAATATTTTCGACTTACCTTAATGATCTTCTCTACGCCCGAGGAGGCTATCAGACAGCGCTGACGATTGTAGCGCACCTGATTAACAATGGAACGATGACCGGTTAGAATAATTGGCTGCGTATCAATCCACTGATTCTTCTCCTCCACTACAAAATACAGCAAAATATTAAATCACTTGTCTAGAATCACCCACCCCCACCCTATACTTACTGTCCACCCCGTCTAAACGCCAAATGAACATATTAAAATTATCCGAACCGGATACCACCAGTTCATCCTGAGGTCCAGCAAAAGTGCAGCTTTTCATGGTGCAGGAATTAAAATATTCATCATGATAGAAGGTGCCCAATGGCTCGGGCGAGTTGGGGCTAAATAAGATGGGCGGCAAGCGGCGATGCAAAGTGAGCAACAAGGTTCCATTACAATTAAAGCGTACGCTCATACAGCTGGGAGATTCGGGTATAAAGTTATACTGGCAGAGAGCCCTGAAAAAACAAATATTCAATGTTGGTATATTCCTGGAAGATGGCCGGACGAGACTTACTGTGCATGATGTCGTACATCCCACAGCATAGCTCCTCGCTTGGCATTGGCCGTGGCCAGAAAATTTCCATTTAATGGATGAAACTCGACCGCATTGAAGGGTGTGCCAAATTTGGCTATGGCCAGAGATTCTGATTTACCCAGACGCAGGTCATAGATCAAAATCTCGCCATGTTCCGTGGCCACACTAAACAAATGGGCACTGGTTCGATCCACACTGAGCCCGTAGACGGGTCCGTCATGGGAAAAGTAGTTAAGGTTCTTGCCGCTGGAAGATGTATTATCAACATGATGGGGGTTAAGATGACCGTAAGCCAAAAACTTACGTGTTAAGGTCATGCTGAATGACCAGGTCATCGTTACCGCCCGAGAAGACATACGAGTTGAGCGTATCGAATCCCAAGCAGAATATATTACTGGCATGCTCCCCATACATGGCTTGCGGATTGTTTACCTCGGCCGTGGCCTCCTGATCCAGATTCCAGAGTAGCACACGCTTGTCATCACCGCCTGCCAAAGGATAAGTGATTAGTGCACCACGGCAACAGGTGGTTTCCTCATCAACCCACTTACCCGAGGCCAAGTACTGGCCACCATGGCTAAACTCCAGGGCATTCACACAGCCAAAATGACCCGACAGACTGCGCTGATACAAATTTCCAGCCGCATTGAGACGCTGCCTGAAGATGCCAGCCGGTACATTGCCCACCAGGTGGTCATTCTCCCGATTACTCAAGGCCAAGTCCAGATTAAGATTTTCCACATAGCGGCTGTCTCTGGCTAAGCTCATGCTGCAAATTTGCTGGGTGTTTGACTGATGTACTCTTGATTTGTAGGCGTTTCACCCAATTCCAGCATACGCACACACACCCACTCCCCGACCCTAATGTCCCTGCTGGCTGTGGTAGACGTTCTGCTGGTTGTGGCTCTTGTTCAGTTTAAGGCTTCGATGGGGCCACGATGTATACATTTTCTTGTCTCCAATTTATGGGTTCTCGCTTTAAGGATTGTGGCTAGACTGAGACTGGGATCCACAAATGGTAGACTTCTTTTTTTTTTTTGTATTTTTTTTGCTATTTTTTCTACTTTAAATGATTCTATGACGCTTTTTCAACG
Source organism: Lordiphosa mommai (assembly GCA_018904225.1). Classification (NCBI taxonomy): domain Eukaryota; kingdom Metazoa; phylum Arthropoda; class Insecta; order Diptera; family Drosophilidae; genus Lordiphosa; species Lordiphosa mommai. Next base: position 1,226,596 of record JAEIFT010000013.1, on the reverse strand, counting down.
AACAATCCATACGCAACGACTGCCACTCCACTCGCGACTGGAATCATCGGAATATGCTTTAATCAAAATGAAAACAGAAAGTATACAAAACCGAAGTGTCGAAACAGCTGGCTGTCCCAGACAGGCACCGTGGTGCAAGGGTGGTTGAAAAATGCAACGCACTCGAATGGAAATGGTGCGTGAGTTCCAATGGGAAATGTTGACGAAATGGAATCATATTGGGAATGTGAAGATTTTATTTACAGCGACAACTTTGTCTTGGTCTGTTTGGTAAATTCTCAAAATTGTCGGATATTCGAACCGCTCCGAATATTTACAGAAGTTCTAGCCCAACCTGAACCGGGGCAAATATATTTTCATACACCAAAGCTAAAGAAAGTAAAAAGGGTTCGGTTTAAAGAACAATTAAATATTCAGGATACTACGAGTTCATACCATAACGCAAATGCTTTCAAGTGATTTTTATTGACATAAGATGTGATAATCTAATAAGCTTTCATGTTGTATGATTTTGAATGTCAAATGACAAGTTATTCACAATGAAAATAAGACAACATAAGGGCCTACTACAGTGTGGTCAATATGTCCTTTTTACGGATAGATCTGTCCTTTTTAAAACTGTCATTTCCGGAAAATTTTTGATTTGTCCTCTATCCGGAAAGAATGCCTTTTTTTATTTTATTCTATGCTTTTTTCATTCTTTTTTTTAGATTTATAAATTTCTCATAAAATTTCTCATTTACAACTACGTGGCATCGCTTTCATAATAATTTCCAGCTTTCGATTAACATTTTTAAAAGCAATGCAACTCTGCTTTATTTGTGTGTAATCGAAATCTTACGTATCGGACATCTGTTAAGTGCGTTTTGATGTATTGATGTGCAACATGCCGAAGGAATCCTTCGGCTCGAGTTTGAGTCGACTTTGAAAAACAATCAGGGATGCAAACCGCTCAAAAAAGGAGTAGTTCGGTTCCGTGGTTCACAGAGATTTTAAATCACCAGTTCGGTTCATTATATGGTTTTTGTAGAAATCAGTACCGCGGTTTTGGTCCGGTTCAGGGGTTCACGGTTAATATATATACACCCGATTTCGTTTTCAAATTTCCGAACTTTAATCGTATTAATTGGATTCCCAGCGAAAATGATAGCATAAGTAAGCATCAGTCTAGAAGGACGAGTTCTAATCTCTCTACAAACGTTAGGCTGGGTTCACACTGTTTGACGAATGAGACATGATAATCTAGTAGGCCTTCATGTTGTCTGATTTTAATGTCAAATGAGAAGATTTTCACACTAAAAACAAGAAAACACAAGGGCCTACTAGATTATCATGTCTCATGCGTTGAACAGTGTAAACCCAGCCTTAAATAGAGAACTTGAAGGTATTACAAAGGCTAAATTTAGATTGACGAGGAAACAGTAAATTTTCCATCAGAGGTGTCAAACGCCTATACTCGCAGGGCTCTTTTGTTGTTGATTTGCTCACCGCTTTAGTCGCTACCATAAAAAGTCACAGACAGAGAACTTGTGTTTCTTGAAGAAATGAGATTTTTTTATATCAATTGGTTTCTACTCTTCCATATGGTTTTAGCTGGCACTCCTGCTTTACATCATTAAACTCATCGACATCTGAACCGAACCGAACCGTTTTCATAGGCGGTTTCTGTTTGATTCAGCAATTTCTAAAAAACACCAACACTGGATTAATTTTTTTAAAAATTGTAATGATATTGAGAAAATAATATCTGAATACAGTACTGTTCACCTCATCCAATGAAAAAACCAGGAAAATATTGGTTTATTTTGGACTGAAGTGCATAGTTACACCGAATCTGCAGACAACAAACCATTTTTGTACTTGGCTTCCATCGCCTTAATTGGTTCTTATCAAGGTCAATTTGGTAAAAACTAAATTGCGAAGTAAGCTTCATATTACCAAGTTAAATTCCATTTTGGCAATTAGGTTTGTCTTTAATAACTAAGAATTACATACATTTGTATATAATCAAATTTTAATTCTTTCCTCTAGGTTTAGATTACGTCGAAGCGGTGCGCGTTGCCAACACCATCAAGTTCCTGATAGTTGTTTTCGGCAAATCGGAACAAATGCTACCTATACCCAAGAAAAGGTAGCAGTCGACATAAAATTTGATGAAATTTTAAAACAAATATTGGAAAATGAAGATTAAAGTATATTTTTATTATATTATTAACAAAACAAAATTTGTCCTTTAAAAAAAAATCTGTCCGTTTTCTATCTTTTTTTCATGGGTCATATGTCCTTTATTTTTGAGGAGGCGTTGGCTACACTGGCCTACTAGATTGTTATATCTTATGCGTCGAACAGTGTGAACGCAGCCTTAGTCGGGATTTACACCATGAAGCAAACTTCACGAAGTTTTCTTAGTAGGCGTGAAATTTAGAGGAAATCTTTCAGACCTTTTTAACGAATAGTAAAGAAATACATATAAAGCTCTCGCCTACTAATAAAACTTCATGAAGTTTGCTTCATCATGTAAATCCCGTCTTAGTCAAAAAGCTGTAAAGAGAGAAAGAGAAAGATTTATATAGCTTACTTACTACAAGATAAAACTTAAAAATTAATTTACTAGCAACAAACGATTTTGGTAGACAAACATATGATATTACACATATCCTACCAGGACTTAAGTTTTTATACTCTGTACCAAAGAGTATACCGATACATTTGATTGTTCATTATTGGAGTCTAAGCTACTGAACAGATCTTCATAAAATTTTCACAGTTCATGTAGATCAGGAAAGAGTCATAGGCTATGTCGCAAGTTGAGAACCAGTTCGAAAGCCGTTTAAACCGATTCAAAAGTGGTTCATAGCTTTATCTTTTAAAGTTTTAAAATAATGAACTTGAAATTTGAGGTGTAGGTTGATTATGCGGAGTCAAATATTTCACTGGTTTGATACCGGTTCGAACCATCTGAATTTGAAATTTTATGAGTATGTAAAATATATAAAGATAGACATTTTACTTTTTCAAGACGGCTCAATAAAGCCGTGAACCCATGAATTTGAAATTTTGTGTGTTGTTTCGAAGCAGTTAAAATTAATATTCAACGAGAAGGCAAGCTAACTGCCATATAAACGGTCGGTCAAATAACTAGTTCTAGTGAGAAAACCTTTTATGTTTTCCATCTTAGCGTCACCAATCGTGGTTTATATTTGTTTTATATGTTTCCACACAATTCTGGAAAAATTTATCAAAATCAGATGACTATAGCATATAGCTGCCATTGGAACGATCGGTCTAAAAACTAGTTCTAATGAGAAAAACTTTTTTGTTATTAACGGATCGGTTGTTCAAAAACTGCAAGGGTATTTAAAACATCGGCGAAGCCGATGTTAGCCTTCTATTTTTTTATTCGTAGTTTAAGCCTGTCATGGGCATACAAATTCAAGCTCGTTTTTGAGAATATTGGGCACACTTTGAGCTTTTTATGCTTGGCCCAATCACATTAATCCTAATGTTCTCACTTCAATCCTTTGATGATATTTTTTCCCAATCTAAACATGCTTAAATTTAGTTTCAATATTGGGAATAATTCAATCTTTATGAGATTAAAAAAGTGAGATCAAATTAATCTTTTTCAGCTTGGCTTAAGAATATCCGAGCTTGCCCAGTTTTCAATACTGTTTCGGATTGATTTAAGCCCGTTTGGATTGATTTTTTTTTGTGTGGGATTCACGCGTTACAAGCTTCGGCTACGTCAACTTCCATGAAAAAAGAGGTTGTCAATATAGGTATTCACATCATTTGAACTTAATAGACTTAATATTTCTAGTGAATATTCGTTGGTTATCTCCTCGAGTGTTATGATGTATCTGCGAGATGAGGTTCGGGGATCAGGGGAGGCCGATAACATGTGGAAAAAAGTTAAAATTGGCTGTTACAGCCCCCATCGGGGCCAAGCCGAGCTTCTCTCAATCTCTTGGCTCGTGTGTCTTTAAATTTTCGCTTAAGAGAAAGGGACCTACAGTTTAACGCCGAAACCGAACGGCAAAGTTTTTGAGAAGTTTTTTCATGGCTACATACTCCACAACTGGCGCCAACAGCTGTAAAGGTGGTGACCTTGTTCGTAAAAGTTTTTAAAGAAAAACTTTTTCAATTAGATGTTCCGAGGCGGGATCGAACCCACAGCCTCCCGCACAGTAGGCACACACGCTACCCACTGAGCCACACAAGGAAAAGGAATGTTGAGATATTTTTCACGTGTTCGCATATCTATACCTTTAGTAGCGCTTGTTTTTAGATTCTTTGGCTTTTTCTGACAACTCTCCCATTGATAAAAGTTTTTGTAGTATAAGCTGCTTACATTTAATATTAAAATTAACATTTTATGTTAACAATAACATTTTATGTTATGTTATGTTCCCCGAGTAACGACGTCGGACAGGGCCGACTTTAACATACGCTCTCGTTTTAAGTTTGATTGTGAGGTATATTTTTTCTCCCTCATAGTAACCTTTGAGATTATTGTATTTTCTATTTCGAGAAGCTCTGTATTATATTTTAAAGAGAGCTTTCAACAACACAGATCAGACATAAAAAAATTTTTAGTTAAAAATTTTATTTGGAAATTTTTGCATATCAATATGGCTAGTGTGAACAGCAGCAACAGCGACAGCAACATTGCCAACGCCAATACCGAGGAAAATTCGTTGCCTTGTAAGTTTCCAGGTTTACCAGACACCATTCGTTTAATTATTTATTGCCTCGCTTAGCGGAATTGGACGATGAGCAGGATCACACTCGTCGCATCTGTATCTATTTACAAAATCTTCGCGATCGTCTCAAGGAGAACGTACAACAGCACACAGACTTGATCAAGTCATCGGTGAGTATCCTTAAGGAAGTGGGCGATATGTCCGCTACGCTGGCCTTGATGAACACCGGCTCCAATACGCAAACCAACAAGATAAAGCGTCTCATCATGGAGTTTGAGAGCGTTAGCTGTGAGAATGCTGGACCTCCAACTATTGGCGGCCTGAGACTTCCCAATGATCACGAGAAGCTGCGTGATCTGGTCGCTGATTTCGAGCGTCTTAACGAAACCCATCTGCTGCGCGAGAGTCTGATGAGTTTCAAGCGCGCCAAAGATTCATTTGAGAAAATTAGGAATTTTCTTGAATCGACCGACACAAACAACAGCGAACCGCCACGTACTTCGGAAGCACCCAGTCAATTGATCGGTAGCCCAAGCATTAATCGCAGCTTGCGCGAGAAAATCGAGGCCTTCAATAAGGTATTGGAGGCGGGCAAGACTACGCCACAGCACTTCGTCAACTGTTTCAGCAGCCATTGCAGCATAGAGGAGGCATTCACCACCGTGGCAGAAATAAAGACTGCTCATATCGGGTCACGTACCAACTCGGGTTATGAGGGCGATATCGACAGCGAGATTGATCAGCCGCCTAGGGAGTGTACGACTGAGGAGTGAATTATGAAATTATTTGGACTGGTTTACATTTATTTTATATTCGAATTAAAATTCGACTTATGTATGGGAATCAACGGAGCAATAAAACTGATTATGTGTTGAATATAAAATACAGAAGCATTTTTGAAAAAAAGAGGGTGCTGAAAATGGCTGAAAAAGTCTGAAAGGGGGGCAGTTTTTTCATCCGATCGACTTGAAACTCGATTGGAAAATAATAATAATACATGCTAATGTGATTTCAGTAGTTGAAAAGTTACTTATTATTCTTACCTAGGTAAGGTACAAGGATAATGCCAAAAACTATGCCTTGGTAAATTAAAAGGTAAAGGTACAAAAAGGTTTTTGATGTGAAACATCTTTAATTTCGGTACGATGATTTTAATAAAATCATTTTATAGTAGGGGTAAAATTCAATTTGGAAATAACGCATAACGCGTAACGCATAACGCATAACGCATAACGCATAACGCATAACGCATATTGCATATTGCATATTGTTCACTGGTATACACCAAGCAATGGCCTGGCCAACCGTGGCTACTTGCCCATGGCCATTTGTCAATGGACACTTGACCATGGCCACTTTACCAATCTGTAGAAGCAATGTTGAAGCGCAAGCAATCGCCTGGCCAATTGTGCCATTTCAATTAAATTTGGTAGTAGTAGTAGTTTAGCACAGCAGAGGAATCTGGGATCAGGGATCTGGGATCTTGGATCAGGAATTTGGGATCTGGGATTAGGGATTTGGAATGGGGGATCAGGGGTCTGGGATCAGGGATCTGGGCTCACGGATCTGGGCTCACGGATCTGGGATCTGGGCTCACGGATCTGGGATCAGGGATCTGGGCTCACGGATCTGGGATTGGGGGTCTGGGATCGGGGGTCTGGGATTAGGGATCAGAGATGTGGGATCAGGGATTTGGAATCAGGGATCTGGGACGAGGAATCAGGGATCTGGGACGTGGGTTCAGGGATCTAGGATCAGGGATGGAGCAACTGGGATTTGCGATGAGGGATCAGGGATCTGGGATCAAGGATTAGGGATCTGGGATGGGGGATCAGGGGTCTGGGATCAGGGGTCTGGGATCTTCGTATGGGGCTCAGGGATCGGGCGTCTGGTATCTGAGGTCAGGGATCTGGGACACTGCTTCCAACTCTGTTTTCCAAGCTAGCCGTGGCGTTTCCCACGGTATATATAAACTATTTCAATAAACATGTTTCACATCAAAGCCTCGTGAGTGTTAACCACACTCACACCTTTTTTTTTTTATAAAAATTAAAACGATTAAATTTTGTGTTTATTTAATATTATTTTTTCTAAAATTTTGTTCAACTTGGGGCAGAGATTAGTTTGTCGTTGGGGATATAATGCACTGCGACCAGTAATGATCTATTGTGCCCTGGGGCAGAGATAGCAAAATGGTATTACGTTTCGTTTTTACATACCATTACCAGGCCGTTTTCTTATCTTCATGTTTTAATAAATGGATATTAAGAAAATGTATGTTGCCAAATTTCAGGCCGCGTTTAATCAACACACATTTAGGCAATATACTTCTTAATATCCACCTAGATTTAAAAACATGAAGATGAGAAAACGGCCCTTAGTGTGTCTTTCATTCTGCTTAATTTTCTATTTCATGTATCCAAACAAGTGCATTATGCTTTCCAACTTTAAGCTATCTATGTGCCTCTTTTGACGATCCAGTTTCACAACTTCTAGCAAAACGAGAGCGTAAGTTGAAGTCGGCTCTGCTCGACTTCGCTATACCCGTTACTCAGGTTAAAGTTTATTTAAGAATATTTTATTAGATCACAACATGCCCAAATTGTGGGAGATATGAGTTTTTTTTCCAAATTGCGGGGGTGGCAACTCTACTATAGTTCATCTCATCGGGAAATGATGTATGGCGGATCGATAAGTAATCATAATTAAAATATATGTCTAGAAGGTTCGAATAAACTATCTCCAAAATTGTGGGAGATATGAGGTATTTTTCAAATTGCGGGGGCGGGAACTTTTCTATCGTTCAACTGATCAAGAAATGATGTAAGGCGGATCGTTAGATAATGATGGTTCAAATATATGTCTAAAAAGTTTAAACAATCTATTTTCAAAATTCTGGGAGATATGAGGTTTTTTCCAAATTGCTGGGGCGGGAACTTTTCTATTGTTCATCTGATCAAGAAATGATGTATGACGGATCGATAAGTAATGATGATTAAAATACATGTCTAGAAGGTTCGAACAATCTATTTTTAAAATTGTAGGAGATATGAGGTTTTTTTCATATTGCGGGGGCGGGCAAAAATTTAAAACAAACTTGATCTGCGTGCAGACAATACAAGTCTACACTGAAAAAATTGTAGCTCTAGCTCTTATAGTCTCTGAGATCTAGGTGTTAAAGAAAAACTAGAAAAAATGTCTAAAAAGCGGAACAACTTTTCTTTGTAAATGTAGACTCTCTAATTAAATGTAAAGGATTTCTTAGTCTTAGAAAAATCGTCTCTTAAATATAGAAATGTTAGAAAAATGTTAATATCAATTTAAGAATTGAAGTTTCTTAATTTTAAAGGAGTTTCGACCTCAAATTTAAAAATATTATTGCCTACTTTAGGAAAGTATTATTAAAACAACATTTAAAAAAAGATAATGTAAGGAAGCTCATGCAGATTTTATGTTTCCCACTGGCTTAGAGCATTTTTAGAACTGATATACCTCTTTGAGTAATTTACTAACGTTCTATGGGCTATATTGGACAGTAGTTTTTTCGTTTTTTTTCTAAGTTTAGGAAACGCAGACACAAGCGTTTAGCGAAATTGTTCGTCCAAAAATAAAAAGGCTAAAAATTGATATATTTAATAAAACGGTTTTTACGTTAATTAATTTTTTGGATTTTTTCTGACGTGACGTGACATTCGTACGATAAAATTTAAAAAAAAATATGAAAGAGACAAGTTAACAAATTTTTTTTATATTTTGGTAGTAATTCAATAGCACTTTATTTAGAACAAAAAATTACAAAAATCGACCCAGAGGATTCAAAGAAATCAGTAAAAATATGCCCTGGCGTGACGTTACTTAAAACGGAAGTGAGTTTTGACTTGGACTACAAAATTGCTTAACTCAGCGAATTGAGAAACTCTTTTGGTATGAAACTTTTTTCAGTAGTTTTTAGAATAATATAAGTTTATTTTCCAATTTACCAAATATAAATCTCATTTCTCGTTCTTTTTTTATTAGCTTCTTTATATCTGACGTGACGTTACTGACGTGACGTTACTTAAATTTAATTTGGCATATTTTAAGTGAAGAAAATTTTTCTTAAATTATTCAACGCAAATAAAAAATCAGTTTTATTTGTAGATTAAATTTTGCGAAAAGAGTGGAATTGCTCAATGACTCTGAGAGCTGTAAATCGAAAAGAGAAAATGCACTGGAAAACTGGCCAAAAGGTAAATTTCTACTTTCTTGCCCGATATATCGCTATCTGTACAAAGGGAAGCTTGAAACTCATTAATTAACAATAATTTGCATATTTACTTTTTCTAAATCAAGTAAGAAACAACTTTTAACGAACTTTTAATTTTTCGGTCTTGGTAGAAATGCCCATATAACAAATTATTCTTGTACCGGTACGTACCGGTATACCGAAATAAAAAATTTTCTTTTCGTGTCGGAACCGAATAACCTAAAAACCAAAATAGAACCATTAACCGTTATTCTCATTTCGGTACCTACACGCACCGATGTTCGTTTTGGGATTATCCCTGGTTACCATAATTCTCACTGAAGTTAAAGTACCTAGTATTTTCTCTTTTGAGAAGGTAAATGAAAACTTGGACCTAGGTAAGGTAAAGGGTACTCGAATTTTTAAATACCTAGATACTCCCACACACTGCATATACCACGCCACAACTTCTTATAAAATAACAAATTTCCGCATGTTTGGTGTTTAGGTCTAAAACTGAATTGTCGCCTCGGCATAAAAATGCATTGTCTTTACCGAGAAGAAGAAGCCTCCTTTTTTTGTTTTTCGCCGTTCATGGCAAGGTTCTAATCGTGTACGTATAGTGCTGCAACTAAAAACCCGGTCTGCGCCCATCTCGGATTTGAAGAAACCTTTACCGGACCAGTATAAGAATTAATCATAAGCGGCATCATATAACAAACTTTTAAGTTTTAATTTCTTATAAGAAGGCAACCGCCAAACTGGTTTCTGGTCGAAAACATTTTTTATACCCGTTACTCGTAGAGTAAAAAGGGGATACTAAGTTCGTGCAAATGTATGTAACAGGCAGAAGGAAGCTTTTCCGACCCCATAAAGTATATATATTCTTGATCAGCATCAATAGTCGAGTCGATATAGACATGTCCGTCTGTCCGTCCGTCCGTCCGTCCGTCTGTTTGAACACCTTGATCTCAGAGACTATAAAAGCTAGAGCTACCATTTTTTCAGTGTAGACTTGTATCTTCTGCACGCAGATCAAGTTTGTTTCAAATTTTTGCCACGCCCCCACCCGCCCCCGCAATATTAAAAAAACCCCATATCTACCACAATTTTGAAAATAGATTATTAGAACCTTATAGACATATATTTGAATCATCATTACCCATACATTATTTCTTGATCAGATGAACTATAGAAAGGTTCCCGCCCCCGCAATTTTAAAAATACCTTATATCTCTCACAATTTTTAAAATAGATTGTTTGAACCTTCTAGACATATATTTTAATCATCATTACTTATCAATCCGCGATACATCAATTCTTGATCAGATGTACGATAGTAGAGTTGCCAGTTCTACAATCGGTGTAGAATAACTAAAGCTATAGCAAAAAATGTAAAAAAAAAAATTGAAAAATTCTTCGAAAATCATTTTCACTACTGAAAAATTGGATAACATATTTTTCGATTAATGGAATCCCCTGGAATTAAAAATATCGGTTTCGACCAAAAGCAAGAAAAAAAGGTGAAAATTGATTTCAGTTCATTGACTAGCAGCATTAGATTAATCTGGAATTTGTTCATATGCTGTCTTAAAACTAACTTGTCCAAATTGGACAAAGATTACTTTATTTGAGTGCTTTGATGGGAATTTTAATCAGGGATTCAAACCGAATCGTATTTCGGTTCCGGTTCTGGTACGTACCTCGATTTTTAAAATCCTTTAAATCCAAAGATATGACAAAGTGGGTAGCAACCTACACATACGTACGGTAGTATTCGAACTTTATTCAGCAGATTCCAAAATTTTGGCAGTTGAGGCCACTGTGCAATGTTTTGGTTCTAAAATAACGGTTCTCGAATACCGGTTTTAAAATAGGGTAAAATATCCCATAAAACCAAGAGTTATTTTTTTGCCAATTGCTGCCAACTTGTCGCGCACGAAATTGCGTCGTTTTGGAAAGAATAAAAATATCACCGAAGCAGACATCAGCAAAAACAAAATACACGCAGTGTGTGTTACTGAGACTTGGGCAGACAAACGTCTGCTCGCTTCGAGCCTCGCTTATAAGGGTTGTTTTTCTTTTCTTTCTGTTGCCCCCAAACTCAATTTTCATGCCCACCACTGTTTTAAAAGCATTTCTGAAGCAGTCCCAGGAATCAACCATTAAAAAAAAAAGCCTTGTTTACATCATTAACTATTGTCTATATTACAAAAATATCACTCTATAAACTACAGTAAAATCATCTATAAAAAGAATACCAAAATCCTTCATCTCAGCATGTGGACTCGGCTGCCTGGAAATATGTTGTATAGTTGATAGCGAAGAAAATCGATACGGCTCCAATGGTCGAGCCCAGCTGTGTGATAGCTCCAACCCAGACCAGCGATTGTCCGCCTTGGGAACGCATCACCGTGGTAATACCCAGCTTGGTGTAGCTAACTATGCCCACCAATAAGGTCCAGGCAATTACTACCAGAACGGCCCCTATGGTCTCATTGTACAGCGGGGGAAAGGGACTTAATACGGCCGTCGTGAACACATAGCTGGTCAGCAGGGCAGCCAAAATCGAGAGCACCGAGATGATCCTTAGCGAAGTAAAATGCAGGAACATGGCCATGAAACAGGCCACCGGATTGGCAATCACACTCAGTGTGGCTGCCAAATGATAGGCACGCGTGCCATAGGGAGCACTCGAATAGGATTGAATGCTGCCAAAGATACCGTTGCTGAAGAATGAGATGGCTCCCATGAGTAGCAGTAAAGCGGTATACTGACCACGACTTAGTTGCTGGGACTGCGTCTGATTCGGACTCTCATCGTAAACATACTTATTGCCCTCGCTGACCGTGACCTGGGCATATTCCCTTCGTGCCAGTGGCAGGGCATTGAGCAGCGTGTAACCTACATAGCTAAGCACCATCAGTCCGAATAGAATGAGAAAGAAGACCTTGGTGTTGAACAGCGGTGGTTGTTTCTGTGGCTCATAAACCTCCTCGCCGGTCTCCGTCACATTGACCAGCACGCACTGATTGGTTCCGCCTATGCCTTGAATGAGTGCCGTAACACTTGGTAACAGACCACTCAAGCCTTCGCCTATGAAATAGGTAACCATATACTGCTCCTTGAAGCGTCCCATATAGGGCATAAAGAGCACCGAACTGGTACAGGCATTGAGAGCCGTGAAGATGGTCAGCACGAAAAGTGCCACACTATGATCCGCGCCAGCCACTGATGCGGTCCGGTTATAGAAGAATGCGGTGCACAGACATGACAGGGCGCCCACCATTAGTACTCCATAAATGGTCCAGCCATCGTTAAGCTTGCGTGGCGAATACTTCTGAATTGCCGTGTACAGCAACGGTCCCAAATTACCAATCTGCACCATCACACTCAGATAGGAGGGTAGACTCCAGCCCTCGGGAGCCTCATCGACCAGTAGGGGCAATTGTATAAAGGTACCATTGACGCCCAACCAAGTGCCGATGCCAAAGCAAATTGCCAGCAGATCGACAATTAGGCTGCGATTTTTGAATACTCCGCCATATTTGTGTTCCATCTTCTTGCTGATGGTGCGCCAACTTAGGAATACACTTAGTTCACTGTCGCTGGGTTCGTTGACGATGCATCTGCCATGGGAGATAAGATAAAAACAAAAACATAAATTAGAACTCGCATTGTAAAATTTTGTGGTTTTAACTGCTGATTACAAATATTTGAATGGGCTTGAAAAAAACTCTTACATATTTTACAGAAAGCTAATGGGGAAAACATAAACAAATGCGTTTGGTTAAACCATCAAACATGGTTACAAGGGGACCCAAAGCAAAACCATTTTAACCCATAAATCTCAAGCAGAACATTGAACCCATTTAAAGGGGATTACATTTCATGTAAGATAACGATTGTGGTTTTATTTGTTTTGAGGTCTGCTGGTAATTTTGTTTTTGCAAACGAGTTTCTCGAACAAAAAACACTTGTGAATGTTAGATTAAAATAATTTTTGTATACTGTAGGCGCTTTCCAAACAGATGGATCCCTGATATAAATTTCGGTAGTCCAAAGTTAGCTATCAGCTTTTTTCATACTCGTTACTCGTAGTGTAATTTCGACTGTGCTGAAGTTTTCATAAACTTGCAAAAGCTCACTCCATCTGATTTAACCGATAGAATATATATAGTATTTAGATGTCAGATATTTATAAATTTAAAATCTTTAAGAATCTGATTTTTGACTTCAAAAATTGTTACCGACGCACTTGGTACTTGCAGGCAGATCGCCTCGCAGTTTTCGAACCTTTAAGTCAAATCGCTCACTTAATTCAACAACGGCATAACTCAAAAAACACGGTTTTTTAGTTCATGATGCAGAATTACTCGTTCTTTCGAAATCTATTTTGTGTCAAATTTTCTTACAGCTATCTTTTTTACTCTTCGCGTAAAAGCGACTTATCTAAGTTCTGATATCTCACTTATGACACTTAAATTAATTTATTTTGGCAACAAAAAGTTTGTTACGTTTCATTTCACTAAAAACTAGGGATGTCGGATATTTGAAAATTGTCTATATCGATAGTTTTCCGATATTGAAAAAGTATCATTTTATTATTGATATTTAGTTGAAAAAATAATCGATGTTATCGGTATTTTTAACAAAAAAACTTTTTAACTTTAAACTTCAATAAACTATAATTCGAAAAGATCTGATTTGAGGACATTTCCCTTTATATTTGTCCAACAACTTTTTAAATCGTTTAAAAATCCCAATATCAGGTCCACAGGCGGCAACTCTACTATAGCTCATCTGATCGGGAAATAATGTATGGCGGATCGATAAGTGATGATGATTAAAATATATGTCTAGAGTGTTCGAATAATCTATCTTCAATATTGTGGGAGATATGAGATATTTCCCAAATTGCGGGGGTGGCAACTCTACCATCGTACATCTGATCGGGAATTGATGTATGGCGGATCGATTGGTAATGTTGATTAAAATATATGTCTGGAAGGTCCGAACAATCTATTTGGTAAATGTCTAGTATAGCGGCCTACTCTCAGAAAATTCCAAAAAAAATTTCCTCGATGGACCGCGAATTATGAAGAATTTTCATGCAGAAAAAACGCGGGGGTCATCCATGGTTTCTTTTTAAACGAATTTTGAAAATTTGATTTTTTACCTAATAAAACATATTGTGTTTTGAGCAATGTGTCAAATTTAATTCAAATTTAATTGAATTTTTATTGTTCATTCAATAATTCTAATCTAAGCATCTAGTGCACGAATTGCAATTTTACGGTGTCGAAATTTTTGTCTTTGACGAATATTGAGTATTTAAAGCGTCACAAATGTTTACTACAAGAAAAAATGTGGAAATTGTTCTGCTGACTGTAAGATAGCGTAAAAGATGGCGGCAAACTATTCTTTCGGTGCCGTAAACAGTTGACTGCTACAACCATGGGCAATAAAAAAAATTCAAGAAACAGTGCAATTTCAATGAAAGTATCCGCAAAAATACCTTTTTTTCTACAAGAAACGGTGAACCATTCTCAAAATTTTGTGGATCCCCTACACAAGCACACACACAAAATAGAAAGGCTGTGGCGGGACGTGAAGGCCGAGTTGCCTCATTTTGGCCGAAAAAAAAATTCACTATCCAGGATATTTGGCCAAGTTTATGTTTTATATACGATTCCCAAGTCACAAGGATAGGATCCATAACATCTTCCTGGCTATTGGTCAGTTATATAATCCCGAAAAAGAAAACATCGTTAATGATATTTATTTTGCTGAGGTGAGTAATGGAAAATGTGCGCCGCAGGCAAGAATTTTTTTTCAAAAAATCGCGCGATTTTTTGAAAAAAAATTTTACTTTATTGGGTACAATAAAATATTCATCGATGGATCGCGAATTATGAACATAAAATATTAATTCATAGGAGGAAGAGGAAGTGCACGGGGAAGACGACAGTGGATTAGGCCCTTCCCAAGGGGAAACCACGTTAGAAAAACGCGCCTTGAATTTTACCTCAATAGGTGGCGTGGAAAAGAGTTCAAAACAGATCAAATAGGTGTAAAGATTTCCTCACTTTCGCATTGAAATTCAAGCAATGTTCCCCTGAGTCATAGGAAAATAATATTTTAATATATTTATTTGAAAAAACAAACAGAAATCGAAAAGCATATGTGATCAAGCATGTATTTGTATGAGCAAAAATTACAACTTTAAAATTCGTTTAAAAAAGAAACCACGGATGACCCCCGCGTTTTTCTGCTGAAAATTCTTCATAATTCGCGATCTATCGAAGGAAATTTTTTTGGAATTTTCTGAGAGTAGGCCGTATACTAGACAATTACCATCTATTTTAAAAATTGTGGGAGATATGAGGTATTTTTCAAATTGCGGGGGAGGGCAACTCTACTATCGTTTATCTGATCAAAAAATGATGTATGGCGAAACGATAGGTAATGTTGATTCAAATATATGTCTAGAAGGTTCTAACAATCTATTTTCAAAATTGAGGGAGATATGTGGTTTTTTTCATATTGTGGGGGCGGGAGGGGGCGTGGCAAAAATTTGAAACAAACTTGATCTGCGTGCAGAAGATACAAGTCTACACTGAAAAAATGGTAGCTCTAGCTCTATTTTGTCTGTATTTGATCTATTTGGTCTGTTTGTCTGTTCATACAGACGGACGGACAGACGGACGGACGGACGGGCGGGCGGACGGACGGACGGACAGACGGACATGTCTATATCGACTCGGCTATTGATCAATAATATATATACTTTATGGGGTCGGAAAAGCTTCCTTCCGCCTGTTACATACATTTGCATTACTTAGTATACCTTTTTTACTCTACGAGTAACGGGTATAAAAATACCTCATATCTCCCACAATTCTGAAAATAGATTGTTCAAACCTTCTAGACATATATTTTTATCATCATTACTTATCAATCCGACATACATTAATTCCCGATCAGATGTACGATAGTAGAGTTGCTACCCCCGCATTTTGGAAAATACCTCATATCTCCCACAATTTGGGCATGTAGTGATCTAATAAAATATTCTTAAATAAACCTTACCCTGAGTAATGAGTATATCGAAGTCGAGCAGGGCCGACTTCAACTTACGCTCCCGTTTCTAGTTGGTATGCTTGCCTTTCAAGACATGACGAAATCCAAGATCTGCCAAAACATTATTGGTTATCTTTTTAAAATTGATGGAATTCTTGAATTGACGGAACTGTCGTTTGATTTCATCTTGAGATTTTTTCTAAAATATGTATACGGATATCCTCAACCGGAAATAAAATATTTCACAAAAATATCAGTTGGCCCTCCTTGAAAAAGACAAAAAACCATTAAAAATTGCAAAAACCCTACTAAAGAACTAATTTTTTTGATCCTCTTTTTTTCTCTGAAAATATTAAATTCACAATTTGGTTCGCTTAAATCGGATGTACCGTTGTGACGCAATAACTTTTTAAAGTTTTATGTTCTTTTTCGTTTATATCGCGATCTATTAGTGGTGGGAATCTCAAAAAATAAGGTTATAGTATTTTTTGTTAAAACACAAGAAAAATTGGGTGGCTGATTTCGAATGACCCATATAACCTTATAGGGTCGGAAATGTTTCATTTTGTCTGTTACATACATTTGTACAACTTCATGATACCCTCTTTATCCATTATTATGGGGGGTATAATAAGAGCTCGATGGAAAACGGCAGGTGGAATTTTTCATTTTTAATTTCGTGGGCGGAAGGGGGCATTTTGGGCTACGAGTATCGGGCATAATTATAGCATTCTTATGATTTGTCCGGAGTATTATGTTATAAAAGCATTCAATGTTATGGATTCAGGGAATCAAACCGAATCGAATTTCGGTTCCGCTTCTGGTACGTACCAGAACTACTGTTTCGGTAAAAGGTTCTGTTTAGGTTCTAGTTCATTTCGGTATTCCGGTTCCGTATCGGTACCTTGGTTTTTATTTCGGTATACCGGTACGTACCGGTATGTACCGGTATAATTTAAAAATCCGTTAAACCGAAGATATAATAAAACGGGTAGCAACCTACACAACAGAATCTAGTTATAAAAAATGGAAATTAAACACAATAAACTGTATCCCAGATGGAATGACGGAATGTGAAACGTTCAGATAACGTTACCGATCACAATTTAACCCTACTCTTAGGTTAAGCCCATTTGGTTCAATTATTAATTCGTTTCCATTGTAAATGCAAAAATGAAGGACAAATTAAAAATATTTGGAAATTATTGAACCAAAATAGATGCAAAGAATAAGATAAAATTGTTATTTATATTGAAAATTTCATTATATACCAGATGGTCCCTTAACCTAAACTTTGAAAGTTTTTTCTAACGTTTACCCTGAGGAAATCCCTGATTGAAGCAATAAAACTGAAATAATAAAAAAAACTCAGAGCCGAAACCGTACCGGAACAATGTTTCGGTTCTTTTCGGTTCCAAAAATAAAGGTTCCGAAATACCGGTTCTGAAAAAATAAATACGGTTCTGAGTTTCAATTGGTTCTTTTTGGCATACGGTTCCGGTTTGGGTTCCGGTTTGACACCCTGGATGGATTAATATAAATATATCTTAAAGCGTTACGTCATTGTTGGGTCCAAAGAATTATGCCGCTAAAAAAAGCTTTTTTAAAAAATGCTGATCTCTAGTTTTGGGACAATCAATTTCGATACGCTTTCCTGTGGCTACCAATGTTAGTTTAAAATAATCAAAAATCAGTTTTTTTATATTAAAAATCGACACAGAACCGCTATAACCGTTTCGGTATGTTTCCAGTTTTTTTTTCGACTACAAAAAGAACGGAAAAACGGTTTTAGATTCTCAAAAAATGTTCAAAATCTGTTCCATCTACAGTGTTTTTATCACTGAGGAATGCTTAATAAATAATTGTTTTGATTGCAGTAGCAGTCCGATATCTAAATAGCAGCTCCAATATTTACGGACAAACTTTTACTATTTTTTCACCGGTTTTATTTGTAAATGGTGACTCGACATTAAAGTTGAATAAACAACAATTAACTTGCTGACACATCAATATGTGTAAGTGGTTTGGCCATTTGAGCGCATAACTCTGATTGAAAATTAATTCCATGGTATATCCAAGCCAAATGGTACACTTGACATTTAATCAGCCAATTTAATAGAATCGTGAGTGTCGGCAGTGCTGGAAGAGCTGAAGTGGAGGCCGGCATAGGGGTGTCTACACGTATTTCTCAATGGCAGATAAGAATCGTACAGGTTTATGGTAGGCGTCGGAGTCACTTTATAATCCAAAATTTTGGAGCTACCCTCGTGGCGGACTAATTAAGAGAGAGCTACGCAAACCGGTTTCGAATTATAAACTTACCTGCCGTTATCCGCTGGGTTGTCCAACGTTGAAATCCCAGCGTACACTGAGCCGCCGCCATTGCCAGACATGACACCGGTGAGGGTATCTGGTGTTAGTTATTTTCTAATTAATTTATGATCAATATATGTGACGTTGCTGAGATTAGATATTTGCTTGTCCAGAGGGTCCAGTGTGGCACTACTAGGCCCACCCCCTTCGACAATGGGATGGAATTGTGTTAAAGTAGTAGCTGGAACATTGACTGTCAAATTCCAACAATTAAAATAGCGTGATTTAATTGTCTCCAATTTTGTTGATTGATTTCTACTGGGTTATGCAATGTGGCAAGAGGCAGCGTTGGGGAAATGCACATAAATTAAATATAAACAGACGGCGGCTGGGTAGAAGCACGTCCAGCTTTGTAGAATAATGTGGGCCATTTGAAAATGGACAACGGAACACGAAGCGTCTTCAGTGCAACCAACACCATAAATAACAATTCACATTGGGAGAATATCAACACACATATGTATTTTGACAGAAAACAGCTGTTGAACTTTGTTTTGAGGCACCAGCGAGAGAGAGCACAGCCAAGCGCATGTGCTCCGCAGAGAAACGGAGAGAGAGTGCCCAAACATATTTTTGTTTTTGTGTCTTTTTTATTGCTTATGAAACGTTATCGTTGCCAATTGAAATGTGTATGGTAATATATGCCCCAATCCCTAACCAGAAAATGCCTACCGGTGAATTAATGATTACGCTACAGTCAGCTGTGAGTTTGGCCCATAACATCAGCTTCAAGCTTAGTTGGAGCAAAGCTGCTGATACCAGCGTTTGCTTTCCCGGCAGCGTGAATTGGTGCACAAGGGACAGCGCATCAGGAATTTTGGATTTACCGTCTGCTCCGACTTCAAATGCTCGGCCACAATGCTACTCAGGGCATCTATAAATATGGGATGATCATTTGGTGCGGCAGCACGACGTATCTCTTCCACGCCCACCTCCTTGGCCAATTCATCACAGTACTCTATGTCCAGTTCGTGAAGGGTTTCTATATGTTCATTAACAAAGGCAATGGGTACCAGTATAAAGTTCTTCAGGCCCTGCTTGACGTAGCCCTGTGGGAAAACCGAAAAATTACAATTAAATTAAACTTTAAGGGTGACAGTTCTTACCTTAATGGCATCATCAGTGGCGGGAGCCAGCCATGGCAACGGTCCCACCTTGGACTGCCAGGCCAGGCTATAGGGATTGGTTTGACCCAGCTCCTGCATGACCATATGCACACTAGCTCCTATTTCGGAGGGATAGGCATCGCCTCGATTTACCGCCTTGAGTGGCAACGAGTGAGCTGTGAACAGTATGACGACATCATTACGTTTCGTTTCCACAAATTTGGCCAGCTCTTCGCGTATGCGCTGGGCAATGGTCTTGATGAGCAGGGGATGGGTGCCCCAGCGATCGATAATGCTCCATTTGATGTCGGCAGGTACAGTGCTGAAGGGGTAGAGGTTTTTGCTAGGAATCTTCAGATTACATATTCAACTCACTTGCTGCGATAGTGGGTGAAAATAGAGTTGAAGCTGGAGCCGGATGTGGCACAGCTGTACTGTGGATACTGTGAGAACAGCACCACACGTTCAGGCTTGTCACTAAAAGTACAGAACAATTGTAAGATAAATTGATTAGAGCTTATTGTTAGCTCACCTCTCGATCTGCGCCAGCGTGTCCTCCGTCAAGGGATTCACATAGCGAAAGCCCACATAATGTTTATGCGGTGCTGTCGCTGGCGACACCTTGTCCAACTGCTCGCACATTAGCTGACCCTGCAGTTCGGTCCACTTGAGTATGGGCGAGCCGCCTCCAATCTCTTTGTACTTTTTCTGCACCTCTGGCGTGCGGCGCTGAGCAATCCACGGTCCCAATCGACTCTGCACCGGCAGCTGTATCATATCACGATCTGTCATTATCCTTAGCAAATAGTCGTGCACCTGATCTGTGTGCGTGGGTCCACCCATATTTAACATGAGGATCGCAGTCTTGGGTGATTGTTGGCTAAGATGTCTATAGCTGGTCGAGGCAAATTTAACGCCATTGCCTAAAGAAATGTTTGGTAAGACAATAAAGTGGATTTGCTTAGTATTTGAATAATTATTTACCAGCCAGTTTGTATAGATTTCTATTATGCAAAAACATGTTCATTGACATAAATAAATATATTGCACATTACAGCCGGGTATCGATGGTTGTTATCGATAGCACGAAGTAACTGCAATATGTAACGAGTCGCAACTTAAGTGGCTACTTTTATTAAATAGTTTGAATAAAACTAAATATTAATCTGTAGTGATCTGAGACATTTGGTCATGGTTTTGCTCCTCCATCACAGTCAGTGAGTTTATGAAATCCTTGAACGAAGAGAAGTTAATCATAAGTAAACAGAATGTAATGTTAGCATGATAACAGCTTTATGTTAACATTTCGGTTAATTCATTTGAAATTTAAATTTTTAGCGGCAAACATCGAATTTTAAATTAAATTACTTGCATGAGTTATCGTTAAGTCCTTGGCGGGCCAGGGAGTACTTAAGCATGGCTTCAATCACGTTTTTGAGGCTATTGTACGCAGTTCAAGCCTTTTATGCTTGGCCCAAGCCTCTCGAACTCAAATCATTCCAAATGTTCTCACTTCAATCCTATTTGAGATCACATATGGTAAATAAGGTCGAGAAAGCCGAGCGTTCTCTATGTTTTTTTTTGATCCAAAGCCGAGAGACCGACAAACAGTAAAATATAAGTAGCATCTTAGATGTGTTGCAACAACCGTGTGCGATGGAGTAGCTCGTTAAGATGCGATGCAATTCTTTTTTAGTGCAAAAGTTCTGGACTCGATTCACAGACAAAACTAAGCAAAGTTGACAACACAAATTTTTATAATTTTTAGAATTTCATAAGACTTTAATGAACCTAGAATATAACATGAGATGGCCATGGAATAAGGGGGAAAGCAAGCCGAATATCCAGCGTTTGCCCTATTCGAACCCCACTCCTTGAACTACTGCCTCTGCTTACTATAACCCCAACCACCCTTGGGGTGATCCTACATTAGATAAGTTTTTTCTTATTTTCAAACTTAAACATGTTAGAAGCGATCCTGGTTTGGGATTATATTAGGGTTTAATAATGGGCTTACATCAATCTTAATGAGATAACCGCCGCACAAATGTTATCTTTTCAGCAGAGATTAAAACCGAAACGAATAACGGGAATGGTATCGGTAACTGATTTTGCCTAATGCTATAATTCTGATACAATTTTATAAGAGTTATATCGGTTACGTAACGATTAAATATAGCTGGCGGTCCAAGCCATTAGCGATAACATAATCGTTATTCGATTCGGTTTTAATCTCAGCTTTCAGTTTTAATAAAAGTGAGATCAAATCAATTTGTTCTGATCGGCTTAAGAATATCCAAAATTTTGACGTTCTAAAAGCAAGACAAAATGTGCTTAATTTTGCTTTTGCATTCAACCACCATACACTAAATTTAAGCAGGTTCGTAGCGTGTGCGACTATGCATTGCTCTGAGATGTATACTATGTTTAAGCTCACAAAATTTACCATGATAAATGCCCATAAAAGTATGCAAACTTTATTTGCTCTCATAATTATCAAATAGAACGAGTAATTATCAATTTTCACTGTGCATTCGTTCTTATTGTCGGAGCAGGTATAGTTATACGAAATAAATTAGTGTTAAGACAAATATTAAAGAAAAAAGTTCTTTAATTATTCCTATTCATGAACATAGCATTCTTTGAAGGGCATTTATCATGATCAATTTTGTGTTTATAAACGAGGTAGTATTTCCGTTCGTGTTCGGCGCAAGGTTCCAAATTTGATTTACCAAAGAAAGCATAGCTGACTTTAAAAGTTTTTCCTTAGTATTCCATTAAGAAATAAATTACCCAAAACATTTATTCGTTCTGAAACTGTAAAGAAATGTGCGATTGCAACGGATTAAGGTAGGCTTAGGCACCAGCATATTCAGCACTTCAGAGATTATGAATTCGTATTTTGAGAACAAGCGTGCTTGATAGACGCCAACGAATGATTAATGATTTGGAACCTTTATGACGGACTTTTTTTTCTGTGTAACTAAAGCTAGGAATAGAGATGTGGGACTAGACATCAAATAGAATCTTTTCCGAAGCTATAGGGTACAAGTATGAGGGTTGGCCAAGTTCAAAGAAGTTAAAAAAATTCCAAATTTCTTTATCAAGCTCACAAACACCTACGCTAAAACAGAAATTCTGATTTTCCAAAGTATTTAGCAATATTTTAAGAACCGGACATCTGTCTTACAACTGTTCTAAGTCCTCGCATTCGTTTACTTTTTGGCACATTCCTCAAACGCTTCTTAAAAATAATCAATATAAAATTTACACTTTATAATGAAGATCCTTTTCCTTAAACGCAAGTTTGATAATCGGCTCCAAAAAAAAGGATCGTGTGGATTTGTGCAAAGAAATTTTTAAAAAATATAATCACGGTGTTTATATGCTTATGAGCCCGAAACAAAACAGCAAAACAGCCAAATCCAACGAAAGTCGTTCGTGGAAGAAGCACTTCGAAGCAAATGGTCGCCTGTTTCTTCGGTAAAACTGGTCATGTGCTGACTGTTTCGGTTGAGCAATGTATGACGGTCAATTCTGAGTGGTACACCACAATTTGTTTGCCTGAAGTCTTCGGAGAAATTCGAAAAACGAACAAGAGAAAACAAATCATTTTGCACCCTAACAATGAGAGCTCTCACACATCTGCTTATACCAGCGCCTTTTTGACCGCCCAAAACGTCGAATTGATGGGTCATCCGCCGTTCAGCCCTGACTTGGCACCCAATGACTTCTTTTTATTCCCGCACATCAAGGGAAAAATGCTTGGTCAACGCTTTTCGTCGCCAGAAGATGCTGTTGAAGAGTTAAAAAACCATGTTTTGGAGGTGTCTCAATCGGAGTGGAAAAAGTGCTTCGACAATTGGTTTGAGCGCAAAAGTGTATAAATCTTGCTGGAGAATACTTTGAAAAACCATAAAAACATTCTTGATCATAATTATATTCGAAATCATAAATATATAAATATTCGCGTTTTCATTATTAGGCCAGAAATATATATAGCAACCTACGTATTTATGCACACAACAAAATGTTGAAATTTCAAAAAAATGCCTAGTTTACTATCCCGGAATTGTGAAGGTGAGCAGTAGGGGCCACGGTCTAGTAATGAATCTCCAGATCTGATTTCAATTAATAAATCGGACTTTTCAACTGATTTTGTCTCCCAAAAGCAGGCTATAAAATTTATTTCAGGCTCTTGTGGTGTCCTCGTTATACGACTTTGTCCGTCAACTATAGTTCAGTGGATCTCGAATGCTACAAGCGTTAAGCAAACAGGTAATCCCCCATGTATTACAGACCATTTAAATCAGATGGAATCGCGATCCGTATCATAGTTTTTAGGATGTCGCTCATAAAGTTGGTATTTATGTTGGATTTTTCGGGTATTTTTCGCTTTGCCGTCGGCGGCCACACTCGTTACAACGGTACAATTCGGGCCAGTCGTGCATTTTCCCTCCTGGTCGCTGTGCATTTCGCTCTCATCTCTCATTGCGAGTGTTTCATTGCTAGTCATTCAGTGTATAAATTTTGATGAGCAATTAAACAATATAAATGTAATTCAAAAGTGTTTTAAACTACCGTAAGGTGTGGAAACTTGAAATATAATTAATACCAATTGAAACAAAAGTGCCGTGAGACAAATAATAGAGCAGGATATCAAAACGGCAAACGATATAGCAAAGTAGAAAAAAAAGCACGTAGGAGAGAGGGACAGAGTGCATGGTGGTGGGTGTTGGTGTTATCGCTTATAGCCAGCAGCAGCGACTTGCTCCAAATTTACAAGACCTGCGCAGTGAGAGCAAGCGGCTCTGCTTTGCAGTTTGTGAGCGTGTGTATGTGTGTGACTGTGTGCAGCAGCAGCCCCCAAAACAGGATATTTTATTATACTGAAATTCATACTGAAATCCATACGCGCACACATACACTCACACACACACACACACGCGTAACGTAGGAGTAGCGCAGGAAATTCGCATATTCAGGCCAAAAGCATCGGCGTCTGTAGTAAAACGCGCTCATAAGCAAAAGCTTCGCACTGCCATTCGGACGCATTCCGTTGCTTGCTCACACATGCACACGCACACACACAATCAGTCACTCACCCACTCACTCACACTCTCTCTCATATACACGCGCAAAAATCAATTAGAGGCAAAGAAAGTTACAACAACAACAACAACGCCAAAAAGTAATAAAGTTCTATGAATCTCACATCCAGCAAACATGTTTAAATTAATTGTGCAATGTGCAAAAAAAGCTCACAAGCTACGCAAAAAATGCCGCAGTAAAAACATCGCCAACCCATCATCATCGGCTGGGGCGAGAAAAATGTGAAACGGTCAACACGTCGAGTGCAAAGTGCAAGGATGCGTCCTACCCATGCCATTGACCACCGAACCAGCAATTTGTCTCTAACTCCGACGCCCAAGCCGGCAACTACGTCTACGTAGCCCCAGCCTCGCAGTCCCATATCAACTTGGTCGCCAACACGTTGTCACTGCCGGACCCGGACCCGGTTCCCCACCCCCCGTTCACGTTTACGTTGACGCCGGAAGCGCTGCAGCAGCTTCAGCGGAAATTAAAGCAAATCGAAGCCGAAACGACAAAAAAAAAAAAAAGGAGACAAGGACAGAGAAGCGGAGAGGGACATTACAACTCGGCACATTTACGGCCGGTAACTGCATCTCCCCACCCCCCTCCACTTGGATGTTGTCATTGCAATTTGTGATTTCATGTTTTCATAACTTGGCGCGGATTAGACAAACGTCAGCAGCACAGGCATCCTCTTCAGCTCAGCGCATCCTGTTCAAACCTGCAGGTGAGTGGACCCAACGGGGAGCCCAAAGCGCTTGAGTAGGATATTATTAAAAGGGAAGCAAAAGCCAGCGTTAAACGTGAAGTGAACGTTTTGAAGCTTCTTACCATTGAAAGCGAAATAATGAAGGAATGGAATTGTCGTAGTTGACAAATACACTCGGACAATGGTATTTGTTTGTCCGTGTGTGTGTGTGTGTGGACAATTTGAAAGTGGTTATTGAAGTGGGCACCTTAATGATGTCCCCTGAAGTGGTGCACAAACAAAGGACCATTACATCCTTTAATCCATTTGATTTCAATTCAATTTAAAAGTCTTTCTTATTGAGTATCACCATAACCCATCAATCGGAACTTGTGATAATCGGCGCATGCAGTTTTGGCTTTTTACTTCCAGCTTGTCGAATTCCGATTTCGAAAGTCCCATTTTTTTTTGGGTAACTATAAAAATCGACTATGGGGTTTTGTTTTGAATACACTTAGCTATCTTAATCCAAAATTTCGACTAGAAAACATCATCAACTTGCTTATCCTGCTAAGAAATCAAATGTAAGCTTTATCTGTCGTAATCAAACTTTTGTGTGAATATCTTGATTATTTGAACTCAATAAGTAAAAGTAAGTAACTGGAAAATTGTCAGATACGCATTTTTTTATCCGTTAAGCTACGGTCCCACAGGCTAATAATTTGCGAAAATTTTGATGAAAATTTATCTGAATAGGCCAAAATAGAGAATTTTTTGGCACTTAGCTTCAGTTTTAAGTCCTGTAAAATCTAAGGTATTGGCGGTTCAGACAAGTATTTATTTAATATATTTGGGAAAATTATTCGCTTGTGGGACCTTAGCCTTTTCCCGGAGAGAAAAAAAGGTATAATAAGTTCGTTCAAATGTGGAAGCATCTCCGACCCCATAAAGTATATATATTCCTGATCAGCATCAAGAGCCGAGTTGATCTAGCCTTGTCCGTTCGTCTGTATTTTTTTGATCCCTCAAACCTGAACCCGAACCGGACTAAGTAAATAAAGGATCGGTTCAAAATATTAAGTAATTTTCTATCGAATAAAATTCTTAATAAAACTTTAACTACACCCAACAAAATTCGTATCAATAGTTATTTTATAAGCGTTGTCTCAAATTGAAACTACAACCAGCATCTTTTTTTTTTTATCAATATAATTAAAGAACGTATCAAATTAATATTAGAGGTGTTAACTTGAACCAATGCCTATTAAATTGTTACGTAAAAGTATCAATTCGAAACTCATACATTTTCGATGTTATCGAGTAC